>JANKKI010000111.1:0-1200000 GCA_025175665.1 Cinchona pubescens
GGAGGGTAGAGTCTCTTATACCTGTCTATTGTATGTGTAATTATTTAAGATTCTTGATCTACCACTTGATTATATACTATGTGTCTTATACACATCTAGATTTTTATATAGATACATAATCGATATTATTTTATGTATCTATAGACTTTATTAGCAAGTTGGATATCCAGTCCTAAATACTATAATCCACTAGAAAAGGCCATAACAAAGTCCAACTACTATAACCTGTTGGAAAAAGAGCCATGCAAAGACTTAGATAGAGTATTGGGAACTGTCTTCTACCAACTCCACCACTGATAACCAAGAGCCAAAACTCTATATAAAGTCAAAAGTATTAGGCATGCATCACATGGTCATAGTATCATGGATTTTTCCAATGGCATGTTCTTTGCCTATACACTATCTGGTTTAATACGCAAAGATAATTTTCAAAAAAGTCCATCTAATTTTACAAAGAATTTTTGAAAACGTAGAAAAAAATTAGAGCCCTTTACCTAATGATTTAAGTGTTATGTTTAATACAAATATTCGGATCTCAAAGAATCCTCATCACCTATAACACAGTTATAATAAAATCTAATTCATCACCAAATAATATTTAATAGACTTCTAATTATACATTGTCTAATGTGTATGGTTTCTAAAAACTATCCGACTGATTTTATTAAACATAACACTTAAATATTCATTATTGTATAATAATATATTTTTCCTAGGAAGACATCTCGGTTGAATTCAGAAGAATATTACCAACAATTATTGTATATACTAATACAGCCAAAACTCCATTTGATAAACAAGAATGCAAGGGATATCGTTCTAGGACTAAAAATAGTGAATAACTTCCATAAACAAATTACTGGACAATGATAATGATGCCACCACAAACTACTTTTTTATTATTAATTACCAGAGAATTTCAACTTTTATATATATATATATATACACACAGTACACATGGCTGTGACAAGATGCCTTGCTTTCAATCTTTTTCTTTTCTTTTTTCGTTTCTAACCAAACCCCAAGATCCTTGATATATAACTTCACCCTATTATAAATCTTCTCCAAATATTTATCAAATAATTATTTTATAACTTAAATCTAAATTTTTTTGTGATATGGCGATACCTTGACTTGATTACCAAGTTCCTCCTAAAAACCCTAATCTCCATATATAATAGCTGTCAGTTACACATAACATTTTATTCACACTTATAATAACCAATTTATCAAAATTAATACTTTAATCCATCAATACTTGCCTAATAATTAATAAACATAAAAAGTTGGTTCATGGGATTAATAATTACTAATGGGCTAAGATAATTAATAGGGTCTTAAAGGTTAGGTTACACATTCTACCCATCTTAAAAGAAATTTCGTCCTCAAAACTTACTTGAATTGCTTTTCTCAAATTTATAACAAAAATAACTCCATTGCATAAAAATTTAAATCATTAGTAACCCTCTATTGTCTATATTCAAAACTTATAGTTGTCGAATTTAGTCTCCTTAGTAATCAATTCTACAATAAGCCCACTAAGCCACTAACCACAACAATTATAGAATTATAGAAATACCTAGTTTCCTAATTTACATCAGTTACCCACAAATTTAGTTGAGTTAAATACCAAGCTGAAATAATCTAGAATATAGACAACACAGCTATACAAACTTTAAAGCGGAACGCTCAACTTTTAAATCAATTCATCCATATACGATTGCAGTACTATTCTCCTGTATAATGAAAATAATTTAATACCTTACTTCAAAACCTCTGGTTATGTATTACTAAATGTACGTAGATATATGGAACTCCCATATTAGTTCCTAAGATAATGCTTAAATTACTCCAATGTCAATTATCCAATGTCCCAAATATATAAAAAAAATTTCCCAATAAAGATCACACACTCCAACAAATGGGGGCAAGAATTAAGTATCTATGTATGCAATTTTGAGTATCCAATCCTTATAATATAGCAAAGATAAACCCAGTAATAATCAATACTCTTGCCTCTAAGTCCATGCTATTGAAGCTTTTATTTTTATTTTTTGATAAATAACTTCAATTTACATAATCATAAGTGTAAAATCTCATTTTCTAGATTTGACAAGATTGACAAAAATCATCATAAATTAAATTGTACCACTACAAAAAATCATGTTCTTAGTGTTGTTAGAATCTATATAATAAACTAAAATTCAAAAAAAAAAAAAAAAATAAAAAACTTTTCGGTAGCAGCAACTTAAAAGTGCTCAAAGTTGTCTACAAAATTAGAGTATTATCTTAAATACCATTGGGACTGTTTACATTACATGATTTCACCAAAAATCAATATATATCTTGAGATGTATAATTCAAATAGATATGATCCTTGATTAATAATAAAATTAGATTCATATGTACTACAACATTTATAAAATTCTCAATCTCTAAATCAAATTATACATAGGTCTAAATTAGTCCAAAAATTAGTCAAAAATTACTCAAAACATAAATATACACATACTGCAAATATTATTCACTAATATTCAAATATTCGTATCTTGAATCCTATAACTTATTCCTTTATGGTCTTTATAGATATAGAAACAAGATTTCAATGTAATAAAAGTCTAATTAAGAAATCATAACAAAGAAAATATCATATTTTACAAAATAGCTTAAAATTCAAAACAAAGTTTACATGATTATGCTTCAAGCTAATTTTAGCAACATTCAAAACACATTATGAGTAGTATGTAACTATATCGTGATTCTTATATCGCTTTAGATATATACAAGTCTACTTTAATAACACGTGCTAATAAATTTGAAGTAATGAAATTATAGCTTATGAAAATTATTGTACAAAATCACTTCAAAATCAATAGTTACGGGAATTTGATTTCGGACTTTTATAGATGAAATTTATACCGTGAAATTGGTTTCAAATTGTGATTTTTTTTACCAAAATTCTTATACAAATAATTTTGGAATAAATATACTAATTAGATTTAAGAATCATGAGATATTGAATTTTTTCAAACTTTCCTAAATTCAAAATGTTGATGATGCTAAATAGATTTTAACATATTAGATTTATTAGTGTATTGTATTTCTTTCAAAATGCTTGACATGTGCACTATTCAAACTTGCACATACTAAGTATAACAGGTTCTTACCTAATGTACCTTAGTCTAAGATAGTATCCACCCAAATCCAATAGCGTTATTAAAGCTTATCAATTGTCCACTCAAAATTCCTTATAATACTTTTACCTCAATCACAATAAATCCTTAAAAGTTACAGATTACTGTCAATTTTTAAAAGTCCAATTATCATTCACTTTCTTAGGTTCCTACCTTCTGCCAAATGTCCCAAAATTCTTATATTCTTTGTCGGTAAATCTTACCTTTTAATCCCGCAAAGTTTAAATGACCGACTTGTCAAATATTAAACTCGTCACTACACTTGTACCGAGTTCAAAGAAAATCGACAATACACTCAATTGGGGATGGCCATCTCTATACTATGCATCACATATAATTCCTATGTGTCGAGTATGATCTAATATATGTTTTAACTTAAGTGAGTTAGATCAACAATCTATGTTCTGATACCATTAAATATTACTCTCCACTCCTAGGATCGTAATACGTCGTGCCTTCACCTTCCCTTGAAGACACCAGATTCAAAATCTCAAACCTCTGATCACTTGCCTTAAAGAAACTATGAACACTTGCAAAAAAAATGTTATACAATAGAATGAGCATACACATTACTCAATAAGAGACTCCAATTCTATTCCATTGGAATGAATATGTTATATAATATATTTTTTTAACATGTGTCAAACACACCATATACATGTGTACTTATATATTGGCAAACGTTTTAAAATATGTGACATACAAGTATATATATAAGCGAGTGGTATTATTAAGAATTCAAATAATTACAATACAATACTAAGAAAATATCCATGACAAAAGTACAATCACATCAATGCAATAATCGATATTAACCTCATGTGTTCTCTATAACTTTATTGCCAAGTTGGATTACAGTCCTAACTATTATAACCTGCTAAGAAAAGATCATAACAAAATCTAACTACTACAAACCGTTGGGAAAAGGGACATGCAAAGACTCATATAGAGTATTGGAAACTATCTCCCACCAACTCTATCAAAGATCGCCAAGAGCCAAAACAAAGCATATATCCAAAAGTATTAGGCATGCATCACGAAAGTCATTCATCATTTCAAATTGCTATTATACAATAATTTCATATAATTAAATCATAAAAGTGTGCCATACTCAATCTAGTTCAATACGTAAATATATTCAAACAAGAGTTTTACAAACAATATTGGAAAATATTGAAGAAAGTTGGAATCCCTTACCTACTGGTCTAAGTGTTATACTTAGTTTAAATATTCGGGTCCCAAAGAGTGATATTATAACTATAACATAATTACAGTAGAATTTAATTTCCCAACAAATAATGTCTTAATAGACTCCTAAAACAATATACAATCAGTTACTTGGTTTCTAAAAAATAAAGTCTGGCATTTCTAAACAAATTGCCACGACCAAAGATTCATTAATCCCAAATAATGTATTCTGCCTAGGAAGACATCTCAGTTGCATTCAAAATAACATCACCAACAATTATTCTACATATTAATACAACCAAAACTTCATTTGATAAATAAGAAAGCAAGGGATAATGTTTTAGGACTAAAAGCAGTAAATAACCTCCATAAACAAACTACTGGACAATGATAGTGATGCCACCACAAACTGCTAACTTTTATTATTAATAACCAAGAGAATTTCTTCTTCTTTTGATATATATATATACACACACATGCATGGCTGTGGTAAGAAGCCTTGCTTTTAATCTTTTTTTTTTTTTTTTCATTTCTAACCAAACCCCAAGATCCCGGATGTATAACTTCACCCTATTATAAATCTAAATATTTATCATATAATTTTTTTATAACTTACCTCCAAATTCTTGATGCGATATGACGATATCTTGACTTGATTTCCAAGTTCCTCCTCAAAGACCCATCTCTAAATATGATTGCCGTCAATTGCACATAACATTTGATTCATACTTAAAATAACCAATTTATCAAAATTAACACTTTAATTTTTCAATTCTTGCTTAATAATTAATAAACTCGAAAAGGTAGTTCATGGGCTTAATAATTACTAATGGGCTAAAATAATTAATAGGGCCTTATAGGTAGGGTTTCACATTATATATCATATTTTAAAAGTTATTACAATATCTATTCTTACAATATTTAGAATAATAGTTCGCGAAACTAAGCCATAAATATTTTTTTTTTCAACTTAATTTACTATTTTCAAAAAATTAAAACCAAATTGGCACCCGTTAGACAAATCTAAAAATATAGACATCATGAACCAGTATGTAAAGGAAATATTGTAAATTCGGCAAAGTACTAACTTGTGTTGGTGAAGGGGTTCACCCTGAACAAATCTTTTGATTAGTGCTCAAATTGTCTAAGAATGGCCCCTGCTGAATAATCCAGGATTCTGTTCTTGTATGCCACGCCCCAAATTCTAGGACTATGACACGCTGTACTCTTGGGTAGGCCAAGGCATTTAAGGCTACAGTAACAGAATCTTCTAATTGGAATAAACAGTAACATAAAAAAATAATATTTAATATCTATTTAGCACGTAAGCCACAAATCCGAACCAACTACAAGTTTGGAACCATTAGAAGTTAGACATGATTTAGGTCAAAGTCCTACTTGACAGTAGACTTGAGCCCCTCAATGAAGTTGCACTTGTTCTCAAAAACTACAAAATGTTAAGTTAATGGGCTGAGCAAAACAGGAGTTCAGTAAGCGGTTCATATCTCCTTTCACCGGATTGAGCAGGTTATATATAATGCTAATAAAAATGCACACATTCTTTACATATGACAAAATATACTAAAAATCATACAGAACAGATCATATGTCACAGAGATATAATGGAATAGATTAATTCTCATAGATTCCCAGGGCTTATCAGTTATTGGATCTAAGATTAACTATTATACCCGCTAATCAAGAGCAATACAGAACCAATCCCTTGGACTGCAGAAATAGAGACAGAAATGAGAATATGTTCTCACTGAACTACCTGAGTTCACCATGAGCTTAACATACAGAATGCAATCATATCTCACATGCAACACAAGTAATTCTTATTCATCATATATATAGATATAGAATATTTGGAATTCACATTTACTACATGTTCAATTCTCAATATATAATAACATAACTTTAATAAATTGAGAAGGAGTTCTAAAACATTTAACAAAAAAATGAAAAGAAACATGAACCATTTACCTCAATCCATATTTATACTTCTCTTATCATCTTCATTCCTAAACACAAACATAATTTCTCAATCTAAAGGATACAATAAGTTAACGAAATATCATGTTTTGTCCCTTTCTTAAATGATCTATTCATGGTCTAATAAATTAGAGATAAGTTGGATAACAAAAATCTATTCCAAATGTAACTAACATATCAAAATGTCAATTACACAAAACATCTCATAAATAATTTCAACATCAAAACCCTTTAATTAAACCAAACTGTTAAACATATTCCATTGTTATAGTAAAACAATTTACATAGCAAATCTAGCAACTAGTTTTCATTGATTAGCATAAGATAAATAATTGAAAAATTCTTAAGCATAGTTCGAATAAATTTTCATATTTGATACTATTTTGTAAAACTAGTATATTTTGAGATGTATAAATTGTATAAGTGTGATCTTTATACCATTAGAAAATATATTTAGAATGCTAAAACATTCATGTAGGAATTTTCTGCAAATTAATTATGTAAAGCATCTTAATTTAGTGATAAAATTTAAGAATTATGTTTTAAATTTCCAGATAGGTAGAGTTTAGGAAAATTATTGTATTTTATCATATATATAAATAAAAAAATGCGTACTTTATGCTATTAGAAAATTCTTTTAATCCTCTACATCTAGTTATATGAAGAAATTTTACTCAGATTACTATGGTAAGATACACAAAATTAGCCATGAACATATTAATCACGTTATGCAAACACTGTTTTTTATATTAGACTAGTTTCATTAAAATTAACATATATCAGGTTATAAAGAACGGATTACTATATTTTTTAAAATTCTAGAAACTAGATTCGAAGAACTATGAATCTTATGAAGAAGTCAAATTCAGATTCGAAATACAACATATTAAAAAATTATAACTAACACAAAACATATAAATTTTCAGGATAGATTTTTAATCAATTTCCAAGGCTTTCCGTTATTAATATACAAGTGCCCAAACATGATTTTATATAGAAAGAAAGTTCTAGAAGTCTAGTCTCATTTACAATAGATGGCACTCCAATCTGAATTTTTTATAATAAATTATAGGCATTTTACTGCAAGTGTACGGTGTTGTTTACTATCACTTTAGTTACGGGGTTACATAGATTTTATCATTAATTTCTCCTATTAAAAGAATCTAATTATCATATAAATTATTCATAACGATCTATGTGTCAGATATATTTTGAGTATTATATCGATTTCCATCTTTTTTTTAACCAATTAATAAACAAGGAAAGATCAAGAATTAAATAGAACCCTAGTTTGAGCAATTATTGGTTACATATAAAAGACATTAACAAACAATCATCTTCAATTAATTCCTATGACAACATGTTCTACACAATGAAACCCTATTATTTGAATGAAAAAAGATTACCTTTGAGATGATAAATAATTTGATAGAAATTCTCTTGTTCTTTTCTCTACTGCTTCTTCTTCCTCTCTTCACTTCTCTCTATCTCTTTTTTTTTTTTCCTTCTCTATCAACTATTATGTGGACTCTCTTCCTCGTTATGTTTTTCTCTTACTGATCTCTAGCTATTTTATTTGTCCGATAACACTAGTTAGAGTTTTACCTAATAGTTATAGGATTAATTTAAATTAAATCCTAATTGGTTACGAAGTCTTAATTGATAAACTAGATTTCCTAATTTAATGAGATATTTACTCCCTTATTTTTATAAGTTTACTAATTTACTTAATATTTTCGTTAATAAGATTCTAAATGTAATTAATAAAAAAAATTCAATTAAATATTCCATTAACATAAATAAATAATTAAAAACAAATAAGTCAAACAAAATTCGAGTTTTACATTAGGCAAAGATTTAGGTAGATTCGGTCTTTGACCCCACTTGTAGACCCTGTGTTGTAAATTAAACTTTAGAAATCTATGACATCAGTTGATGTAAGTAAAATTTTTTAAAATTTAATCATGACCACAAGATTTACAGATAGGACTTCGTTCACATTATAACTATTGGACAGCCTACTCTTCTTGATCTTTGGTTTTTAGTGAAGCAACTGCCTGTAATTGTGGCAGAAAGCAACTACAGTGGGGTCCCTACAGAAAGGAGAGTGCAACGAATTTCAATATACGTGGACTGGGAAATGATAATATTCCCTAATAATACATGGTTGCTTTCCACGGTGCCGCAATGGAGATTGGAAAAAACTTATATAAATTCAATTTTTAACTTCATAAGGTAGTCTTGTAATCAAAATTAAATCTTATAAAATTTTACTTAAATCATCTTATGATGTTAAATTTTATAATATTTAATTCACACCACTGAAGATTTATAAATAAGACCAAAAACTAAGTTTACCTAAATCTTTCCCATAAAAATTTTAGTTGTGTTGGCTTGCTGCCATTTGCTCATAAATTAGGTAAATAGTCTATCTGTACATAATAAAAAGTGACAAAAGTTACTCACCTGTCACGAAAATCAATAAAAGAAGAAATAAAAATCTAATAAAATATTTAAATTTAATAATTAATGATTTTTTATAATTTTGATATGTGGGGTGACTTTGATAAGTAGTCTAATTTGTGCATTTATATATTATTTTCATTAGGTAACACCTATTAATTTTTGGATACACTATTATTGGATAAATGAATATCTTTAATCTCACTTGTAAATTATGTGACGTATGAATTAAATCATATTAAATAAATAATATTTGAGAATATAAATAAAATTTGGTAAAATTTAATTACGATGGAATCCAAAATCAAATTTATTTAAGTATTTTTCAACAAGAATAATCAAGTCTCCATGTTTAAGTTTATTTAATTATTTTAACTACTTTATAAATATGTTTAAACTTGATTTCTTTTATATCTCGAATTGAATTTAAAGAAGTTCTTATCAAATTAAAGTCAAATCGAATTTGAAATTGCACCAAATTACTCGTGGATTGGTTCGCTTAACAGCCCTACAGCAAATTGGCTCATTATCTTCGTTAGTCAACTAAATCAATTAAAAGAGCCAAAGTTCTCATTAATTGAGATTCAATTTACCTTAACTAAAGATGGACAAAAATGAAAAATAAAAAATAACCATAATTAAACAGAGTAAATTATAACCTTTTGGTGTGTTATCGAGATTTTTTCTTTTCTAATTTCTAGATTTATATAGGCGTAAAATGAATAAGTACAAGTATAGAACAATAAAGTGTTACATCTTGATGAAAAATGTTTTAAAAATCACATTTTAAATTCACTTTTCAAAATTAATTCACATTTTAAAACTTTATTAAATGTCCAATACCTTGATTTTAAATTTTTGGTTGAATTTCATATTTTTTTTTAAATCTAATAGTACATAATTGATTTTTATTTATCACTTTATAAGTTCATTCTAGTTTCACATCAAGAATAAATTAAATTCTTTAATCAGATCAAGTATTAAGCCCTCAATATTGAAGCATGAATACTATCTTTGCAATATGGGATATCAACAAGCACACTAATAACGTGTCGATACCTTCTATAAAAAAAAAATAAAAAATAAAAAAAGTTTAGTTCAATAAAACAATTTTGCAATCTAGGATAAAAGATTCAACCTCTTGGTGGTCACATTCTCCATCATTTTCTCCCACGAAAAATTGAAAGAATTTGTAAACTTTACAACTTTTGAACATATACAGTTTGCGAAAATGGATTATAAAGTTTAATGAATCTGTTTTCCATACTATATTGAATTATCGGCCTTCAACACTGGTTAAGCTTACATTATTAATAGAAAAAACCCCTATAGGAGATAATTCACTTTCTAAGGAACCCAATGACCCAATATAAGCGGGTAATTTGGGGCGAGGGAGATTTGAAATTTCACTATTAAGCATTAAGAGAACAGAAGACACAGCAGGTCTATCTTTTGCAAAGTCTTGCACACATAATAATCCCACATGGATGTATCTCAAGATCTCCATTTCAATGCGTGGCTCAAATATTGCTGTATCTATCAGTTTTGCTGTTTCATTTTCATTCCATAATTTCCATGCCTGTGATATCACAATCAAGAAGGGAATTTTATTAGCATAGAAGAGGATAAGGAACTTTGCATCTTTGACAGCGAAGTGCAATTCAAATACTGAGATACTTCGCTTATGACCTATTAGTCATGGGTTTGAGTCACCTATAGAATATGTGGAGATTTACTGTGGATATTTTTTTTTTTAAAAAAAAGGGAACTTTGCTAGATGTCCATATTAATTGAACATATCAACTTACATATCCAATCAGGCTCAGCTCATTCTCATCACGATAAAAGCTAGTATTTCTTCTTCCACTTACAGTCTCTAACAATAACACTCCAAAGCTATAGATATCTGACTTCTCTGAAAATCTTCCTTCCATTGCATATTCTGGGGCTATATAACCACTACCATGATCACATCAGTAAGTAAGCATATAGAGTCAAATTTAATCATGGAGGGGGAAAAAAAAAAAAACAAGTTGAATTTCTACTATTTATTATATATAATAAACCAGTGAAGTTGTACCGGCAACAATTCTTTTGTACTCTAAACCTTGTATAGTATAAGTTTTTAAATTTTAAAACATGACGGAATGATTCCTAAACTAAGAGATTGTAAAATTTTCCGTAAATATATCAAGAGATCGAAGTGTGCTTACTATGTTCCAACAACCCTATTTGTATTGGCTTGATCTTGATTGCCTCCAAAAATTCTTGCTAAACCAAAATCAGAGTCATATCTTTGGCTTGAGCTCTTTATCTAAGAGGATGTTGCTTGATTTCAGATCTCTATGAATAATTTTCAATCTTGAATCTCTGTGAAGGTAAAGGAGGCCCCTAATAATCCCTTCAATGATAATTACGCGTCTTCTCCAATCAAGAAAATTTGGTTTGATAGAAGCTGCAATGAGAAAAATTAGGTGTATTAGTACACCCCATTTTGTGGTATCTTTGGGAACATAACAATATTAATGGAATGAAATCTTCATTTTCTAAGTCACTAACCTGCAAATAGATAGGCATCAAGGCTTTTGTTTGGCATGTATTCATAGACCAGCATTTTTTCTTCCCTTTCTATGCAGCAGCCAAGAAGTCTAACGAGATTCCGGTGCTGGAGTTTCGAAATAACCACAACTTCATTCATAAACTCCTCAATTCCTTGACTTGAAGAATTTGAGAGCCTTTTTACTGCAATTTCTTGGCCATCTAACAGCTTTCCCTACAATACAACATCATGAATGACATTCAGTTCTATCCTTCCAAAAACTGAGCAGCAACTTGGAAACTACCTTATAGACTGGACCAAAACCACCTTGCCCTATCTTATTGCTTGATTGAAAATTATTTGTTGCATTGGCCAATGCTTCATAAGTATACAGAGGTAGCTCTTCAAACTTGGCTCGATCCACATTGTCACATACCATATCTTTCGCTTTCTGCATTTCTTGATCAGATAATGATAACCTATATTCTTGATCTTTCCCTATTTGTGAACAGCTAAGTAAGTGAATATATGATGACTAATTAATCTGAAAACTTCAGCAAAACTTTAGCATTGTGGAATTACCTTTGTTCTTAGCCATCCATTTCGAAAAAAGGCATGCAAAGAAGAAAATGACGAAAGTTCCTGTTGTGACTGTGGCTGCAATGACTGCTTTCATATCCCTTTTCTTATCTGTTTTTCAAATGTCCAAAACATGTTAGGAAAAATTTGAACAAAGGAACTAGGCATAAGGCAGGCTTCCTTTTGCATTGTGATTTCTTTCTCGCAGAACATAGAAACCAAGAATACCATAATCAAAGTAGAACAAAGAATTCAAACTTATCAATTTTATGTGGTTGAGAATTAGTAGCATTATGGGTGTTGTGATTTTCAAAGTCACAGACACTAGCTATGAATATATCGGAAGAGTTTTTATTTCAATGCATGAGTGTCTGAAAAACATTTATAGGAGTCTGTAACTTTTTGAAAGATACCATCTGTAATCTTCCTATTTTCCATAAGTAGATTGTACATAATCTGAAGCAAAAAAACAGCAACTAAGTATACTACAATGAGATCAGTACAGGAAAAAGGTCTTACCAAGTTCAGAATCTGGGACGCGTACATATAAATCTGTTCCATCATAGGACAATTGCTGCACATCAACTAAGCTGCCACTCCAGTGCATGCATCCAATGCCATTGTAATAAGCATGAGCTACACAGGAGCAATTTTGCAAGCAATAATCACCACATTCATGTTCTTAACCTAGATTGAATTTGCTGTAGGCATAGCAAAATCTGGAACTTTTATGTTTGTAAGTTTCAAGAATCCATCTTGCTTGACTTCTCCACTTGCAGATTGATTTCTCTCACATTGCAGCAATTCCTTTCTTATGCAACCATTAGTCCAATTTCCTCTACTCCATTCCTCCTGATGTCTTGGCTCAAAACCAGGCAGACACGTACAAATTGGCAAAACCTGAGGATCACATCTCCCAAAAGGTCCACATTTTCCATAAACATCACATTGGGATACTAGACTTGACCATGCTACGGTCCAATCTCCTTTGCCACCTAATGAAACCTTTGCTTCTATATACCCTGATGAACTCAACATATAATAAACCAAAATATGATCGTTGACATAGTTGTAGGTGATATATACAGATCCAGAACTGTCTTCAAACACATCAAATCTACTCTTATATGCAGAACCCATGCCAGGAATTCCAATAAATGTGTTACCACTCCACGGACCGCTCCGCCAGTATGAATGTTCGCTATTCTTCCAAACAAAGAATTGAGGAATTTGGAAAAGCTTGAGACCTGCTGAGAAACTTCCAGCAGATGGATCAGAGGGGCTTCTCCAAGAATATAGCTTCACCAACCCTTTTGCACTAGCAGTTAATCTCATATTTCGGACTAAAGAATCTGTAGGATTCTGAAAACTTTCCCACAGAGTTTTCCCATTTGAGTTGTCTGTCAAGACCAAGTTCCCTGTATCAAACAATTGTGCACTGGAATTTCGATTTCCTACAGAATTTGAAACATTAGAAGACCATAATATCTCCTTCTGTCCATTCAAGACAACAAGATTTCCATCTCCCGAAATTGTCAAGATTCCAGTAGAATCCTTGATAGGTTTGTCTCGGTTAGCCACCCATATAATTGCTGCTGTTCCAGGAATATTAAACATTATTCCTACATATCTATCAGTACTTTTTTCAGGACTAAAAAAGCTTAATTTGAAGGTTTGGCCAGAAGATACTATAATTTCAAGGGTCTTGGATAGGCTGAGTGATTGTGATGGTGTCTGTGGCAATACAAGATCCAAAACAGCAAGAAAAAAAGAGAAAAAGGAATCTGCTCATTGAGGCTGAATACGTGTTTTGGTCCATGAGGCTATGAAAAAAATATACTAGTGCTTTCTTTACTTCATTCCAAGTATTTTTTAACTTTTCCTCCCACTTGGTGCACCATATTAGCCATCTTTGACAGCCAATTTAGAATTTTAGATCAAGACAGAATAAGATTAAATAAGAAGAAATTAGAATAGGAGATGAGTAATTCTATTAGAATACTTTAGTGCAGGATGTTGTGTTCTGCCATGATAAGTCATATAAATCTTGGCTACACTTGAGAAGCGAACTAGATAATAGAATCGACTCGAACTCAGTTGGTGACGGATCATTTGAGTTTAGTTTGTCAATAACTAAATAAAATATGAAAAAAATTTAGTGTTTGTTAATTTATTAAATTTGACTTAAACTTGACTTGATGAAAGTTTAAAATTTTTACTTTTAAGTAAAAAATTCAAACTGCTGGAGATTGATTCAACCTCAATTCGACAAAAGTTCGTTTGAATTATGTTCAAAATATAAACAAGATATTTACGTTCAAGTCCATCAAAATAATTAAATAAGTTGTAATCGGCTATTTAAACTAGTTTACGCTCCTAATCTCGGCATTATTCTATACAAAGCCAGACACGCTTAACTGCAATACCGCAGAAAGTGATTGCAGGTTGCAGCTCAATTGCACTGGTGTTTAACCAAAACTAGTACTTCAACATAGGTCACTTCGAAAAAATGGCTGGCATGCATTGGAATACTTAATGTTTGTAATTTTTCAAACTAATATGGGGATTAACTATTATAAGAGGAATGGCTACTCAATTTCAGGAATGGTTCTATTCAATTCGTAAGATTAGCACAATTCAAAGTCTGGTATTCTTGAAAGTAATTGTCATTCAATTTCGCTATTCCATTTTGTCAATTATGACTCGAATGCTTTTTGTAACTTTTAGACCATATAGTATTTCATGGAAATTTCCTTGGTGTAAATGAAAGAGGTCAATTAACCAACCAACAAACTCTAACTTTCAAATGTATATCAGTTCCGCCCCCACCCCCACCCCCAAAAAAAAGTCCACTCTTCTAAAAGTCATGACCAATAAGTGATAAAAGAAATTATCTTATTACTTAAATTATATTTGGTTGTCAAAATAAAATATTATAATAATTAGGAGATATTTGGTTTACATTCAAAAATATGGGAATCATAAATTCAACAATCGGTATAAATTTATATCATTTCTTTTTATATGTTTGGTTTGAATAATGAATGAGTACAATTATGTTGATAATTAATCAATTTGAAACCCAAGTCAAAAGTGGAGAATAAAAGTGGACATTATCTAATACTTTCATATCATGGAATGATTCCCATAGTAATTAATCAAATAATATATATACGTATCATTAACCTTAATTCCCATTTTTTCTTTTCATACACCCATAAATCATACACCTCCTTAGTTTCATTTAAGTTCTTGGCTTCTTACCCAAAAAAAAATAATAATAATAAAATAATAAAATAAATTCTTGGCTTAAACTTTTTTGGGAATTTTTTTTTTTCTTCAGAGAACTGGAAGGAGACCAAAACAGAATTAAGATAACGATATACACAAATAACACATCAGAGTGTGGGCATTTGTTATGCATACCAAATTGTTTTTTGCGGCTAATAATAACATTTTATAAGACGAAAATTTTCGATTTTGTAGTTGAATAATAGAACATGCTTTCATTGGAAGTTTGGAACACATCTCTTATTTTTGAAGGAAGTCGGAGGCTTTTTTATTTTAATTGATGAAATCAAAAAATTGATAAACTTTTCCCAATTACCTAAAGCCCCAAAAAATATTAACGAAAGAGGCAGCGGCAATTTTAAAATCTTCCTATAAAGTGACAGCAGCAACAGGAGTTGTAGAAGGATACATGTATGTGGGAAAAATTCTAGTGGTATAATGGATATGATACAAGACATTATATCTTAGATCACATGGTTCAAGGTATAGCCCTGAATTGGGTCCAATCAAGAATACGTCATGTATTTATTATGAGAAAACTCAATTTGGGCCTGTTTGATAGCGTTGAAATATGAAATTTAAATTTTAAAATCTGAAAGTATTAATTGTTAAATTGATGAAATTATGTTTGTTTAGTAATTAATTGAATTCAAACTCTGAATTCAATATATCATTTTGTACATATATTAATTTATTCTAAATAATTATTTTATGTGTTTTTGAAAGAGAAAGTGAATGACTGAGAAATGTGTACATGTGTGCGAAAGAAAGTGCGCGTGTGTGATAGAGAGTGTGTATGTATGTCAATGAGGATATGCACGTGATACAAAAAGTGTGTTTTTGAGAGAATGTTGTATGCAAGAGTGTGTGAGGATGACTTTAATTATGTGATAAAATATTTTTGAGCTAAATGTGCGTGTGAAAGAGTGTGTGTCTGGTACTATAAGTGACTAATATATATTATTTTATTAATATATAGAATAATTTTAAATTATTAAATACAAGAGATATGATAAAAAGTATTTGTGAACATATTTATAAAAATTTTGATCTATTCTTAATCAAATTTTCTAAATATATAACAACATAGATTAAAATAGCTATGTTTAAGTTTCTCCAATATCATAATATATACCAATATTATAAAACTATATTTTCATAATTTGCTAAATAGTTAGTTTGTCATAATAGTATATTTATAGAAACTTATGTGTATTTGTTTAAGTTTCTTGTGATATATACAATTTTAAATATACAATTTTAAAAAAATTTGCTAATTCAAAGTTACAAAAAATACTATGTCATTAAATACCACATTTTTTGGTAACTTATGTCTTCAAAAGTTTGTTTTAAAATATATTTCATTCTCATTATTTAAAAGATCTTTAAGTTTTATTTTGACATAAACGTAGTTATTTAAAATTTTACACATTATAATATTTATGTTAGATTTTATTTGAAAGAGATAAGTGAAACAAACAAAAAATAAATAAATAAAGAATGAAATTGAATAATTTACAATAAAAATAATAGGACAAGACCACCACAACAGCACGTGGTTTAGTGGCAATCCAATGGGAATTTCACCTTTCAACTTTGCAACCAACGGTTCTTACAAAGCATCGGCCAGGCATCGGATTTTTCGAATTCAATCGGTGGGTTGCATGGGTTCATCCATATTCCTTTCTTATCTAGTCTAATTAGAGACCTAACTCGGTCCAATAACTGATTCATCGGGTTGACCGATTAAATTGTAAAACTGGATCGACTTTAATAACTATGTTTGATTGTGAGGAAATGTGTGAGTGTATGAGAGAGATATAGTGTGTATGAAGGATGAGAGTGTGCATGTATAGGAGAGTATGTGGTTTTGTTAGAGGGGGTATGCGCGTGGATATGTTTTTGATATAGTGTGTGTTTGTGAGAGAAAATGTTTATATGTGAAAAAGATGTGTATGTATGTACTGTGAGATAGTGTACATTTGTGTGTGAGGGAGTGTGTGTGCGCAAGTAAGAGAACTGTGTGTAAATGAGTGTGAGAAAGAGTATGTGTGTGAATTTTTACATTTATTTAAAATTTACCAAAATAAGTGAAAACTTTTTCATTGAAAATTCTAAACAAAAATTAACTTAGTGTTCAATGTAATAAATGGTAAGAAATTTCGTTACCGAACATGTTAAATTCAAAAATCTCTTAATTAATTAATTTTCAACATTAAGTAGAGGAGTTCTTGTCCAAACTAACCTTATTTTGAAATATAATTCTAAAAGTAATCTAGTTATCAATTATATTCCCTTTCTAATGTTTTTAATGTCATCTGGACTTCAAAACTAGTTATCATAGAGAAAATCGCGGTTAGTTTCCTAATATATGAAATAGCCTTGGTACATAGGGTTACATCTACAAAACTTCTTACCTTTTTTAGGCTTGATTACAATTTGCCACGTGTAAATAAGATTAAGTTACAAATTGCCCTTTATATTTATATTTATATTTATTTTATTTATATATTGCTCCCCAAAACTTTCAAATGAAGTGATAAAATATCATAATTGTCCTCAAATTTTTTAATTATTTTAACCACCCTAAAATTAAGGTGAATTGCACTTTGGTATTTAATTTTATTTTTAAGCAATTTATCTTTAAAAAATGATATTTTTTTAATCCAACATTATTGGAAAAACTTTTTTACCTTTCAATATTAAGTGCATGAATTAATTTTTAATTTTAGTTTTCTTATACATATCTATTTTTGACATGTTATCACATACTTGCTCCATCATTATTATTTTATTTATTCACATTCTATTAATTTTTCTAATTTTATTTTATTTATTCACATTCTATTAATTTTTCTAATTTTTACTTTATTTTTCATATTATTAATACATTATTAATTAATCACTTTATATTTAAAAGGTTGACAATCCACCCTTGTAATTGCCATCGGCCCCAAAGCCACAACATCCTCTTTGTTTTTTATTAGCCACAGCATCCTCAAACGTCTATTTCATAATCCCTTTTCACACCCTTAGCTTGCAACTAGGACCGCCAATGGTCCCTTCTTGTAGCATACCTCTGTTGGACGCTAGTGTGTGCTCGAGAGGCTAATTAAATACATTAATTTAGACTTTTACACACAAGTTTAATCTAATTCAATAATTGCTATTAAAAATTAGTTTGTCACAACATGCATGCCACGTAGACTAATGGAAAAGTTTAATGTTTTGTAACTGGGGATTTTGTTATATTGTATATAAATTTTCCTGTGATTCTGGATGGTCTTTTTTTATTTTTATTTTCCCTAAATGAACTTTCATCAACTTTGTGCAGCCAAAAAAAAAAAAGATTGATTTGATCTAGTGAATACGTCCGCTTGTGTAACCAAGAGCAATTTTCAACTACGGTCTTCCAAAAAAGTTGAAGAAAAATGAGAGTTCGTTGTAACATAGCATATTTGCATTGAATATTGAAGGCTAAAAAGTTTTTTCAATAATGTTAGAATAAAAAATATCATTATTTTTTAAAGACAAATTACTTACAAAAAAGGTATCAAAATGCAACTCACTTCAATTTTTGATTAAGGCAATTAAAAACTTAAAGGTAATTATGACATTTTACAACTTTATTTGGATAAAAATTTTGATATTGTTAAGACTTGGGGCAATGCGTTGATAAAATCAATTAATATAAGAGGTAATTTGTGACTGACACTTATTTACAAGGGACAAATTATAATTAATCCTAAAATGTAAGAGATTTTTTTAATTGTAGGCTATTACCGTAATATTAGGAAACTGTTATGAATTTTATGAAGATGGATGTTCATCGTCCCTCAAGCACATCGGTTAATGTGATATTCATTCCCTTGAATTATGTGAAGGTTTACAGATTCCTGTAATTCCTATGTATCATATTAAGTGTTTATTCATGAATCCTCTATCTTGTAACACTATAAATAGGGGATTTTGGTACCTTACATGTAAGGCTAATTAAAGTTGATAATATAGAGAATTAGAGAATTTCCAACTATTTCTTTGTGTACTTTTTCCTTGCCTACACTTACTGTATTTCTTACTTTAGTTAGTTTTGTACTTAAGTTTATAATCTTGATTTAGTTTTACAACACATTATCAGTATGAGATTTTGATTAATTGAAGTAGAATTTTAAATCAATACGACGAAGGTACGAACTTTGAACACAACGAAAATATGCACAACTTTAAATTATCATAGCTAAGATATGATTTAAAGATTTTGGGTATTCTTTATTACTATCTTTTATTTTTATACTTCCAATTGTATCAACGTAATATTATTAGAATTTATTTTGAATCATGTCAAATTATACCAAATTTGAATTTATGGCCATTGGCATAATAGGCAAGAATTATCTATCTTGGATTTTATGATGTTGAAATCCATTTAGATTCTATGAGTCCTGAAGATACAATCAAAAAAGGCAAAATACTACATCCAAGTATTGTTAAACAAAATCTATGATTTTCGTCATGATATCCGTAAAGGATTCAAAATTTTCCTATTTAAAAGATCAAGCAGATCTATGGAGAAATTATACAGATCATTGACAAGTACAAATTAGAGAAAATATTCTCTAATTTTCTTGAGTCAAATATGCTCCCGAAGAACCAATATCGGCTAAGAGTTTTAAGAAACATTTCAACTTTCATGTTTTCTTAGGACTGAATGAAATAATGAGTTATTACTCCAAATGAATCTTGTTCAACTGATTATGCTCCATTCTTTGAAGTGAATGTAACAAAATTTAAATAAAAGTTATGGACGTAGAGATGGTGGTCATAATAAGTAACTATTTTGATTGTAGTACTACATCTCTCTACCAGAAGTACCAAAATAGTGAAGAGATAAAAGAGAAAGATAATAATGGGCAATAAAATAAAAGAATGTGAAAAATGAATATTATCTTTGTAGTATGAATGACCACTAATCGCGTACCTATCGTATGCCACAATATCTTCTTAAATTATATTCAATATCATTGAAAGACAAAGAGAAAGCGCTAGCAATAAGTTTTCTCTATAATGATCTTGACCATGGTCATTGTGCTATTAGTTTCTTCGTTAAAGGAAGTATTGACTATTTAGTTGATAGTGAAGAAATCTAAGAAAGAAAATGTCATAATATTTTATTTAGCATGTTTTCATTATAGTTTTAAAATTCTATATGTCTTGTTTTTTTACATTAATTTATTATCTTATATTGCTTTATTATTATATTTATTTTGTTTAACGAGAAACATATAGATATGCATTTAAATGTATCCGAGATATGAGGATATATGCCTCTGGCAGTGCAGCAACACATATGATACTCAAGTAAAAAATATTTTCTCATTGGGTAATACTACACTAATTGAAGGTTTTGGAGGAGATACCATATTAGCCTTATCCAAAGGAGCAAGGTTTTTGAGGAGATACCATATTATTATCCAAAGGAGCAAAGTTCATTATAATGATGCAATATTTTTTATAAGGTATCAAAGAAATTTATTAAGTTTCAAAGATATTTGTCAAAAGGATATCGTTTTGAGACTATAGACAAGAAAATTATTGAGTATCTATGCAACATTAGGAAAGAAATATATTATGAAAAAGTTGCAGGTTTTTTCTTTTGGTTTGTACTATGCATATATTAGTATAATTTAAACACATGCTACAGTAAACATAAAATTTATTGATTTAAATACTTTTATGATTTGGCAATAACCGATTAGATCATCCTGGGTCAATAATAATGTGTAAAAATTATTAAAAATTCACTTGGACATCTATTGGACATCCAAAAAATTCTTCAATTCAATGAATTCTCTTGTGCTGCTTGTTCTCAAGAAAAATTAATTATTAGACCATCACTAGTTAAAATAGGAATTGAATCTCTTGCATTTTTGGAATGAAATAAGGATGAGATATGTGGGCTCACTCACCCTTCATGTGTACCATTTAGATATTTAATGATTTCGATAGATGCATCTACTGAATGGTCATATATATACTTGTTATTAACTGGCAACTTAGAGTTGGTGAGATTGCTAGTTTAAGTAATTAGATTGATTAAGAGCACAATTTTCAAATTATACGATTAAGAAAATTTATCTTAATAATGCTGGTAAATTTATATCTCAGACATCTATATGTCAATTGATATAACTATTAAATATCCTAAAACACATGTTCATCCCCTAAATGGTCCAGTAGAATGGTTAATTAATAAAACACCTCCAATTAGTAGTTAGATTATTGCTTATGAGAACAAAATTGTCTATTTATGTATAAAGTTATGCTATGCAGCAACACTTATATGCATTAGGCCAACACGAAATTTTAAGTTCTCCCTATTACAATTGGCTTTTGGTTAGGAATTTAATATTCCTATGTAAGGATTTTTTATTGTGTAAGGTTTATGTTTTAATTGTTTCACCACAACGCACCAACATGGATCATAAAAAAAAATTGGGAAAATATGTATGATTCGTCCTTTCTAATTAAATATCTTGAAATATTCATAGGAGACTTATCTACGGTACAATTTACTGATTGTCATAAAAATATTTTTCCAACATTAGGGGGAAAAGATAAGTAATTAGATAAAGAAATTTGAATGAAATGAATTATCACATTTTTATTCTCATGAACTAGAAGTTCAAAAGATAATTCATTCGCAAAATAATATAAATCAGTTGCTGGATTCATTATTAACCTAAATGAGTGAAGTCTCATATACCAGCTGAAATGCCCCAATTCTAATTTGTGTTCTAGTAGGAAACCTATTACAAATTATAGTTAGCCACGCAAAAGGTGTGATTGACCAATTGTTTCTAAAAAATAAAAATTCTCGTAAGAGGAAAGGAACAAATGTTAAAGATGGTCATACAATAAAGGCTGGTACTTTTGAAGAGACCTCCAGACATAACTAATCATAAAACCTCATAAGTAAATCAGATACTTGAATCTAATGAAAATAAAGAGATATCGATAAGTTCTGTCACTGCTGAAAAAGATAGAATTGATAAAATATTGTTGTTGACACCATATTAATGTTTATAATATTAGCTGATATTTTGAATAGAAAACGAGAATCTTGAATATAAATTTGTTGAAAAAATGTAGACATAGAAATGATTGGCCAATATAGAAAGCGTAATACAAGAAGAATTAAAGTCACGTTTAAAAAGTGAAAATTTTTGGACCTACAATCCAAATTTCTACAGGTGTAAAGCCATTATAATACAAATAAATATTTGTGCAAAAAAATGGAAATGAGAAAAATGAAATTGTGTCATATAAGGTACACATTGTTGAACAAAGTTTTTTGCAAAAGATTCGACATTAATTATGAAGAGACATATTCGTTGGTAGTGAATGTGATCACTTTTAGATATCTAATTTATGTGGCAGTTTATAAAAAAATTTATGAAATGCGTCTAATGGATATTGAGCATATTTTGTATGACTCTTTTGATATTGATATCTATATGAAAATCCGTGATGAAGTTAACATGCTTGAAACATATAAAGTTTCCCGAGAACATTACTCAAAAAGATTATGAATATTGTATTGATTAGAATAAAACAATTTAGACAGCTATGATATAATCGTCTTAATGAGTATCTCTTGAATAAGATTTATAAAAAAGATCTAATTTGCATATGTGATTTCATTAAAAAAAAAATATCAGATTTTGTGATAACTACTGTATATATTAATAATATAAATATTATTTGAACTCTTAAAGAGTTTCAAATGATAATAAATTGGTGTAAAAGATCAAGGCAAGTGTATATAGTTCAAGCACTTATTGAACGAAAATTTTATTCATCAATGAACTTATACCCAAAAGGTATTGGAGCGATTCTATGTGGATAAAATACATTCGCTGAATACTCCAATGGTTGTAAGATCGTTTGATGTCAAGAATAAATAATAATTTTTTGTCTTTAAGAAAATGGTATAGAACTATTGATCCTGAGGTACCATATTTCAGTGCTAACATGTACTATAAATTTGTTAGTAAGATTTATTAGTTATATATATTGACGAATTTATAAAGTATAAAAATTTATAAGAAAAATAAATATACAAAACATTAGTACTTTAAATACAACATACTAAACATTACCAATTGAATAATACTAGCGGTTAACAATTAGTAACACAAAGTACAAAAATCAGGATTTCGTTAAAAAACAAAAGTATATTTTTTGAAACGAAACAATTATTATTTTAGTATTGCTAAAACAAGAGAAAGTATTATGAGATATTGACATAGTATTATTTGAGAAATTAATATTAAAGTAGAATCAGATTGTATTATTAATGCATTACACAACGTTATGGAGCGGCAAATGGATTTTTTTCCCCTCATTTATCGAGTGACTGCAGCCATAGTACTTCTACAAGGATCCATGCATCTATCGAGGGAAAACTCTATACACATAGTAATAGTGTCGACTAACTCTTAAATGGATTTCACGACTTAAAATCAACATAGCTAATCTAGTCAACATGCTAATAATTTAACGAGACGTTAAAGAAAAAATATAATAACATAACAATAGTTCTGAACAGTAGCAGAGCTAGAAAGTTTAAATAGGAGACAATAGTGCAGTTTTCAAAAAGATTTAAAGAGACGAATAAACAATTTTAAATTTACTATGTAGAATATGTAATTTTTCAAATTGCAAGGGTGGTCAACCTCGCCTATCCTATGAAACCCGTGTATTTAATTTAATTTTACTAATTTATTATTTGTTTTGTTTATTAGTTGCATTTAAAATATATTTTATAATAAGATTTTAAGAATTTGTTAATTCAGTTATTTATTTATATTTTTATTAATTGTATTTAGAATCACCTTTAATTGGAATAATAATTAAATTTGGAAACTAATAAAATAAAGGAATAAATGTTTTATTCAATTAGAAAACTGGCAATTCTAAGATAATTTAGTAGCACTTAACTAAAGGGGATTTAGCCTAACTTGGTTTTTCTAAATTATCCCTTAACCTACCAAAACCCTAATTAGTAGAATTAGAAAAGAAAAAAAAGAAAGAAATAACGATTAGAGAAGATGGGAGAAATGGCTAATAGATGTGAAAGAGTGAGAGAGAAAAAGCGTGAAGATTACCAAGAAATAGGGATACTACCAAAGAGAACATGAGAGTAAGGGGTAGAAAAAAAAAAAGAAAAAAAGGGACATCACACCAGAGAAGAAAAGTAAAAGAGAAAACTAAGAAAAAGAAGAAGAAAAAGAGTAGAACGATAGTGAAGTTGAAAGAAAATATGAGTAGATAAGGCTAGCCTTCATACATCACCCTTGGTAAGTTATTCTTCATCTTTATAGTTGGGCTCGATTGGATAGAATCATGAATTTTAAGAATTTATCTGTTCATAATTTTGTAAATATGTATTTTATGCAAAACTATCAATTGTTCAAGTTAGGATTTTGTCCTGTATGATTTGTGTTCTTTTCTTGTGACCCCTTAATTAATATAGAAAAGTTAGAAATTTATATATACTCGGATCATATATGATATATGGATAGTTTTGTGTTTTTTATATAATAAGGATCTTAAAAATAAGATAAATTCATGATTAAAAATTGACAAACCTGTAACCCAAGTGACAGTAGACGACATAGCATGTCTGCAATAATATGGCTCTAGATTAATGTAGCAAACTCACATTAGTGTGTCATTTTTTTAAGTGAAACTAGACTTCTAGAGCTTTCTTTATATATAAAAATAAATTTCTAGACACTTATAGATTAAAAACAGAAAGGCTTGGAAATTGACAAAAAATTTATCCTGAAAATTTATATGTTCTGAATTGTTTGTAATTTTTGAGTATGTTGTGTTTCAAATTTGAATTCGATTTCTTTATTAAATTTGTAGTTCTTTGAATCTAGTTTCTAGAACTATAAAGAATATAGTAATCCGATCTTTATAACCTGATATTTTAATTTTTTTGTGAAACTGGCCTGATTTGGAAAATAGTATTAGCTTAACGTAATTAATATATTCATGACTAATTTGTGTATCTTAGAATAGTAATCTGTGTAAACTTTCTCATATGATTTATAGATTATTAAAAGAAATTTCTAATGGTATAAAGTATGCATTTTTCTAATTTATATATGCTTAAACATAATTTTCCTAAATTCAACCTATTTACAAATATAAAATGTAATTCTGAAATTTTATCATTAAATTAAGATGTTTTAAAGAATTAATTTAGAAATAAGTCCCAAATGCATTCTGAATATATTTCTAATGGTGTAGTGATCACAGCCATACGATTTATACATCTCAGTATATACTAGTTTTACTAAATAGTGCCTAATCTGAAAAATTGTTCAAACTGTACTATTTTTATATTCATGAATTGTTCAATTGGATATTTTAGTTTAACTAAATGAAAATTTGTTGCTGGAAATTACTACATGTATTGGTGTATTTTGGTAACAAGGTGTCTTAATTTATGTTTAATAAGTTGGTTTAATAGAAGAAATGTTTGTGTTAGAATTATTTGTACTACCTTGCATGCTTGTTAGGTTTTTATAAGTTGTGATAGTTAAAATAGAATTTATGATAGAGTATAAATATAATGATTAGATCATAAAAATGTCATTTAGGAAGAGTTGCAATATTTCGTTAACTTATTATATCTTTTAGATTGAGAAGCTATGGTTTGTGTTTAGGGAATGAAGATGATAAGAGAGGTATAGCTGTGAACTAAGGTAAGTAGTTCATGTATCTTTTTACTCTTTTAATAAATGTATTTGAAAACCTTTTTATATTCTAAATGTACGTTCTAATAAAAAGATTGAGTATGGATTATGTGAGCCTCTAGATATGTTATACATATATGACTAGTGTGTGTGATATGATTGTGCCCGTGTGGGATATGATTGAATGTTGCATGTTTGGCTCATAGTGAACTTTGGTAACTTGGACAGAGTAATGCTTTGAGAAAGTCATTGTTTTCATATCTGTTCTGTCTCTATTCCATTCTATTCTATTTCTATCTCTTGTCTAGTAGGTTCCTAATAGTTAGATTTGAATCCAATAGCCGAATTACCTCGTAAATCTATGAGCCATCTATTCGTATCTATTTTGTGATATATGACATGTTATGCATGTTTCCAGAATGTTATCCATGTGAAGTATGATTGCATAATTGATTAGTATATTGTAGCCTACTCAATCCGATAAAAAGGTCTACGAATTACTTACTGAGTTTGTGTTTTGCTCAATCTAATTATTTATCATTTTCCAGCTTCTAAGAATAAGTATGATTTCAGTGAGGGGCTCAAGTCTACTGTCAGGTAGGATTTTAACCTAGATTATGTCTAGCTTCTTATAGTTTTAAACTTGTAGCTAGTTAGGGTTTTGGTCTCTGTGCCAGATAGATATTTTGTATTACTTTTTCTATTACCAATATTTAATGTTAGATATGGTTCTATTATTGGAGTCTTGTACGCCTTGGCCTATCCAAAGGTACATCGTGTCATAGTCCCAAGTTTTGAGGGGTGACACTGTGCTTGCAACCACTTCTTTCACCACCGTTTCATTATCTGCATCTTAGAAGTTCAAAGAATGTCAAGAGTACTTAGAAGAAAGATCATGCTTTCAGTCTTAATGTCAAATACTTCCAATTGTTTCAAATATAAGCTTAATAAGTTGAGTTAGGAAATTTTACAACTCAATTACCAAATTCAGGTGTAGGAATTAAGGATAAGACTAGTATAAGATTAAATGTATTGTGACGCCTGTATCCCACATCAAAAGTGGGAGGGGATATTGTATGTTTATAACACCTTGGGTTGTGGGTTACTTACAACTTGGCTTAAGCATTCTAAGCCCGTTGATTTTGCTCAAAAGTTGTTGGGCCAACCTAGGACCCGAGGTGTTACAGTTGGTATCAGAGCGAACCTCGTGTAGTCTCTGCATAGGGTGAGACTGGGCCAGTGGTCATTGGGCTATGCTATGCATTGTATGTGATTTGTTATTGCATCCCCAACTTGGGATTTGAGAGGACGCAAATCCTCAGAAAGAATATTGGAGGCCCCAAAAGCAACCTGAGTTGTTGACGCTTAAAGGAGGGGAGAATGTGAAGACCCTGTCTCTTATACACATCTAGATGTGTACAATCGAAGTGTAAGCCCTACCCACAATTAAAACGGCGACAAGGAGCTTCTTACTAGGCAACTACCAAGTATTGTTTATCTCTTCAAAGTATACCCTCTGTACACAAATGAGGATTGTCACACTAATTTCCTTTAGTTGAGCCAAGAGTACACTCACAACCTCCCTTTGTTACAATTGTTATCTTCCACTCTTACACTTGAAGAACTCTACACTTCTAAGCTCTTTTCTCACTACCTACACTATTACAACACTTGTACCAACTATTTCTCCCAAATAGCTCAAGAATTTTGTAATCAATGTAGAAGTCGACCTAGGGGTATTTATAGTAGTATGATTTGGTTATCATCAAAACATGATTAACATAACTGGGGTTCTTCAGTATTGTTTATAACACCTTGGGTTGTGGGCTACTTACAACTTGGCTTAAGTATTTTGAACCCATTGATTTTCGCTCAAAAGTTGTTGCTCCAGCCCAGGATCCGGGGTGTTACATGTATTATGAAGTTCAAAATATGCTACATGCACGTATAAATCTACCCCATCATAGATGAACTTCTACATATCAGTTATGCTTCCACTCCACTGCATACATCCGATGCCGATGTAATAAGAATAAGTGATATAGGTGCAATTATGCCAGTGCTTGTTACCACATTCTTTTTCTGGAACATCTATGTTCCCCGCAAAATCTGGAACTTTCATGTTTGTGCGCTTATAATACACAATTTTTTTGCTGTGTCGATGACCAGTAGAAATTGTGTTTTAATATGAATTCTCTCACACGACACCAAAGCCTTCCTTGTGCATCCACCAATCCAATTTTCTCTATTCCATTCCTCCTTATCTCTCAGCTCAAATCCGTGCAAACATCACATTGACTTTGTAGACTTGACCATACTACCACCCACTCTCCTTTTTTATTTAACGAATAATACTTCTTATAAATTGTTCCTAAATGTTAACATCTAAGTTCACTATAATTATTGTCTAGATTCAGTGTATAATTACACGATTTATTAGTGCCTTGATTTATGTATAGTTACCTTGATTAATGCCTAGATTTATGTACAGTTACCTTATTAGTTAATGTCTAGATCCATTGTATAGTTTATATTCATTGTAAATATAAACCTATAAATATAGGCTATTGTACCATTGATGAATACACACAATTTCTCTTAATTCTCTTTACCATTATATCATGATATCATAGCAATAATATTAACTTCTACGGTGTTATTCTATTTTCTAAAATATATGACATCATTCCATTTCATAACTTCTCAGAATACTAGTTCGCCGGTTTTCATACTACTTCTTGTTTATATTGCATTAGTTCTTGAATTGTCACAATACTACGATAGACACTCAAATTTTCACGCTATCCATGTCTGACCTTGTGACTATTGTCAATCAGGTTATATCTTGTCGAGATTACTTATCTTTCTCATCTCTTTCTGCCACATCAGGTAATAACTCTTGGCTTATTGATTCTGGTTGTTTCAATCATATGACCTCTTATTCTTCTCTTTTTATTGACAAACAACCTATGCTTAATGCTCTACCAGTTTATACTACTCATGGATCTTGTTTAAATATCAGTCACTGTGGTTCTATCTCTACATCAAATTTGACGATTTTTGACACTTTTCTTGTGATAAATTTATCATATAATTTACGTTCAGTAGGTCAACTTCATGATTTTGATCTTGATATTTATTTTTCTAAAAAAAATTTGTGTTATTCAAGATCCCAAGACCGGGAGGCAGGTTAGGATCGATTGAAAAGAAGTTGGACATCTATTTCTCCTAACCTTTTTACACTTACTTTCTTCGCCCATTGTAGTTGCTAAAGCTAGCCCTGTCACATTACTTCAACTTTGGCAATATTTTTTAGGTTATGCATCCTTATCTCGTGTCCGTTAATTAGGTTTTGCCGGTCTTTTAGGTCATATCAACAATGAATCATTTGATTGTGTTTCATGCCAACTTGGTAAACAACATGCTTTACCATTTCATTTAAGTGATTTATCTATTCCCAACCTATTCAACCAACGAGAAGGGAGGCGGATTAGATCCTTGACTCTTAGACCGACTCGGGAGAAAGGACAAGAAAACAGGCACCATATTCAACCAATCAAATCATCCCACATGCATTACAATCTATAGTATCTGGAGGTATAATAACCCTAGTATAGAGATTTTCTAGACTCATCATACGGGCATTTCCCCTTGAAAGGCTTCAACAATTGCCTTGATGGGTACTCTCGAGGCTCTAGCCTTTTGTCTAGAATTTCTATACATGCAAGTTTTATTTTATCCCAAATTTTAACCATAGAAAGGAATTTCATCCATAGAAATCCAACATACCTCATGGTGCCTGAAATCCTGTTCTTGTCTGAGTTTGTCCTTTGAAAATTCCTTGTTGAAAGTTTTATGGGTTTGAGACCTTTCGGCCTCTCCCCCTGGCCTTCTTCTTCTTAAATTAAAAAACTAATATAAAGAACTAAAATTAAAAGAGAATATTAGATGACACTTTGAGAAAGAGAAAATATGAACTTAATTGTTTATAGAAAATTTACAAAGGAGAGAGAGCAAGAAGAGCGAGCTTTCTGATAATTTTCCTAGATTTTTCCTCGATATCTAAGTGAGGAATGAGTATATACTATAAATTCCGGACTTCAAACCCGGATTTTAACTATCCTAATTAGATTGTGCAATAAAGGAGATTCCTTACATCACTTTTTCTTTTCTAAAAGCTGTCTTATAGTACAATAATTAGAGAAAATTTCTAACAGCTGTCTAACATTTTCTACATAGTGCTATAAAAAGTTGTCTAAAGTGTGGTCTCCACATTTTGACATTCAATGCTGTCTACACCATCAGTGGATGACATTTGGTCTTCCAGATCACATGGCTACTATTGGTTATCTTGAGTGGAATCCATGTCAGTCTTTGAGTCTTCAATTGTCTTGTTTTCTTGTGTTTGTTCTTTTGTATAAGTCATGATTCTACTAAGTGGAATTTTTGAGAGATTTTTGAATTCTCCAAGGAGTTGATCTAGAATAGTCTTGGTAATGTCTTCCTTCTTCTTTTTCTTTTTATTTTTTCTTAATTTTATTCCTCGTTTTGTTGTTGAGGAAGAGGACTCCTCTTTTTCAGAAGTTTTTGGCAAACTTCCAGCCATCAACGGATTATTGATTTTGTCCTTACCCTTATCCATTTGTAAGGGACTAGATACAGGCTTACATCCTGTATGGTCTGTGTGATTTTTAGTAAATCACCAACTATCAATGGACTTGTTTTGTCTTTACCGGCTACCGGCCTAATTTGAACCGGATTAGGTGTTCATTTACCGGAAACCTGGCCTTGGTTAAATTTTGTGTGTTTAAATACCTATTTTTCCAGTCTTCTTTTTCTAAAGTTAAAACTTGGACTTTTTGTTCTAATTCAAATAATTTGGTCTTATTATCACAAAATTCTTGTTCTAAATTTCTATACTTTTCATTTATTATTTTAAATTTTTTTACAAGGGTCTCACAGTGATCACAAAAATTAATCTAATTACCTTCATCTGTCTGAATAATGGGTCTGGTATTAATTTGATCTGAGATGTAAAACTGATTTCCTAAATAAAATCTACAGGCTTCATGCCCTTCTGTAAATGTCTGAAAACCTTTATATTTTGGATTTTTTACTCCTCTTATTGCAATGAGGACTTCAACCCATATCTTGTATAATCCTGAAAAGAATGGAGTGCCATGAAAAACTGCATAACACTCAAATTTAGAGAGGTCATTTAATCCATGAAATATAAGCAGATAAAGCATTTAAGAATTAGATAAATACAATACTAGATGAATAAGATGGATAGAATGACCTTATCTAAAATTATAATTTTGTTGTTCATTTATATTTCTATAAAGGTCTAATATTCTAAAACTATTATGAGGTGGAATGGCACATAAACTATGTCCATTAAAATCGAATCTTTTTTCTGTACCACTAGGAGTCTGTTTTAATATACTAGGAAAATGAAATGGATTGTCTAAACTTATAAATGTCTAATGAGCTTGTTGGCTGGATTCAGCAACAGCAGGTCTTGAAACTGGATGAGAAATAAAACTTGGTCTGGGAGCCCCGAGCTGGGCTCTTATACTGATCCAGGCCTATAAAACAAACATTAGACCTGTGAATTATTAATTATTAAAATTATAAATTTTTCTAGATAATTCATCTGCTAATTTATTATATTTTCCTTTTATATGTTCAAAATTGATATTATATTCAGTTACTTTTAAAGAGAATTTTTGCCATCTCTTATGTCTACTTTTTTTCTTTCATATTGCCTGTGAATATTTAACTATAGATTCACAATCTGTTCTAATTGTAAATTCCTTTTTGGAAATTATAAATAATTTAAAAGTGTCTAATGTATAGATAATAGCTAATATTTCACAATCTAAACTAGTTTTATAACATTTTTCTCTAAAAGTTCTTCTGGCATATCTACATAATTTCTCTAAATCTTTAGGTGAATACTTATGAGGTTTTGATTTTAGAATTCCTCCCCATCCTAAATCACAACCATCTGTTTCCATTATTAAATATTCTGATTCTAAAGGTAATTGTAAAGAGGGTATGTTCTGTATCATATGTTTTATCTTTTTTACTAAATTTACATCTTCTTCATTGAAAAATCTTTGTCCATTTTTTCATGTCTTGGAATATAATGGTCCTGCAATTTTACCTATATCTTTAAGAAATGGTCTAGCATAATTTATAAGTACTAAGAATTTTTGTAATTCTTTTAAATTTTCTAATTTATCAGGCATTTCTAATACTTTCTTGGCTCTAAGAAGAGTATATGATCCTGTAATTTTATCTGTCCATTTCCTATTTCTACTCCTAAAATTTTTACATGTGTTTTAAATAATTCTACTTTCTTTTTGCTTATTATTATGCCATGTTGATAAAAAATTCTAAAAACTGTGTTAAGGTGTCCTACATGTTCTTGTTCATTTTTTGAAAAAGCTAATATATCATCTATGTATACTAATACAAATTGGGAATATTCTAAGAAAATTTTATCCATTTTTCTTTGGAAGATACTGGGTGCATTTTTTAATCCAAATGGCATTACTAGCCACTCAAATAATCCTAATGGGCATGTAAAGGCAGTCCATTTTATACTATTTGGGTGCATTTTGATTTGCTAAAATCCTGATTTACAATCAAACTTACTAAAAACCTTTTTACCTTGTATTCTATTTATCAAAAATGTTTTGTCTGGAATATCATAACTATCATCTACAGTGTTATTATTTAATCTTTTATAATTTATTAGCATCCTACTTTTCCCCCTAATTTTTCACTATGTTTTCTTACTATAAATGCTGCTGATCTATGGGGAGATTCTGATGGCCTTATTACTTTTAAATTTAATAATTCTTTAATGTGCATTTTAAATTCTTCTATATCTTGGGGACTAGCTTCTATTTTTGTAGTTTTTATTATATAATCTGGATTTTTAACTTTTATTTCAAAGTAAATTTTATTTTTATCCCATAATTTTATAAGGTCTTCTCCTATAAATGGTAAAGTGTCTATCTATGATTCTATTTCTGTTTTTGTCTTTAAATGTAATAAATTTTTAAGATTAATTCTATCCATTAAATATTCATTTAAGTCATCAGCTTCTAAATAATTTTGTTCTAAAACTGTTATATTATTACAACAACCTTCTTTTCCTTTTTGGCATTCTATACATTTTTCTTCTATTTTATTACTAGATTTCTTATCCTCTATTTGTCTTATTAAGTCTGGGTGGATAGGTGGAAATGATGTTGGATTACACGGACTTGTAGTTACATAAGTTTTTAAAAATTTGTACATATTCTTTTGTCAAAATAATTCTTCCATCTAAATCTAATAAAAATTTTAGTCCTATAATTATACCTACCCCATGTTTTTCTAGAATGTTTTTAACTAATACATATGGCATAAAATAATAATGACTATAATTATTGCAGTTATTAAGAAAGGCTATACACACAAAAATTTGCATAATGATTATATTCATTTATGCTTCCATCCATTTGTGCCACCTTTATAGGTTCTTTCAATTTTAATATTTTAGTTGTGTCTACTAGTTTTGGATCTACAATTATGGTTGTACATCATGTGTCTATAATTGCACTTGTTCCTGTTATTTTATTATAATATTTAAATGTAACTTCTAGTTTTATAGAATTTAATTTTTTGTCTTGGTTACAAAATTTTATTTGTTGTTCTAAATTGGCTAAATTTATATTTTCTTCTGAATTATCTTCTATTTTTTCTTTGTTTTTATAAAAAATCTCTTTTTCTAAGTTAGCCACGTCTTTGTTCTAGTTGAGTTATTCTATCAAAAGCATTTTCATTTATCTGAAAATTTCTTATGTTTTGTGTTTCCTGAAATTTAAAATCTGTATAATTTTCTACACAATTTTTGCATGCTTCATTAAAACATAAATTACATTTACTTCTTTTATTTCGAGCTGGGTACCAATCACAAAATAAACATGGCGTAGAACCTAATCCTTTATTCTTTTGCCAATTATGGTTACAATCTATATCTGGTATTTTTATTTTTGCTTTAAACATAAAATTTATTCCTTTTAACTCATGTATAAATTCTTCTAGGTCTGGTTTTTCTGGGTTTACGAATTGGTCTATTATTTCATTTTTCTCTTCTAGATTTTGTTCTTCTAATAATTCTTCAAAACTAACAATGGAATAAATAGTTTCTGTGTCACTAAGTGTTTCATCTACGTCTAAGTAGCCTTGATCTGTGTTGTTTACTAATATGGCCTTTTTATTTGTCATATTTATTCTTCTAGGACATATGCTGAGCTTAGATGGTTTGGACTACTGCATGTATAACAATAAAGTTTTTTCCTATATGTTCTATCAGGGTCATATTTTCTAACATGTCTATCTTTGTTTAAGTAAGGTTTTCTAGATTGTGATCTTTTTGTGTAATAATTTTTTCTTTTTAGTGTTTGTTTTGGATATTTCCTATTTTTGTATCTAGGTTTTTCTTGTTTATCATAATGTTGAGAAGTATAAATTTGGCTACAAAAACTTGTTTCATTTTTTAATTGTCTACTTATTTGTATATTAGTTCATTTTTCTACTAGTATTTTTATTATGAACATTACTCGTTGGCCAAAAGATATTCCTATTCCTGTTTCCATTCTTTTATCTACTATTTCTTCTTTAAACCTTTTACTCATTTCTAGTCCTAAAGCTCCTGGTAGTTTATTAAAGAGTTTATTACCTATGTCTGTATTCCAAGTATATCCACTAAGGGAGGCATAATATATGTATTCTGCTAAAAAGGATTTTATGCTAATACCAATTTTTTAAATTTAACTGTTCTAGTTTAATTAATGCATTCTTTTGTTGTTCTGTGTTTCCAAAATTTGGATCTTCTCCTGTTATGATTTGATGTATTGTATTTCCAAAATTAAAAGGATTTGGTCCAAAAGAAATTAGTTCAGCTAATTCTATTAGATTTCTATCCTTCACATAGCCTTGGCTGATTCTCCTAAATATTGTTCTAAATATCTTAACATTTCTTCTACTTCTTTAGGGTCAAAGTGTTTTATATAATCACTAGCTATCGCATTTTTTCAAGAGTCTAAATAATTATTCCATCTTTGAGGATCTACATTAGTTATATTTAATATAAATGGTTGTCCTCCATACTGATGAGTATAAGGGGCTTCCATAGGATCTCTGCGTCCTATAGGTTTATATGGGGCTATCTGTAAAGGTGGTGTGTAAATATTTCTTGTTTCTGTTGGGTAGATCCTTTTTCTAGGCATATTTCCAATAGAATATGTAGGTCTATTTCTATAAAAATTTGAGGGTGTTTCTGTTCTTAATATACTTCCTCGTAAGTCTGGTATTTGTTGTTGAGGATTACCACTGCTACTTCCTTCCATTAATTCTAAAATTCCTTCTCTTTTTTCTATTATACTAGGTTCATATATTGTACTATTTGTATATTCTTCTGAAATTATATGGTTTAAAAGTACCATTTTAGTTCATATCATATCATCTTCTATTTCTAAAACTTCTATTGTTTTTGTTTTTTGTCTTATCATTAAATTATCATTTCTTTCATAACAATTAATTACATGTCTAAATATTATATTAACGTTTTCAAATTCTTCTTTACATCATGTACAATTAATTTTTCTATTTTCTTTGTTTTCTATTTTAAAAATATTTTATAATTTTGTCCAAATTATATCATCTTGTGTTTCTAAATAAAAGTCTGTATCTTTTTCTAAAATTTTTAGGATCTCTAATATGTCTCTATTCATCTTCTTCATTATTGTTACTTGTGCTGGCTTCTTATATAATCAGTAAATCTTATAGATTTTCTTCATATACTATCTTCATAATATATGGTTTCCTGTGGTATGATTATTTTTTCTAGTTTATTTACTAATCTTTCTAATTCCCACGGTAATCCTGATTGGTCTATATTATCTACTGTTAATGGTGGTAAAAGTTTTATTCCTCTATTTCCTAACATTTCTACAGTATTTTTTATATTTACTTTGTATCTAGGAGTATTACTTTGGATTAATTTTCCTAAGAAGGCTGTGCATAATAATAAATTTTTACCCTCAAAGTCTTGATATCCTCTAGTCATTATTTTTATTTGTATATGTTCTGCAAATTCTCTAGTATCTAACATATAATTAGGACAACAATGTCTGCATGTCTATTTCTGTTCTTCCTATAATAGCCTTATGTGCATCATTTATCCTAGTATCCATAATTAATAATAATACTTTCCCTCCTATGTTTGTTCTATGTAGGGCTTTTATGCCTATTACAATTAATCCTAGATCTTATAAGGCTTCTAATAATCTTTGTCTGTGTGATGGAGTTACTAAATGTAAATAAACTGTGTCTCCTTCTAAACATCTAACTTGAACTTCTCTGTAATATCTATAAAGTCTAGTTTGGTCTGATGCTTCATGTAATGCATTAGAATTAATTATGTTTATCCTGTTATTCCTAAAAGTTTCTATATCCCTATCTATATCAATTATTTCTCCTAAATTTATTAATTCTTCAGTTTGATTTCTGTTTGGCCTCATGAATCTTTGAATTCTATTTACTATTGTACTTACTGTACTATTTTCTTCCCTATTTCTTCTAGTTTCTGCGGCTATTGTCTCAGTTCTATCTTATGAATTACTTGTTCTTAATCTAGGCATTATTGTTTAGATTGTAAGAATGTCCAAACAGGTTGTTGTCTAACCTTTTTCTTTCCTTTTGTTCATAAGTCCATTTTATTAATTGCTTCTGCTAATTCATCTACTTCTCTATGTGAGGCTAATTCTTTTAGATATTCTTGTCTATTTTTACTACTTTTTGTTCTAACTTATCCATTTTAATTTGTGTTGTTATTAATAATGCTATTATAGTATTATTTTGTCTTACTATTTGTTTATCTGCTGGTGTTCCTGATTCGAATACTGAAAATCCTACTGGATCTTGTAAATATTTCTTTGTTACATCTATTGCTAATTTGTAATCTATATTATGTTCCATTATTCTATTTGCTGAACTTTTATAATTTTGTCTACTTGTTTTCCTATTTTTTCTAAATTATTTTCTATTTTTTCTAAATTAGTAATTTTATTTTATTTTTTCTTTTCTAGATTTTCTATTACTGTTTTTAAATAGTCTAAGTTTTGTCTTATAATTTTTAATTCTTTATTTCAATTTTTTAATGTCTCAAAAATAATAGTTATCATGCTTTCTATATTTTTATCTATTGCTTAGGAAGTTCTGTTTTATATTGTCTAATATAATCTAGCATACTAATTATCAATCCTTCTTTAAATTTTATTTCAGGCTGGCAATTGCTTCTGGGATTCCTGCCTCTGAAGTTAATCTTAGATATCTATGTATATCTGTTAGACATTCTTCTAAATGTGTAAGTCTGTTCTAAAGATCTTTGTGTACTCATATTAGAATCTACTAAACAATACTTCCAACTTACTTGTGTAAAATTCATTTCTTGCTGAAGAGACATTTAATCTGTATCAGGATATTCATCTGAATTAAAATAATCTAAAGCATTATAACCAGTGTAATTACTATTATCTTCAGGTACTGATGTAAATATCACAAAATCATTTGTTGTTGTAAAAAATTCTATATTATAATTTTTGTCTATTACTTCTGATGTAACTGATAATAAAAATTCTCTAAGTGGTTTACTCCATTTTTCTATTTTTTCTAAAATTATCATCTTAGCTTCTTGGTCTAAGGGATTAATAATTCTAAGTATTTCTTTCTTATGTTGGATACTTAAGTCTATGCATTGTCTTATTTCACTTGCTAAAATTTTATTATAATTTGTTTGGTTTGGATCAACAACAACGTAAAAAATAAATCTGTTAAGTCTGTTAAATGAATCTCATAAATATATCCATATTTTTTATTTTTAATTATATAAAAAGTTTCATACAAAGAACAACTAATTAAATTACCATCATTTTTATCATAATATAAAATTCCTTGTGTAAGTCTTTCACCATGTACTTCAGTCTGGGTCATAGGTATACTAGTTCCTCCTCCTAAAATAGCTTTGGGAATTATTCTTCTTTCTATATATGTCATTTATATGGTTTTTGTTCTTAATACTTTCTTTAATGCTTGTTTATAATATTTTATTTCTAAATTAAAAACATCTATAGCATAAGCTAATCTAACTGGAAATCTATCTTTTAAATTATATTTCTCTTATACAGTAAGTTAAATAAAAGGTTTGGTTTTTAACACTTACTATCATATTTCTCAATATTAAATTCTTTATCTGTTGTTTCCTACTGTGATTTCTATTTAACCAAAGATGTTGTCTTGCAAATTCCTGTTATGAACAAGCATTCATGGCGGTTGAATTGGGGAATCTACTTAGTCTCTACTAAGTTCATATTTTCTCTCTCTCAAAGTGTCATCTAATATTCTCTTTTAATTTTAGTTCTTTATATTAGTTTTTTAATTTAAGAAGAAGAAGGCCAGGGGGAGAGGCCGAAAGGTCTCAAACCCATAAAACTTTCAACAAGGAATTTTCAAAAGATAAACTCAGACAAGAACAGGATTCCAGGCACCATGAGGTATGTTGGATTTCTATGGATGAAATTTCCTTTCTATGGTTAAAATTTGGGATAAAATAAAACTTGTATAAAAATTCTAGACAAAAGGCTAGGGTCTCGAGAGTACCCATCAAGGCAATTGTTGAAACATCAAGAGATTGTATAGGTTGTTAAATTTCTTGAATGTGTGTGTGTGTGTTTTTTTTGTTGTTGTTGTTGGAGTAAATTCTTGAATATTATAAGGGGGGGGTGTTAGGAGACTATATATTTTTTGATTCAAAGTTTTTTAACTTTTTGTCTGTGTTTTGAGGTTAAACTAGTGGAGAGATGCTGTTGTTTTGGAAGGGTGTGGCTTGTCAAAGATATCTAAGATAAGGTTCTTATGATAGGGGAATTTTAGCTTTGAAATTTTGTACAGTACAAGCTCTTAAAGCATATACTATTGTACTGTATAAGTATCTAAAGTACAAGAGAATAATTTTCTAAAAGGGACTGTAGGACAAATTTTAAGAATCAATCAGTGGCTGAGAAAACATATATATCATAAATTCAATGCCCTTTTGTTCACTTCTTACTTCTTAGTATTCTAAATTTACACCATATGATGGCAGTACAAAATATGGTTGTTGGCTTTAATAAATATCTGCTTTGGATGAAGGACCTGCACTATTAAAAATTCGACCTTATATCCGATCATAGTTCAAAAAGCCCGAAAATTGTATCTAGAACAGATCCTTCGGATTCAATAATGATACGTTGTTTTGGTCTATATAGATGTTTTATTTTTAAAATTGAACTAAAATTGTACTACAAGATTTAATATTGATAGTTTTAGTTACTTCCTTAAAACTAATTTACAAGCAAGTATTTTGATTTTCACCTTAAAATTTTTATAATTTTTGCGAAATTTATCACTAAATACCACTCTCATCTTATCACTGACCAATATGTAATTGCCATGATCACAACTAATACCTCGATTCTGAACCCTAATTCATGTCAACCATTAAAGTGCAAATCCATAAAAGAATGATGCTTTTTTAACTAAACTAATTTTTATACATACCAACATTACAGCCATTGATTTGCACCTTTTATACGTCTTGAGCAATGAAAAGTGAAAACAATATACAAAAACTAAAATAATGTGTATGCATAAGAAGCATACCTTCCTAAAAGTTTATGGGAGCTGTTATCGACCTTCAAGATTTGATAAAGTGACACCATTCATAAGAGGAAGCTCTACAATTCACTATTGAGCACTGATAGAACAGTTGAGACCTTAGTCCTATCATCTGCACATTCTGTACACATGTACAATAGTCCCATACGTAATGTGTCATATCTCAAGACCTCAGTTTCTATTCTTGGATCATATACATTCTTCGATCTATCAACTTTACTAGTTCATTTATTCTTGGATCGTATACATTCTTCGATCTATCAACTTTACTTGTTCATTTTGACTAGCCTGAAAATAATGATGTACAACATAATGAATAGGGAACGCAATTAGCCTGATAAACCATTAACACTTTCTCAGTCCCATTTTATTTGTCCTCTTTTTTATTTTAACTTGTTTCAAATTATTTGTTACTCCTTAAAAAGGTAAATAAATAAATGACAATTTATCTAATTTACCCTTCATGTAAGTCCCAAAAAAAAGAGTTTTATTGTTATGTTTCAACATTAATTACTCTTATAAACCATTTCAAATTTTGAAAACTAAAAACCAAATAATAAATTTTGAATTTTAATAGAGGGATAATAATAAAAAAACAATTCTACTAGTTGGTAAATATTAATTATTTTTAAACTATGTGCAATATCGACTATACCAAATAAAAAAATGGGATGGAGTGAGTATAATTTTGCATATGGGAACTCAATCAATGACTAAACTTGCATATCCAAGCAGAGTCCGTCCATTCTCGTCATTATAAAATCTAGTATTTCTCCTCCCGCTTAAAATCTCTTGCTGCAGAACTCCAAAGCTGAAGATATCTGACCTTTCTGAAAAATTTCCTCCCATTGCATATTCTGGGGCCATAAAGCCACTGCACCGCTCCATTTAGGTTTAAAAAGAATTAAAGTGTATTGATAATGTGGTACGGTGTTTCTAAGGGAGTAGGAATGGGGCAAGAAACAGTTCAGTTAAGATAACAAGTTGTTCTTACTATGTCCCTCCCTACAACTCTAATTGTGTTGGCTTGATCTTGGTTGCCCTCTAAAAATCCTTGCTAAGATAAAATCTGATATTTTTGGATTTAACTCTTCGTCTAGGAGGATGTTACCTGCTTTCAGATCCCTATGAATAATTTTCAATCTTGAATCTATGAAGGTAACACAGGAGGCCTCTTCCAATCCTCTCAATGATGATGCCGCTTCTATTCCAATCACATGAATCTCGTTTCCATGAATCTGAAGAGATTTGAAGTGTTAACACATTTGTAAAACTCTGTGTCTGCAAAAATTTTGGTCTAGAACTGTACGTGATAATAAAAGGCTTAAGAAAGGAAACTCTTCAACACCAAGGGGAGCTTGAATTCTGTCTTGCCTCTTTCTTCATCTTTTTTATTAGAAATTCCATGGAGCTTAACACAGCCAAATTCTGAGAGATAGAGAAGATGTAGCAAAGTTTTGAGCAACCACATGGTACCTGGGGTTTCTCATTTATTATTAAGGGGAAAAAAAAAAGTTACAGGGAGACTAACAAGAAACCTAGCTCTCCAACAATATGAATGAATTCAAAGACAAATCTTTTGAATTCTAACATCTTGTGAAATCTATGATGCTAGCTCCATTTAATTCTATGAATTGGCATCTAACATTCTAGAATTAAACCGGGGAAAGAGTGTTAAAAGGTTTCGAGGAATACCTGGTTTGCATTGCACTTGGCATATTGTATGTCCTCTTACGTCTTCCTTTCCGTTTTTGGGACAAGAAATTCCAAGTCTTGGATAAGGTGTACATCCTGGCTATTAGGAAATTCATTAGCTGAACAATAGCTTGTTTGTTCCACCAACGCCTTTTCATTAGGCATGGTGGAGTCGACCATCGACTTAAACTTTGGCAGTTGAGAAAGAGGCCGGGTGGACATGAAGATGGTTTATTTGCTGCCCAAATGTATGTTTGAAGACTCCTTGTTGCTCGAAAATAATACAATTTCCTTAAAAGAAGGTTGACCTGTGGTTGGGAGGCTTTGCATGATTCAGCTGTGAAGACTGTCTGAAGCATCTTTGATGTTGTTGTCAAAACGTGAAGATGTAAAGATTACTTGCTGCCTAGGATTTGATGATGAGAAGTTCTCGGCTGGTTTGTTGGGATGGAATTTCCATTTGGTTTGATAGCTAGCTCATGTTCATTTGGAGTTTTGGTTCATCTTGTGCATGGGCAGAATCATTATCTAAAAAGTAATATGGAAATTCTTTCAAAATTCTTGCATGAGAAGAAGGATCATCTTTTGAAATTTGAATTTTCAGATTTTGTGGCTTATTTGAAGAGTTCGATTGGTCCTTGGAACGAGTCAAAACTGTTGAGTTCAAGTTTGTTAGTTCCTTATTTTCCTCATGCCGATTTGACTTTGGAGTTCCACCCTCCAAGGGATTTGAATTTTGAATTTCTTGGTTTGTTAGGGCTAGTGTAGCCACCTTGACCCGTTGTTCCTCCACCTCCACTACCACTTTTGTTGTCGGAGGTTCCTTAGCAAATACACATGATGTGCATCCTCTTTGGACTGAATTTCCGAATGATTCCCCTTGCATATTTCTGAATGAGGTTGAATAGGTAGCCATTGCGTGGTTGTCTTCTTCAAAGTACGAGCAGCCATCTTAGCCGAGTTCAACTCTTGTTGATTTGGAAATTTTGTGGCTCCTGCTTTACAATCAACAATGTGATGGCTTATCTTGTTGCAATTGGTGTAGTAGCATGGGAGATCTTCATATGAAATTTTTTGTCATCTTCCATCATCCCTACCCCTAACCACACACATGAAGGGAGAGTTGCCCAGAGGTCTACTTCCACACAGACCTTAGCTATATTAGGGTGAGTAAAATTTTTCATTGCCATGTCTAATTTGAGTGGAGTTCCCACTGCTTGTGCAAGACTAAAAATCGCATGTTTAGTGAAGAAAATAGCATGAAACCTTCAAATGTAACCCATATGGGAGCGATCAAAGGCTCTATGTTTGGTGTGTACCGAGGGTACCAATTGAGAACGCGCATGTAAAATCCGTTAATTAACCAAACATTCTCGAGCCAGTAACGAAGATAGTCCTCCTCCATAGAGAATCGAATGAGGATGTGCTTATGATCAAGAAAGCCAACCGTGAAATTTCTTGAATCCAGTTGTTTGGAAACTTTTTCGCACCGTTTCCATGTTTGGCTCTATTTCCCGCTTGGTAAACTGCCCACTAGTGTGTAACAGAATGGGACTGCCAACTTTTGTACTTCCTCCTCAGAAAAGTAAACAGCTGGTTCCCCTTTGAAGGTTTGCAATTTCTTCGAAGGCTGATCGGACTGGAGTTGATCAATGTCTGTAGATTTGTCCATTAGAGTTTCGTCAAAAGAAAGTGATAGCCCTTCAATCGAGGACTAAAAGGCAGGCAGTTCAGACATTGTCGAACTGCTGGCTAAGATTAACTTTAGAGAGAGGGTGAGTTTCTAGAGAGAAGGAGGAGAAAACATTTTGATGCTCTAATCAAATCCTTAGCAATCCTAATAACTATGAATTGACGACTGATGAATAGTAAATGCTGATGTAGAGTTAAAATGCTTAGCATTAAGTGATGATAATATTTATTAATGAGGAGGGAACTCCTATTTATACATTTCAGATAGAAAGTTTCAACTGTCATAATCGCCTTATCCAATATTGATAAATTATAATATAATACCCTTAATACGTTATAACACATAGAAAAACTATATATGTATCATCAATGACAAACAAGTTAGTTATGAATGATGAAAAACATCACGCATTTGAATAAGGGTGTTTACTTAACCTTGGAGATGGGATTTTCATTCAGTAAATAACATTTGTGTCTTTCTCCACCAATGTGAACTGTACATCTATTTGTTTTGTTAAATCTAACGAAGGAGTTAGATAAACTAGGTGACGTATATCACCAAACTTATTCTTCATGATGCAGGCTTCAATATCCTTGTGTAGCAAACTGTTAATCAGAAAATTAAACAGCAATGAACATACAAGAAGGTACCTAGCGCATCGCATCAATCATTCGATAACCAATCATTCTTGTTCTACAAAATGAAAAGAAAGTGAAATATACAAGGCAACTATATATAATTAGCGTTCATTATCATGCAGGAAAAAAAACTGTAAAACTGTGGGAAAGACGATTCACGTTTGCGAAAATAGCTCTCTAATCTCACATGATAATTATAGTAAGAAATTGGACTTTGTTGAACTGAATCAATTATAATGGACAAAGAACTGTCATCAACTAACCGAAGAGATGGGCATCCAGGCATTTGTTTGGTATGTATTCATAGACTAGCATCTTTTCTTCTCTTCTTTGAACACAGCAGCCAAGGACTCTAACAAGATTACAGTGTTGGAGTCTAGAGATGACGGAAGCTTCATTCATAAACTCCTCAATCCCTTGGCCAGAAGAATTTGAAAGCCTTTTCACAGCAATTACCTGGCCGTTTAACAACCTCCCCTGCATAAACAACCACACGAATATTAAATACTCTTCTGCAGTACACTGCAAAAAGTTCTTAATTAACTTAACACACCTTGTATACTGTACCAAAACCACCTTTCCCAAGCAATTTTGTGGATGGATATTATAAGTTGCATTAGCCAGTGTCTCATAGCCATATAGATGAACCTCTTAAAGCTTGGCTTGGGCTACATTGTCTCGGTGCAGCTTGGCGGTTAAGTGCTTTCCATTTGGAATGTTCCCCCTGCTTCAAATAATTGTTTAGGAAAAGATTTTAATTTAGTGTAAAATAATCTCTATGTTTAGGAAAAAACCCTGCTGTTACTGTGCTTGCAATGACTGCTTCCATATGGCTTCCATGATCTGCATGGAAGAATTTTGAAAAGATGGCATAATTTAGAACAAAGGGACTAGAGACAATTATGCCTTGCTTTCTAAAACTGATTTCATTATTGTAGAAAAAAGAAGTACTAACAATGCTCAAACTGTGTACACTAATGCTGAAGATACTGTAAACTGAGTAGAATAAGTGCAAGAATAGAACAGAAGAAACATATTACCGAGTTCGGAATAAACGACACGTATATATAGATCTGCTCCATGGGAAGAGAATTGCTCTATTTCAATTAAGTTGCTCCTCCAGTGCATACATCCGATGCCCGTATAATATGCATAAGCTATGCAGGAGCAGTTATTCAAGCACTCATCACCAGATTCATTTTCCATTGGAGTGTGTACTCTGCAAAATCTGAAACTTTTGCATTCATGAGCTTTACATATCTATCCTGTTTGCCAGCAGAACTGTTTCTATCATCACATCCCAGTAATGCCTTTCTTATGCAGATAGACTTGACCACGTTACCACCCAATCTGCTTTACCATTAGGCAAATTCTTTTGCAGTAAAGACCTGTCGAACTCAATTCGTAGTATAATAAAACAGAATCATTTGTATAATGTGAAGGTAAAGTAAGGAGATCCAGTATTGTCATCTATCAGATCAAATCCATTCTGATATACAGAATTCATGCCAGGTATTCCAATAAATGCATTGCCATTCCAGGGACCATTGCGCCACTATGGTTTATTTTTGTACCAAATGAAGAGCTGTCGAATTTGTAGAGGATCTACATCTGCAGAGAAACTTCCAGTGGATGGATCAGAATTACTTCTCCATGAGTTCAGCTGGATCTTCTGAGCATTTGTACCAGCACTTAATCTCATCCTCCGTAGGCTAACATACCAAGAGTCCGTTGGACTCTGAAAACTTTCCCATATAATTCTCCCATTTGAATTATCCCTCAAGACTAAGTGCCCAGTATCCAATAGTAGTGCTGTCTAGAATTGGCCTCTAATATTCAACACATTAGACGACCATATGATCTCCTTCTTCCAATTCAAGACACAATATTGCCTTCGTATAAAATAGTCATAATTCCAGTAGAATCACTCAATGGTTTGTCTCTATTAGCCACCCATATAACTGTCATCACAGGAATGTTGTACATGATTCCTAGGTAACGAATATTACTGTTCGGAATCTTGAATTGGCTGATAGATTTGTAATGTTGTCTATGGCCAGAATGCATCTAAACATAAGCAAGTTGGAGAAAAATCACTCCCCACACTAATGGTGGAGACATTTTTAGCCTCTGATGTTATGAACTGTCTAATAATCTCCTCATTACGCTTCAGTGACGCTCTATGTTTGCTTGCACTGCAGTGTCATTATATTTAGACCAAGGTCATCATATAGAACAAAAGAAAAAAATATTCATGACTCGTGTCATTTTTTGGAAATCTCCATCGTGAAATCCATTTACTTCTAGCATAAGTGCAGTAAGCTAAAATATTCATTTTTAACACCAACGTGGTGATCTATCTTGTAACACCTCGGAGTGAAAAACAACTTTAACAATGATTCAATACAATGCATTGCCCAATAAAGTCGGCATACTCTCAGAAATCATGACTGTTATAAACAATATAATATCCTCTATCACTTTCGATGTGGAACGGGGTGTCACAATCACCCCTCCTTTTCGTCATCACAAAACCGTCATCAACCCAAGTCTTTCTTTTCTGTCATCACAAAGCCAAACATATCACATACAATGCATTGCCCAATACCCAAGTCTCACTTTGTGCAGGGACCACACAAGGCGATAAAAGAAAACATAAAGATAATAACATTTGTGAGTCATAGAGTCTAAAATGTCTACCGTTTAAACGTCAAAAAACCATAATCATAAGTAAAAATGTCTCATAGTCAAAAAACCATAATGTAGTTTCTAAAATGTCTCATGCCATTTAAACGTCTGTCCAAAACATATCCAATCATTTCAAAATACATATGGTATGCTAAAGCATAGCGAACAAATCTCTGGTGAATATAATAAAATAGCATGAGTATCTTTTAGGCTCAAAGGTCATCTAGTAATACTAACCAAGTTATCTGAAATAGGGATGGATGACTATAGGCAACCAAGACTCCCAAATCAAACATTTCCAAACACATCCAAAATTATATACCTAGGTCACCTATGAGCCAAGCAGTCATAAAATGCTTTCATATCAAAAGAGTTTGCAAACATATCAATTGATTAACATAAAATAGCTTGGTCCGATTTCATATGTAATAATTTCAAAACTTGGTAAAGTGCTTACTCATCTAACAACATAAGAACCAACCAACAAAAAGGCATTGCCATCTTCCATTAGATTATGACTTGGTATACCTCTGTCTTTATGTGGCCTCTTGTATTGTGAGCTACTTAATGCTTGGCTCTATGCACTTGTCTCTTGTAATATAACCTAGCTCGGGTTGTTACAGTTGGTAGACAGCCATAAAGAATCCTACAAAACTTGGCTTGGATCATAAAGCCCATAAGCCATAAATGGCTACTTGAAATCCAAGGGGGAAAACAGGAAGAAATTGCTAAAATAGAAGTTGTCTAAATTAACATTATAAATCAGCCATCAAACAACACTCACACACCACAATGCACTAATTACACTTAGTCCAACTTTTGAAAACGAAATCGCGTATTTGCGAATTGACTTTATGACCATGAAAAACATTTTAAACTTAAAATTATCCAAAATGGGAATTAATTTCATCTGAATGAGCCAAAGGTTTGGATTTGTTTTCCCCTTGCTGGTTTCCTTATTCCATGCTTGCCTTTAAAGGGTTCTATGATGAACCGAGACATACTTGCCCTGGAGGATGTTCCAATCAGAGGGGGCCAGTTGTCACGCTCTAAAATTGGAGTTGAAATGTGTCGTGCCCTTACTTTTTTACGAGAATACTAAATTGAAAATCTACAAATTTTCAATCACTTACCTTAAAGAAACTACAAATACTTGCATAAAAATATTATATAATGGAGTGAACAAATACTTGCCCAGTAAGTAATTCATATTCTCCTCTATTGGACCGAGCATGTTACTATATAATTAATTTCAAAAATCAGTGAATACAATCAATACATACATACATACATACATATATATATATATATATATAATTTATATAACATTTGCAATTTGATCATTGGAAAAGTAATTAATTCATTAGAAGGATGAGTGGCAATCATTGGCATATTTCTTTAGAAGCAATAATTCAAAACAATTCATTATCATACATAATCATTTACTTTCTATAGGATCAAAGACTCACTTAAGTATTATCGGCTATTCAAGATGTATTGTCCTAACTATTATACCCATTGGGATAGGCCACATCACTAGCCAGCTATATCTCGCTAGACAAGGGCAACTCACATATCGAAACTAACTCTCTACCGACTCAACCAAACCTTATACAATGACAGCCAAAGTGATAAAAAATACATCAATCACAAATAATCACTTATATTCAAAAATGTCACTTACAATTTTATATATATGAAAACATTCAAATACCCATATTCGAATCATTTTATACATGATATATACATTTAGAAAATTTATAAAGTTATAGAATAATTTGCAAAATATGAAAGAGGATATGAACCAGTTACCTCGATATCGTACACAAACAAATTTCTCTAACCTAAGAACTTTAGTCCACATTATTCTTATCACTTATAAGGTATAAAATATACTCAAGTCTTAACTCAAACTAATTCTTAAAATAATAAATAATCAATTTCTTAATTAAAACTCAAATAAAACCGAACGGAAAACCCAATTTTTCGAAAGCCGACTGACTGCTTAATTTCGCAACTATAGCAAATTCATTTACCGTGCATATATAAGATTTTTCGACAAAAAGTTTCTCTACAACTATTACTTTTAAACATCATCCATCCTTTTGTCTTTTTCCCTAACAATAGAATCAACAATAACATGGCTACCACCAATAAGATCGTACCAATACTTTTCTTTAATAATAATAGTCAAAACCACATCATCCAACCATTAATTATTTTATTCAAAGTTATGAGATCACAATTCCTTCCTTCGTATATTTACCAACGGCTAATTAACTTGAAGGCTAACTAACTTGAACAACTCAAATATATCCTCTCGGCCAAAATTCAGAATACTAATTATGGAAGCATGGCTCTGTCGTGCGGCCTCACTTTTATTTTATTATCATCTTTCTTTGCCTATCAAGTTCTTATTAGCCTAACATAATACTTCTCTTGCAAAAATTACAAACGAAACAAAACAATCCTAAGATTATATCTGCCTTATGTCAGCGAGATTGAGTTCTTTCTTTTCTTCCTCGTCTCTCTCTTGACGGCTTTTAACCCCTTTTTTTTTTTCCTAATATAATATGTGTTATAGTTCTTTAACCCTAAATATATATAATAATTCTCAACTTTTAATATGACATCTAATTGTTAATAATTAGTCCTTGATAGTATTTAACTACTTATTATTCCACATTAATAATTTGTGAAATCGGAAAATAACGAATTTATTGTTGAGTTTTAATTATTATATGTACGGGTTGGGTTTTCACACTAACTGCATGCCACATAAATTTTAGATGAAAACTGGTGTCCTCTAATTGAAAGTATCTGTCGTCCATTTGTCCGGTTCATTCAGACAATTTTTATTTGTCATCCAAGATATATAGGTTAAGTCATAGTGATTACATAATCCGGTTCATTCAGACAAATTTTATTTGTCATCCAAGATATATAGGTTAAGTCATAGTGATTACATGATACAAAGAAAGGAAAATATTATCATATATTTGGTTTTTGATTCTATCTGTAAATTTTGTGATCAAGATTAAATCATATAGAACATCAGTTGATATCATAAACTCTATAACATTTAATCCACAATACAATATCTACAAGTAGAATAAAAAATCAACTTTACCTAAATATTTGGGTGTATACCCCTACAAAGAAACTGATACAAGTTCATCATTGCTTACATAATTTACAGGCTGCAGCATGCAAAAGCCCATGTCACACCTTAATAACTTTGACATAATAATCTCGTCTAGAAACACAAAATTTATGCATTCTTCTAGCCGTGGTCATTGGTTAATTGATCAACTATATATAATCAAATAAAGAACTGAAAAATTGTAAGAACATGTAGAAATACAGTATTCCAAAAGTTAAACAAACTTCCATATCTTTAGACCGAAAGGTATCGCTTCTAGGGAAAATTCTTGCTTGGATCCGGTTAATGGCATAGTGTCATAAATCGCTTGATTCATGTTGTTTCACTTCATCCCACGTCACTTAAATGGGTGATGTGGAATAACATGGATCAAGAGGTTCATGGCACTACGCCATGAACCCAGATCCATGTAAGAATTTTTCTCACTTCGAGTGATGATATTCTGACCAAATCCTCTAGATGACAAAAGTCAGAGCAATTTTAAGTCAAAGATAATTTATCACCATAAAAAATTTATAAAAAAAATGGTCAGAACTACAGACTCTTGACATTACTTCACCAAATCAGTCTCTTATACACAGATGTTAGTGTTTATCCCAATCATGGTTCAAAGTCGTGATCACGGTGACGATCGCATATCGTATCGTTCCACATTGGTCTTGGTATATCGATCGTGTATCTGATTATACGAAAATTTTGTTGTGAAAAAATGTCTAAAAAATTATGAAATAAATATATAACATCATAATAAACATAATTATCAAATTAAATAATATAACAACATATCATATTTGATGAGCATAATTGCATTAAACAATTAAATATTTTAGGATTCAAATAAATAAATCAAACTAGTTATAATTTTAGAAATAATCTCGTAACACAATCATTCTATTACACTTAAATAATATTCTATTATACACCTCTCTAAAGTATATTAAACTGATATATTAACGGGAATGTAAAATTTTCTATTAATTTGTATTTAATTTTTAAATCAAACTTATCTGGTATTGCATGAAGGTAATACGAATATGATTTTGCCAAACTAAGAAATATATGAATTATGTGAAGGTAATTTCACAAAAAGTACTATTGAATACTGAATAGTAATACTCATGCCAAAGGGAAGTAAAGTAGAAATATTGAGGCCTTTTTACAAATTCCCAACATTTTTTATTCTTTCGAGGAATTTTACCTTAATCTAATAGGGATTACGAATGAAGCCTGATAGAAGTTTCGATTGCTGTCAAAACGCCGTTGTCTGTTTCTTCTACAAGTCCAGAATCAACGAGCACAACCATTAAAGAGATCGAATTAACAACAAAAGAAAGAAAAAGATAAGAGTTAGGCTTTTTTGATAAAGTCAAAAAACGGAAGAACAAGAAAAGAAATGGAAGAAATGCAAGCGATCGAATAAATAACTCTACGACTGATTGATCCTAACATCTTTGATTTGTTTTTGTTTTTGACTGAAATTATGGTTTTGGCTAGTGCGTTGACTTGTTCAACTCGGGCGAGTCTCGACCTGCGATTTCTTGACTCGGTGAGCTGTTTCATTAGAAATTGGTCAATTTCAATAAATTTGACGTAGATCCTGTATATCTGGTATATAGCGGTGCGAAATCGGACCAAATGAGAGAGTTCTGATTACGAGTCGATTGAGTCTTTAAACCATGCTCCCAATTCATCACATCAGTGACCCTCTACCCTCTAGAAAAAAACACAAACTGAATATGCCCAAACAACCCAATTGAGCCTTCATGAAGAATCAAATCTTTACAGAAGCCAAATTTTTATTAGAGAAAACAAATATTAAGCACCCCATTTTAGGGGAGAAGAAATTACTATTGGCAACTTGATGATGCCACAGGATTTTCTATCACACTTTCTAACCCGTTCTTATTCCACTGCCAAAATAACTGTCAAGATTCTTTTTAAATATACTCCCTCTATTTCAAAATATATGTCACTTTTGGTTGGTGTACAGAGATTAAGGAAGTTATTAAATTGTATCAATTTTGCAAAAAAATATTTCAGAAGTAACTAAATTATCCTTTTGCATTAATATTTCAACAGCATAATCCTGCCTTCATTAATGTGCTACTAAGGGTAAAAGTTGAAAAAATATCATTTAGTATTTCATTGATTTTCTAAAGTAACAGATAATATGGAATAAGACAAATTGTCTAAAGTGAAAGCTATTTTAAACTAGAGGGTGTAACACTCCGGGTCTGGGTTGGCCCAGCAACTTTTGAGTGTAAACAAGTAAACAACGTCTGGGCTGGCCCAATAACTTTTGAGTGTAAACAAGTAAACAACGGGTTCAAGTATTATAAACAATACAATATCCCTTCTCACTCCCGATGTGAGACCGGGCATCACAAAGAGAGTATATTAAAATTTTAGTGAAGGAATTTTAACCTTTCATTATGTAGCGAGATAAAGAGAGAGATAGAAATGAGATAGAGATCCCTGAGATCCCCCTAGATTCTAGAAATTGTAAATTTACCCTTAAAATTTTTAAAAATTTAATTTGTATCTTTATAGTTTACTTAAGTTGATATTTTGCTCTCTTAAATTTTTGAGAAAAATAAAAATTAACCGTAATATGTGACTATTAAGTCTTGTCCCCTGATACAATTCTTGCATCCATCCCTGGTTGAGATGCGATATGTGAGAGATAAAAAGTGATTGAAAAATGCATCTAAAGAATAAGTACACAACATTATTTAAAGAATAATGAAAATAAACAAAACAAAACAAAACAGTTCAAACCGAGGATTCAGAGAAATTCTTGAAACTTGACAAAAACAAATACCAAATACAGATTAAATGCACTTAATACATACTTGTCTAACTGATTATCTGATCTTAACAGCCCCATGGATCAAAACATGCAATTCACCATCTGAGAGTCAGTTTCCACTTCCAAGAAAATGGGAAAGAAGAACTCAATGGCACCAGCCCAAATGTATTCAAAGATTGCAAAGGGACTTGCATGGATGGAAGAAAAGTAGCAAAGTTAACAGTAAAGCAGCTAGAAAAACTTTTCATCTAATCGGGATATCTTAAAGGTTCTTCAGTTCTTGAAATAAAAAGGAGCGATTTATTTCATTGCTCAGTGTTTGCGCTTTTGAGAGTGGGGAACGTATCAGTTTTCTATTAGATCAATGTCTAGGCCTTTTTATTTGGGTAAATTTCAACGAACCCTTTTGTTTGTTTAATGTTCATGTTTCCCTTATTATTTTGCAAAATTTACAATCTGTTGCTAAGGTTAAACTGAACTGTTAAATTTTTCATTAAGTGACTGTTAGGGGTAAAATTTTCGGTTTAAAGGGTTATTTAATCTTTTAAAGTTTCTAATTAAAATTAGTTATATATTTAACATAAAACATAATCTTTTTTTTTTCTTCCGATGGAGAGATTTATGGATAATAGAGTCAGTTCTAGGCTTTAGGGTACTTTTGACTTTTGGCACAAATTCATTAATTTTTAACTTTCTATCTTTCTCATAAAAATCCAAATTATGAGGAGTGAATTACATATTTGTAAACCATAAGGATAAATATTAACCAAAGTATAAGGATGGTTGCAACTTATCCTGATTTTCTCCTCCCAACTTGAAAAGTGTGCAATGGTTACACGTCCGTTCTTGGGGGTGCCATGGATAGAGTCATGTTTAAAACTTTCTCGTTCCACTCCAATTATTATAAGGAATTCATTTCCAATTTTTGTATTTTAAAATAAGTATCGCTTTTGGTTAGTGTATACGAATTAAAAAATTATTAAATTAAATTAATTTTTTTAAAAAGATAGTTCAAAGTAACTGAATTACTTTTTTTACATTAATATCCCAACTACATAATCATTTCTCTAATAATATGGCATTAATCTCACGTTTGGTACGCAGGAATATGTTGAAATGGAAAGTTCATTCCAGACAGAATCAGTTTCTACTCGGAATAGACAATAATGCTTATTCTAAATTCAATGTTTGGCAGTATAAGTCAGAATGGATTGTGTCTTTTATTTCATATTTAATATAATTTTTTTTAGATGTTAAAATACAGAATTAACATTTGGATTTTAAATATATAAAAAAAAAATTTTCTCGTTTTCGTTTTTATTCATGAACTATTTCTATAATTAAGAAAATCTTTTAATATTTTACATTAAAACTAAAAAAATTACAAAATTATATATATTTTTTTACATTCGAATAATTAAATTGTACGACTTAATTATTTGAATGTAAAAAATTTAGTTTCTTGAATGCAAATAAAATTTTAATATAATTTTGTAACTTTTTAACAATATACTGTATAATCTAACTGCTTTATCTTAATGATAAAAAATATAAATAACTATATTATGCATTTAAATAATTATATTGTACAATTTAACAATTTATCCTAATGATAAAAAATTAAAAAATGCATATTAAATTTATTTTACATTCAAATAAGTGTTAGGATAAATTGATGTAAAAAAACAAGGCAAATGCTATTTGCAAACCCTTAAATGTCTCTTACACGCCTTTATCTCTTTTTATGAGCTAAAAGAACTAAAAAACCTTCAATTATAACTACACGAGCATATTTTCTATATCTAAATTGCTCTTATTTAATGAGTCACCAAATATAGTAATTCATTTTTAAATTTTTATATTTATCTTTAATCAATATTATTACCACAAAAAGGAAATGGGAATTATATACCTATATTTCATTGTTGTATTCAAAAACTATAAGATTGTACCTATATTTTGTGTGACAATCGAGAAATTTTTTTGTAAAGAGTTCTGAGTAAATTTAAATATGAAGGATGCATTATAAATGAATTATTGTATTCAGTGAGCAATTTAAGCATAGAAAAATACGGTAGACATAATTGAAGGATCTTTTTAGTCTTTTTAACTCATTAAAAAGGATAGGGGTGTGTATGAGATTTTTAAGGGTGTGTAAATATTATTTGTCTAAAATAATTTAGTCATTTAAGAATAGAATTTGACCCACAAAATTAAGTATTTACCTTTAAATATTATATGATAAGTAACTATGTGGATCTGTTGGATACTTGTAAGATTTAAAATGTGTGACCCATACCCGACCTAATTTTGACCCAATCAATAAAGACTTTTTCGAGCACTCGACATTTGGATCGGAACCATGATTCAAAAATTTGGCCGAGTCTAAGTAACTAGAACAAGCTCTTCCAGTCTGATCTTGCACCGTTGCATATCGAATACGTAGGACCGGTGTCATCCCGGCCAGAATCGGACGATCTCTGATGAAACAGTTCACTGAGTAAAAAAAAATCGTGAGACTTGCCTAAGTCTCACGAGTTGATTCACGAGCCAAAATCTCTGTTTTAAGCCCAAAAAAAAAATCACAGAAGAATGGTAGAACAACTTATGGAGTCAGATTCATCTGAGTTGTTCCATTCGATTTCTTCCTTTCTTTTATTTATTTTGATGTTCTTCCATTGCCATGCTTTGTGACTTCCGATTTCTTCAATGGCTGCCTCTTTGATTTAGATTTATAACATAAAATTGATATCCTTTACCTACTAGTGGTGGAGGAGATGAAAGACAGCATTTCAATCATGTGACAAGAGGTTAAAGGCAGCGGAACCTCTTCCTAAGTCATCATCCATAGGCCATGTATCAGTATAACGGAGAATTACTCTTAAGGACCAAATTTTTTAAAAAATTTGTAAAAAGACCCCAATATTTATACTCCTACTTTCCTTTCCTTTGAGATATATATATATATATATATTATCAAAACCTTTCTTTTGGTATTTGTATAACTATATTAGTAACTTTTTGTGAATTTAATTGGACATAATTCATATCTGCATAAATAACTTTTTGATTTGGGGTAGAGTTTGTTCAAAGTCAAAGCCAGTAAATACCCTTTACAATGAGAAAATTACTCTTTAGAACTAAAGTTTTAAGAATTTGTAAAAAGGCCCCAATTATTTCTACTTTCCTTCCCTCTAACATTTGTATATATATTGCAGTAGTATTATGTTATTACCATTTTATGAAATTCACTTGACGTAATTTATATTTTTCACAAAATAAGAAAAGAATAGATAGGAAAGTAAACTAATATGTGATTTTATGTATATAACTTGTAGAATAACTTGGGAAATAATCCTAAAAAAATGCAAATACTAGTTTGATTTAAAAATTACAAGTAAATTGATAGAAAATTTTACAGTTCCATTAAGATACTATTCTAGTATACTTTAAAGAGATGTACAACATAATATCAAACAATTCCAAATAGGAAAGGTACTGGAATTCTCTCGGCCTAAACAATGTGCAGCCATAACCCATCTAACTTTTGCAGATGATATTGTGGTATTCACAAGAGGAGACCTCAAATCCATCAAGAATCTAATGGATTTTTTCACTACATTTGAAATCTCATATGGACAGCTCTACAACAAGGCAAAAAGCTCTTTCTACATGCCAAAAAAAGCTCCGGCAAGTAGGATTCAGAAGATACACAAATTAACAGGCTTCATGCAGAAATCCCTACCATTCCTATACTTGGGCTGCCCAATCTAGAAAACCAAGAAAAGGAAGTCCTTATTTCAACCAATACCTGAGAAATCTTGTAACTTCTAGGATTCATGGCTAGCAAACAAAATTCCTATCTCCCAGAGGCAAGTTAATTCTCATTAAGCACGCCTTAATAGCATTCCAATGTACCTCATGGCTGTTCTAGCTCCACCCAAAGTTAATAGCATTCCAATGTACCTCATGGCTGTTCTAGATCCACCCAAAGCGATCTTTAAGGATTTGGAGAAGCAATTTGCCAATTTCTTTTGGGGAGAGAAGGAAAATCAGCAAAAGTACCGTTGAATCTCTTGGAACACCATTTGCCAGCCAATAACCGCTAATGGTCTCAGTATTAACTCTCTCACAGAATTGGTTAGTGGATTTAGCACCAAACTGTGGTGGAAATTTCGTAAAGGAGATTTTTTGTGGTGTAATTTCATCAAAGGGAGGTACCTAAAGAATAGTATTCATCCTACTTTAATTAACCCTAATCTGAGCAACTCATCCACATGGAAAAGGATGCTAACTGCTCGAGAGTATGCTGAAAATCACATGCTATAGATTATTTCTTGATTAAGGATGCAAGCTACTCTTTTTGGTATGACAAGTGGATGGAACAAAGGCCATTATCTCAGCTTGTTGAACAAGTATACAATGGATATCTCAGGGTTTCACAAGTTTGGAGAGCAAATAAATAGGACTTTTTCACGCTAGACACAAGATATTCCAATGAGGAGCTATGAAAATTTGGGAAACTTCTTGAAGGCAAAATGCTTGTGTTGAATGAAGAAACAGACAGATTAATACGCATGTTGTCCCCAAATGGTACTTTCCCATCTCTTCCACATACCCTCTAAGAGTAGCCTCATTCACAAGGAAAATGATTTGGGACGAGAGAATCCAACTTAAAATTTCTACCTTCATGTAGCGTTTGTTGAACAACTGCCTTCCCCTAGATGATGCCATTGCAAGAATTGGCTATTCTATGGTCTCAAAGTGCTAACAACATTGAAACAACCAATCATTTATTTGTGGAGTGTGAAATGATAAGGCCAATATGGATGTTTTTTGAAAAATTGCAAGGAGCTGCCTTTTCTGTCAACAAACTGCATTCTGGACAAGCTAAACTCATGGTGGTGGAACTCGTTAAGCTCGGTTGCAATTGGTATTTTACATAAAATTATACCTAGTTTTATATGTTGTTTTGCATGGACCGAGCTTAACAAGCTTATCTATGATGCACAAAGGGTTTCACCTTATGGAATTCTCAGAAAGGTTTGTTCTCACTTGAAAGATATTTCATTTGTCAAACCTTTCAAAAGGATGGGAGTGGCTGATGACATGTTATTAACTCAAGGATTCATTCATCAGTTCATACAAACCAAACCAAGAAGAGCAGTATTGGTTTGTTGGTCTTGCCCTTGTTGTTGAACTTATAAGTTGAATGTGGATGGAGTTTCAAAACGAAATTCGGGGATGGCAGCAAGAGGTGGCATTATTTGAGATTACAATGGACAGATTCTCAAAGATTTTTGTAATTTTTATAATCAACAAACCAATTTGCTAGTAAAAGCATTGGCTTTTAGTGATGGGCTCAAGCTATGTGGAAATCTAAGGCTTCAGCAAGTTGCGATGGAAATTGATTCGCAAGTCCTAGTAAATATCCTACAAGGCAAAGCACAGTTCCATGGAGTATTGACTCCCAAATTTAGCTCATTTCTGATTTTGTAGAAGACAAAAGTTTTACTTTCATTCATGTATTTAGAGAAACGAACAAAATAGCCGATTGGTTAGCAAATGAGGGCATTAGGTCATGAAAATTTGTTGAGTACTCCATAGACTCGATCCCTAGCTTTGCAAAAGGATTGATATCTTTGGATGCTAGGGGTTGACCTTACATCCGTCATTGTAAAGCTTAATTGTCTATCAATAAAATTCACCTTAACAGGTGCTTGATTAAAAAAAAAAAAAAAAAAAAAACTTACACTGTATAAGTTTTTAAATACAACAAAATAATTTTGTTATGGGACTATTAAATTTTCTACTATTATAAGTAGTTTGATTTATTTATTTGGGTACTAAAATGTCACATTTGATTGGTTAATACAATTATGCTTATCAAATGTATATGGTATGTTGTTATATTATTTAGTTTGATAACTATGTTTATTATGATGATATATATTTATTCCATATATTTTAGACATTTTCCATAAAAAAAATTTTCGTATAATTCTGCGACTGTCATGGTAAAATCCCAAAATTTTTTGGTTTAATTTAATTAAAATGTTAAAAAATTCAATATTAGAATCCTAGAGGTAAGTATAATTATTATTCTGTTTAATCAACTAGAGAGTTCTAAATTATTATTAAAAGACTACAAGAGTTCTAAGGGAATAAAAGTGGTAGCAGTTGTATTTGATATATATAAAAGCAATACAACAGATATTTTTATTACGTTACTTAAATTTTTAAATTTTGAGAGAGGGTGAAGAAAGTAAATTCTCTACACAATTCAACTTAGTTCCATCTAAATTATTTTTTATATATTCAATATTATTTTCGTATCATCAAGTTGATTAGTTCGATTCAATTTATAGCTATGTATACGGTTTTAAGATTAAAAATTTTAATGAGTTATGAGTTGAGTTAATTATGAAAATATCTCCATAATTAGAGTATGATTTAGGTTGATTTTAAATTAGAAAAGAATTAAAAAAAAAACTTTCTTGCTTTTATTCTGAAATTTGAATATTAGAAAAATTATTTTCTACAAATTAATTACTATTTGTGGATATACTATTTTCTAAAAATAATAAAATAAATAAACTTTGTAAAGACAGTAGGATCGCAAGGGGTGGCTGTCTATTTGATTTCGACCAGAGTTTGATGGTGATGATGGCGATTAAAGAGGGACTGCCAAATTTGTGAGCAAATCCATGACCAGTGATGTGCAGGTGTGCCTGGTAGAAATCGAAGGTAGCGGCAACATCGTCGATCAGATGGTGAAAGTCGCGACTGACAAGGAGGCTGGACGGTTGAAGCCTTTCGATCATCGGAGAAGAAGAAGACAGCTCTTGCAACTGCCGTTTGTGGTTGATCGGAGTAGGCTTGGAGTTCGATAAGGAAATATGGAAGTTTGGCTGGAGAAGATGGACGGAGAGGTTCAGGGTTGGGGAAAGAAGATGATAAGAATTAGAAAAGTTTTGAAATTACAACATTAATCCCTTTAATTGTATGATATTTCGATAAGGCCAAAACTATTTTTAAACACATCAAATTGGGTCCTTTTCAACCTTTGTAATTTCTAATTTGACTCAAACAACTTTATAAGGTCATTAGTAGTCCCAAGATATTTATGGAAATAACAAAATAGTCTCACAACTTTTGAAAATATTATCAAGACACAAAAAGATAAAATTTCAAGTTATCCCTATAACTTTAGTAAAGCTAACAAATAACTCCCAAAGATTTTGTAGAGTTTGTATGAGGTTTGATAACTTCTTAAAATTACCAAATTTCCCTCAAGTACTTTTACAAGTCATTTTTATGTCTTCAATGTTTTTCGAAAAGTTATCGACCCCAAATAATTTTCTATGTTCATAAAAGTTTCTAATGTCCAATTGGTTTCATTTGACCAAAATAAGACCAAAGATATTTTTGAAAGATACAAAGATACAAAGCTTGGAGAACAATGCTTTATTATATGAAAAAGATACAAAGATTTGAGAAAAATCCCAAAAGCCCGAATAGAAAGAGAGATATCCTAAATAAACACCTCATGCCTTTGACTGAAAAAAAGTTTATAACTTGAATGATTGTGTTTTCGTTTGATTGGTGTACCGAAAAATTGCCTCGGCATCCTATTTATAAGGAAACATTGGCATAAGCTTCCAAAAGGAAGGAAAATTAATTTGTAGAAAACATGGAATACTCCTATTAAAAGCAAGCCAATTTCGTACACAAAATTAAGATTGCTTTTGGTTTGGCAAATCCAAGTCATACTGCAATTTGCATGTGGCCCACATTCCACTATTCATGACAAATCTCCACCTTAACCTTATATATGAGAAAAATAGTAAACTTGTTCTATCTTTTACAATAAGCCCCAACGAGCCTAATCATCACCATGATCACACCAATCAAATCCAAGCAGTGCTTGAACTTAACAACTAGAAGAGCTTTTGTAAACATGTCAACAAGATTATAAAAAGATTGATATCTGAATAGAGATATTTTTCTCAGCAATAATCTCCCAAATGAAGTGATACTTCATATCAATGTGCTTTATGCATTTGTGATACATCGATCTTTAGTTAAGTGAATAGCACTTTGACTATCATGGTGAATGGTAATTACGTTTTGATGTAGACAGAGCTCACCAAAAAAACCCTTCAACCACAAGACTTCTTTGATTGCTTCGGTGATAGCCATATATTCTACTTCAGTAGTAGACAAGTCCACAACATGTTGTAAGGTTGCTTTCCAGATAACAGCATAACTGCTAATGCAGAATACATAGCCTATAAGTGATCTTCTTTTGTCAATATCTCTTGCGCAGTTTGAATCTACAAAAAGTGTTGCCATACCTCCCGAACTCCAAACATGTGTGTGAAGTCCTATGCAAGTATCTGAGAATCCACTTTCAGAGCCTGCCAATGTGTTTTACCTAGGTAAGACATATATCTACTTACCATACTAACTACTTGTAAAATGTTTGGATGTATACAAACTATTGTTTACATAATGCAACTAACTCCACTAGAATAAAGAATATGTGCTATATACATTTTCTCTTTATCTGACTAAGGTGATTGAGCCGCTCATAGTTTGAAATGAGCAGCAAGAGGAGTGCTTACAGGTTTAGAATCTTTCATACCAAACCTCTCCAATGTTGGACCCCAATTATGATAATCATGTTTTGATGATTACCAAATCGTAGTAACGACTTGAAAACAAGTGTGCAGAAAAATAGGGAGGCTCGGACGAAAATGATTATCCGAACACAATCAAAAAAAATAGCCAAAAGTTGAACAACACCTTACGGACGATGAAAAGCATCCGAAAGAAAGGAACACGGACGTAAGGGAGCATCCAAAATATGATTAGACAACACCAAGAAAGAACACATCTTTCGGACGTAGATAACGAATGCATCTGACGGTCTTATGAATATCTAGATGTGTATAAGAGACAGCTCTTGCTTAAACACAGTTCCTTCAGCTTGAGCTGTAGGACGCATGAATGGACGTCCGAACCACCGTCCGAACCCCAAACGGCTAGTTTTTAACAACTAATTTTTTGACCGTTGGAGCTCAAATTTCATCACATCTTTTATCTATAAATAGCCCAAGAATATCTAAATGATGTAAGGAACTACTACATTTAATACAAACACTTGTAACAGCTATTTTGGGAGAAATAGGCTAAAATATTGTGGGTTGTATTGGTTTGGGTAGTATAGTTCTCAAAACTTGGCTCAACTAGAGAAAATTAGTGTGAGCAAAGTAGACTAGTGAGTGATCTTCAAGTGTAAGAGTGGAGGGATAACAAGTGTACAAAAGTGAGGTTGTAGTGTAAAACCCTTTGGCTCAACTAAAGGAACTTAGTTGGTGCAAGAGTTACAAGTGTTTGTATTAAATGTAGTAGTTCCTGTCTCTTATACACAAAGGCACTACTAGTCTCCAACCTTGAGATTTGGGAGTTTGGTTCTTTAGCTTTGATTGTTAAATATTTATCTTAATCATTTGTGCTGAATATTCACAAAGTTTGAATTTCCATTAAGCACATTACACATCTAGATGTGTTATTTGAGACAACCTAATTCACCCCCCTCTTAGGCTGCTTTTGGACCAACATCCAAAACTTTCTATAGATAGTTTTTCTAGGTCAAGAATAACTTTCCAACTCAATCTCTTTTGATCTCCATGCCAAGAATCTTCTTAGTTCCCCTCAAATCTTTCATTTCAAATTTTACCATTCAATTTAGACTTCAAATTGTATGAATTTCTATAAAATCCTTGGCAACAATAAGCATGTCATCAACATATAATAATAAGTAAATGAAAGAACCATCACGCAACTTCTGGAAGTAAACACAACTATCATATATATTCCATGAACAACCATGACCTAACATAAAGGAATAAAACCTCTTATACCACTGTCTCGGAGATTGCTTCAATTCGTTTAAGGATTTTCTTCAACAAACAAACATGGTCTTCTTTTTCTTCAATTTCAAATCCTTCGAGTTGTTTCATGTATATTTGTTCTTCAAGATCACCATGTAGGAAAGTTGTCTTAATATCAAGCTACTTCAATCCTAAATTATACATGGCAACTAAAACAAGTAGAATATGTATAGAGCTATGTTTAACAATAGGTGAGAAAACATCACTAAAATCAACAGCTTGTGTCTGACTATAGCCCTTTGCAACTAAACGTACCTTGTACCATGTATCTTCAACCCTTGGTATACCTTTCTTTTTTCTTGAAGACCTATTTTGATGCAACCAATAATTTTCTTTCTTGACGATGACTTCACAAGAAGCCGCGTACCATTTTTGTGAAGAGACTTAATTTCTTTATTCATCTCAATCAGCCACTTATATGAATCAGCACGTGAAACTGCCTCTAAATATGCAGATAGTTCACCGATTTCTTCAGTTTTCTATGCAACTGACAAAGCATATGCAACTAAATTTGCATACATTTTTTGTAGTGAAATTTCTCTCCTTGGTCTATCTCTGGCTATGGAATACTATTCTTCTTCTAGTTCAATTTCAAGTGTTTCATCTTCATTTAGTTGAAATATAGAAGAACTTGGTCAAGAAGGACCAGTGTTTCCAATTTCAACCTTCACTTGCTTCTACATACTCTCATTTTTACAAGAAATAGAAGACTCCTTTCTTAGATATAACATGGTAAATTTATCAAAGGTTACATCTCTACTAATTATGAATTTAGGTGACTTGGGATCAAGACACCACAAATGATATCCTATCACCCCAGAATTATAGATACTTAAGGAAAATACACTTTTTAACTCTTAGTTCCAATTTTTCATCATTTACATGCATGTTTGCAGGACACCCAAATATTCTTAAGTCTGAATAATCAGTAAGAGTACTGGACCAAACTTCCTCTAGAGTCTTAAAGTTTAGAGGTGCAAAAGGAGCACGATTGACAATTTAACAAGCGATAGAGATTGCCACTGTTTAAAAGTCATTCGTCAATCCAGCATTTGAGATCATACAACAAGTTCTTTCCAAAAGAGTGCTATTCATCCATTTCGCCTCACTATTTCGTTGAGGTGTCATTCTCACAGTATGGTGTCGTATAAATCCTTAGAATTGATTGAATTTATCTTCACAAAATTCCAAGCCATTATTGGTTCTAAGCCGCTTGATTTGTTTTTCTGTCTGCTTGTCAATCAAAACTTTTCATTGCTTGAAAGTTAGGAGAATATCATTTTTGTGTGACTTTTGATGAATAATCATCAATAAAAGTCAACATGTACACCTAGATCCCTGCATATATATAACGTATCAAACCTTTGCGCCTTCATGACCACATGAGTGACTTTTAGAACTCCATCTTCACCTGTGTATTTGCATCCAATGGCTTCTACAGTGCCCAAAAAGATTAGATTTTTCTTCAAGTTTGGAGAATATCTAACATCGATGAGCGTCCTTACCATACCATCATGCATTTTAATTCAGACAATACCATAACTTTACTCACAAATTGAGTTGTTGCCCATTAGGACAACTCCACATTTAACTGGATCATATGTTGAAAACTAGTTTCGATTGTGACACATATGATAAGAACAACTCAAATCTAAAATCCACTCAATATTAGATCTGGAATTATTTTCAGTAACTAAAAATATACTTCCATCATTCTCATTAGCTAAACCACTGGTTTCAGTGGTGTCATTATTTTCATGATCATTTTTCTGCTTATGTTTTTCTTTATTTTTTCAATTTAAAGTATTCGGATTTAATGTGGCCCTTTGTATGACAAAAATTACACACCAAATTTTTATGTTTGGATTTGGATCTTGATTTAGACTTTTTACTGTCTGTATCTCTCTTTTTTGATCTACCCCTCATAGACAATCTTTTTCCTTGATTTTCACTAGTTTCCCCAGTAATATCTCTATGTATCCGATCTTTTGATTTCAGAGTAGATTTAGTTTCTTTATAAGTGATAGTTTTCTTTCCATAAAGTATTGTGTCTCTAAAATACTTGACAAATGATTAGGATAGGGAACACAATAATAATAGGACCTGATTTTCATCTACAATTGTTACTTCTATATTATTCAAATTCGTTAGAATAGAATCAAATTTATCAAGATGTGAGAGTATAGAAATACCTTCAGTCATACAAAGCATGTAGATAATTTTTTTTAGGAAAAATCTATTCACCACTATCTTTTTCATATACAAAGCTTTCAACTTCTTTGACTGTGGTTCGGAGGCTTCCCATAAAACCTCATTAAAGAGATTTAAGATAATACCCGATTTAGCCTTTTTATCCAGGTTGACAAAGTCATTGTCTGACATTTTCTCCAGCTATTCTCCTTCCCCTATAGGACAATATCAATGCTATTCTGAGTTAGGATAGGCTTCATTTTGACCAACCACATACCGAAGTGGGCACTCTAGTCAAATTTCTTAACATATGATTTCGTTATCATCATATTGGCCACTAGAACTTAACCTAGGATATCAAAGTTCTGATACCAGTTTGTTAGGATTGACAAGTCGCAGGAATTCAGTCAAAGTTAATTCTAGTGAACCCTTTAATAATGATAATGGAAATAATAACGAAATATGCAGAAAACATATAAATAGAAAGAGACACAAAAATTTATGTGGTTCAATCAATTTGACCTATGTGAACGAGCAGAAGGGAGCAATATTTCACTATCTACAATGGATACAAAGCTTTGGAAAAATCCCAAAAGCCCAAATAGAAAGAGATATCTTAAACAAATACTTGAGAGTTAGACCAAAAACAAGTTTATAACTTGAACTGTCTGTGTTTTCATTCAATTGGTGCACCGAATGAATTGCCTCTGCATATTATTTATAGGAAACATTGGCATAAGCTTCCAAAAGGATGGAAAATTATTTTGTAGAAAACGGAATATTCCTATCAGAAGTAAGCCAATTTTGTACAAGAAATTGAGATTGCTTTTGGTTTGGCAGATCCAAGCCATACTACAATTTGCATATGTGGCCCACATGCCACTATTCATGACATATCATTCAGTGATTGTGGTTAGTATATTTTGAAACCACCAAAATTGCACATATCTTCCATGATATATGAATTTTCCAAATCTTGGAACTACCCATAGAACCATATCATTTCACATCTTGATAGAAGACGGGTATATATATGATATGCTAGTTAAGGGTCCCAAGCACAAACAAATCCTTCAGAAACTACACCATCTTAGTAAGGTTTTAGTACTTTGAAGTGCCCAGCATTGATAGCATATAGAGATGACGGTAGCGGCAGCAATGGCGACAACGACAATGGTTGGAGGTATTTTTTTGATCCTCTGTTTTTGCTGCTAATTCATATGCTATTATGTTAGCACATTTAGAATCATTTTATGACTATCATTTGGTATTAGAGCCTTATGCCTTCATAAATTTTGCCACTCGGCCATTTCTAGTTTCGTATTTTCTGTTGAATTGCAGATTGGGACCAAGTCTTATGCCTTCATAGAAGCCACTATTAGTTTTATGTGCTAAATTTGATAATTATTATATGTACATTATTTATTGCTTTAATACATACAGTTGTAGGAAAAATATTTAAGTATATAAATTTTAGTTTTTTATTCATAATATTGCATATTGAGATTAGCAATTAAATTTGAATAAAATTTTGGATTAATGTCTAGTGATCCATATATCTTATTTAATTATGGAATAGCCACAGTATCTTTAATTAAATAAAATTATATATTAAATGTTTAGATCACATAAGGAAATTATAGACATTAGTTGTGATTAATTATATATAGTATGATAAATTTTATTCCACAGGAATTTTTATTATATTTGCATAATTAATGAGGGAAAAGTATTAAATTCTTTTTCATAGTTTACCCACAGGAATTATGAATTAGAATTTAATAATTCTATCATAATGATCAGGATAGAATATCAAATTATCTTAATAAGATTATGAATTAAGTACATAATTTGATAATTCTATCATAAGGTATGAATCAAGTTGATTAAAATTTTGACCCACATACAATTTTTTTATGATCATTATCATTTGATTCAATTTTTACATGATTTACATTGGTAAAGCATGATATTTGTTTATTTGCCTCAAATTTTGTTATATAAGCATACATACATACATTTATACATACACACACACACACATATATTTATGTTTGCAGTTTTTTCACAAATGAATTTCTCTGATATTAAGAATAATATTCCCGAGTTAACAGGTGTACCTATAAGATCTGGAAAGAGAGAATTTTTCTTCACTTAGGTTGCATGTACATTGATTATGTTATTAGGAAAGACGAACCATGTGTTGCCGAGACCAACATTCCAGTTGAAATTGCTCTTCATGATCTATGGGAGCAATCTAATCTCCTAAGCGTTATGTTCATCAAAACTAAAATCTCTATTGGCATTCATGGTTTAGTCCATCAATATGACAATGTCAAAGAATTACTGAAGGCCATTGATGAGCAATTTGAGACTTCAGATAGGGCACTTGCCAGCACCCTAATTATGATGTTGTCATCTCTAAAGCTAACCAGTGTACATGAAAGGGATACGTGAGCACATCATGCAAGTGAGAGACATTACGGCTCTACTGAAAAAACTTGAGGTGGAGATATTTGGATCTTTCCTGGTGCACTATGTATTGAACATTCTTCCATAGCAATATGATCCTTCAAAATCTCTTACAACACACACATGAATAAGTGATAAATTAATGAACTATTGACTGTGTGTATTCAAGAGGAATAAAGGCTAATAATGGAATTGGAAGAAAATGCATTTACAACAACAGAAGGAAAGTTCAAGAATCAAGCCAGACAGAAAGGGAAAGGCACGAAACCTCCCCAAATTGACATCAAGAAAGAATCCAATTATTTCTTCTGCAAAATGAAAGGACACATGAAGAAGGATTGTGTCAAGTTTCAGAAATAGCTTGAGAAGAAAGGTAATCTAATTGTCATTCGTTTCTTATGAATCCAATATAGTAGATGTTAATGATAACACATGGTGGATTGATTCTGATTCTACAATCCATATTTCAAATTACCTTATAGGTTTACAAAATCTAAGAAAGCCAGTGGGTACTGAGCAATACATCTATTCAGAAAACAAGATGCGTTTGCATGTGGAGGCCATAGGGACAGACAATTTAGTTTTAAGTAGAGGCTTTATTTTGAAATTAGAAAACATTTTATATTCCAAGTTTTTCTAGAAATTTAGTTTCAATTTCAAAACTTGTACCCTTTGGTTATTTCTTTAACTTTTCAGACACTTCTTTTAATTTATTTTATAAATTTGAACTTGTTGGGAATGGTACATTGTTTGATGGTCTTTTCTCTCTTAATTTACAAAATGATGCTACTTATAATGCTATGCATGTTCAAGATGGTACTAAAAAATGTGTTATAAAATAAGATTACTCTATTTTGTGGCATCAGAGATTAGGACGCATCTCTATAGAGAGGATTAAAAGATTAGTAAATAATAGAGTACTTAGTGCTTTGGATTTTACTGATTTTGATACTTGTGTGGACTACATTAAAGGCAAGCATAGTATAGATTAACGAATCAAAGAAAGGTGCCAAGAGGAGTTCCAATATATTAGAAATCATACATTCGGATATTTGTTGTCCAGCATGGACACATATGGTCAGAAATACTTTATCACCTTCATAAATGATTACTCGCGTTATATGTATATCTACATGCTTCATAACAAGAACAAAGCACTAGAAGCCTATTAAAGTTTTCAAGGCTGAAGTAGAGAAACAATGTGGAAAACAAATTAAGATCGAGGACTGAAAGAGGTGGAGAGTATTACAACAGATACACTAAGGATGGACAAGCACTGGTCTATTTGCAATTCTTCAAGAAAATAGGATAGTTGGTTCTCCAGACTAGAATGGTGTAATAGAAGAAGAAACCAAACTTTAATGGATATGGTATGAATATGCTTAAAAATTCTAAGTTGTCCAAATCATTATGGATTGAAACTCTTAAAATGGATGTATATATATATTGAACCAAATTCTAACCAAGGCTATTTCAAAGACACCTTTCATGAGTTATTCAAAGGTTGGAAACTGAGTTTGTGATATATACACATATATGGATGCCCGTCTGCAGTAAGAGTTTAAAACCCACAAGAAAAGAAACTGGACCCAAGGACCATTACTGGGTATTTCATTAGATATACTGAAAGAATTAAAGGGTACAGATTGTACTATGCCACCTCATAACATTAGGATTGTGGAATCAAGAAATCCAAAATTTCTTGATAATGACTTAATTAGTGGGAGCGATCAATTTTAGAATATAATTTCTGCTAGAGATCAACCTTCTACTTCAGTTGATGGATTGATTATTATACACAACACCTCTCAAGTACAAACAGGTATTGAGCAACCAATCCTTGAAATTTTACAAGTTGCTAACAACATTCCAATAGACCAAGTTGTACAAGAAATTCTAAAAATTGTTGAACAACCAGTTGAACAAGAACATTATCCTCAAGAAAATGTTGGTTCAACATTAAGGAGATCTACTAGAGAAAAAAAAATTAGCATGAAATTCCTAGATGATTACATTGTGTATTTACAAGATTCTGACTATAACATTAAAGTCGAGAATGATCCTGAGTCTTTTTCATAGTTAATGGGTTGCAAAGAATCAAAATTATGGCACAATGCAATGAAGGAAGAAATGAATTTGATGAAAAGTAATGAAGTTTTGGATCTTGTTTAGTTGCCTGATGGTGCAAAAGCCATTAATGCAAATGGATTTTTAAAACAAAGAAAAACTCATTGGGCAACATTGAAAAATACAAGGCAAGAGTCGTTGCTAAGGGATTCACTCAAAGAGAATGAAGCGATTACATGGAGACCTTCTGTTCTATATCCAAGAAAGATTATTTGCGCATCATGTTGGCATTAGAAGCCTATTTTGACCTAGAGTTGCAACAAATGGATGTGAAAATAGTATTTCTCAATAGAGATCTAGAAGAAAAGGTTTACATAAAACAACTAGAAGGATTATCTTCTAGTGATGGTGAGGACTTGATATGCAAGCTAAAGAAATCCATATATGAATTGAAACAAGCTTCTCATCAGTGGTATTTGAAATTTCATAATGTTATCTCTTCATTCAGTTTTGTAGAGAACATTATGGATCAATGTATATGCCAAAAGGTCAATGAGATTAAAATTTGTTTCCTTATTCTATATGTGGATGACATCTTACTTGCAGCCAATGATAGGGGATTGTTACATGAGGTGAAATAATTTCTCTCTAAGAATTTTGACATGAAGGATATGGGTAATGCATCGTATGCCAATGGCATTAAGATTATAGAGACAGATAACAAGGCATTTTGGGTTAGTCTCAAGAAGCTTATATCAACAAAATCTTAAAGAAAATTTTGAATAACAGATTACACACTAAGTGTAGCTCCCATTGTGAAGGTGATAGGGTCAGTTTGAACCAATGCCCAAAGATTGATCTTGAAATGGAACAAATGAAAAATATTCCATATCCTTCTATTTTTAGAAGCTTAATGTATGCTTAGGTTTGCACAGTGACCTGACATTCCCTTTGTTATTGAAATGTTAGGAAGACATCAGAGTAATCCAGGTGTTGACCACTTGAAAGTTGCAAAGAAAGAATTGAGATACCTTAAGGATCCAAGGATTACATGCTTCTGTATTGACGGATTAATAATTTGGAGGTGACTGGTTACTCTGATTCAGACTTTGCTAGCCGCGTTGATTCACAAAAATCAATATCAAGATAAATTTTTATATTTGCAAGTGGAGCCATATCTTGGACAAGTGCAAAGTAGACTCTGACTGTTACTTCTACTAGAACTTGAGTTCGTATCTTGTTTTGAGACTACCTCACAAGGTGTATGGTTGAAGAGTTTCATTGCTGGGCTTAGAATTGTAGATTCAATTTTTAGGCCATTGAGAATATATAGTGACAATTTAGATGTTGTTTTATGGCTAAGAACAACAAAAGTGGTAGTCGAAACAAACATATCAACATTAAGTATCTAACCATAAGAGAACGTGTTAAAGAAAAAAAAGTGTATATCATTGAACATTTTAGTACTGAATTGATGATAACTAGTCCTCTGAATAAGGGCATGCCACCATTGAAATTCAAGGATCATGTAGTGGGACTTGGTTCCACAATGTAATTTCGTTTGTTAGAATGGATATTGTTCTGATAGAAATCTATCTATGATGTTTCTCATAATTTATTTTCTTGTGCACACATTTATTCATTTCGAGAAATATCGTTAATTTTTGGACCAAGAATAAATATTAGACTTATTCATGAGAAATCAGGGCCAGTGTCTAGGGAACATGATACATTATGATATATGGAAAATACTACACATTTTTAGAAGATTTATCGCCATGATTCATGTATCGTGTTTCTCTGATAAATATGAACGTTTATGGATTTTGAGTATTATGTATACAGACTAAGTGGGAGAATGTTAGTTTCACAATGTTCAAATGACGTTGTGATTGTGATTGTGATCCATATATTTTGGAACCACTGAAACTGCACATATCTTCTATGATATATTGAATTACCCAAATATCGGAACTACCCATAGAGCCATTTCATTTCACGTCTTGATGGACGATGGAAATAAAAACGATATGCTGGTTAAGAGTCCTTAAGCACATATAACTGAAACTACACTATCTTACTGAAATTTTAGTACTTAGAAGTGCCCACCATTGATAGTAAATAAAGACGATGGCGGCGGCGACAATGGCTGGTGGTATTTTTTCGATCCTTTGTTTTCCGGTGCCAGTTTATATGCTATTTTGTTAGCATGTTTAGGATCATTTTATGGCTATCAGTTTCAAGGGAGGCATTACAAATTTACAAGAGGAGGAATTCTTTCACAAATTGCTTATGATCCAAAGGTTGTGATGTATGAAGCATTATGAGTAGGTTGAGATGTATGAACTATGGGCACTTGAGCTTCAAAGCCTAAGGAAATTAAAATTAGCTTGTGAGAAAGTTGCTACTACTTTTGATAGTGAAGAGAACGCTGGCTGTGTACTTCCAGAACAAATGGGAGTACAGCAACATTTTCATCATTTAACAGTAAGAGTTCATTGTTGATTTTGATTAATTGTGCGAATCAACTTACATTGTGGTTGAACAGGGGCAAAGCATTAAAAGAGTTGGTTATAGAAAGGAATAAAGGCTACAATTTCATACAGGTTAGTTCAGAAGGATATTCATTACAGATGAAAACGGGGTATTCATGGGAGAGTGTGGTATTAGTATGGTTAGTAACACTGTTGATATCGAATATGGCCAGAGAAATTTCAGTGAAGAAATTTTACAACTTCGGAGCAAAAAGTGAAGAAATTTTACAACTTCGGAGCAAAATTTCAATGACATTTAGTATTGGTATGGAGCCAACTGAGCCACTCTTTGACAAATTCTTTAAAATGGAGGAGGTTGAATTTCTAGGTGTTTGGGATCCAGGAGAATGGGACACGAGCTTGGGACAGACTTGATGTAGCGGAAAGTTGCTTAAGAATCACAACAATAACATCACTATAACAAGACAAGGAAGTTGGTCACAAATCAATCATTATTTCTGAGCATTTCATCCTTGCGGACAAGGATGTTTTAAAGGGGAGGATATTTGTTTTGATCTTATTGTAATCCACTTATTAGTATTATAGCTGCACTATTTAGTGAGTTAGTTAAGTTCCAGAATTAGTGGTTGTTTGATTAACAGTTGGTTGTCAGCATAAACCTGCTGAGGTGGCAGAAGTAGTTACTAGTTAGGATGGCTTTCACAGATACTAGTGTATATAAGGGAAAGTGAGAAGCGTTGTAGAGTATCAGTGACATAATTAATAGCACAGTTCTCTCTTGTTTCTCTTCTTAATCTCCTTCCCCTGTTTCTCTTTCTATCATTCTTCTGCTACTGCCCTACTTTCTTTATTTTCTCCTTCCTGTTCTTATTCTTCTCTCTTTTTCTATTTCCAATTTTCTGCTCATATCCTTTCCCAACTTAATTTCTATTTCGAGTCATAACACATGTCATCAGAAATTTTTCGGGACCGTGAATGTGAATGATATGGGGAAGGAATGGTGGTAGCAGACAAGAAGCAAATTAGCAAAAAGCCCTCGAGAAAACAAAAAGATTACAGAAACTATAGGAAACAAAAAATGCATTATGCTTTTGGCCATTCCCAGGAGATTTTCACCTACATTATGGTGTAAAGGTTATAGGTTAATCTCTACTTCTAATTTGAAGCTTATAAAATTTACACAGCCTTCCTTCAAATATATAATAATAACAATAATAATAATAATAACAACGCAGCCTAAAATTATTAATTGGAAAATTTTCTATTAGTTGAACAAAAGTGTTAATTGGGAACACATATCGTTTAACTTCCATCATTTAAACAAAGGGAAAAAGATCAATTTCACCTTTTATCTTTATAGTATTAACTAATTTGATTCTTATTTATTAAAAAGACCAATTTGTTATCTCATTCTTAGAAAAAATTTGACTAATTTAAGACTTGTGACGGAAATTGTGAATAAAGTAACGAAGGGATCATTGACAAAACATATATTAAAAGGTAATGCCACGTGATTATCACATAGTTTGGTCCATTAATTTATCAATAATTTTCTTCATAGGCCTTAGATTAATTAATTTTTTAAAGATAAGAGTCAAATTAGTCTACTGTGATAGATAAAGGCTAGATCGATTGATGCCCCCAAAAATAGATGACTGAATTAGTCTTTTTCCCTTTAAACAAAAGAATAATTGTATCACAGACACTGTGACTTTGACATCTAATACAACACCAATTATAACTCAAATGGGGAGTCTGTAATTTACCTTATGTGTCACGCCCTTGACCTGCACATGCCAATCACAGGGCATTCTTCGTATTCATAAGAATTCATGAATACAAGGCACAAATCTAATACTATTGAGTTTCAAATAACCTAATCATAACGTTAAATACCCAGTCTCAATAAAGTAGAAGTCACAAGTGCGGTGAAACTATAATAACCTATTTAAAATCCGATAACAAATAACCATTATTCAGGGGAGCACGTAGATTCAATTTATTGGAATAATCTATCGAATCAATGTTCCAAGGTGATGACCACTTTTAATTCGCTCATTGTTCTTGTACGCCAAATCTTCATCCTCAATTGGTACGTACTTGTACTCGCTGTCTGTACAAAATATAAGAATAATGAGGTGAGCAATAAGTCACCCAACAAGTATTATTTACTCCCTGCTGGATCATTGAGTTACATATGTACACATTTCAAAATCATTTCATACTATCACAAGCACGTGCTTTTAATTTAAACCATAATTTCAAATCGTGTACTATTAAAAAATTCATGTAGTCAAGTAATTCAAATCACATCTTGTAAATTGAACATTTTTGTCTGTATTATACTGTATCAAATCACATATCATGTACTTTTCAAAAAATATATAACAAGTCACAAATTCACTTGAAATTTCATTCGTCAATTTATGGTGGCTCAAAAACAAAACACGTCGTCATCGGCACTGAGTACTCAACCTAGTGATTAGCCCCACTAGAAAAGTTGTCAAAAGTTCTGTAGTTCCTCTTGACCCATCATGTACTATAACTATCGTGTACTGTAACTGTCTGTAATTGTCTATAACTGTCATGTACTGTAACTATCTGTAACTCTCACGTACTATGTTTAGGATTATAATCCCTTCTGACTATTTCATATTCGTTTAGAACCACAACCTTTTATTATTACCCATACGAAACATTCACATCAGATATATGAAAAATCATGTAAAGATTTCATTTCTATAATTTAGAAACCATGCAATCTGCGTAGTCATACATGATCCAGAATTTTATGACAAAAATAATCATTTCATAGAAACACATTTCACAAAATAACTTTTGATAATCATGTGAATTCATAAAGTAATTTCGAGAAATACCAAAATTCATAAAACAAATTTAGAAATTCAAGGGTAAGAACCACCTACCTCGATATACAAACAAACACCTTAATATTGTTTTGGCTCTTCCTCCATTTCAATATTACCTATACTAGAGGTTCATGGTTCATTACTTAATTAAATCGATCATTGACTAATAATACTCTCTAGCTAATTTTTCCATTAATCCCCTCCTATCCATTTAGTCTATCATATGTGAAACGTACTAGCTATAGTTTCGTATACATTTTTATAATGAAAAGTATTTTATATACTATTATAGTTTTACAAAGTATTCTCATGTTTCTATAATTAGTTATAACCCTTGAAAGTTTTCTAGGACTTCAATTGGATAAATTAAAGTATTTTGAAACAATTTACAAACTTCGAAATATGTTGGAGGCCTTGTCAAACCTTAGAAGGTTGGTATGGACACTTAAGTGCTTATAAAAACATTTTGGGGTATTTTTGGTATTTCCTAAAAATTATAGGGGTTTCCTTGTGGCTCCTATAACCTTTGGGGAGGTCCTTTACTAGTTCTTTTAAGCTATCAAGGTATTCTTGTAACTTGTAGAAGTTTTTAAGGGCCTATGTAAAGTATTTACAAACTCTAAGGTAGTTATTATTCTGTAAATTAAGAGAAATTACAGGGGCTATTGGGACCCTATTAAAAATCATTTGGGCTTTACTGTAATTTTATAAGCTAAAAGGGCTTAATCTGTCCCACTATAAAACTTTATAGCCTTACTGTGACACCCTAAAGCTACAGGGACCTGTCATATAATTTTGGAATTTCTTTCTTAAAATCCACTCCTTCTTCCCTGATTTTCCTTTCAGCTTTTTCGACCAATCTAACATTTTTTTTTTTTTTTTTTATCAATCTTGTGGTCTCATTCTTCTCTGATCAAGACAACTACCATATGCATAATCCCCTTTTCTCTCCCTTCAATATCTTCCTATATTCTCTCTCCTTTTTTTTCTCTACTTGAAATCAACCACCGCCATGGTCAACCATGGCTGTCCATGGCTCTCTAATGACAGCCAAACTTAACCACCATCCACCACTTTCAGGGTGTAGAGCCTGCACGGCTTTGGCCGTAGATCTATATTATAAATACGGCCATAACGCAATTCAACCCGCCATCCAAAAATAAAGGCCCCGATTCTTGTGCTACTTTTTTTTTTTTTGAAAAATAGAATATTATTATTATTTAATAAAATTATTATTACTTTATTATTTTTTTCCTAAAATTAAAATTCATTATTAGCTTTATAAAGTAAATAAATCCTTTAATAGAAATATAACAATTTCAATCCTTAAATATCCTAGCATAATATTTATTTAAACTACAAGATCTAACCACCTAATCAATAAATTGACAATCTAAATCCCTATTGTAATAAAATAACTAATCAAACTATATAAGCATAACTATGTAATTTAAATAAAAAATAAATGTAAAAATAAATAAAATAAAATAAGAAAAACTAACCTCCAAATAAAGTGCAGAATTCTTCTTTTCCTAGCCGTAGTGTCAAAAATTTGTTTCACTTCAATTGCTTAATTATTTATAGTGGATCATTAGGATATGCCAATCGATGATTTCCTAATAAGTGTTTGCAATTAGTTTCAATTAGGCATCCTATTTTTGTGAATATTACATTCTACCTCTTATAGAAGTTTCGTCCTTGAAACTTATGCACCTTGGTCGAACAATTGTGGATACTTCTTCCGAACCTCCTCTTCAAGTTCCCAGGTTGCCTCACATATCGTTTGGTTCATCCATTGCATTTTACGTATGGAATGGTCCTTATTCATAACTGTTGATCCTTGAGATCCACTATCCTGAGCAAGATCTCCTCACTTCTCATCTAGCGGTTGTGTCTCTGAGATGTGACTTGAATTGGGAACATACTTTTGTAGTTGTGACACATGGAAAATGTTAAGTATCCTTGACAATGCTGGCGCTAGAGTTAATCGATATTCTAAACTCCTGACTTTATCCAAAATCTTATAGGGTCCAATGTACCTAGGGCTCAACTTTCCACTATTGCCAAATCTTATGACACCCTTTGTTGGCGATACTTTTAAATATAGCTTTTCCATCTAAAGGTCTACATTTCTATCTCCAACTTGATATTTAGCCTGATATCACCTTAATCTTGGAGGGTTAATTGCTTTTCTCCAACTTTGTCCCAATACACTAAAGACCTACATTTCTTTCCATATAGTGCCTTACTAAACTTTCCTTAAAATCTAGCACATACGTGTAACATGTCTTCTAAGGTTTGTATAGTGGATTGCCCATCTTTTGGATTGCCCATGGACTCAATTCAGTACCAGTAACTTCTTGGTACGTGGTCCAAAATCTTGAAGTAAATCTTAGGTCCCTATCCGATACTATGCTTACCAGGACTCCATGTAAGCACACAACATTTTCAACATGCATCTCCACCAATTTTTCCATTCAGGCTTTATTAGTCATGGGTAAAAAGTGTGCTGACTTAGTTAACCTGTCCACAATTACTCAAATGGTGTCATTGTTCTCTCTTGTCTAGGTAATCCAATCACAAAATCCATTGTGATATATTCCCACTTCCATTGAGGAATCTCAATTGGTTTGAGCAATCCCGCTAGTCTTTGGTGTTTAGCCTTTACTGGTTGACACACTAAGCACCTTGCCACAAATTCTGCCACTTCACGTTTCATTCCATTCCACCAGTAATGTTGCTTTGAAGTCCCCATACATGCTTAGTTCTTTCTAGATGAATGGAATATTTTGAACTATCAGCCTCTCCAAGTAACCCAAGTCTCAACTCATTGTCCATAATCGACCTCTCATCCTTAGACTTTCGTCCTCTTGTACTTAAAATTCTTCAAACAGTTCTGTTTTAATTTTCTCTTTAATCTTAACTAGCTCTTGATCCAGATCCTATGCTTGTTTAATCCTCTCAACCAATATTGGAGTTAAGGTCAAAGCAACTGACACATTAGCAGTTGATTCCACTGCTTGTAGACCAAAAGCATCCATTTATCTTTCTAATTTCGATCCTTCAGTAGGTTTCCCATTCCTACTCAACACATCAGTCACCTTATTTGCCTAACCCGGGTGGTAACTTATGGTTAAATCATAATTTTTTAATAACTCTAACCATCTCTTTTGATGCATGTTGAGTTCTTTTTGAGTGAATAAGTACTTTGAACTCTTATGATCGAAGAACACCTCACATTGTTCTCTATACAGGTAATGCTCCAAATCTTAAGGGTAAAAACCACTGCAGCCAATTTTAAATCATAAGTGGGGTAGTTTTCCTCATATGGCTTTAGTTTCCTTGAAGCATAGGCTATGACCTTCTTATTTTGCATCAACACGCACCCTAAACCATTCTTGCATATGTCATTAGAAATTACGAACCCTTCAATTCCCGATAGTAGGTTTAAAACAGGTGCAGAAACAGCTTTTCTTTAAACTTTTTGAAGCTTAAATTATAATCCGAAGACCAAATGAACTTTGCCCGTTTATGAGTTAATTTACTTAATGGAATGGCGATCTTAGAAAATCTCCCCCACAAATTTACTATGGTAACTTGCCAACCCAGGAAAATTTCGTACCTCAGTAACATTCTTTGGTCTTGCCCAATCTACAATAGCTTTGACCTTTTTTTGGATCTACAGAGACTCCTTGCTCGGAGACCATGTGGCCTAGGAATGTTACACTCTTAAGCCAAAAATTGCACTTGCTGAATTTAGCATATAACTTCTCTCTTTCCTTAAAATCACCAATACTTCTCTTAGATGTTCGGCGTGGGTCTTCTTGTCAGGGGAATACACTAGAATATCATCAATATAGACCACGATCTAACTGCGGCTTAAAGACCTGGTTCATCAAGTCCATGAAGGCCGCAAGTGCATTTGTTAATCCAAATGGCATCACCAAAAACTCATAATGTTCATATTACATCCTAAATGCACTCTTTGGTACTTCTTCAGCCTTAATCTTCAGTTGGTGATAACCAAACCTCAAATCTACCTTTGAGAATACTTTAGTACCTTCTAATTGATCAAACAAGTCATCTATCCTTGGTAAAAGTTACTTATTCTTGATGGTGATCTTATTCAACTCTCAATAGTCGATACACAATCTAAGATTCCATCTTTCTTTTTGACAAATAAAACTGGTGCACCCCATGATGACAAACTTGGCCTAATAAATTTTTATCAATTAATTCTTGAAGCTGTTCTTTCAATTCTTTTAATTCTGTTGGAGCCTCATTCTATATGGTGCTTTAGAAATTGGCTCAATTCCCGACTCTAGTTTTATCCCAAATTCCCTCTCGGTCAAGGAGTATTCCTAACAATTCTTCAAGAAATACATCAAGAAATTCTTTAACAACTGGGATATCCTCTATCGTTATCGTTTTCTTATTCACGTCCACAACACGAGATAAATGTCCAATACACATTTTCCTAAGATCCCCATAAGCTTGCATGGCAAGTAATATAGGCCTTTTACATTTTTGACTTCTTTCTGTGCTCCTTGTGAGGATCTCAAAAAATTATTCTTTTTCTTCAACAATCTATTTGGGCTGAGTTCCTCGACAACAAGTCCCCGCCCAAAATTACATCGAACCCACTCATATTTATTTGGACTAAATTTGTTTTAGTTTCCCTACCTTCTACCTCTACTGTACAGTCATTAAATCTTTAATGTGAGACTAAAATCCTATTTCTTGGAGACAACACTCGATAAGGGTTATCTAACCATTCAGGTGGGGTGTATGGAAATGCATTCACGAACTTTTTGGCAACAAAAGAATGACTTGCACCACAGTTAAACAATGACATAAGTAGGTGTGAAATTCACTAGTAGCGTACCTGTCACTACATCATCCAAACCTTCAGCTTCATATTCAATCATGGCATGTACCCTAGCATTGGCCTTGGGTTTTGGTTCAGTTGGTCTGGCCACATCTCCATTCTTTTGTGGGCATTCATTCATTAGATGTCCATGTTTGCCTCACACAAAGCATGCTCCTGCTTTGAGTCGGTACTTACCTACACGACGTCTACGGCAAAAGTTACACTCTAGCACATTCCTATTTCCCCCACTTCTAACTGGTGGTGGTTGTGGTCCTCGCTTTCTCTTGACCACTTTCATTACTTTTCCACCTACAGTAACACTTGGAAATCTAACTTCCTCAGTGGTTCGAGGCCTTTTCCCTTATTCTCTTCATCGACTCTCTTAATGTCATCTTCAGCCCTAACACATGCATTGAATAACTCATCAAATAAAAAGTTGTTGGGGCTGCTAGTACTCGATATCCTAGTCTACATTCGACTAGTGAGTTCCCTAGTGAATTTCACCATTTTGAGTTTCTCATTAGTCATCATCTCAGTTACAAATTGTCCTAATGTGGTGAACTTATTAGCATATTCCACTACAGACATACCAGGTGTCTGCCTCAGGGATTCAAACTCCTCAATCCTTTGTAGATGAATTGCGGCAGGAAAGAAGTGTCTCAAGAAGGCTACTCTGAATTCCTCCCAAGTGAGTGAAGGTGGGGTGAAGGTTTGGACAATCATCCACCACTTATTTGCTTCTCCAACTAAGAAAGGCTTAATAATTTCGTGTTTCACTTCCTCAGGTCCCTTGAGCAACAATAAGTTATTTTCTATTTCCCCTAACCACTTTTAAGCCTTTTCCGTGTCTGGCTACCCATCAAAGGTGGGTACTTGCACTTTCTTCAAGCGCCCATAGTAGGTACAGGCATCGTTATGCTTTTGTACATTATCTAGTGGTAGCTTGGGCTTAACCTTGATTTTGTCCCTAGAGCTAGGTTGTTCTCCATTCTTGCCTTGCGATTCTCACATCTAGAACCTCTCCCTCCTTGGGTATTCCCTGCACTAGTGACGCTCTCACTTGTGTTATTTGTATTGTCTTTCCTGGCTCTAGTTCATGGTGCCATTTCCTATATCAGTAATCAAAGATAAAATTTTCCCCAACTTGCGCTAAACGTACAAAATAATAAGAGATAGCATGGTATATATATAATGCTCCAAAGCTATTAATAATCATCAATAGTTTTATTCATAATTCTAATGGTTTCCAAAAAAAACACAAAATGATACTAGAGTTTAAAAGAGACCCACCGAAAAGGTGTTCCAATGAAACATGCACATTTAACACTTATTGAATAAGAGACAGATAGCTAGGTTGAACCCAACATAATAAAGTTCTCATTATTTCGTCCGACCTAATATTGGTGTTTCTTCTAAAGATACCCTCACCATCGTCTTCTACCAATTCTCGTCTAAGCTTACCCCAGGGTCTAGAGGATCTTCAGGGCATCCTCAAGGTCATCCTCAAGCTCCTCTTCAAGATTGATTACTGGTACATCATTAATTATAGGGACATGTGCCTCTGCTAGATTAATTAGTTGGTACAAGGATTATACACATCTATTCCATTTGGAACAGCCAATCATCAACTTCCTTCAATCTCTTACCGAACTTGTTCCCTTCTTCAGCTATATCCCTTTGTCTCTTGAGTTCTCCTATTTCGTCTTCTTGCTCCTTAATCTTCCGACCTAAAGTCGTACACTTCTTGTCCTAGCTACCTCTGCACCATTCTACACGTTGTTTCTCCTCTACGATTTTGTCCAATAGTTTGTCATTTACATTTTCAAGTGCCTCTTTTTCCTTCTTAAGCACTGCTAGCATTGGGTGGAAGGGTACATTGGGATCTCTACTATTAAAACCTTGATTTGCCATAGCCTACACCAAGACAATCATTATATTTGTAAAATATAATTACTCTAAAATTCTTTCAAGTAAAGTTTTTTTTTTTTTCACATTCCTCGCCATTCCTAGTGGCATAATTAATACTCCTCATATTGCATAGACCTAACCTAAGCTCTAGTACCACTAAAAGTATCACATCCAGATGCGCACTTGTTAGGCATGTGGCATTCATTGTATTCACAAGAATTCATGAATACAAGGCACAAGTCTAATACTATTGAGTCTTAAATAATCTAATCATAACGTTAAATACTCAGTCTCAATAAATTAGAAGTTATAAGTACGGTGAAACTATGATAACCTATTTAAAATCTTATAATAAATAACCATTATTCGGAATACATAAGCTCAATTTATTGGAATAATCTAATCAATGTTCCAAGGTGATGACCACCTTTAATTCCCTATTCGTTCTTGTACACCTAATCTTCATCCTCACCTAGTACGAACTCGTATTCGTCGTCTGTACACAATATAAGAATAAAGGGGTGAGCAACAAGTCGCCCAACAAGGAGTACTTACTTCCTACTAGATCATGGAGTTACATATGTATACATTTCGAAATCATTTCATGAAACACCATCGATGCATATACTTTTAGTTTAAATCATAATTTCAAATTGTGTACTATAAAAAAAATTCATGTAGTCAAATAATTCAAATCACATCTTGTAAACTGAACCTTTTTGTCTATATTATACTGTATCAAATCACATATCATGTGCTTTTCAGAAAATGTATAACAAGTCGCAAATTCATTTGAAATTTCGTGCGTCAATTTATGATGGCTCAAAAACAAAGCATGACGTCATTAGTACTGAATACTCAACCTACTGATTAGCCCCACTAGAAAGGGTGTCAAAAAGTTTCATAGCTCCTCTTGACCTATCATGTACTATAATTGTCATGTATTGTATTCAGGACTAAAATACCTACAGATTATTTCATATTCGTTTAGAGTCACAACCTTTTATTATTACCTATACAAAACATTCATATCAAACATATGAAAAATCATATAAAGATTTCATTTATATAATTAGAAACCATGCAATCCGCGTAGTCATATATGATCCACCTTCTGTTAATGGATTTTTTTATAACAAAAACTAATCATTTCATAGAAACACATTTCACAAAATAACTTTTGATAATCATGTGAATTCATAAAGTAATTTCGAGAAATATCAAGGTTCATAAAATAAATTTAGAAATTCAAGGATAAGAACCACCTAGCTCGATATACAAACAAACGTCTTAATCTTGTGTTGGTTCCTCCTCCGTTTCAATGTTACCTATAAGAGATTCATGGTTCATTACTTAATTAAATTGACCATTGACTAATAATACTCTCTAACTAATTTTCCAATTAATCCCGACCTATCTATTTAGTCTATCATACACGAAACGTACTAGCTATAGTTTCATATACATTTTTATAGTGAGAAGTATTTTATATACTATTATACTTTTATAAAGTATTCTCATATTTGTATACTTAGCTATAACCCTTGAAACTTTTCTAAGACTTCACTTGGGAAAATTAAAGTATTTTGAAATAATTTACAAACTTTGAAATATTTTGGAGGCCTTTTCGGACCTTAGAAGGTTGATATGGACACTTAAGTACTCATAAAAATATTTTGGGATATTTTTGGTATTTTCTAAAAATTATAGGGGTTTCCTTGTGGTTCCTATAACCTTTGAGAGGTCATTTATTAGTTCTTTTAAACTGTCAGGGTGTTCTTATAACTTCTAGAAATTTCTAAGGGCCTATGTAAGGTATTTACAGACCTTATGGACTATTCTGTAAATTAAGGGGACTACTAGGACCCTATTAAAAATCATTTTGGCCTTACTATGATTTTATTTTAAAAGCTTAATATGTCCCACTATAAAACTTTATAGCTTTACCAAGACACCCTAAAGCTACAGGGACCTATTATGTAATTTTGAAATTTCTTTCTTAAAATTCACTTTTTCTTCCCCGATTTTCCAATTTCAGCATTTTCAAACAATCTAACATCCATAATCCTCTTTTCTCTCCCTTCGATCTCTCTATATTCTCTCTCCTTTTTTTTTTCTTCTTGAAATCAACCACCGCCATGGCCAACCATGGCTCTCCGACGACGGTTGAACTGAACCGCCATCCACCACTGCTAGGCTGTAGAGCCTGCACGGCTCTGGCAATGGATCTATATTACAAATCCGGCTAGATCTAACACCTAACCGCCATACGAAAACGAAGGCCCAATTCCTGTGCTGCCTTTTTTTTTATTTAGAAAAACAGAATATTATTATTATTTAATAAAATTATTATTATTATTATTACTATTTTTCCCTGGAATTGAAATTCATTATTAGTTTTATAAAGTAAATAAATCCTGTAACAGAAATATAACAATTAAATACTTAAATATCCTAGCATAATATTGATTTAAACTACAAGATCTAACCACCTAATCAATAAACTGACATTCTAAATCCCTATTGTAATAAAATAACTAATCAAACTATATAAGAATAACTATGTAATTTAAATAAAATAAATAGATTACACAAATAAATAAGATAAAATAAAATAACCTCCAAATGGAATGCAGAATTCTTCTTTTCCTAACCGTGTAGTGTAGGATAAAAATTTGAAAATAAAATAAGAAAAACTAACCTCCATATGGAATGCAGAATTCTTCTTTTCCTAACCGTGTAGTGTAGGATAAAAATTTGTTTCAATTCAATTGCTTAATTATTTATAGAGGAAAATTTTCCTAATTGCTTATCTTTTCTTTCCTAAAATCCTATGTTTTCTTTCCTATTTTCATGATTTTAATAGATAAATTAATCCCTTGATTTTCTCTAATCATGACATCCTTATCTCTTCCAATCAATAAAATTTCCCTAGTAAGTGTTAGTTTCAAATAGGCATAAATTTGGTGAATATTGTATTATATTAAAGATAGAATGTAATGGAATGTTTATTTACACAAAAATACGAATTACAAAATGTACTACTAAAAAAAACAAAGTTCATCAAGGAAAAGGATCCTACGTCCTACCAAGGTGTGGCTAATCGGTCTGAAATGATGAACTTTGTTTTTGTTGTAAAGATAATTTGGTCCATATTTCATATTTAATAATTCCAAAACTTGTGTAAAAGTCTCTTATAAACATTTTATAGTTAAGAAATGTTTTGATGGTTCTATTACATTGCGGTTAAGTTTGTTGCTGGAATTTATGTTACCCACTTGTTTGAATGGATTTTAAAATGTGTATGATGTTTGGAACTGCACTTTTACCAAGTTTTGGAACTATTATATCAATAGAAATCGGGACCAATCCATACCCCAATGGGTACTACAATTAACTCTATTACAACATTAGAGCAACAACCTATGGTTGGAATTCCTCTTTACTACCAAACTAAAATTTTTACCGATTAGCCACACGCATGATTCAAACATGCTTCCTAACCATCCCACTACCAAGGAAACACTTAAAACCATCAAACTCTTTTGCAGATCATTAAAGATCCTTCAAACATAACCAATTATCCAAATTATCCTAGTTGCGCCAAACTTCCGCTTACTTACAAAATGAAGGAAAATCAATTCCACTTGGTTTCAAGTCTCAATTCCTATCCAAACTAACCTTAAAACACTCTTAAAACATCATTATATGCATAGACATAAGCATTCATACCATAACACTCTAGGGCCACATATGGAAGACAAAACCCTAACTCATAATCTTAAAATTTGTAATCTAACCATGGAAAGTTGTTAAAAATCAACCCCAATCACTTCCCAACCTCCAAAACACTAAAAACAACCCATAACATACATAAATCATAACTTATAAGGCTGCAAAGAGGGTATTTTTCAGCCATAAAGAATCATACAAAACTTGAAATTAAAGCTTAGATCATAAAGCCCATAAGCCATAAATGCTAAAATACATAAAATCTTATATATATATCATGATTTCTACTTGAAATCTGAGGAAGAGGAGTTCGGCTGCTAGGAAGAAATTAAAAGAATTCCAAAGTTGACCCACTCGTTTTTGACCCGTTTACCCTCGAACCGAAATCGCGTAAACCGAAAAATTTGCCGAATTGAAAAATTAGTCAGTTGAAGTACTTTATGACTAAAAATAGTATGAAAAACATTTTAAACCAGTTAAAATCAAAGACAAGACTAGTAAAATACTGGGTTTCACATTATGAGTGTGTAAAGATAGAGAATGGTTAACTGATTATGTCTAAAAATTAAGGAAAAGGGAGAGTAAGACTTACTGTTTGTTAAATGATACAAGTGATTAGATAAAGAAAAAGCATAAAAGACTATCTACGAGATTATAGATTCTGATACTTCTATTTTTCTTTTTAAAAAATACCAAAAACTTTTTGCAGTGCTATAGTTTGAATTCAATCTCCATGAAAAAAAAATCTTATGGAGCAAAAAGCCAAATAGAGATTAAAACAGAACACTAAATATCTTGAAAGATGGACAACAATTAATGTAGAACAATTAATATAGGAAAACTGTATTAATCTATACGTCTCACTTTGACAATAAAATGATAACTTTGCAACAAATATTTAAGTAAATCTGATTTTTGTCCTCATTTATAGATTCTGTACTATCGATTAAACTTTAGAAAATTTATGACATCAGTTGATGTAAACAAAATTTTTTAAAATTTAATTTTGATCACAAAATTTATAAATGAAACTAAAAATCGAATCTAATTAAATATTTTCTTAATTTTGCGGATGTATAAGTCCGCCACGCACTTCAGACAGATTCTTCTTCCCAGTAATGCACTATAGACAAATCCTCTGAAGAAAAATTGAGCTTATCGGCTATATAGAAACCATCTTCTTTTGCTACCCAACAACAAACGCCAGTACGAAAACAATAATCAGAAACTATTTTGTCCTTGAAAACAGTAAAACTTGATTTCTTGTTTTCCCACAAAAAATAGCCGTAGTATGCGGCAAGGCCGGGATAAACCCCTGTAATGGTCCATTCAAAAGTCTGATTTACTCGAATAATATTGTTATACGCAAAAACTCATTTGCTGAAAAGACATATGCTGTGATGGGATATTTCTTGATATTAATACCATTGAAAATGATAGCATGATATGTATCCCTGGGAGAAGGAAAATTCAAAGGTTGAACATACAAAAACATTAAAAACATAACCAAAGCAAAGAGATTTCTAGTTGCCATAAGATTCATCTTGCTTGTTTTGTTTTTCAAACTATTCACCTTAATTGCCCTTTTATACTAGTCACTCACCGGGAAGTTACAATACAAATCCTAACTAATAGTTATTGCAAATATTTAAGTGCAAATTTCCAAAATTGAAAATTAATGAATTACAACCAAGTATCCTATCATATTTACTGTTCAATATTGCAGATTTAATACTATATTCAAGTATATCTGCCAAAATAATCCTAGCTCGTGGAATTTTATGGTTTAGGAACGGATCTAAAAATATTTTTTAGTAGGAATACAAATAATAATAGTATATTTTTTTAACCTTTAGTAGAGTATGTTTCATTCTTTTTATCTTTATCTATACAAGTTTTTATATTTAATTTTTTTAAAAAGATAAAATAATTAAGATAAAATTTTCAATTTTCAAACTTAAACCCAATAATATGACCGAAATTTTAATCAATAAAACAAACAATTATCATTTTATCATCAAATATTTTACATTTTTACTTCCGAATTACAAGTAGTTCACATGTAAAAATTTATTTCTTTGATAAGTATGGACACCAAGTCAATTGGCGATGATATTTTACAGAATTTTTTTATTCAAATATACTGATGTTGTTAGTCTAGTGCACCCACTGAATAACATGTGGCTCCACCACAACCATGATCCCGTTAGTATATTAAAATAGTTGTATTTTAAGATTTGTATTATACATGTATTCAACACATAATGTTATATTATATAAATATTTAAAATATAGAAATATAATGCCAGACGGACTATAGATTTTTTCACAATTACAAGTCTACAATTAACTATCTTACCAGAATTAAATTTCTGCAACGTATACATCTGTAAGAATAATTGATGTATGAAAATGCTACCGGCTTTTCTTGTGCCTTGTTGGTGTAGTCAAGGCAAACCAGCCTCAAGGTCTTGCGTTCAAGGCAAAGATTTAGATAGATCCGGTTTTTGGTTCCTATCTACAAGTAAAGTAAAAAATCGGATCTACCTAAATATTTTCTTCAAAGGATTGGTGTTAGTTAAGAGAGATAAAATGAGTGATGTATGCAAATTTTTTTGTTAAAGGGTATTTTTTTCCCCCTTTTTTCACATAAGGAATTTGAAGGTAAGTTGTACATATTCAATTGGCTTAGACAAAAGCATATATATATATATATATATATATATATATATATATATATATATATATATATATATATATATATTGTTAGTATATGTCCTAAACTCAATTGATTTTAGAGATAAATTACACTTTTATATTTATGTATATTTTATAATATGACATTTTTCGAATAAAATATATATATGTTAGATCATAAAGAGACTCTCCCTTTATGATGTAATTATATTTATTCGTGTATATCCCTAATCGTAGTGTATGACACTAGTAGATTAGCACATAAATGTATGTGGATGCTTATTGAGAATAAGTGCATCGGATTGACCCGCTAAGAGTATTCCACGCGGATTATTATTTAAATGCCAATGGATTAATCTCTTTGTGATAGTAGTGTAATGATCCTTTGACTTGAGGTCATAAGTTTATATTGACTGTGGATTATTATATTTTGGCTCTATAAGTCGTTACTCTTAATGAGTCGCACATACTGTAGAATTCAGGTATAATATGAATCATGATAATATAAGATATGACCAACAAAGGATTCACCACTCCTTATAATAGGAGAATATATCCCATTATGGCCACTTCTTGAAATACGATTCGGAAATCTTTGCGCAAAGTGGAAATAGAATTAAGAGTGTCTTAAATTCTATTTCAAGTGAGTTGTATTTTGGAAAGAAGTAAATTTGATTAATTCGATAAGAGTTGGCATGTCTATATCTGTACTTTTGAATTAATCGAGATATAAGTTGGTGAAAGGATAAAAATTACATGAAAACTAATCACGGATGCGTGATGTCGAACCATTTGACATATCTCAACACTTGAGTGGTCATGATGCTTTACTAGAATCCAATCTTGATCTATAAGTGTAAATTAATGAATTGGAGAATTAATGACAAATTAAAGGTGTTTAATTTATCTAATCGTAAATAATTTAGGATTATAATTTATACTTATTACCAACGTGATTGGGAATCTAAAAGGTCACACACTTAAGGATAATTAATTCAGGATTAAAATGATTTGATAAATATGAGATACTTATGGGTCAATTTATGAGATAAATTAATTTTTGGGCTTAATTATAATAAGTTATAAATCTTAGGAATTAATATGTAATACTTATTAAAAGTCCTAATGGTTTTATAATTATTCACATGCCCATGACCCAAAATGATTAAGATTATTGTAATTCCTTAAATCCAATTTGATTGTAGATTCTAAACTATTATATAAATATATGTATATGATATATATATATATAATATATCTATATATATATATATATGACAAGTACTATTATTATATATGATATAAGAGTAGTACTAGTATGAAATTATATATATATATATATATTAGATTAAGTACTAGGCAGTAGTACAAATATAGATATACATATATACGGCTTTGATAACCTAAAAGCCGTGAAAATATTTAGACAAAAATTAAATCGTGAAAGTCACGATTGAAAAAAGGGAAAATAATTTAGGAGTTAGTATTCAATGGTTTGGGTCAATAAATCTTATGAAAATTCTTGATTTAATTATCTGTGTGGATACCATTAGAGGCCGGGCACTTATGCGGCTTGTGGATCGACGTCCCAAACGTATTGAAAATTTTACTGCAATTTTAAGGTATAATCTCTATATTTTTCTAGTACTACGCATAAATTAATTTTTGATCCGTGATAGAAAAATAAAATTCTAAATTCTGCTGCTTTACTGGTTATTTACTTTCTTATATATATACATATTTTGGTTGCTAGTTACCTTTTAAATCTCTTTTTGTAATTGTTATCTTGTGCCCAAAGTTCTTATAAATCTCAATATTTCTAATCTCTCATTTAGGCTCTTAGTCATACATTTTTGAGATAGCCAGAATTTCAATTTTAAGTAGCTTTCGGGATTGAATCAATTGAAAGCCTTATGTTAAATAGGTCTCACATTGGCTCAATTAAATAAGACCTCTTATGAAATTGGTTTGATTGCCTTAAGTTAAAAGCGAATATTTTTCTAATGCTTACCTTTTCAAACCACTTAATTAAAAAAAAAAAAAAAAAAAATTCCTTAATTCAATTTTACCCCTTTATACAAACCCTTTTTTCCAACACCTTTTAACTAAGGTGACAATAGATCATCTGTTGTGACATATTATAGTGTCACGTTAAGTGTGACTCATTTTTTATCATATTATATTCATATCGTGTCATGTAAGGTACGTTTATTATTCGTTGTCATATTCGTGTCTGACCTATTCATATTCATATTGACCCATTTATTTATAACACAGATATATCAACCAATTTAATTAGTCATAAAATTCTGAAAATCACTCCCTGATTCTATGCCTCTCCTAGTTTACACTTCCTTTTGTTCCTCTATGCGTGTAATGTTTTCCCAACCTTAACTGAATGTATATTTTCCCGATCAACTCTAAAATAATATGATGAACCAAAGAAGAGATCGAACACTGACCACGGGCTTGGCCCATCCTGGCCCTCATGTGTTACTATAATGGGCAAGTCCAACTTGTTGAATTGAAATTTGGGTCAGGCCTTTTACAATAGCTAGACTGGCTAAAATCGACAACTAGGCGTGAAACAAACCACATAGGCCAGGCCCTTTTTAAACAAAATTTATTATCGTTGCCAACATTGTTAAAATTGTGTTAACAACATGTTAAACAAAAAAAATATTACCATTGTATCCTTTTGTTATGTCTCATAGGATTTTTTATCGGCAGCAGTGCGCCACTAGTGACTAGGTTGTCCGTTGTAGGAGGCAGGGGTATAGGTGGTGGGGGAGCTATTGGTGCTACAAAAAGTGATAAAATTCTTGGATAGATTAAGATAATCAAGAATTAACCACATAACTCAAATAAGAAGATTGATTTAGAATTTTTTTAAAAAAAATGAGATATGTGAATAAATGAAAATCGTAAGGTGCATGACAGGGCCATATCTTTTGATCTACCCAAAAATTTACTCTAAGGCCATATTTGATTCATAGAATCCAGTGAGGAAAAGGATACTCTTTCCTTAGAATTGATTTTCTAGTGTTTGGTTGAAAAACAAATCAATAAGGAAAGAGATTCTAGGAAATTGACGAGGAAAATAACCATTGATTTTGTCTAAAATCAATTTTCACATAAAAAGGAAAGGAAACGAAAGAATCTCCTAGAGAAAGCGGGTCAGGGTGCGGATCTTTTTCGGATTAAATATATGGTCATTTATAAGAAATACAAATCAAGTAATTAAAAAAATAAAAAAATTAGAGATGTAAATAAATATATCTTTCTCCATGAGAAAGAGACTCCGTGGTATCTGAAATTTAAAAAGAGAAGCAACGGTGCTGGGTGGTGGTTTTGTTAAAAATTTGTTAGGGCTGCTGATGGTGCTCAAGATTGGTGCTTGGCATATTTCCAATGATTGTTCTAAAAGTGCTTATGTAGTATCCTCATTAAGGGTAATTATGTAATTTAGACATAGTTCAAACAGTAGGATATTGGCCATGAGCCCCTCATGTGTTTCTATAAATAAGGGGTCACGATGCCCAGGGTACACACAATTATTCTCATTCTAATCTCCTCTTAATTCAATTCTCAAATATTCTCCTCAGCTCTCTACTTTCTCTCTCTATCAATTTCACTCTTCATCGTTTGGCATCGTCTGTGAGAATCAAAAAATCTCACCTATTTACACCTACTTACAGCAAGTTCCTTTGTCAGTTTTGCTTTCGAAAAGATGAAGTATCGAGGCTTACAAGGCGTATTGCTAGCAAGAAGGCTGAAGCAAGAAATCCTCACCTTTTACTCCAAAATGACGAGGCAGAAGATTTCGAAGCATCCACTGAAACACAACAGAAGCAAAAATGATATTTTGAAGTACATTGCTAATTATTTCAAATTCTTTAGAGCTTTCGTAGAGCAGCGTGAGAATCAAACTCCGTCAGACCACTTTAACCAAACAATTACGCCATGAGCCAAATAGCAATGAATTCCTAGTCGATAGCCAAGAAAACAGTCAAAAAATGTCGTAAGTCCAAGCAACCTTCGGCAAAAAATCATGATGTCCTCTCGGATGACCGATCCGAGGAGTCACACTAAACTACTAGTGTGAATCGAAAATCTCTCTCTATCAATTTCACTCTTCATCATTTGTCATCGTCTGTGGGAATTGAAAAATCTCACCTATTTTCACCTACTTACAGCAAGTTTCTTTGTCAGTTTTGCTTTTGAAAACATGAAGTATCGAGGCACAAGGCGTATTTGCTAGCAAGAAGGTTGAAGCAAGCAATCCTCACCTTTTACTCCAAAATGACGAGGCAAAAGATTTCGAAGCATCCACCGAAACACAACAGAAGCAAAAATGATATTTTGAAGTACATTGCTGATTATTTCGAATCCTTTAGAGCTTTTGTAGAGCAGCGTGAGAATCAAACTCCGTCGGACCGCTTTAACCAAGCAATTATGCCATGAGCCAAATAGCAATGAATTCCTAGTTGGCAGCCAGGAAAACAGTAAAAAAATGTCATAAGTCCAAGTGACCTTCTGCACAAAATCATGATGTCCTCTCGAATGACCGATCCGAGGAGTCACACTAAACTACTAGTGTGAATCAAAAAATCTCTCTCTATCAATTTCACTCTTCATCATTTGGCATCGTCTGTGGGAATCGAAAAATCTCACCTATTTTCACCTACTTACAGCAAGTTTCTTTGTCAATTTTGCTTTTGAAAAGATGAAGTATCGAGGCACAAGGCGTATTGCTAGCAAGAAAGGCTGAAGCAAACAATCCTCACCTTTTACTCCAAAATGACGAGGCAGAAGATTTTGAAGCATCCACCGAAGCACAACAGAAGCACAAATGATATTTATAAGTACATTGCTGATTATTTCAAGTCCTTTAGAGCTTTCGTAGAGCAGTGTGAGAATCAAACTCCGTCGGACTACTTTAACCAAGCAATTACACCATAAGCCAAATAGCAATGAATTCCTAGTTGGCAGCCAGGAAAACAGTCAAAAAATGTCGTAAGTCCAAGCGACCTTCGGCACAAAATCATGATGTCCTCTCTGATGACCGATACGAGGTGTCACACTAAACTACTAGCAAACCAAAAAGAGTACCAATGCATGATAGGATCATTGAACAGTCTTCAAAAAGCACCAATCACAAAGGTGCAGAGCCTCGAGAACAAAATTCAAAAGATTTTAAAGAAAAATAACCTGGTGATGCATGCTTTCGTTCTGACGGAAATAGATAGAGATTCGTTCACGATCTCGATAAGGATGTTGTAGACTGAGCCTTTGTCGATACAATTTAAATTGCTTGACCTTGACAGGTACAAGGGTAACTCTGATCCGTCTGACCATGTACAGCATGTGGTGGCAGTCACTAGCCTTTATAGCTACAGTTAAGCCATCCGGTGCAAATTATTTGCCATGACACTCTGATACCCTATGCAAAAATGGTTCCAAGAGCTGCCTATAAATTTAATCGCGACTTTTCATGAACTAGCGAAATCCTTCTTGGGCCACTTCCAAAGTAAATCAGTGCTACAAAAGGACACTTCGTACCTCATCAACATCTGACAAAAGTGAGATGAGCCTCTCAGGAAATTTGTTGATCGCTTCAACGATGAAGTGATTTAGATAAAAAATATGGATGAGAAAATCTTGATTGCTGCCTTCTATAGCGAAGTCCGACTTGGAAGTTTCAATGCCAAACAGGCAAAGAGGATACCGGATACTTAATCAGAATTGTGGAAAAGGCATCAAAATTTATACAGGGTGAGGAGTCCAAGATCAGAACAAAGAGAGAAATGTATGATTCTCAAAAAGAGAAGAATTCTAGAACTCCCAACCCATCTTCGTTTAAAAAGCCAAAAGTCGTGGACAGCTTGAACTATCCCAGAAGCAGGCCATTGTCAAATCGAATAATTTATCCAAACAATAATATTGAGAGTCGACCTCCGAGAACAAAGGTCCTACTAAACTCAGATTTTACACCTTTAAAAACTTCAAGGAGAGAAATACTGTACCAAGTACAGCATCTCGAGATTCTCGAGCCTCTTCTTCCAATGCTAGCAGGACTCAATCAGAAAGACAAATCAAAGTACTGTGCATTCTATGGCCAACATGGTCACGATACGAAGGTGCACTTGCAGCAGTTCATCAGCCGATCTGTCACGGAATTCCAAAGAAATGCCAACAACAGGGCCAACCAAGTGCAACTTCGATAATACCCTTGTCGCCAGACTAATTAGAATGGTCATAATAGAAATAATCCCCCAGCTCAAGATTAGCAGATTCGCTTGATAGAGGTAGATGGAGTAATAAATACTATAGTTGGAGGGCCCATGACTAGGGATTCCAGCAATGCGTGGAAGAAATATTCAAGTTATGTATCCCCAGGAAAACATCTAGAAAAAACATTAAAACCTTTTATGAGCCTTGGGTACACCTCAGACATTCCTATCCCCAGTCATATGTCCCACAATGATCCCTTGGTGATTCACGTAAAGTAGCTGGTTATGAGATGCACCGAATATTTGTGGACACTGGAAGCTCAGTTGACATTATCTTTTGGAATGCTTGGGAGAAAATTCACATGGATTCATCCTTAATCAAGCCTTTAAAGACCTCTCTGGTAGGCTTTACAAGGGACTCAGTTGTGCCAAAAAACCAAATCATGCTTCTACTGACCCTTGGAACTGTCCCGAAACACAAGATAAAGATGACTAATTTTGTCATCGTCAAAAGGGACAATTCTTACAACATAATCCTTGGTTGACCCACACAGTATACATACATGATACTTTTCTCCGTGTACTGCACTTTCACATTGGAATTAAGTTCATGTTGAGAGATGGAGTGAAAGGCACAGTGATTAGTAACCATCAAGAAGCTTGAGCATGCTACATGATGTCCTTGCGGTCCTAATCACAAACTATGGTCCTAATCACAAACTATGTCCATCGTAGATAAGGCCTTTCTGCAAACATTTGATGCTCCATCCATCTCGGGCTTACCAAAAGAACCAACGACCGTTCTGAGAAGAGAAAAAGAGGAAGTGGGGCCTTCAAGGAACACACATAAGATGCCAGAATCATCCGACCCTAAGTGGCAAGGAAAAGCTAAGATGGAGTCACAGGACGAGGTGCCCATTGAGAAAATACCATTGAATCTGAGCATGCCGAATAACAAGATAAAAATTTGTGCAATTTTGCCAGCAGAGCTTAAGGGCCTTCTCTTCAGACTCCTCAGTGAATATAAGGACGTGCTCGCCTGAACAACTGAGGATATGCCTTGCTTTCCTCGAGAAATCATTGAGCATAAGTTTGGAGTGGACCCAACTTATAAGTCAATCAAGCAGAAGAAGTGCCTTTTCGGTCTAGAGCGTAGCTTAGTTATTGAACTGAGGTGGATAAGCTCTTAGTTGCAAAAATTATTAGAGAAGTATTGTATCCGACCTAGCTTTGTAATCTTGTCCTTGTAACTAAGCAAGACTCTTCGTGGCACATGTGCAAAGATTTTACCGATTTTAATAAAGTTTGTCCAAAGGACAGTTACCCTTATCCTCGGATCGATACAGTAGTATATTCTTTTGTTGGGTTTTATGTTTTACATTTTTTGGATACATTTAAAGAGTATCATCAGATATACATGACAAAAGAAGAAGAGAAATCTTTCTTCATAACAGACCGAGACACGTATTGTTATTCTACGATGCCCTTCAGATTAAAAATGCAAGAGCCACATATCAGAGGTTCGTCAATAAAGTGTTCAAGTCCCAAATAAGAAGAAACATAGAGGTGTACATAGATAATATGGTGATAAAGAGTTTATCAAATCTTTGAAGAAACTTTGGAAGATCTGAAAGAAACCTTTGAAACATTGAGGTCGATTCGTATGAGGTTGTGTTGGATCCCAGTTATGATAATTATATTTTGATGATGACTAAATCATACTGATGGCTTGAAAACAAGTGTGCAGAAAAATAGGAAGGCTCGGACGAAAATGATCATCCGAACCCAATCAAGAAAAATGACCAAAAGTTGAACAACACCTTACGAATGATGAAGAGCATCCGAAAGAAAGGAATTCAGATGCAAGAGAGCATCTAAAACATGATCAGAAGCTGTAGGACACATATGATCGTCCGGACCAAAAGTTGAGGAATAGGATGCATATGACCGTCTAAACCAAAAGTTGAGGATAGGACGCATATGACCGTCTGAACCATAAGGTTTAGGACGCACATGACCTTTCGAACTAGAAGTTGAGGGATAGGACACATATGACTGTCCGAACCAGAAGCTATAGGATAGGACGCATATAACCGTCCTATTGTTGTGACTTCTCTGCGTTAGAGAACCAAAAGCTGTAGGACGCACAAGACCATCCGAAGAAAAGAGCTCAAAATGAAAAATTTTCTGTCAAGCAGTAGGACGCATACGACCGTCCGAAGTACTATTCATAAAGTTGTAGGACGCATGATTGGGTGTTCAAACCTCCGTCCAAACTTATCTATAAATAGCCCAAGGACATCAAATTAATGTGAGGAACTACCACATTCAATACAAACACTTGTAAGAGCTATTTGGGGAGAAATAGGCTAAAATATTATGGGTTTATTAGTTTTGGGTAGTATAGTTCTCTTGGCCCAACCAAAGGGAATTAGTGTGAGTAAGAGTAGACTAGTGGTGATCTTCAAGTGTAAGAATGGAGGGATAACAAGTGTACAAAAGTGAGGTTGTAGTGTAAAACCCTTTGGCTCAACTAGACAGACTTAATTGGTGCAAGGGTGAGCCTACTTTGTGTACAAGAAGATTATTGCCTCACTTTCTTTGTAGAAGCACTACTAGTAGATGTACTACAGCCAAACTTGATGAGTTTGGGAGTTTGGTTTGATATTCTCAATCTCTTTATTTGTCTTTAAGCTTCAATTGATTGAATATTTGTCTTTGATCATTTGTACTTTAGTGTTTATTTGTTACACAAAATTTGCATTTTCATTAAGCATATTAAAAGGTTAGTTTTTAGAGACAACCTAATTCACCCCTCTCTTAGGTTGCTCTTGGGCCAACAGGTTGAACCGCAAAAAATGTATATTTGGGGTCCCCTCGGGAAAATTCCGATGGTTTATAGTCTCTCATCAGGGAATTGAGGCGAACCCAAAAAATTGCAAGCTACAATTGACATGAAGACTCCCACTTTGGTCAAAGAAGTTCAAAGACTAACCAGTAGAATGGCAGCTCTGAACCGAATCTTATCCAAATCAGCAGAAAGAGGGCTACCATTTTATCAACTTATAAAGAAGACGGATAACTTCCAGCAGACAGAAAAAGCTCAAAAGGCCTTTGAAGAGCTTAAGAAATATTTGAGTGACTTGCCGAAGCTCATGTTTCCTGAAAAAGAAGAACCACTGTACCTGTATATTTCAATTACAAATTTGGTAATCAGTTCGGTTCTCTTAAAAGAATATGAGCATAGCAACCAATGCCCCATATATTTCATAAATAAGGTGCTTTAGGGGCCGGAAAGGAATTACTCTCTTATATATAAAGCTACCTTATCCTTGGTAATGTCAACTCGGAAGTTGAGGCCATATTTTCACAACCACAAAATAATTGTCCTAACAAACTTTCCCTTGAAAAAATATATTGAGCAAACTTGATACCTCAAGAAGGATGTTAAAATGGCCTATTGAGCTGTTCGAGTTTGATATTGAGTTCATGCCTCGGATGGGCATCAAAGCACAAGTTCAAGCGGACTTCGTTGCAGAAAGCTGTGGATCCGAAAAGTTAGAGTTAATCATTATAGTGGATCAACCTAAGGAACTCCAATTGAGAGAGGATCTCATATGGAAGGTTCAAGTTGATGGGGCTTCGTGTGACTATCTGAAGTTGGAGCAGGCATCATAATTAGGTCCTTAGAAGGGGATTACTATACTTATGCTTTAAGGTTCAGATTCCCAACAACAAACAATGAAGCTAAATACAAAGTACTCATTTTGTGGATGATGGCCCACAAAATAGGAAATCGGACTATAAGGATACACAGTGATTCACTGGCTGTAATCAGATTCTAGGAAACTATAAGGCCAGAGGTGTGACCTTAAAGTAGTATCTAGCCGAGGTGAAAGCTAGATGTCAAAATTAAAAAAAAATAGATATTATCAAGGTCCCACGAGCAAAAAATACGCATGCGAATTTATTATCAAAGCTGGGCTTGGCGATATACTCGTACCTGACAAAGGAAGTATTAGTGGAAGCGCATGACTTCAGGTATGTGAATTCTATGAATAGAATTATGATATCCGCATAGATCTCAAATGGATGAAGCCCATAATAAATTACCTGAACAATAATAAACTTCCTAAGGCCAGAAAACTTAAGTATAAAGCCATAAAGCTATATACATTAATTGATAGAGTCCTATACAAAAAAGTTTATTTGTGTTCGTTATTAAGATGCCTCAGACCTTCCATGGCTAATTATGTGCTAAGAAAGGTCCACGAGGATAGATGTAGAAGCCACATTGGGCCGAGAAGCTTAGCTCATAAAGTTCTATTCGCAGGGTACTATAGGCCCACTTTATACAACTTAGTTCGGAAGTGCCACCAATATCAGATACATGCACGTATTCCCCGAAGACCAGACTCGGATATGGTCCTTATTCAGAGCCTTTGGCCATTCGCCCAATGGGGAATAGACATTTTGGGGCCATTACCAAAGGGAATAGACAAGGTTGAATTTTTGATAGTACCGATTGACAACTTCATCAAATGGATCAAAGCCGAGCCTTTAGCTTCAATTTCTGGAAAAGAAATGAAGAAATTCTTTTGGAAGAATATTGTTTGTCGATTCGGAATCCCTTTTGTTCTTATTTCCAACAATGGAAAATAGTTTGAAAGGGAACCTTTTAACAGTGGTTAAGAGCTTCTGTTCTAACCTCGGCATAAAACGATATTTTATTTCGGTGGCACATCCACAAGTGAATGGGCAAATATAAATCTGTAATCGGAACCCTTCTTATGGGACTCACGACTCGGCAAGAACGGGTTAAAAGTGTGTGGGTAGAACAACTATCTAGTGTCTTATGGGCATATAGAACCATTCCCAGAACAGCCAATGGACACACACCTTTTAACTTGGTCTATGGTATCAAAGCCGTTATTCCTGCTAAAATCGGTTTACCATCAGCCTGAGTAATATTATGTTATTTGGGATAAAATGACAATGCCCTTAGGACCAATTTGTATTTGTTAGAAGAAAGAAGGTTAGATACATCTCTTCGGGAAGACAAGTACAAACAAGTCATTACATTATAATTCTAGGATTAAACATAGACAGTTGAGAACTAGAGATTTGGTGCTTCGAAGAAATGAAGCTAGGCAAATTGAAAGAACGAAAAAGTTAGATATGAATTAGTAGGGCTCTTATGCCTCGCGTAATAGAGGCTCATAGATCGGGCTATTATAAGCTCATGGACATAAAAGAAGATCTTGTTCCCAGAATGTGGAACATAGTAAATTTAAAGAAATATTTTCAAGGAATATAATAAACTTCCTTTTTATGAAAATAAGTGATTCTTGAAGAAGTGCATTAATGTGCAGAAATGTATATAGGAGGGCTGGGCTGAGACCTAGTGCTCCTCCCTCAAGAAAAATGAACTGTTCCGACCCGCCGATGTGCTTAAGAGATTCGGGCTAAGTTCAACATATAAAGAAAGAAAAAGATAGGAGGGCCAAAACCTAGTGGTTCCCCCTCAAGAAAATCCAACCGCTTTGATCCACCGATGTGCTAAAGAGATGCGGACCAAGTTCAATATAAAAAACAAAGAAGAATTTAGGAGAGAAGAGACCTAGTGGTCCTTTCTCAAGAAAAGCGAACTACTCCGACCCACCGATATGCTAAAGAGTTTCGAACCAGGTTCAATACAAAAAGAAAGATAAAGTTAGGATTATCGGACTAAGACCTAGTGAACCCCCCTCAAGAAAGACGAACCGCTCCAACCCGCCAACATGTTAAAGAGGTTCGGACCAGATTCCATGCAAAAAGAGATAGAAAGTTAGGAGGGTTGAGACCTAGTGGTACCCTCAAGAAAGATGAACCAATCCAACCCCCCGAGGTTAGTGTATAGGTTCGGATCAAGTTCAAGGAAAGACAAAGAGAAAGCAGGAGAATACAAACACTCAAGTGCAAGTGTTGCTCATTTAACTTTGAATGTGACAGCACAAGTGTTGTTCACTTAAAAATTTTCCTAAGTATTATGATAAGCCAAAAAGTAGCTATTATATGTTTGTTATTTTATATGCTTGGTACTTAGTGTATCTGGCATAGTTTTGAGCATAGAAGCACCAAATTGAAGTAAGAAAACAATGAAGAGTCAATGAAGCGCACAAATTCAAAATTTTATTAATCAAAGACAACCTAACTATTACAAGATGATGGTTGAAAAATGAGCCTAAGGTTGTTGCACTAGAGTGTCCGGCTAATGAAGTAGAAGCTGGATCGGCCGATTCAGATTCAGGATCAGGAGTAGCAGATTTTGGCTTGGCATTCTCCAAGGTTGTAGATTCGAAAACTTGGGGGATTGGTACTTAGGCCTTGAATTGTGCTTGCAAGTTGTTGATGACTTCTTCATTGAATGAGGCATCATAAGGAAGACCCTTGTACAGATCTGAATTCTTCACCAAGTGATTACATGCCATAGTGAACTCCTGGTGAGACCTTCTCAGTGAATGCCTTTAGCATTGCGTCTGCCTTTTCTGAAGCAATGAACGCATTTCTACCCCGGATCAGAAGCTCCTTCTCCTAAGAACTAAACTTAGCCTCGACAACTTTAACCTCTTCCTGGAGTTGAAGAATATTCTTGTCTTGATCAAAAACTGATATCAACTGGAAGAGTCTTCTTCTCCATATCGGCTTGGTAAAATTTTTCTCTCACTCCATCCGACTCGACTCTCCACTCATCATACTTTCTTACAATCCAGGCCTCTATATTACATTTCAGCTCGTTGGCCTTCACAGCCTCTACCTTTTGGCTCACTTTGGCTTTAGCGTGAGCCAACTCCTACTTCATGAAGTTTATTATGGGATTAAAGATGGCCTCCCGTTCGGCCACACCAAGCAAAATTGTGATGGCCTAAATCATAAAAAGAAAAAGTCAGGATCTTATGAAAGAGCAAAGCATATAATTTCTAGAAAAAAAATGATAAAAAGGGAACAAGGTTACTTATACTCATCAAGCTGACATGCAGATGTCTAGCCTCTGTTGGGGTGTGAGCCTCTTCAAATAGGCCATATCCCGAGGCAAGGCGATGAACATCACCTGTTCCCGAGCCACCCTGGTGACCTGTTTCCGATCACTAATATCGATTGGAAACATGGGTCCGAATTGGATGCTTCCCGAGATAGAAGGGCTTAGAAGGAGATCAATAGACATTTGGTACCAATGAAGGTCTCTTGTCCTGGCTGACCTCCTTTCCTCCTCGGGGATATCTATATGTTTTGCCTCTTAAAAAGTTGAAAAAGAAAGAGGTCAACCAAAAACTATGGGTAAAGTACAGTAAAAAATAGGCACACAGTGTTTAAGGAAAATAAACCTCATTATAGGCAGTGATCAATTGTTTGTTTAAAGGAAGATTCCTGGTAGCCTCGCTATGGACTCTCACCATTGCGCCTGAACCTGTGGGTCTTGGTGGAGAATATGTAGAGGCCAGAGTGCCTGAGGAAAAAGAAGTAGCCTCAGGTGCGGAAAAACTGGCTTCTCTAATCCTCTTTCTGGTGACCCGAACATTTCAAGCTCAACTCGGGCAACTAGCTGAATTGCTAAGGTGACTACCTGATTGTCACCTAAGCCCTCTGGAGCGGGCTCTCTCCGGTGTAAGGTCAACTGCGGACCCTGGAGTAGCACCAGCTTTGCTTGAGGTGGCGTTTATTGTGGCGGATGAGGATCCGCCAGTAGATGATGGCGCGGGTTGGTTGGAAGAACTCCCACCAGTGGTAGGGTGGTGGAAACTAGCCTGGGCTCTCAGGAATGCTCTGAGCTCTACAAAAGGAAATGACCGTGAGTTCAGAAATGTAAAAAAAAAAAAAAAGGAAGAAAAAGATAAGGGACAAAAAAACAAAATTTTTTACAACATTTAAAAGAGTCGTAATCCTCATGATTATTGTATGAAGGAATTAGTCCAACCCAGACTAAGATATTAGTAGAAATAATGGCTGGCTACTTATGGAAGTTTATTCTGTAGTTGGATTCGATGAACCTTATAGCGTCATCGGAGTTCGGAGAAGAGGCATTCTTTGATTTTCTTTAATGAAGCTCCAAGAACCTCGGGGCGTCGGAGGATCTAAGTAGCAAACAAAGAAAAAAACTTCTTCTAATCATGAATGGTATAAGGGTTGCTCGAGGTGCTATTTGCTCGGAGCTCCAGGGGAAACATGAAAAACCCCTTTGAGGGGGAAAGTTTTAACATTATCCTAAAAGTATCTAAGGAAAGAGAAATATCGTATAATTTACAAAGGAAAGAGAAGCCAGTAATAAGTCAAATAGCGTTGGGGATCAATTGGGTTATGCTGATATCCCAACGGTCAGAAAGTTGTACTAGAAGGGGAGCTATGGGGTGCCTCAGTCCTGCCTCAAGTTGCTCCTAGTAAACAGTTAAGTAACCAGGAGGTGGCAAGAGACCTCGATTCTCAGGGATAGGGAATTTGATATGTACATTCTTAGGGAATCGGTATCTATTCCTAAGAATTTAATATCTTCAGGTTTAAGGATGTTTGGGATATTTAGGGTTCAAAGGTTGGAGTAGTCATTATGGGGAGGTTCGACCGAGAGAAGTTTGGATGGAAAATTTAATGGAACGGCAGCTAGAAAGGCTTTATTAAAGGGGTTGAACAGTTTGTCTATTTCATTTGTAGAGGAAATGGGCTGAGGAGCGCTTATGCATGAGAAAAGAATGAACGTACCGGCCATTGCACCTGGTTGAATAAGAGGAAAAAAAGCTTGAAAAACTGGGATGTTGCTAGAAAAGGTGCAGCGAAAGGTGTTCAGTTTGATAGCGGTGTACAGTGATGGCTGGCCAGGAAATGAGAAATTTGCAGGAAAATGAGGAATGAGGGTTGCATGAAGGGTTGTTCACTCAAAAAATGAGAAGGAGTGCAGGGAGAGGAAGGTGAAAATTTTGCAAAATGAGAGAAAAGCAAAGGCAAAAATGAAAGAAGAATGAGACCGTAGGGTGAAAAGACGTATAAATAGTGCAAGGCTTTTTTTTTATTGTGTGCTATTTGGGGTGAAAATGAATTTTTTTTTTGGCCTAAAAATTGGGGGAAAAACTGAATGTTAAAAGACACTTTGGAATTTAAAATGATTTAAGATAAGGATGTCTTTTGAGAAGAAGCAATGAAACCAGGTGAAGAAAGCGAAGCGCTATGCAGTAAATGCGTTAATGAAGCAGAATAGTAAAAGTAATAATGGTGCATAGGGACTTGGTGAGCTGCAGGCATTATGGAGGATTACGAAACAATAGGCTTTATGGGGAGACTCGCCATTATGATAAAAGAGGAAAATTTTGGGTTAATTCCGTATTGAGGGGTTCGGAAAAGTTCGGGGTTCGTATGTGTTGAGAACTCCAGGAATATGCTCCTCGGTTTGGCGGTTATAATGATGACAGGGAAACAAATTTGTCATGCTGTGTAGAAATAAAGCTTTTGCAGAACAGATCCTTCGGACGGCATGCAGACCGTCCTGGGTCAAAAGCACCTCGACGCATTGCATCGTCAAACAAACTGCAGAAAAGAATGGAATTCCTGCTGCCTTTTCTTGGGCTCGGGACCGTCCAAACCTCTCGGACGAAGGACCAAACGCATGCACGGACTTCGAGCGAAGCATCTCAACAAAGCGAAAGTAGTCCGATCTCTGTCTCTTATACAATCCTAGATGGACGTCCGAACCTCACAACGGCTATTTTTTGTGCATTTATTATTTAGCCGTTAGGACTGTCTCTTGAAAGCTCCATTTGTTGCTCTTATAAATAGATGCTTTAAGAACCTAAAAAAATCATCTAATACATTGAATACAAGCCCAAATGTAAGAAAATAGTAATTTTAGTGCAAATTGACTATAGAGCTTTGTTGTATTAGTGTGAAGCTGTGAGTGCAAATTCAACTTTGTCTGGAGTGATAATCTTGTCACAAGAGATGGTTGTAAGTATGATTCTTGGCTCAACTAAAAGAGTTTTAGTGTGAGCAAGAACTTCCCAACTTACAAAAGATTATTGGCTCACCAAGAGTGTGAAGCATTCAAGAAAATTGATATTTCAAAGGAGATAGCCAGGACACCTGTCTCTTATACACATCTAGATGTGTATTAAGAGACAGTCTAATTAAGTCTATTATCTCGGCATTTAAATTCCAATTCGGACCCACCTGAAAGGATAATTTTAGAACCCTAATTCACCCCCTCTTAGGTTGCTTTGGGACCAACAATTGGTATCGAGCTTGGTCTCACAATATTGCTTAGCCATATTGAGAAAAGATTAAAAGAAATTTCCTCACCATTGCTCTTACTGTTGGGGAGTATATGCACTGTCTCTCATGTCGGAGCTGTCTACATTTATGAACATCACGGTCCTGTATGTTGTCAATGAAGGTCCTTTTGAAGCATCTGTCATTGATGATCACACAAATAGAAGAAGAGAAAAGACAAGGAATGAGCTCACTCCACAAGACAAGGAAAATTTGACGTTGAATGCAAAAGCCATGAATGTGCTATATAATGCCTTGGATGCAAATGAATCAACTCGCGTGAAGGGTTGCAATTCTACTAACTAAAATCTATGAGTTGAAGGAAATTCACGAAGGAAGCGATGATGTTCGTGAGCAAAAGAAATCTCTACTTGTTGCCAAGTATGAGTCCTTCAAGATGGAACCACATGAGAACATAGACAAAATGTACTGCAGGTTCAATGACATTATAAAAGATCTTGAAGCCTTGAGTAAGGAGTACTCTTTGGGTGAGAGGATGATTAGAGACGAATCTCCAAGCTTTCATTCCATCATTTAAGTCAATGACTCATAAATTTGATGCCTATTGAATCACTAATCAATTCTCTTACCTCTTATGAACTCAAGCTAAAGGCCAAGGTTGTGGATGATGAAGAAGCAAGGCCAAGAAGGAGCATTGCTCTAAAGACCTCTCAAGAGGAAGATGAGAACAGCTCCATCAATCTAGAAGATGAAGATCTTGATGAAGGAGATCTTGCACTCATCACCAAAGGATTCCTCAAACATTACATCAACAAACGAAGAATGAGAAGAGGAGGAGCTGCAAACACAAATAATTTTAAATCAAGTTTGTTTGCAATCTTAGAAGCAAAATCTCTTAGCAGCATTGTTTGATCAACTCGGTCATTTTGCAAATGAGTGTCCCTCCAAGGTTTGAAGGAAGGAAGAAAACCAAGATTCAACAACTTTGCAACACTCATTTGCAAAACTTATTGCATCTCCTCTAGATGCCTTAATTGAATGCTAACTCTAAACTTGTGAATGAAAACAATAGGCTATCACAAGAAAATTGTGATTTGAAGAAAAGAATACATGAGAGATCAAAGGTCAAGGAAGAACAAGCCTCCTTGAAGAAAAGAATGGATGATTTGAATGTTCTCTTAGCTAGAAAGAAAGAAAATGTTGTTGATATGAAAAGAAATAGAAATGTAGCAATCAACAAAAATTTTGTCATGTTTAGAAGGGATGACTTATGCATTGTAAAACCAAAATCTTCTTTATATGGTAATAAAAGTATTTTTTGTAGATATTGCCAACAACATGGACATACTAAGAATATGTGTTATGTTAAGAAGAATGAAAAACTTGGGATGAAAGTTGCATGGATAGCAAGAAATCTCACTAACGCAAATGGACCCAACAAGATATGGGTACCAAAAGTTATCAATTGATTTATTGTGTAGGTACTTAACATCGCCAACAATGCTAAATGGTTCATAGATAGTGGATGTTCAAGGCACATGACGGGTGATGCCTCTCTCTTCACAAACCTTACATCCAAAAACAGTGGAAAAGTCACCTTTGGAGATAACAACAAAGCAAAATTAATCGGCATTGGTGATGTAGGTAAAAATGGTGAAACCTTGATTAAGAATGTACTTCTTGTTGATAGTTTGAACTATAATTTATTAAGTGTTAGTCAACTTTGTGATAGAAATTTATATGTCTTCTTTACCAACCATGAATGTCTTATCCTTGATAAAAATCATGTTGTTTTATTCAAAGGCACTAGGCATACTGATGTTTATGTGATTCATCTTGATAAAATTAGCAATAACAATGTAAAATGTCGTACCGCTTCCGTAGATGACATCTAAAATTTGTGATGCTTGTCAATTTGGTAAACAAGTTAAAGTTTCTTTTAAACCTAAGAATTTTGTATCTACTCATAAACCTTTAGAATTGTTGCATTTAGACTTATTTGGACCTACTCAATATGCTAGTCTAGGTGGTTGCAAATATGCGTTTGTTATCGTAGATGACTATTCTAGGTTCACTTGGGTATTATTTCTTGTTCACAAAAACGAAGCATTTGAAAAATTTAAATATGGTTTTCCAAAATTCAAAATTTATTGGATACAAGAATTGTTCGTTTAAGGAGTGACAATGGTGCCGAGTTTAAATTTGGGGGTTTTCTCGACTTTTGTGATCACAACGGTATCTTTCATGAGTTTGCGGTTGTTAGAGTTCCTCAACAAAATGGTGTTGTTGAAAGGAAAAATAGGACTCTTTAGAAACGGCTAGAACTATGATTAGTGAGTGTGACCTAACACTATCTTGAATCATCCTCAAGATTTAATTATAGGTGATCTATCCGATGGGGTAACTACTCGCTCTCATAAACCTTTGAATAATAATTGTGCATTACTTTCTCACATTGAACCCAAACATATAGATGTTGCCTTGAGTGATGAATCATGGGTTATTGCTATACAAGATGAACTTAGTCAATTTGAGAAAAATAATGTATGGACCTTAGTTGAAAGACCTTCTTCACATCTCCCGTTATTGGTACTAAATGGGTGTTTAGAAACAAATTAAATGACAAAGGTGAGATCATAAGAAACAAAGCTAGACTTGTTGCAAAGGTTACACTCAAGAAGAAGGCATTGACTTTGATGAAACCTTTGCACCCGTGGCTAGATGTAATCTTTGCAAATGCTTTGGTGCATGAGTGCATGTTTCTGTAATTTAAAATTATTTCAATTGGATGTCAAAAGTGCTTTTTTAAATGGTTTTATTGACCAAGAAATTTTTGTCGAACAACCTCCGGGATTTGAAAATAAGAATCTTCCAAATTATGTTTTCAAACTTTCCAAAACTTTATATGGTTTGAAACAAGCTCCAAGAGCTTGGTATGAAAGATTAAGTGGATTCTTGTTAGAAAATGGTTTCAAAAGAGGTATTGTTGACTACACTTTTTACAAAAACAAATTTAAAAGGATTCCTCTTGACATAGATTTTGGTTTTACAATGCATATTCTTCTAAACTGTCTCTTATACACATTCTAATGAAAGTAAGTGCAAGCATTTTTCACAACTCCTGTCTCTTAAGTTTGAGATGAGTATCATACCTCAAGTTGCAATTTTTCCTCGGATACAAATTCATCAAATGTGGAAGGAACATTTATTGTTACAAATCAAGTACACAAAGGCTGGTTATAAGAGATAGGTATGGAAGATTTCAAACAAGTTGGTACACCAATGTGTACTTCAACCAAACTTGATAAAGACGAAGAAGGTAATAGTGTTGATGAAAAACACTATAGAGGTATGATCGACAGTCTTTATCAAGTTTGGTTGAAGTACACATTGGCCTGTCTCTTATACACATCTAGATGTGTATAAGAGACAGTCCATTTCTCTTTCTACTAATTTAAGCGAATATATTCTTGAAAATTGTTGTGCTCAACTTCAAAATTCTTAGGTTTAAAAGAAACTTTAACTTGTTTACCAAATTGACAAGCATCACAAATTTTATTTTTCAGAAATTTCAGTTTTGGCAAGCCTCTTACCAAATCCTTTTTGGCTAATCTCTTATACAAATCTAGATATGTATAAGAGACAGGTAATAAATCCAAAAGTATTGTGGCTGTCTCTTATACACATCTAGATGTGTATAAGAGACAGAATTTGGATTGGGTAGTGAAGGGAAAAAAAATCGGCAAATGGAGCTTTCAACTAAAGCCCAAAAGTATTGTGGTAGGTCACACTCACTAATCATAGTTCTAGCCGTTTCTTGAAGAGTCCTATTTTTCCTTTCAACAACACCATTTTGTTGAGGAACTAGATGTGTATAAGAGACAGATAATGGATTTACTAAGAATTAGATGATTTTTTCAGGTTCTTAAAGCATCTATTTATAAGAGCAATAAATGGAGCTTTCAACTACTTCTTAACGGCTAAGTAATAAATGCACAAAAAATAGCCGTTGGGGGTTCGGACCGGGATGAGAAGAAGGTCTTTCAACTAAGGTCCATAAACAATATCCTCCTTATTTTAATAAATCCTACATTGAACGTAAAGGTCTTCGGTTTTTTAACGATCAATGACTAACTAAGGCAGCCTTTGATATTGCCAAATCCCAATCCCATGCCTCCACATCTGAGTTTGCTATCCCTCATTCTCCTACTCCTCAACCACCTCCCTCACATCCACCATCTAGCTCGACCCTCTCTCCATATCCGAACACCCTGCATCCTTGAGCACTCAAGTCGGTTCCTTTCAACGTCAGAAATGAGATCGTAGCTCAAACGACTTGAAACTCGTCAAATAATTCTCCAAGAGGCACTCGGTCTGGCATGTGCTTGGCTCAAGTGGTCCATTGAACTTCAGGTCCCAACATCCACTTGAGTCATCCTCTGACGGTGATAAAGATGAACCTACGAAGACAATGGAAAGTGCTCAAGAGAGGAAATGCCAATGGCGATGACGATATGATGGCGATGACAATGGCGACGAGGATGAATATATTGACGCCACATTTGACTTCATCATGCAACGCGAATGGGAGGGAGGATGACAATGAAGCCTCTGGGAAGACATTCCATCCAAGCGCCAAAAAAAAAAAAAAGCGCTCAAAAAGCGCCATGACTCTAATTAGTTCATTTACCATTGTATTTGCTTTACTCTGTAGCTTGGTTATGTATTTGACTCTTGCAATATTGAATTTTTTTTTTAATGAATTGTTTCAAATTCTATCCAATTACCTGCATAATCTAAGGGGGAGCCCTTTCTTTTGCTTAATGTCATGTTGCTATGCTTTGATATGTCTTGATTGTTGATTGCATGATCTAAGGGTATTTTTTGATTGATGTCAAAAGAAAGTAGTTATATTGATATACACATTCTGTCTGTGATATGCTTTGATATGCCTTGATATGATTGTTGATAATTATGAGATATTGCAAATTAATGTGTCATAAGAGACAGACGCAGACCCTCCCCAATAATAGATGGGGTTATCCAGACCGTAGAAACCTCTGTCAGACGAAGGACCGGAGCATGCACGGACGTCCAGCGAAATCAACAAAAGTGATCAGTAGATGGACGCTCCTCTAAAAGCATTCAATCCTCCTCGGACGTCGAACCCCAACGGCTATTTTTGTGCATTTATTACTTAGCCGTTAAAAGTGTTTGTAGGGTGTTTGGATCTGTCTCTTATACATAGATGCTTTAAGATGAGAAAAAATCATCTAATACATTGAATACAAGCCTAAGGAAATAGTAATTTTAGTGCAAATTGACTATAGAGCTTTGTTGTATTAGTATGAAGCTGTGAGTGCAAATTCAACTTTGTGTGGAGTGATAATCTTGTACAAGAGTGTGGTTGTAAGTGTGATTCTTGGCTCAACTAAAAGAGTTTTAGTGTGAGCAAGAACTTCTTGTGTTCAATTTTTCTCTCTTTGTTTACTGTTTTATTAAGTTTATTATCTCTACTTTAAATTTATAATTTCATAGATTGTGAAAGGATAATTTTTAGAACCCTAATTCACCCCCCTCTTAGGTTGCTTTGGGACCAACAGGCACATCATAACAGGGGAAACCAAACTTCGGCATCATGACCTGGAGAAAGCTACAAGGGACTTTTGTTGATTATTATCAGCTCGGCCCTAACCCCGAGGTTCGGCACCAAGCCGAGGGGACTATTGACGATGCTTAGGATTGGGGCTTGGAATACTTCCAATGATTGTTCTAGAAATATTTACATGACAGCCTCATTAAGGGCAATTATGTAATTTAGGCACAGTTCAAGTAGTAGGATGCTGGCCATGATCCCCTCGTGTATATCTATAAATAAGGGGTCTAGGTGCCCAGGGTACATACAATTATTCTCATTGTAATCTCCTCTTAATTCAATTCTCAAATATTCTCCTCAACTCTCTACTTTCTTTCTCTATCAATGGTATACAGTTCACTCTTCATTAGCTGCATTTTTGGATTTAAAGAAGAAGAAGATGACTAATTTTGTAGAGTTGTACTTCAGCCCCAAGGCTTTGGGTCTCCTCTCAAGACTGTTAGTTTATAGTTTTCTCCCAACATTTTACTTTTCTAAATTATTTAGTAACTCCAGCGGTTTTGAAAGAGATTAATCAATTTAATTGAGTTCTATCTAAGTTTAATTAGTATCAAATTAGGTACAATTATCCAATGTATATGTTTGGTTTGTGCTATTTAATATCACTAAAATTAAAATCACCATCTCACTTAAGATATTTTCATTATTTATATCAATGACCTTTAAACAAATCTGACACTTTTATATACCATATCCCCCCAAAAAAATGCTCCATAAAGCATAGTTTTGGCATTAATGATGCATGATGGTTTGAAAAATCAAATACTTTCATACATTTATGTTATTTACATGCTTGACCTCTTTTCTCTTTTTAATGCAAGAATCAAAAATTTCATATAAACTCAATTTGAAAAATTCGATGCTTTGTCCAAATGTGAGAAACTACTTTCTTGAAATTTTTTTTCTTGCCTTTACTAATGATAGAAAAGTCCTAAAATTTGTTCACCAAAAAAAAAAATTTCAATTTAATTTGTTTAACTTATTAATCTAAATTTCATAAACTAGAAGGATGGAGTTTGATATTTATGTGATGGAATGATAGTTTACATGCATACGATACCCACAATATTTGACCTAAAAAGAAAGATAATATGATAAATTATCAATATTACAATTGTTGGGTTTGAAAACTTTACTTTGTTTTCTTCTTTTTTTACTGTAAAAGAAAATTTCAATAGTTTTGATTATTGTAATTTAAAATAATATCTCTTTTTATTTGTTTTTTCCATTTTTCTTTCCTTGGCAAAATCCACTACGCCCCAGTTGTACACTCCCTTCGTTCTACGAATCCAAACAAAAGAATTATTTTCTTGAGAATCCTTTTCCCTTTCCTTATTACTTTCCTTCACTCAAGAGGTCAGTAACCAAACAAAGTGAATAATTAAGCATTTTCAAAGAATTTACTTTCCTTTTCCTTCATTTTCTTTTCCTTACTAGTTTCTTAGAATCAAACAGGGCCTAAAAGTGAAGAAAAAAATTGGTATATATGACTATTGGTTTGATAAATTTTAACCCCATCTATTATTGGGGAGGGTCTGCGTCAATTTGCAAACTAAGATGGGAGGTGCTTGGACTATCAATATGGGTGGTGTTATTACCAGAGCAATAAATATTCTGCTAGAGCAATTGTACTCTAAAATTCGAATGCCTCTTATTATCATGGAAAATACTTACATAACCCAATTTTGAGCTTTGTAAACCTTGCGGTTAAAATTAAATTTTATATAATCTTTCTCACATCAGCTGATATCATAAATTTCATAACATTTAATCTACACCACAAGATCTACAAGTAAGATCAAAAACCAAATCTACCTAAGTATTATTTCACCCATAGAAACCTAAACTCATTCGTCAATTTCTTTTCTTTTACTCTCATAGCAATGCATATCTCATCCCTCACCTCTAGCAGCCAGGCCTGCCACTCCATGTCCGCCTGTTCACTTTCCTTCCGCAATTAGTGATCCAGATTATTCTCTTCTTTTCCTCTTCCCCTCCCTCCCTAAAAGTACTAGCTTTACTTATTTGTCTCTTTTGTCATATTTTGAACAATATGAACACTAAAAAAAAAAAAAAACAGATACTTTATATATTGTCATTTGGGGATTTTGGATATTAGATTTGTAGGGCTGTAAAATTACACCCTACAAAAGGAAAACATATGATGATTGGATTTGGAATTACGATGCATGTAGTTGTAGCTCTTCTTGAACTCCAAATATCTTGAATTCCATATATCCGTTTATGTATACTTGGAAGTTGTTTGTTGTTGGACTCGTATTTCTTGCAAACTAAAGGAGATAGATAACACAATCCATCTCTATTGATTTTAATAAGGATTGACAAAGACACTATTCAACCTCTTGAGATTGGTTAAAAATGCTAGACTTTGTCTCGGTATTTTTCGAACAATTCATTCTTATTATCAGATTTATGTGAAAATCATGAAATCATGGAGGCTTTTGCTTATCATTATAACCATTGCGTTGACTTTTTGGTGACTGTTAGACCATCAATGGAATTGGGAACTGGGAGTCAATGTTTTGAAAACCGGACAGGGCATTGAACAGGCTTGTCCGGTTCGCGGTTTAATCGATCTGACTGTTCACTAATTTAAGTTTTATTTTTTTTATTAAAGTGTGATATAATTTAAAATGACTTAAAATATATTTATATAAAATCTAAAATAAAAGTGAAACACTATTTTTGGAGAATTATAGTTCTAATACCCAAAAATACTGATCAAATTTCTAATAAGAAAAGTGAAATTTATACAAAAATAAGTATAAAAAAGACGAAAAAATAAAAATTAATAGTTTAGGCTTTAGTGTGTTCAATATTTTGACATTTTAGAGTTTATTTCACGATTTTTAAATTTGTCTCTTTATTTAAATCATTTTATAGTTCTGAAATTTAAAAAATCAATTTTACCAATCACTTGATTTTTTATCGATTCTATCCAATTTTTTAGACAAACTGAATATATAGTTGAATCAGACCTGTAATTCTTCCGATTCACTGTCTGACTGTTCAAACCGATTAATCCGATCCAATTTTCAAAACATTGATGAGAGTATGAGGTAAAGGGGAGTGAAAGTAGAAGGGAGGAGATAAAACAGTTATGGTAAATAAAACTGACCTTGATGAGAATTTTATGGTTGACTTGAAGAGAGGATATTTTCAAACTTTAAAGTAACATTGCTGTGGTAGGATATTTATTGCTCTAGTAATAACGCCATCCCATCAATATACTTTTAGTAGGGTTTATGTCATTTTTGCAACTTGTTTTAAGAGTAAGTATTGGTTCACCAATTGAGTACATATTGATTAACCAATTAGTTTTCAGTTAAATAATTTAATTAAAATTTAAAAATAAATTATAAAATTATTAATAGTTTTAATTCTAAATAAAATTCAAAAAGTATATAATGAATAATGATATTGTGAGTTTGGGCATATGCCTTGATCTGTCCGTGTGACTACATTTGTGAGAAGCTACCTAAGCTAGTTCAACGCGAGCTGAAAACAAGAGTTATCACTTGTGAATGGCAGCAAAGTCATTTGACTTTGGTTTTATTTTTTATAATTATAATTTTGTGTGTTAAAATTAAACTTCATAGTTATTTTGTGTTAAATTCGTGTTCTAGTAGTTTTGAGCATAATTTTAGTATAAATTTTATTGGATTTAGTTATGATTTAAGAAAAGGAAAGGAAAGTTAAAAAATAGAACAAGAAAAGTCTGGTGAAGAAATTAAGGAATATCACAGGAGCTCTTTTTATAATTTACTACCTCTTAAAAAATCAATGTTTGACCAAACGGAACTGTTAATAGAATAAAGAGACTTTTGTGACTTTTTAAGTTATAAAAATAGTTGAATGGCCAAAACACGTACAAGTTAAAAATATAAAGATCTTATTGACACTTTGCTGGCTTAAAAAAAATACCAGAAACTTTTTACGGTGCTATAGTTTGAATACAATTTCCACGGAAAAAAAATTGAGATTAAAACAGTAAATAACTGCATTTTTATCTTGAAAGATGGACAACAATTAATATAGGAAAACTGTATTTTTATACTCTCTCTCTCCCTCCTTAACAATAAAATGATAACTTTGCAATCGACAAGTGCTCCATCCGGCCCCGCCCTTCAGACAGATTCTTCTTGCCAGTCATACATTTCAGACAAATCCTGTGAAGAAAAATTGGGCTTATTGGCTGTATAAAAACCATCTTCTTTTACTACACAAAAACAAATTTACTACCCAAAAACAAACGCCAATATTAAAACAATAATCAGAAACTATTTTGTCATTAAAAGCGTAATATTTGATTTCTTGTTTTCCCACAAAAAATTGCCGCAGTATTCTGTAAGGTTCAGAGAATTCCCTGTAATAATCCAGTGAAAGTCTGATTTACTCAAATAATATTGTCATACAAAATCTTCATTTGCTGCAAAGATATGAGCTGTGAGGGGATATTTCACAAATTAATACTATTGAAAATGGTAGCATCATAAGTATCCCTAGGAGAAGGAAAATTCAAAGGTTGAACATAGAAAAACATTGAAAACATAATTAGTAAGGCAAAGAGATTTCTAGTTGCGATAAGATCCGTCTTGCTTGTATTGTTTTACAAACTATTCACCTCAATTGCCCTTTTATACTACTCACTCTCCTGGAAGTTACTCACAATATAAATCCTAGCTAATAATTATTGCAAATATTTAACTGAAGATTTCCAAAATTGAAATTTAATGAATTGCAACCAAGTATCCTATCATATTTAATGTGCAATATTGCACACTTAATATTTGTCGTGGTATTCTATAGTCCAAGGACTGATCTAGAAATATTTTTTAGGGTCAGTAACATTTACCTCTTCCTTAGGTTTGGCCAAATTACCGAACGCATCGTGTGATTTTTAAAAATTACAGTCAACCCCTAAACATAAATATTCAAATTTTTAATAAACTGCCCCTTACCTTTAGTTGCCATTAGAAAACGGATGACATCAGCAAAAAAAAATAATTTCTGTATTCCTAAAATACCCTTATTAGTCCTTATTTATTTTTTACTTTTTGTAACGTATTATCCAATCCAAAATAACATCGTTTAGAGACTTCATACCCAAATCAAAACAAAACCAAACCCAAACCCAAACCCAAACAAACCCCCTCCTATTGTCCTACAACTCCAACCCAAACCTGTATCCATAACCATACGTATACCCAATACCCATACCAAATCCAACCCTCTCCCCTTCTACTCGGTGATCCATCCCACAACCCCATCCAAATAATTACACAAAATCACATCTCATCTATTGATTTTATTCCCCTATACAATTGCCCTTTCAAGAAGCGCTTGCAATCCTGCACCACCTCTTTCTTTGTCACCACCCAATCACCATGGCCCCTATCACCGCCTCCACCTCAACTTCCACCTCTTCCCCCTCAAATCCGTCACCAACCAATCACAAAAGCATAGGAATCAAATTCATTTTTCGCCACCAAACTATGTAGTGTCTTTCCTGTTTGAATGACAGATAGGTGCCCACAAGCTTTAAGTGCATTGGGGACAACAAACTCACTGGGCTTTCATCATTCCTTTCGCATATGACAGAAAATGTGCAATGCCACTGGATAAAATCCGTAGCAAGCATAGGCACCAACTAGAGCTATCCATGGTGAATATTTGACATGGGAATTTCGTCAAACAACTTCCGTGCATGGGATAATTGTTTGCATTTAGTGTAAAAGGCTATAAGCTTCAAAGAAAAGCTTTTACGAGCCAATTCATTTATAATCAAGTGAGCATAAAAAGCTCTAACTAATTGTAGGCCTTTATCTCAAACAAATTTATCAACAAATTTTGTAAAACTATTTGATGAGGAGTGAAATTTTTCGTCAGCACCCAATCATCCCCTCCAAACCTATAAAAAAACCCACAATACCCACCTCCGAAAAATTCCCAAATAACCACAAGAAGTAAACATACAAAATCTCCTTGGCCAGATATAATTGGTCATATTGGTCTCTCATAAGTTTTAAAGATTTCAAAAAAATCGCAGTTCAAATTGTAGTTTTAAAATATGTTTGGCCAGAGGGGAAGGGAAAGAGGAAAGTGGCGGGGGAGGAAAAGGGAACGAAGTGGCGGGAAAAACAAAGGAGGAGGAGAGGGATAAAGGGATGGGGAGTAGAGAGATGGCGGGGCTAGGGAAGGTGGTTGGGAGAAGGGGATGGGATGAGTGAGGTGGCAGTGGTAAATGGTAGGGAAAGAAGGGAGGTGACGAGGGAAGAGGAGTAATATAGGGAAGGGGAATAGAGTTTGGGAAACAATTGAGGGATTAATTAAATGTTACAAGGGTAATTTAGTTTTTTTACCGTTTTCCATTAACAGAAGTTAGTGAGAAGGAGAATTTTATAATTTTCAAAAATCACAGGGTGTAATTGGTAATTTGGCCAAATTTCAAGTGAAGTACAAATAATGGTAGTACGTTTTTTTAACTCTTAGTAAGCATGTTTTTCTTTTATCTTGATCTATACAAATTCCTATATTTAAATTTAAAAAAAAATCAATCAATTACGATAAATCTTTCAATTTTCAAACTTAAACCCAATGATAAGACCTAACATAGAATAAACATAGCAACTAACATAATTATCATTTTTTATCTCATAATATTATTATATTCATGATGAATCTTTACTAAATCTAATGACAAAATAGTTTATGATCAAATATTGTTTTAATATTACTTCCCAATATAATTCACATACAAAAATTTATTTCTTTGGTTTGTAGGGATAACAAGTCAATTGACGATGATATTTTACAAAATTTTTCTATTTAAATATACTACTGTTGTTGTTAGTGGACAATATGTGGTTCCAGCACTGCTATGGTCTAGTTAGGATATTAGTATAGTTGTGCTTAAGGCTTACATTTACGATCATCTTCAAAAAATACAGTGTTGATTATATAAATATTTAAAGTACAACGATATATGATATTCTAACAATACTATAGATTTTTTCATAATTACAAGTCTACAACTAACCATCTTACCAAAATTACAGTTGGAAGTATATATCTGTAAGAATAATTAACGTATGTAAATGTTACCGGCTCTTCTTGTGCTCACAGGGTTCAAAGGTCTTAAAGGTCTTGGGTGCAAAGGGTTGGTATTGGTTGAGAGAGAAATGAGTGATGTATGCAAATGTTTTTTTGCTAAAGGGTATTTTTTTTTTCCCCTTTTTTTCCACATAATATTTTATGGGAAGTATTGTATCAAAAAATCAAAATCCAATTAAAGTTAGTTGGGGCCGATTTCTGCATAAAATGAATTTGAAGGTAAATTGTACTGTCCAAACCGGTAACATGCCGACAGCAGGTATAATACATATTTAATTGGCTTAGAAAAACCCTATATTTTCTTCTTTTTTTTTTTTTGTTGCTAATTATCTTTGGTAAATCCCTTTTGCAATTGTTATCCTGTGCCCAAAGTTCTTTTAAATCTCAATAATTCTAATCTCTCATTTAAGCTATTAGTAATAATTTTTTGAGATAGCTAGAATTTCAATTTTTAGTAACTTCCAGGAGTGAATCAATTGAAAATCCTTCTGTCAAATAGGCCTCACATCGGCTCAATTAAATGAGACCTCTTCAGAAATTGGTTTTCTTGGAACAACTTAAAAGCAAATATGTTTCTAATGATTACCTTTTCAAATCAATTAATTCCAAAAAAAAAAAAAAATTCCTTAATTCGATTTTACCACATTATACAAACCCTTTTTCCAAAGCCTTTTAATTAGGGGTGGCAGCACTGATGCCTTTTACACACCTAAATATAAATCAATGAAACACCTAAATCCTACTAGTAACTAGATGGCATTCTGCAAGTATACGGTTGTCAACTAGTAGTAAAGGGAAGTAAAGATTATTCCCACGAGAATTGTCAATAGCAATTACCAATGTTTATATATCTAGGGTGCTTGTGTAGTTAAGTAAAATCAAGTGATAGATAATAGAACTATTCTAATAAAAACTATAATTTTAATTCTAACCTAATTTAATCAAATTAATACTAAAATTTAAAACAAGTAAATCACCCAACTAAAAAGATTACAAAAGAGAAACTTTGAATATTAAAAGCATTCATTTCTTAAACTATAAATTAGAAAGAGTTAAATTAGAAATCTAAATATTTTTGAATTTTTATGAAATTAAGAATGCCCACTAAGAATTGTGTAGAAATTAAAGCTAGAAATTGAGAATTTTTAAATAGAAAGCAAGAAATTAACAAGAACCCTAATCTTCCTAAAAACAACCCTAATTTGAAAGTAAAGAAATTCTTACTAAATTGGACAAGAAAGCAAATAAAAATTAACCCACTACAATTATCTAATCAAAATTTGAACTTGACAAGAAATTAAAAGAAGATCTAAGATGAAAGTAAAGAGAAATTTCTATTAGAAAAAGTAAACTTGTAGAGTTCAAGCTATCCTAATCTATCTCAAAACTAACTAAAACTATCTACTACTGTCTACTTACTAATTCTACTTAGCTTAAATAGTGCAGCATTACACAAGGAAAAATTAGGGATTTTTGGTTGGAAGTTTACAAAATTGCCCTTACAACTTAACTCTCAGAGAGTTGAGATCGCGGTCTGGAGCATTTGAGACCGCAATCTCAACTCTAAAACAGTTAAACCAATTCCCGAGTTGAGATCACGGTCTGGAACAATCGAGACCGCGATCTCGACTCTCCTTCCAGCATCTTTCATTTCATCCATTTTGTAATTTGGTCCCTTGAGCTTTGTTTCTTCTAGCTTCTAACCTTTAATTTTAAACCTGCATAATATTAATACCATTAAACACTTAATTAAACTAAAAATTTAACAGAACTTATCATAATTAATTCAAGAACGAAAAGACAAATACATATCAAAGAAATTAACCAAAATCCTTAATTACTTATCCAATTTCTGAATTTAAACTATCAAAATGCTATAATTTAGAGGAAAATAATTCTAGTTTACTAGAGTTATCAGGCACTGGGTCATGTTATGTCATTATAGTGTCGTATTAGGTGTGACATATTTGTTATTGTATCATAATCGTGTCGTATTATGTAGGGCTCGTTTCTTATCGTGTCATGTTCGTGTCTGACTAATATTTACTCCTAGCAGAGATTTATCAGCCTATTTAACAAGTTAAATACCTTGCGGTTCATTTGAATTAAAATGTTAAATTTTAATTATTTAATGACTTAAATAATTATAATTACTAACCTTGTTCTCTTAGCAATTTAGAACACATAATTAAAATTATTGAAAATTTTTAGATAATATTTAAAATAATTATTATGTTTGATTTAATAATCTTATGTTAAAATCTATTATTCACAATGCTAAACTAAACTATATTAAATTATAATTGAGATAATATTTCAACAAAATCTGTTCATTCATAAACTTTACGGGATTATCGTGTCAACCCACGGGCACATGTTGACCCAACCCAACCCGTTTAATTTCGTGTCATAAACAGGTTGACGCAATAATGACTCGATAAATTTTAGGCCTTGTCATGACTTATTAATTTCGTGTCGTGTTTGTGTCTTGTAAAAAATTACTAACCCTACCTATAACCACAAGGTTTGTTTGGAAATAATGTAAAAATTCAAGGTTATATTTGTTAAATAATTGAAAATTCAGGGAGGTATTTATTATTTGTCCAAACCATAAAATTTGTTTGATAATATGGCTAAACTTCAGGGGAATTTTATAAAACATTTGGAAATTCAGAAAAATATGTCTTAATTGGCCGGACCATAGAATTTGTTTAGTACTATAGCCAAACATTAAGGGAGGTCATAATTAACCCTTTGATTAGTCATAAAGTTCTAAAAATCACTCCCTGATTCTATGCCTCTCCTTGTTTTCACTCCCTTTTATTCCTCTATGCTTGTAATGCTTTCCCAACTTTAACTGAATGTATATTTCCTTAATCAGTAAAACTCTAAAATAAATCTAATATGATAAACCAAAGAAGAGATCGAACAGTGACCTCGGGCTAGGCCAGTGACTTTTGCATTATAGTTGGGCCTAATAATTTGGGTCGGGCATTCTACAATAGATAGACCGGCCAAGACCAGCGGTGAGGCCAAAAACTACTTGGGCCAGGCCCGTTCTAAACAAAATTAATTGTCGTTGCTAACATTGTTAAATTGTGTTAACATCATGATAAACGAAATTTATATTACTATTGTACCCTTTTGTTATGTTTTCATTTACTCTTCTTTTTCCTATATTTCTTTTTTTAATACGCAGAGAATTTTTGTCGGCAGCAGTGCGCCACTACTGAATAGGTTGTAGGAGTCTGGGGTAGAGGTGGCGCTCGACCTATTGGTGCTACTAAAAGTGAAGAGAAAAATTGGTATTATATGACTATTGGTTTAATAAAATTTTAACCACATCTCAGATGGGAGGTGCTTGGACTATGAACATAAAACTTTTATAGTTTGATAAAATTTTATAGTTTAATAAAATTTTAACCACATCTCAGATGGGAGGTTTATTTCATTTACTCATAATTATAAATGCAACTTGATCAAACAAATTTTTGTCAAACTATAAATGCAAAATGATTTTGTCCTTCTAAGGTAGACGTTGTTTAATACAAATTTATGGTGAATTCTATAGTTCTGTCAAGAAAATCATTGTGTTGGTTATAAATATTTGTATAATATAAGTTTTTAAAACATATAATATTATATTGTATAAGGTTTTAAAATACATTAAGATGGTTCGGTTTTACTATAGTAGAAATTTCCTAAATCTAATAGTAAGGATTGTAAATAAATATGACTATTATGGTACTATTATCTTCTGATGATTTACATAACATAAATATTTTTTTTTAAATTGAAAATTAATTTTTGAAAAATAATTTGTTGGTAAAAATTGAAAACTGTTTTGTTTTTCTTGTTTAGAAAAAAAAAAAAGTTAAAATCTGTTTTCAAAAATAACTCTGCTATTATTATAAGGGCTTTTCTTTTTTTTCCAATTTCAAAAAAGTAACTTATTACCTTTCATAATAAATAATTGAGAACAAGGACCTAATGATGATGTAATTGACCTAATGATGATATAATTGAATCTGAGTCTAGATTCAAATAGTAATAATTAAGTATATAAAATTTTACTGATATAAATCCTTTAATTCCAGACATACAATTTAGACAACTCCAGTTCATTAGGGTTGGTCTTATTGGCAATATAGAAACCATCTGTTTTTACTAACCAATAACATACATAGGTTTGGCAATGATCATAAGCTAAATCATCATTATAAACAGAAAAACCTCCTTCCTTGCCAGCCCACCAAAAATGACCAAAGAATTCAGTGACACCAGGAAGTATTGTTCTGAAATGCCATTCGTAATCGTCATTTACATGAAGATCATGAAACCCCAAGTCGTCATCTCCAGAAAATACATGAATTCTCAAGAGATTGGTGTTATCGGGGAGTCACCATTCACAATATGAACATGATATTTGTCCCCCCATGCCGAAACTTCTTTGGCTTTAACAGAGTAGAGTAATGATAAACTAAGCAAGCTAAAAAGAAATACGGATGCCGTAGCATTCATCTTTCTTGTTGAGAAATGCAGTTGTTAGATACAATGTATCCAGCCAAACCTTTTATATTAGTAGTAGTAGTAGTCAACTACTATGCGAACATCCTCAATAAATTGCCATCGCATTAATGAATTGAGTGCTACTTGAAGTTCACCTAACTACTAACCAAAATGAAATTTACTTTAAAATTTTGTAATGTATATATTTTAAAAAATTTATAATGTAGGAGTATAAAAATTTGAACAATAAAGGAATGGTTCCGTTACTGTGAAATTTTCTAAGTTGATAAATGTCAAAATAAAATAAGAAAACCAAAAGAGTGTTCAAATTTCTTTACAACCATTTGTTTGCATTAAAGGAACAGGGGTGTGTGTATGTGTGCGTGGAAGGGGCGATGATCATGGGGGGAGTGGGGAGGGGCGGTCGTCCCAAAATATTTAAAATTATATTTTTTTTTTCTTAAAATTTTTTAAATTATTATTATATTATTATAAAAATTAGATTTTGTCCCCTCCCAAAAATAAAATCAAGATAATATAAAAAAAGTATTCTCGATGTACATATTTATATAGTTTTATTCTCCAAAAGTTTCAAAAATATATTATTTTTCTTGATGTTTTTCAAAAATTTTAATAACTTCCTTTGAAATTTTAGACTTTACCCTGTAAACTTTTACAAAAATTATAAAACTGTTTGTTCAAGAATATGTATATATAATTTTTGCACCCCAAAGTTTAACTCTTGGATCCACCCCTATGTGGAAGTACAATAATCTGTTACACAATCCCATTAAAGAATCATCTTATTGTATTTTAAAAATTTGTATACTACAAATTTGTAAGTAAATGATTTTATACTCATAAAGTTTTTACAATACATCAAGATGATTCCATTTAGTTAAAGAGTATTAATATGAGTTAATGAATGTTTTTTCCCATTAGTATCCTATTTTTCCCTCTTAACTAACCAATCAAATGTAAAAATTATATTCTCTCCCATCAATTCAAAACTTTCATTAATTCTTCATCCTCTAACAACTTATATCTCTTCACTTCAATTATTCTCCTTTCAATTATATAAAATAATTTAATTTATTAAATGTTGTGGACATTAAACGTTCATTAATTTATTTGTTCAACACATATTTATGAGAAAAATTATCCCATTATTGAAGAATTTGTCTTTTTAGAATGATTAAAGCGAAAAATATTTAAATTTGGCACAGTCATATGAAGTTATGTGTGAAAAGATGCTAGTACTACTGTGCCTATTATATAGATCAATGTAAAACTAAATAAATGTTGTGCAGGTTCACATCCGGTTTCTATGATAATAATTTATGGCAGGAAATCAAAAGTTGTGAAGGATTATATGTAAAGCAATAAATCGAAAGCGTTCCTAAAAGAGAGAGGCATAAACAATAGGAACTGTCTTTGACAAAAAAATAAAAAACTTATCCCTCCCCATTAGTAGCTCAAACAATCATACTAAAACGTCTTACCATCTAGTTACACTTTATTGTCAAGCAATCGAAAGCCATCAATTTCTTTTACACACATTTAATAATTGCATTAAAGGAACAAGTACAGAATGGAAATGATTATATTTAGAACTAAATGCAAAATACCCTCATAAATTTTCACCTAAGCTACAATTTATTTTCCCAACTTATTAAATAAGCACTTAACCTACTATTTTATGTTTTGGAACATCATTACCACTGCTATTTGAATTACTTGCATTAATTTTCCTCTTCTTTTTTCTCTTTTATTTTTCTTTTATTTTCCCTAATGCTATTTTTCCAATACTAAACAATTATATTACTATTACTAATACTATTTTTTTAATCAAATTTACTAATACTAATTGATTAATCCTTTTTATACATTTATCTAAATAGTTTATTTATAAACATACTTTGTATTACAAGCATATGTAGGAAATTTTTATTATAATATACATATAAATGATTAAATATTAATATTATTATAAAAATTAACAAATGAACAACTGCAAATAAATAAAAGATTTAGTCAAACAAAATTAAAAAATTATTCCAAATATATATATAAAAATAGTGCATATTAGGCCTTTGAGTATCATATTTCGGCCGAGTTTGCCATACTTTGATCCGTATGTTATACAACCAAAAAATATTTTCCCCTATAAGATCCTTTTCATTTCTATATATTGTTGATTAACTTTAGCGTATCTCAAGCCCTATAATATTTTGATATATTTTCGTAATGGTTATACCATTAATATAAGGTTCTGCTGAAACTCCTATTAAGTAATTTTATTTTGAACTTAGAACAAATTTAAATTTTTTTTTTGACTTATCTTTTTATTTTTTATAGTTTATTTATTTGATAAGTATAACATCAATAATTGATTAAAAAATCTATACTTTACCATACATAATTTTAATTAAATCTTTTATGGACATAAACTGTTATAACATATCTTGTAATCAATCAATTATTTAAAGTAATATGTAACTGTTTAGTAGTGGAGAGAAATGAGAAAAAATAAAAAGAAAAACAAGAAAAAATAAAAGAAAAAGAAAAAGAGTAAAAAAAAAATAAGAACAAAATAATTAAAATAACAAGGATAGTTTTATACCAAGATAAAAAGGAAGTAATTGTTTCTTAAATAAGTTAAAGGGAGCCAACTGCAACTGATGTGAAAGTTGAGGAGGACTTTTTTGCTTTTAACCCTAGCATTTACTGTGTTGTTCACGCAAGAGGTTTTGTTAATTGAAAAACATTTGATAGGCTTGTTCTACGGTTCTATTTGTAAATCTTGTGATTTATTAAAGAATAGAAAATAATCAGAATGGTCCTTAACTTTTCTACTAAAATACTAATGATCCCAAAACTTTAATTTGAGCCTTTATGGTCGTCTAACTTTTTTGCTTTAGCCCATATGGTCCCTAGACGGTGGTGCCACCCAAAACATGAAGGAGAATCTCTCCACCTCTAACCAGTTTGACTAAGAGCTAAAAAGACAATTCATTCAAGCTAGCAGTCATACGAGCAAAAATTTTAAAAATCCACAGAACCCATCTTCAGTCTATTTGGGGTTGGAATTAGGAATTAAAAGGTGAAAAATAATCCCCGAATAAAACTTTTTTCTAATAAATTGATGCCTTTCATTTCTTGGTCTCTCTCCTAGATATTTGATTTAGATTGAAAAAATTCTACCTTTGTGGATAAAGTTTGGAACTTTATTGATTTTCTATTTCTCTTCGGGTTCATGAATTCCATGGTTTCAACTCTTTTATCATCTTAAGAAATCACTTGAGTTTTGGTGATTTAGTGGCTCTTTTGGGAGTTGTTATTTCTTTTGTTGATTGATGGACTCAAGAGGTATGCCAATGTTATGAATGCTGGTTTGTGCATGTACCAAAATTTTTTTACCTTTTATTCCACAACTAGAAGTTTGGTGTTTTTGGGCTATAGAAAGGAATAAAGCAGTTGGATTAAGCGCTAGCAGAACAAAATGATGTCCAAAATATAGGAGCGAAATAGATTATGTACAGAGAGGAAAGGCGCCGAAGCCTGAAGATGCTTTGAGAAAGAAGTGGAAAATTTGAAGCACTTGATGACCGCATATATTAACTTGAATATCGATCTTGCAATGCCCTCTCTCGGTCTCAAAGAACAAGAGGGGTTTTAATTTAGGGATTTTTTTAAAAAAAATTCTTTCTCATATATTTTCAAGATCGAATGAATTATCTTTTTTTACCCTTGGTCAAATCGGTTAAAGGGGGAGATATTTTCATGTTTGGGCGACACCACCGTCCAAGGACTGTGTAAGAAAAAAAGTTGGAGTATAAAGGTTCAAATTAAAATTCAGGGACTATTAGTATTTTAGTAAAAAAATTCAAGACCTATTTTGGTTGTTTTCCCTTAAAGAAACTATGTAGACAATATAATGTCGAATGACATCACCGATGTGAGGTTTATTGATATCATTTCGATATCACATTATACATATAATTTTTTTAATAGTCACAAGATGTACAAATAAGCGATAGATTAAATCTACCTAAGTATTTTAGTTATTAATTAACAAAATAGATAAATAGCATAAAGAGGAGTGGTCAAAGTTTCGCGGTCCCCACGCTCTTCAAGTGACTTTTTATTTGGCTTTTTAAGTCGTTTTCTTCTTATTGAATGTTATCTAATATAGCGAGCACAAAGATAGTAGTAGACCATGATAAAATTTATATTGGTCATTAAGTAACTATTAGATATCTTAATAGTTATTTAAAAATTAATTAGAAACTCTTATTTTGAAAAACATACCCCTATCTTTAGCAAAGCGGTCCACCCAATCTAAATGGGTTTTTTCCCTAATTATTGAGCAACTACTATAATGTAACTAGTTATTCACTGACCACCATAAACCTTGTCAAGAAATCATTCACCAAAAACCTATTGAAACAGAAAAGGTTAATAACACATTGTCCCCATGAACTTAAATAGTAAGGTAATTACACTTTACCCCATCAAATTAAAATAATATAGACTTTGTCCCTTAAGTTAATGGCTTATTTCTTTGTTTGTGAAGAAAAAATAAAAAGTTTCTTAAGAGTGAATTTTTTTTTTATTCGTGAAATTAGAAAGGTTGTATTTAGGGAATAAACCATTGCTTTTCTGTGAAAGCGAACATTAGGTAGCTTTCTTTGAAAGCAAACTAAGGTTGCATTCCTCAAAAGCAACCTATTGTTGACATTTTTTTTTATATAAAAAAAGAACCGCACATAGTTTGGCCGTTAGGTTAGTTTTGTAATTTTGATTGTTTAAGTTGTTTTAGGATTTTTTTTTTTTTTTTTTTTGTGATTTGGAGTTTAGAATTTAGGGTTGCAGAAGAAAATACAAAATTAAAGGCAAATAATATGTGCACACCCTTTTTAGTCTCTTATACACCCCTACCCTTTTTTAACAAACACAATTACTAAAATCTTTCATCTTATATCACTTCATTTTTATTATGTAGTAAGTGCATTTGTTTCAATATTTACTTACTAGAATAAATTTTAAAATATTTTATAATTTTGAAAATTTATATATATAAACTTCAAATTTTTATAGAATTTCTTTTTTGAAATATTATATATTAAATATTGTTATTTGATTCGAGTTCTAATTGGTTCGAAACAACCAGATCCATATCCGATCCGTATATTATAATAGTTAATAGATTTGGATCGGATCCGAATAATCATATTTATTCATGGATCCAAATCGGATAAACGGACTAGGAACAGGTGAATCTGGGTCTAGACCCTGTCTGCCGAAACTTGGATCACTCCCATTCCAAACCCGTTTAGCTATTATAATACACAGTTTGTATATGAATCTGATTATTCTAATAGATTAGAATTCGGATCTGATTAAATATTTAACAAACAATAAATTATGTATATCAATTATTCTATATACACAAATATATTATAAAAATTGCCAATATAGTTTATACTATAAAATAAAACATATGTATAAATACTTTATTAATATAAACTAAATCTTTTTTTTTTTAAGTACAAAAAAATTTCTATAAAAATTGAATTTTTTATATATAAATTTTCAAACTTATAAATTATTTTAAACTTATTCTAGTGGGTAAACATTAAAACAAGGGTACTTTAGATATGTAAAAATGGAGTACTGTGGATGAAGGGTTTTTGGTAATTTTGCTTTTTAAAAAAAAGATAAAGGATGTGTAAGAGGCTAAAAATGGAGTGCAAATATCATTTGCCTATATAAATAGACTATTACTACATTAAGACAAAAAAGAAACATACAATATATAAATATTAATCCCTACACAATATGAAATATATATATATATATATATATATATATAGATATATAAAAATTAAATTAAGCATTAAAATAACTACAAATTATAATCCTCAGAAGTTAATCTTACATATATCGTCAGTGTTGAAATTTTTTACACTATCGGGTGTAAAATTTAAACAATGCACACATGACATGTATCTACAACTGATGGTGTACTTGAAGAAAATTTTCTACACCAACGATGTATGAAAGATTAATCCTTAAAATATACCTACTACTAATGTCAAATAAAAAAATAAAAAACACTGAAAGGAAAAAAAAAAAGAGACTTCAAGGCGTCTTTACATAAAAGCTTCCCTATTTCTCCTTAAGAATGCGAACTTCCCTTTCCCAAAAAAAAGAAAAAATTTCTTCACATTTTCAGAAAGAATTTTATTTCATTCACAGTCATAGAAATTTCCATAAATTAACAGAATCTTCTTATTTTAACGGGGTTCAAAAAAGTGAATAACAAAGTGACAATTTTGCCCTCACAATTAATTGCACTTTACACCTTGAATTTTTTTATTGAATTTTTTTATAGAAACATTTTACCCCTAAATCAAGTAATGGTATATACTTTAAATTCAAAAACTAGATACTATAATATAATTTTAAACCTATTTTTGTCGAGTACAAAAATGTCTAATATTTTGTCCTTTCACAACTGTAATTCCTAAATTTATTTTTTGTTTATTTACTTCAAAAGACTAGAAACCTTAAATTGATTTAGGACTTATATTACTCAATTTAAAAATGATTTTGATCACTTGCAACACTGAATTTCGATATCGAGTGGCTCTCCATTTGATGACATAATTCAAAATGTAGAACAATATTCTACACTGGTGTATTAAATTAAATCCTATTTTTCTAATTTTTAAAAGAATACTTTTTGAGAGTTGAAAAATTCTTTCTAAAGAAAGGTCAAAAAGTGGGGTGCGATGTGATTTTCATCTTATAGACTTAAAGTTAAGCAATATTTTATCTTTTTTTTTAAATGCACATGCAATAAATTAAGTTAATTTGAATATTTTGTGACTTAAGGCACAATCCAATCATTAACATTACTTTTTTTTATGCAGTGGATATATTCATCAGTTAGACTTTTCCAATTTTAACGTTTTTTTTTCACTAGTGACATGCTTTCTAAAGCAACCTTAGGAATTTTCTTATGGAGATTTTTATGTAAATTTCTGGTGTGGCAATGAAGTTTTTCATGATTTTTGGACATCTATAGTCATTTTATATTTTTTTATGTTTGGGTTAAACTCGATGCGAATTGCATTGTTAGATACAATTTGGGTTAAACTCGTTGCAATAGTTTTTTATTATTGCACATTTTTCTCACTCTGTATATGAGGAAACTAATTGTCGATTTGTTTTTATAGTTTGCTTTTTGTGTATTTCTTAATAATTGTTACAGTACCAAAAGAAATAAATAAATAAATATTTTTGCTCTCACGTCAATTTAGTGTGGTAATTCAACCATTCAATTCATTTTTTTGACATAATTGACATATTCAATGTCTTAACTATTCAAAAGGAAGTAAAGTGTATATTCGTTTAGTTTAAGGAGTAAAATGTAATTTTTCTACTAGCTCAGAGGGAAAAGCGTTACTAACCCTGAAGGGTATTTTTGTTCATTGACTAATTATTTTGACGGAGTTGAAAAATATAACATCTGGTTCAAATATTAAGAGAACAAAGTGTATACAATTTTCTTAATTCATAGGAGTAAAGTGTAATTATTACACTTAGTTTGGAGAAGTAAAGTTTTGTTAACCGAAACACAAATGTCTCAAACTCTAGCCTTCAATTTTCAGCTGGAAATGTAACACCCCAATCGACATAAATTTCTGCCAAAAAAACAATTTTAAGCCATCTACGTTGGTTAAATGATTGGCCCAACATTTCTAGAAAAGAACAGCCTTTACACAATTGGGCCTGAGGAGCCACAGCCATATCATTGTCCCTAAACATCACATTCCCCTTTCTACTTAAAATGTAAGCCGCATCTTTCGACTTGTGTCCAAATTAAAAAAAAAAAAAAATTGACGGAAACAATGAGAAGCAAATTTTCGCGGCCCTTCTGTCTAAAATGCATAAAGAAATTTAATTAACAGAAGTTCGTTGAGAATATAGTATCTTGATTATGGACAAGGATCTTCTCTATTTAGAGGTAAATAGAGAATTTTTTATTACGCCTTCAAATAAGTGACACATCATTTAAATCCATAACATTAAAAGATAAGATATTTGCCAAATCATCCTTTGTATAAATTTTTGTCACAAAACTAAGTAGTTTTCATTTTTTTCCTTGATAATTAATTAAATTTAAAAATCATTGTCATTTAAGAAAATTAATCAAACTATTTTATTAAGATTCATACTATTTAATAAAAAAATATACGTAATTGAATTCTTACAACAAATAAAAATTTATAACAAAAATTTTAGTAGGTCATTAAATTGAAGTAATATAATATTATAATTTCATTAATTTGTTAAGTAATTATTTTTTTAATACTTAAACTTAAATTTGTTATATAATTAAAATAACAATTAAAACTGCATAATTTTGAGAGTTAGAAATAGTAAAATAATAATGTGGATAAAATTTAGCCCTTAATTTATACAAATAGTGAGGGTCACTCATTTAGAAGGGTAAACAGAGCTTACATTTACCCCTAAATAAAAAGATCCTTATCCTCTTGACTATAATATTTAGTAATGCTATTTTTATGAAATAATACCAAATTAATAGAGTCTTCTTTTTTTTTTTTTTTTTTGTCTCCAATAGAGAGTCTGATTATGCAATATTACTCCATAAAGAGGTAATTTACACTATTACATTTATATTAGAGTAAAATGTCACTGACCTATTTATTTATAAATTTGGTCACTAAATTATATTAAGTGTGTTTCTGGACTTACTCCGTATGCAAATTAAGTCACTGAAATATCTTAAATATGTGTTTGCATTTACTATAGAAATAAAAGAAAGTGACTCCGACACATGTTTAACGTAATTCAATAATTAAATTTGTAAAATAAATAGTTCAATAATCTAGTGTGCAATAACTTAATAATTTAATGATCATTAATGCATTTTACTATTTGTATCATCCTTTCACTATAAATGTTGTTTACCTGACATAATTTTTGGATTGCAATGAGCTGAAGTGTGACAAAATTTGAGTTGTTAGATACGTGCACCTTTTCCTTTATAATCAAGAATTCTACCTCATGTATTTGTGTGAGCTGCTTAACAATTTACTACCATTTAAGTAATACGGGCTTGGTTTAGACTATTATTATTTATAATAATTTAGTATTACATTTCTTCAAAACCTATTTTAACATTTTGAATATATTGTTTTCTGAAAAAAAAAAAAATTTGGTAATAATCAGAGTGACATGCATGTGACAGACAACAAATGAACAATGCCAGTTAAGTTCATCACCAATCAACTGATGGCATATTCTTCATTTAATATAGTACATAATGCTTGTTAGAGGAAGAGAGAATGAATGAATTTAATTGATGCCTAAGAATATTTATTTAAATAATTATAAAACCAAAAATAAATAAAATAGAAAAGAAGAGCCACTGCAGACGACTGATAATAATATGTTGTTCTGTCCAGCAGCCACCAGTTATTTTCCTCTAAATGCTCTTATCCTCTTTGATTTAAAGCTTCAACACTTTAGCCAACTGTACCTGTTATTCCACAGCCAAGCAAACTGTATTCTAGAATTAGTTTATCAATTTTATTATATATATATATATTCCACTCACATTACATTCATCAGTAAAGCACAACTTGCAAATATACATATTTATCTTATAGTAACTGATAAACAATAATAGTGTAGTACATAAAGTTAAAGGTTGAACAGATTCTGATCCCTTTCAGATTCACATGGTTATGTTTTGGTCATGTTCAGGTTACACCTTCAAGTCCCAAACCATGTGGGTGAAAGATTTTCTTTAATATCATCATCATTATTGAAATAGGGCTAGAGTTCCCTACCTTTTGTTTTCCATTTAGCTTACAAGATTTTTTTTTTTTCTTTTTTCGAGGGATATCTTTATGAGTTAATCTTCTTACGCTGACGGTGGAGAGATTTTTTATACCATAGAAGGTATATGCATGATATATGTGTAAAAATAATATTTAAAATTAAAACAAATAATAATTATATGACATATATCTACACATAACAGTGTAAATAATATTTTACATTCTGGGTGTAAAAAATATTTATCCTCATAATTTATTTTTTAACCTATTCAGAACCTCATAAATTGTAAGTATATATTGATTTAAAGGTCATCTAAATTACACCTAGCAAGCTTCTACGCCTCTCTTTTGCCTGTCTGCTATATATGACAGTTACATGCAATGTGATTGGAAAATCACCTTATGCCAACATTCTTCTCTAGTTTTTTGCACAATATGATTAAAAAAATAAATATATGATCTCTTATAACCACAAGTTATACATTACGAGGAAATTTTTTATAAGGGTTCGATCTACGGTAAGTAAGATGAATTTTTTGATTTACATTTATTTATATCACTCTAATTCATTAAAAATAAACTTTTTCAGAATGATGTGGATGAACATAAACAAAAGAATCCATCATACTTATCATGAATCGAGTTCATATAAAAATTTTCTTTAACTTGAGTTCAAACACTTAATGGCTATTACCAAAAGAAAGAAAGAAAGAAAGAAAGAAAAAACAAAAAATGTTCTTGTAGGGTACCTGTGTTGGGAGCAGCGGCTAATAGACGTGGGCTTTGACATCAAGGCCGGAACAGAGGCCATTGGGCCAGGTATAGTCGGGGAATAGACGTGAGCTGGAAGGCCCATTGTCTGGGATTGATGGAAATGATAAAGAGGGTACATGGGCATCAATGCATTTGCACCCACCATTGGTTGACCATAATACCCTTGTGAGAAATGCCCATTCATGTAGGACCCACCATTGTAGCTTACCTTCTGTGCATCATAAAGTAAAATTATCAACACATAAATAATCGACTTTGGGTTTTTTATGATATTTTTTGGCGTGATATTTATATAATACTATTTAAATGAATGACACATATTATTTTAGAGACACATAATACTCATCTAAATGGTGTCACACAAGTTTCACATTAAAAGCTATCACGGGAGACTCACACCCTAAATACTAGGCAAAATAAACCTTTTGGATACCACTTTTAGACTTTCTAATCGAAATTAAATATTATAAAATCTTATTTAAATCAATTAATTTTTATTTATTAATATTATATAGTTTAATATGTAACACAGAATCTATAAATGAAGTCAAAAAACGAATCTATCTAATATTTTACAATAATCTATTCCATGTTTTTATTATTTCCTTCCTGATAACTATTAAATTATTTTTCTATACATATGAGAAATCAATTACACTAGTGCACCTGGAAATTATTTATGTTATTGAATTGATAATGTGGAAAATAAGTCTAAAAATCCTATGTAAAAATAATCACAGTACATATTGAATTAATCAAAAACATATCATGCATTTTCAATGAAACATTTCACAATATTTCATCACAAATAATAAATATAAATAATAAATAATAATCTTGGAATGGAAGTTAGAATGATCATTTTTATCAACAGGGATGGAATCAATCAACTCTCATTTCCCTTTTTTTTTTTCAAACCAAAATTACAAGTGCATGCCAATCAAAGCCTAAAATGATCCAAATTTTTGTTCCTACCAATTTACCAATTGGACTAGCATGTAGACTAGTGTAGCTCCAAAAATTATGCATCAAATCAGTTAATTAATTACACAATTATGATACTATTAGAGTAGCAACTTTTTTTTTTAAAAAAATGAGATCCAACTACTTACATGGTTGTAACTCATGCCTGCTGCAATGTAGGCTGGGGAGTACCTGAAATTTATTAAAAAAACAATAAAAAATAATTCACAAATATGTAGTAATTAACTGGGATCTAGTGTATATCCTGCACATGGACCGCCAAATAGGGTAAGAAATCTCATGGACATACCCATAGATTGGAATAGCTTGATGGTGCTGATGATGAAACGGTGAAGCAGCAGCAGCAGCTGGTGGTGATCGACCTGGATAATACCATGGCACGTGATTTGCAGGTGCAGCTGCTGCTGTATTACCTCCTCTTGGTCCAACCCCAACTACGTTGCCACCTTCAATATTTTTTGAACTTTAGAGACAATATAAATAAAATAAAATACATGTGACCCAATTACAGAAAATAATAAATGGAAAATGGAAAAATTACGCTTTTAGAAAATCACAATTTTATATTACTTGTCAACATTATTTTACATGACAAAATTCAATTAATTTTTTATAATTTAAATTTAGATATCTGATCAAATTCGTTACTTTTATACACATCTAATGACAGGTCTAACACAAACAGATATTGTTGTACCTTGGAGTTGTGGAGGAGGAGGTGTCATGTTTGAGGAGGACCTAGGACGTTTAGCACCGAGGGAAGCCAGATTACAATTTGCTCGGCGGCCATTGATTATAGGGGTGACATCCTCGCAAGCCTTCTTTGCAGCCTCTGCATCCTTAAATGTTACCTACAATTTGTATAATTAGATAAAACAATAATTAATGTCACCTATGTTACATGAACATGAATTTTGCACTAATTTGTTAGTACTTACAAAGCCATAACCCTTGGATCTGCCGGTGTGTTTATCAGAAATAATAACAGCTTCCAAGATCTCACCATATTTCTCAAAATGCTCCCTCAGGGATTCTTTTGGAGTTTACCCATGCTAAGCCTCCCACGAACACTTTTGTCAATGTTGTATCACCCAAGTTAATTTGCTGTCCATTACTACTTATGTTGCTGTTGTTGCTCATCATCATCGTCATCGTTTTTCTTTTATTGCTGCAAACGACCGATCAAGAAGTACCAATATTACTCAATAATCTATATATATCTAAGAGCAACTACGACAAATCTATGTACCTGCTACTTGTTTTTTGACAATATCAACAACCAAACATGCTTTGGTCTCTTGTTGCAAATAATGTTGTCCAAGAGTCGAGATTTGAAAGAGTTTTTAAGAGAGAGAGAAATGGTGGTAGAAGAGTGAAGAGGGGCTTGAGAAGAGAGAAGGGAAGAATATATAAAGCATAAACAAGGGCTTAAGGGTGAGAGAGTAAAGGATGTGGGATTAGATGAATAAGTTAAATGATCCGATTGTAATGTATTGGTTGAGTGACATATGTGATCATGTGATGTGTGGAATGTGTATATATGTCGAACGTGGAAAATTTTTAAATAATTCGATTCACAGTTTCATAAATAAATTGTATGATTAAAATAAAAGTTGTATCACCAGTTTGTTAAACAGCGTAAGTTATCTCATGCATCTAACTCTGCATCACATCACAAGAGGGTGTAATTGAGCCTGTGGATCATGTTCATATATAAGAAGGGTTAACAACATTTTGCCTGAACTATACGGGTAATTATATTTTATTGTCTAAATTTTAAAAATATATATTTTACCCTCAATTCACAATATTTATCTTTTAAAAATTTTAAAATATCAAGAAAATTTAATTAAATAACTAAAATACCCTTGGTATTATATTTTGATTTTTATGTATATAAATTTTAATAGTAATGTGATAATTATTTAAAAATAAGCATACATAAACTATATAATATTTCAATGTAATCTATATCAATATATTTCTTGGTTAAATTTTTAAAATTTTTAGATTTTATTTTATATTATTTCGAATTTGAATGTTTAATTGTAGGTCTCTTAGTAGAACATTTTCAAATAAATTTGTTTTCTATGAAATTTTTTTTCTGTAAAGGTATTGTATGAAAATATAATTTTTAAAAAACTTTATAATTTTTTCGATATATAACATAGTATTTTACAATTTTAATATTTGACTTAATTTATATAAACTGCGATGTCGGATATAATATAATTCAACAATTTCTCACATTTTCATTCCCTAAAAGTCCAAGATATCATTGTGTTATTATATTTTATTTTTTCCTAATTTTTTAATAACTGTCGAAACTCAATTAAATACACAAAAAATTAAAATATGATACAAAGGGTATTTTAGTCATATAACTAAATTTTCTTGATATTTTAAAATTTTTAAAAGATGAATAATGTGAATAGGAGTAAAGTGTATATTTTTATAATTTAAGGAGACAAAGCATAATTATCTATATAATTCAGGAGGGCAAAGTGTTATTAACTCTGATAAGAATCCGTATGATGAATGATGTATTTAAGGAAGGTAAAATATTTAGGTTGACTCGGTCATTAGTCTCATTTGTAAACCCTGTAGTGTGGATTAAAGTTTATAGAATTTATGACATCAGTTAATGTAAGTAAAATTTTTTAAAATTTAATAATGATTACTGGGTCCACAGCTAAAATAAAAAATCGACTCTACCTAAATATTTTCCTTTAAGGAATATTATAGTAATGGAAGAAAAGATAGGGACAGAAGGGCAGACAGATGGACTTTGGGTTGAGGCCATCAACAATGTGCGTGCCCTCCTTTTCATGTTCTAACTTCTACCTGGCTTCAATATATGTGTCTGCGTGTCTTTTGTTTTTCATTTTATTTTCTTTTTCCCCAAACTGTATTTAACACTCATTGTTTGCTGTACTCTTTCCATTGGATATTTGGATATAACGTATTCCTGTTTCTCTCTTATGTTTTTGATAAACAAAACGCAGAAAAGGGATAATTATTTAGCTAAGAACACGAGAATTTTTATTTACACTACAATTATTCGGTTGATGAAAGGTACAATATGTCTATGTCAGTATGTCACCACAATCAAACCAAAAATAAATAAATAAATAAATAGCTAACCAAATATGATTGTGGAAAAAAATTTACAGAGACTCGATTTTAAATTCATCTATCGATCTTATCATGTAAATTAAATATTACATAATCTTATTTATATTTGTATTTATACTACACTTGATTTATATTTAGGTAGAGTTAAAAATAAGGTCCATATAAATATAGCTATATCCCTCTTGGCTTGCTCGTAGGGATGAAGCTACATGCATTTCAGGGTGGGCAAGAAAAATTATAAAATAGTCTAGAAAATTTTTATAATTATCTTATAATTGCTCCCTTAAATTTCTTAAAATTGGTATTTTTTTTAAGCATTAACCCCTAAAAAGTTAAAAATTATGTTTAATTCTCCTTTTATCAACAAACAATTATAAATCTCTCATATACAAAATATACTAATTGATCATAAAAATATATTCATAATTACGTAAATATATTTAGTTAAATTTTATAATATTAAATTTATATATTTATATTTTACTTTATCATTAACATAATTTTTACCCTTACTATAGCTAAAATTCTTTTGCTCTCACTAACCTGAGTTGTGACTTCACCCCTGCTAGCTCGAGTTACAGCGTGCTATTGCTGCTGGAAAGAGGTGCTGGTCCCTTCATTATATGTTCCATCTCCTTCTGCAAACTAATTTCCTGACTCAAAGACAATTGTTCCCGAACGAAAAACTTTATTATAGGAAGGTCATACTAATCAAGTAATATTCCTAAATCAATGAATATTCTAACATTTTAAATAACGATTCATCAATTTATTTTATTTTTTAGATCTATCATTTTACATAATAAAATTTTATTAGTTTAAAAATATAACTTAACATCTTCATATAATAAAGTTTCTGAGTCGTGGAAACGTTTTTTTTTTTTTTTTTTGGGAAAGAAAAGTCAAGTATCTATTTTCTTTTCTTGTGAGAATTCCTACAGATGATCTTGTACGCGGTAAACCTTAAAGAAACGTACGTACGTTGTTGGCGGAATCAAAAGAGCCAAGAGGACGACAGCTAAACGCCGTACCAAGATAACTGGTGTAACCTACGGTAACGGATTTAACGTACAAGTTGTACAGCTTGACCACGACGTCTTGTCCTAAATTCAACGGCTGATGTTCATGTAATGCTATCAACGTTGGTAGATCATAGATGCGCAACGTCATTACCCTTATGACTCGGATGTCAATTTTTAACCAGATATAATTATAGGATAGGAAATTAGTGGAAATTCACTGAATTATTTATTATGGTTGAGGTTTTATAATAAGAACACAATTATGATACAAAACTCTTATAACAAGAAGATAAATTAATCGACCTGAAAAAATGAGTAGACGCATTTGATATGCTTACTTCGTTGTATATAATATGTTAAAATATTTCTAAAATTATATACTATTTCAAATTCAATATATATCTTTTCTATTACTTCTTTGACTTAGAACCCCTTATTACTTTAGCAGTTTTAACTGTATATTATAAATGTAAAATATTTTTGTGACATTATATATAAAATTCTAAGTAGTTAAGGTTACAAATCAAGTCGGTTTGACGATTTGCTAACTAATTTCTCGCACTAATAGATTATTACATCATTTGGTAAGTCATAAATACTTCCTATATTTTAAAATAATTGTCGTTTTTGGATGTACATACGAATTTAGGGAAATTTATTAAATTATATCAATTTTAGTTACTTAATTATCTTTTTATATTAATATCTGAATTACATAATTATATTTTTATTAATATGACACTAAGAATAAAAGTTAAAAAAAAATATCATTTAATATTTTTTTAATTTTCTAAAACGACAAATAATTTAAGATAATTTGTCACAAAGCAACACTTTTTGAAACGGGAAGAGTAAAAGTTTACTTTGACGAAATAATCCAATGATAGAACTAATTTCGACACTATAACGGCCGGAACATTTGCCAGTCTGTCTTAGTCCTGTATTAATAATGTTTATTTGGATGGCAAAATTTAAAATTAAGATTAAATAAAGAAACTAACCTATGATTTCCCTACGTAAGTCAAAATTTAAATGTTATGCCCCTTAGTTACTGGTATCATATAAAAAAAAAATTAATTGAAAATACAATAGAAAAGGTGGTATTAGCGTTAACAATTCTTTACTCCCTCTTAATTTTTTTTATTATTTAAACTACTAGTACGGTAGTACTAACATAAGGAGAAGTTTTTATGAAATTGAAGGAATATATAAGAACCGCGTACAGGTATAAATGAATACAAACAAATTAAATGCTCTATTGTTTAAAATTTTGATTAATTATTTTAATGAGTTTAAAATTTTGATTAATTATTTTAACGAGTTTAATTTTGTTTAAATTTAATTTGTTTAACGAGTTTTTATAGAGTTGAAATTGAATCGAATTAAGTAATTTAAAATTTTTGTATATAAATTTAAAAAAATTTCGTTATCGAATCGAGTTTGAACCAAACAAAAAAAATTAATAAATACTGAATTTTATTTAATTTTAACTTAATTATCGACGAACTAAAATTTGAATGACTTTTTATTGAATTGAGTTCGATACAAGTATCGAATAAGTTAAATTCATTTATAGCTGTAGTCTTCATCATCCCAAAAATTATCAAGGAAAATAATAATAATAAAAAAAAAAAAGTTTCATAGTCTAGAAGAAGTCGTTCCAGCTCCCCACTGTCCACTTTTATTCCTAACCCAACGTGGCCAGCTGTAACCCAAGATGGGAAGGCTAATTTAGTACAATCATACGGTATCAATTGACCATCCTCATAACCAATGAACAATTTGACTGTTTCCTTGAGTAAGAGGAAATTTTTTTTTTAATACTTTCTTCGATTTATTTTATATGTCCTGTTTATATAATTTATTTTTTGTTAAATTATCTATTTTTTTTTCCAGAATTCAAGTAATAAATAAGGTTGTTTAACTTTATTTTTAATGATATACTAATGGAGAGAGATAATTGTTAATTAAAAAAAATATTAATACGAAAGAAGAATAATTTAAATAAATTAAATTATTTTTGTATAAAATTGAGAGTATAATTTAATAGTAACTTTATTAATTTTTTTCACACTAATTCAAAATAAAACATAATAGACGTGAAGTAAGAGGATGTGGAATGCATAAATAATGAGGTTGAAGTAAGGGAGTATCTATGACTGTAATGAGGACTGAGCAAAGCTGGAAGGGGTCGTGGGCTTGAGTTATAGGCTTCAAACGGCAAAAAGTGATCCCAATATTCGTAAAGGCGAAGACAGCAAACAGAAATCAGATATACAAACTAAAAGGCAGCAATCAAGGCAAAACAAATGGGCGCTTGGTTTGACTAATTGAGCTGGCTAGCTCATGCAGATGCAGGCAAGAAATGATGGTGAGGACGTGGGTGGGTTTGTGGGTGCTGCTGGCTTCTGGGAGGTGGTGGGAGTAATACAAGTTTTATACACAGAAAGAGAGGGAACCGTACAACATTCTCCATTGCAAGCACTAATGGTCACCAGTCAACAGTCAACAGTCAACGCCCTCTGGGTAATTGATATCATCACATCTCACATGCATTCATATCAAAACAAGGGAAAGTAATTATGCAAACCGGATTTGGACCTCATATATGTCGATAGGGGTGTGTAAGTATTGGGTTAATCAAATTTGTAATTGATTTTGAATTTAATTTGATTAATAAATTTAGTTAATTTTGAATCAGAAATTGATTAATCGAATTTAACATATGAATTTAACAATGTTAGAGAGTTTTTTTGAATTTGGTTAATCAATTAACGAATTAAATAATTAAAAATAGAGTTTTATTAAAATAGTAATTATTCGACTAAAACTATATTTATTAATAAGTATTATAATTAGCTTTAATTTTTTAATTTAATTAGTACAATTATTATATACTTACGCATTAATTCATACTTCATAAATTACATTAAATAGTTTTGTGATACGTATGTTATTAATACTTGTAACTTACATGATATTGTAATATTGTACATAATTATATTGATTATTATTCAATTAAGTTACGTGATATAAATTTTTTATTTATTTTTCTGAATAATTTATAAATAAAAACCACACGACATATCAAATTATGAGGCAAAAATAAAATAAAATTAGGAAAATTTTGTTTGAAAAATTGGTTTTTATATAGAATTTTAGTCCAATGTTAAGGTTCCAAGTAACTCAAGTTAAATTTGATTAATCGAATTTAAAACCAAATATTGAATTCAAATTTGGTTAATCGATTTTTCTATCAGTCTTAATTGAATTTGAAATTGAAATTAGTTAAAAGTTTTAAATCCCTCTTTTATATTTTGATTGATTTTATTAACCGATTAATCGATCAGTTAACTAATACACACCCCCAATTGTAATCAGGTATAAATTTTATAAAATTTTACTTACATCCATCATTTATATCGTTTTAATTTAAATTACAGAATTTACAATAAAGTCAAAGACGAGCCTATATTTTTCCAAAGCAAGAAGTGTCCTTCTAGCCAATGAACTCCTAGTAGTACAACATTTTTTCTTCTTTGATTGGTTAGCTATTTCACTAGTAATGGTTATAGATAAACGTGAATATCGTATGGCCACCAAATGTCGATGCCTCTTCCCAGCTGAGACACCATCCTCATATTGGGAATAATTTCTCGCTTAGTTTGCCGATCTGTTGTCTGAATTGGAATGAGATCAAGAGCAACATGGCAGCATGGGCTTCTTGAAAGATTCATTAGTATTAAGTACTGGAAACTTGATCAGATAGCTGTCGAAAAGCCTAAAACTAAAATCAAGCCTCTGCAGTCAAATTTTCCTTCATGCTTCAGGTACTCTTATTTTTTCGATTGCAGTTTGATACGAGGAATGCTATTCAAGGGGATTAAGGCCCAAGCATTTTAAGTTTCAGATATTGCTCTCTTTATATTTTGGTTCAAACAAAACTTGCCGATCTCCATCCACTTTCCTTTAGACTGTAGATTATGACACAGGTTTTTTCTGCTATCTGCAACCTCAAACTAATTGTATTTGAAAATAGTGTTTTAATGTTTGCATAGTTGACTAATGAAATGGTAACATATTAACGTTGAATGCTCGATTTTCAAATTGTAACACAGCTATTGTTTCTTGCAAAGGACAACCTTAGTGCCACAACAAACACCTTATTAATGCCATCAATCAAGGTCAAGGCCAAATGTAATGAAAAACTGAAAGACACCCACGAGGAGAAATGGAAAGCTCTTTTCAAACAAGGGTGAGAACATTGGAGCTACCTTTTTCTCACTTTAGGTGTTGGAAATTTAGGTTTTCATTGACCTCCAAATCTTTAAAATTCTGAATCAAAACCCAGATGTCAGAACTCAGAACAAAATAAAAAAAGATGGTTGAAAATGTCAGAGATTTCAAATGCAAATGCAGCATATATAAAGCTTCAGCAACTCAATAATATTTTTTTTTTTTTTTAATAGGAAAATGAGAAACAAATACTCACCAAATCACTTAGTCATCTAATGCAGGGATTACAAAATGTCATACGAGTTTACAACAGAAATTGCATGTCTTGAAATTTGCAGAAAAGGCTTGGATCAGTGACAGAAGACAATTGACAATGAGAAGACCATGCTTTAAGAAGATTTTCCTTCTTGATTGCATTCATGAAGCATTAACAAACCAATACATTCTAAATCAGAAGCTTACTAAAACCCTTTTACATTTCAAGCTAATAGCAAGCACGACCAGATAGTGTAGTTGTCAAAATAATTACTGAAAATATCACAAACCTTCCATACTTTGCTTTGATTAAATATCAAAAGACAAACTAGAACCCTATGATTATGTTCTCCAAAGTTTGTTTTTTTTTTTGTTTGGGGGGGAAAATATGTGAAACATCTTAATCAAGAAGCAATATAATTGTCTAGGTAAATCATAAATAGAAGACAAAAAAATCAAAATACTCCTCTGATAGCAGATGTCCATGCAAGGTGCCAAGTAGATAATCAGTATCCACGAGGTACCATCCCATTGTGACGGACATCAATGAAGGAGAAGCAGGACTCTGGCTTCTGGTACCTTGTCCATAAGACATTTACAAGATGTTCCAATGACTACAAATTCCAAAATTAGGAAACACAAAATTAACAACTCCAAAGGGTAAGCAACACACAAATTCATCTTTATTCCTTTTCTTTCTCTAGAGCACATTCTGGAAAACAAAAATTTGTAAACTTAAAGGAGATAGATAACTAGAAGAAAGAAAACTTTGTTTTCCCCTTTAATGAGTCAAATTTGACGATTTGACAACACATTTCTCTTTTGATTGGAAAGTAATTGGTTAAGCCATAAAGTCTTGTTATTCCCTATAATATGGGAATGAACCAAGTACAAATTACAGGTTTAAGTTCTTCAAATACTATTGTCCCTATATCAAGGCTGCATTGTACGGTAAATGCACCCCCTTTCTTGGGAGCCTCTGAGTGGTCAGGGTATGTAATTAGATGGCACTCAAGGAGGCATGGCATCACATAGGGTTCATAGGTTCTTCAAATATTAATGCCTTTGTCAAGTATTTCCGTGGCTGGTAAATGAAACTTTCTTTCCTCCTTGGACTCAGGTAACAATTATCTCAAGAAACCAAAGGGTAGATATATTCTAATGCAAACTAAAGGGACAATCAACCTTGGACCAGTCACTGGTTAATTGAAAATAATAACTATTTCTAGAGAAGAGACAACTATGAAGCTGAATCTTGTTTAACTTCTTGAGTTTGTTTAATAAATAACAATGAAATATGTGTAATTTTGAAATAATATGTGATTTCTGTAGGAGTGTGTTTTGTGCTTTGTGCTAAGGCCCCGGAAAGCCTCTTGCGCTTTACATCGCTTTTCGCTTTTACTTACTAATATGCAAAGAATTTACAATGAGCATTTAATCTACATTTTCCAAATAAAGCACTAATGACAATCCAGCTCGTTATTCTTCAACAGGATCCCATTTGCAGTCATCTATAGCTTTATAAAAGATAGAAAAAAAGTAATAACAGACAAAACTACTTCGCAAGGGAGAACTCACCATCATCTTAAACTTGAGAATTTGCATAATTGAAGCCATGTGTGAAAGAGCCTTGATGAACAAACTGCATAATGAGTCAGATAGCACAAAACAGTCACAAAGTCATAATAAATTTCTGAGCGAGTCTAATGTAAACTAGATAAAAAGAAGTGCTAGAAATTATTAAAAATACTGCACTAGAAAAGAAGTATCCAAATATATCTCACCTCAGCATTGGAACCCACAGCTGAGTACCAATTGTATTAGCAGCTCCATCTCCACCCCTAGCAGATACTCTGGTATCACCCTAAAATGTGGTAATTATCAATCATTATCTGTTGAATGGAAGGGAAATAAGAATAAAAATTTCACGAAACAGCTTTTAGCTAGTTTACGTACCTCTAACTGCAGGATCATGGTTGTTCACAAATCAGCCAAGTCCAAAATAGTCAGTCATTGAATCCAAAATAGTCGGTCATTGAATCAAACACAGTCAGTTGGTCATCAATGCAAACAAAATACAATAAATTCTAAGAACCACAAGAAAGTAAATCTTGCACAAGTACATTAAACAACATAAATAAAACAAAATATTGGCCATTTGTTTTCATTATGCAGCTAATAAACATTAGACAAGTCAAGAACCATACATATTTTAGAGCAAAAAAACATTTAAGGATCCCAATAGGAAATCAGACAAAGCAATTGCAACTAGAAAATGATAGGAATTGCACACCTCCCTATACCGAAAGCCAGATATGCTTTGAGTGGATCAATGTAATCCTCAAAACCTAAAGTTGCCATAGCCCACAGCAGATCATCACCATTTATGGTCTTCCTTTTCTCTTTTTGACACTTGTCACTCGCCCTACACAACAGAAGATAAAGATTGAAAGAAAACAAGCAAACCAAACCTAAATTAAAATGTAAGATCTACCTTTAAGAGGTATACATCCTCTAACAGTTGATACATGTACACAATGTATATTTGGTCATTCAGGTGTCTTAGGGTAGTCAAAGTTCTAGTCTTTAGAAGGAAGTATAAGTATGCCATCATTTACTTGTTATAACAAGATCCTTCCGTAATCCAAAACAAAAAAATAATCAAGAAACTCAACAAATTTCAGTGTCGCATTAAAGTTGTAAAACACGTGATACAAACTTTTGCAAATAGAAAAAGTATCCCACAATAGTTACACCATTTCTTGGAAAATTTTTCACAGTAATGTAGTCTCTATTAATCATCAACCTCATCTCAATTCAAAACTTTGAAAGCTTTTCTATTGGGACAAAGTCAGTAAACATGCAATAGAAAATCGTTTTCCTCACCACCAACCTACTTTCACTTGGCTTCCTCACACTTCTTCAGAGTCAGACAATCATTGCAACTTCTGTCCAAGTTATTACCACTAATAGACACACTAATTACAAGCAAATAAGGTAAAAAAGAAATTGTGCACCACTCTTTTTACACCCTCTTTTGGTGTGCACATAAACTAGAAGTAAAAATTCATAACTCATGATCTTTGGTAAGCACTAATTATCACAATCACGACCGCAAAACCTGATCTTCATAATGTAAAAACAGGTAATTTCTCACTTTCCATAAGCCACAAAACAGTAATAGACAACAAAAATAGCAAAAATTCAAGAGAGAGCCCAAAGGCGAAACTTTAGGCAAATTTGGTTTTTGCTCATTGGCTACTCTCCATTGATTTTATAAATGGGATAAAAAATGACCAAGTCCACCCTCTGCTTCCACATAGTAACCCATTTCATAAAGATGCTCGTACCTACTGTGGTTCTTACTCAACGGTTGGTAATTGTTACACCAAAGGATGCTTTTGTACAAAAAAGAATCGATTTATGCCAGGGGCATTTTAGTATTTAAACATCTAAATTATTGCCTATTCATACCCAATGTCCCAAGATTGAATTTGAGCCCTAGTTACGAATATTGCTGCTTCGCTTGAGCTATACCAAATTTACCCGAAATCCAAACCTTTCTAGTTTCTAAATCAACATCTTCTGAGCAGTTCTACAAAAAAAATACACCTTTCCTGTTCATAATTATGCCTACCAAATGATAATAGCAATAAATAATAGTACTACGTACTACTTACAGAATAAATTAATTTTTTTTTAAAAAAATAAATAGAATTGAAAAATCGTACTCGCTAGTAACGAAGCTGATGAATTCGGAGACGCATTCCTGAACAGTATCCTTAGCATCCTTAGCGATCTTGCCGTTAGCAGGTAGGGCTTTCTTCATAATACGCTCCCCTATATTCGCAATCGGGAGATACCGGTCCTGCTCTCGGACATTCGACTGAGGGCTCTGATCGCCGCTGCTCTCAACACCGCCGCCAGGACTCGCCGGAGGAGCTTCCGCCATCTCCTTCAAAAACCCTAGCTCTTACCCTAACACCAAAAAAATAAAAAATAAAAAATAATTACCCGAAAAAGTTGAAATATTTACATGAATACCACTAAATCATTAAAAAAAGGCTTGACCTTTTATATGCATTTACATAGAAAGAGAAAACAGAAATAGCTAGGTCCAATGATGATCGTACACGTGTAGTGTGTGTTTTGTGCGGGAAGACCTTACCGCGAGAGCAACTATTTTGGCGCGAGAGAAGGGGATTGGTTGATGATTGGAGTTGATTTTGTCGAGGAGAAGGGAGGGGTAATCGGACGATAGAGAAGATGGGAGAAGGGGAGAGGAGTCTGCTTCAGCTGCTTTTGATTTTCTGGAGAGTCGTGTTAAAATAAATATCCTACGACTGTTCTTAAACACTAACAATACAGTACGCCAGTACGGTATTTGTATATTGGTTACTAGTCAACTGAAATGAAGGAATTTATTTCATTTTGTGGGAAAAAATAAAAAAATAATTGGGGACCAAAGATACCAAATTTCCGAAGAAAACAAAAATATTGACCTCCAAATCTAATGGATAGTTATTAAATTCGGCATGATCTCTACGGTTGAATCTATGAATCAACTTTATGTTCGAGATGGATTGCTCGTAAGTTCTATGTAACTTGACAGTTCAATCGGTAAATATTAAATGGTTGGATTTGAATCAATTTTAGGTTCAGGATGGGTTGCTCGTCAAGTTTTATGCAACTTGACAGTTCAATCAGTAAATTCTAGTTGGTTGGGTTTTAAAAAACCTGAGTCTTTTATTTGAATTAAAAATTAAATTTTAATTGTCAAGTTTTGAAGTTAAAACCTTTTAAATAAAGGAAAAAAGTCTTACCATCTAGCCATGTTTTGTTCAATCCAAAAATACCTGTTTCTTATTTTTCAAAATATCCAAACTCCACATTATGCATTAACTTCTCTTTAACTTTTCATGTACATTATATAAATATTTGGGAATTCAACAGTCTCTTTTAAGGAATTATTCCCTTAATTTTAAAATCTTGTGCACTACAAATTTTTAAAACATATAGTGTTGTACTGTACAATCATTTAAAACACAAGGCAATGATTCCCTAATAGGGATTGTAGAATTTTCTATAAATATTAATTAGTAACATGTACATTGTCAAATTTATTCATCCATAAATCTTTTCACAAATAAAATTAAAAAGTACAACAAAGAAAGTTTTTTTTTTTTTTTTAAATTTGTTAAACATTAATTACCAAGAAATTACCACATTATTTTTCACAAGGACGAATTCATTCTCAATATCATTTTATATTTTAAAAGTGCCAAAGAATTCAAAAGAAATATTAAAATATATCACTAAAATAAATAAACGTCTAATAAGATAAAATATTACATATTTAATTTGAATATATGTATCTATCTAAAAATAAATAAAGTATCATTATACCACTAAAACTCAATCAACAGATTCAATTAAATGTGTAATATTTTACACTATTTATTAACTTTTTATTTATATTAAATTTGGACTCATTCGTTGTTTCATTAAGTTTTTTGTTACTTGCTACTGTTTTAATAAACTGATTCTCTAACTTGTACAGAATTCAAAGTTTTTTTTACTTGCTACGGCAATAATAAACTAATTCTCTAACTCGCAGAGAATTCAAGGTTTATATTCATACTATCGTATTTCACGAATTTCAAGCGGAAAAAAGAAAAAAGAAAAGAAAAAAAAGAAAAGAAATTATATGTGTCTTACCCAAAAAAAGAGATTATATGATTTTTCTGTGTACATTTTATTACTTCAATTGCAAAACATAAACATATAGCAGCACTTCCAGTAAAAGAAGAATTATTATTGTTGCCTCTAAATTTTTCCACAGAATCTTGATATGCGAATGAAAATTCTTGAAAGGTTCTTAATTGCAGAAACAAAATCTTTAATATAAGTAAAACGGAGGCCTCCACGTGGCAAGAATACAATACTAAAGAAATTTATAATGCTACATGACTCTTCCATTCTGATGGTAGGAAATTTTGCATCTCTTCAAATCGAAGAGTTACAATTCCATACGTTTAGCAAACGACATGATCCTATAGTATATAATTGTAAAGTGTCTATATATATATATACATTTACTGCATTCAAGTTCATATTTTGTACAATTTTCGAAACCAGTGCAATGAAAGTGATCCAACGAAAAATTCTTTGCAATAACAAATAAAAGAAAATGGAACCCATCTCTTCTTGAAGAGTAAGTATTCTATTTTCCACTTTACTTTTTTTTTTTTTTTGGGTTGGGGGAGGAGGTTAAATTCCTCTTTTCTTCTTTATTGTTTTCTTGGCTTTAGTTATTATTCATTATTTTTAAAATAATATTTTACAACTACTACTTTTATATATATATTCAATTACATTTTTTAATATTTTACAATCACTACTCACAGGAGGTTAAATTCATTGTTTTCTTGGCTTTAGTTATTATTCATTATTTTTAAAATAATATTTTACAACTACTACTTTTATATATATATTCAATTACATTTTTTAATATTTTACAATCACTACTCACACATCTTACAAACACATGTAAAAAAAACCTTTTATTAGTGGATAAGAACAATGAATGAAAGAAGAATAATTTCCTGCTTCGTAAGAATGATAAGGACCATCAAGTCCTATGAAATTTCTCTCACACATTTTGTTCGTACTTTCATCCAAAATTTCAAAGTAGTAGAATAATCTATAGAATATTTTAACACAACCATAAGTGATGCTATTGAATAGTTGATGAAAATTTTTTTATTTTATTTTATGCACATTTTAATTGTTTACGTCATAAAAAAATTTAAAAAAAAATACCTGCTCCATTGAACAAGCCACATCGATCATATCCTAATCTACTGGTGCTATTTATCCAACAATGCTATAACAAGAATTGAATGTCTAAGATATTTAATACAGTATTTTTATTTACTATACTTTAAAAATAAATACATACCTGTACTTATGCACAGGTTACAAACTAGTGGTTAGTGAATTCTATTTCTTGATATTTGATTGGTTCGTTAGGTAAATTTCAACTATGAAAGGACAACTAAATAATAATTAACCACACTAATTCATTATACCTCTACCTAACTTCCGCAAGTAGTTGGTATCGTTCCCACAAGAATTGTTGGCAAGCAAATACCAAGATTTATGGGTATTTGTATAGTTAAGCAAAAATCAATCAATGAGAGATGAAACTACGCTAGTCAAATCTATATTTAAACTCAAGTAAACAAGACCAAAATAAGCTAATTAATCTACTAAAAGAAGTAAAGGAAACTAAAGAATTACGAAATTAAGAGACTAGCTACTAAATTCTAACAAAAACAATTAACTAAAAGTACTTAATTCTACCCTAAATTGACCAAAATAAGACTATTGGAAACTAAAAGCAAGCAAGTTACCCAATTAAAAAGACTACAAATAAGAAACCTTGAAGATTAAACACAACCATTTCTACACTAGAAATTGGAACAAGTTAAACTTGAAATCTAAATATTTTTGAATTTTTTATGATAATAAAGAAATCCCAAATTAATGTAAGAAATTGAGAATTCTTAACTAAAAGCAAGAAATTAACAAGAACTTTAATTTTTCGAAGAAACCCTAAATTGCAATCAAAGAGATTTTTACTAAATTAAATTAGAAAGCAAGTAAAAATTATATCTACTTGAAGCTAATAATTAACCCATTACAACTATCTAATCAAAATTTAAACTTGCAAAGAAATTAAAAGTAGATCTAAGAAATGATTAAAGAGGACTTTTCATTCAAAAGAAACTTGAGAGTCAAATTTTCTTAATCTATCCTACAATCTACTAATTTCCTACTTAATTCTATCCTACTTACCCTATTACAATTTTTGAAGTAGCTTAAATAGCTTTATAGTGTTATACAAGGCAAAAATCAGAAATTATTTGTTGGAAGATTATAAAATTGCCCTCACAACTTATCCCTTAGCGAGTCGAGATCGCGATATGGAGGATTTGAGATCGCGATCTCAACTCTTATACATTTAGGACATTTTCCTGAGTTGAGATCATGATTTGGGATTTTGAGTTCGCGATCTGAACTCTAATACATTTAGAGCATTTTCCAAGTCGAGATCGCGATCTAGAGGAGTTGAGCTCACGATCTCAACTCTCTTCCCAATATTCTTCCATTTCTTCCTTTATTGCAATTTGGTTCTTTGACCTTTGTTCATTCCATCTTCCAACCTCTAATTTTGACCTGCATAATATTAACACCATTAAGCAATTAATTAAGCTACAAATTTAATAAAAACTTATCAAATTTAACAAGAATGAAAATACAAACACATATGAAAAAAATTAACTAAAATCTTCAATTATTTACCCAAAGTTTGGGATTTAAACTATTAAAGAAATGCCATAATTTAGAGGGAAATAATTATATTTTACTAGAGTTTTCACATCCCCAAACTTAGCGTTTTGCTAGTTCTGAGCAAAAAAAAAAAAGAAAAGAAGCCTACTAACACTTAAACACATAAACACCACCAAAATTGACAAGACACTTGATGAATTGTGGATGTACTTAGAACAATTAAGCAATCTTTCAAGAAACTTTCAATACTATATGATAGGTGAAGTATTTAAGTGAGTCAATCTAAGTTGCAATTTTTTTTCTACAAAGAAGCACACGTTCATTTACTGCACAAGATTTCATATCACCGAGAATTACTATTATCAAAAAGAGTTACCAAAAGTTTTATTTCTATTCATTTAAAATATCATTGTTTCTCAAATCACAAATATTCTGAAGTTAGTCAAATATCCCGACTAGGCATAATGAAAATAGAAGTTCATTTAGGAATCAATGTAAATGCAAATGTCACACATTTTCGGAATACACCTTTAACAAGGAATAAGTACAATATGAGATCAATGATAAGTATTACAAACATTCACTTCTTAACTTATTGGTATACTAAAACACAATTCCTAATCGCTTAATTTGGAGAAACAACATGGTAAATGTCGAAATCCTGTACTCGCCTTATTACTACTCTAATGACTTATTTCGGAGAAACAATATGGGTACATGTCAGAATCCCGTACTCGCCTTATTCCTAAACTTTTTTTTTAAGATGATCCTAAACCAAGGAAAAGGAGTGAAATGTACTAAAAATTAATCTTAAATATCAATTATTCACAAATTAGAATAACATTCCCTATGCAAACACACAAAATGTCTCAAAATTCTCTGTATTTCATTTAACTCATTTTTTTTTTCTAAAAGATAAATCGTCTAACAAAATAATATAAGTGATTAGATTAGAAACAATATTTTGTGTGAATTTTTCTAAATTTTCAGCACTTCTTTTTGAAAAAATAGTAACTCTAAATTTTTGAAATCTTTATATTGTAAAAGCACTATTCAAGCTCACACTTAATCTATGAAATGTCCTAATCAAATACTTCAATCATTTAGCATTGTACATCATAATACATCATCATTGAGTACTCAATTGATCAATTTTTCATCCATTATGTATCAAGTGGCATCAAATTACACAAAACAACCGATCCCAAAACAAAAAAATAAACACCCCCAAATTTGTCATTTATTCAAATGATAAGTACAACTCATCCTACCGCTCACCCAAAATCCAACACAAAGACAAATCCAACAATAGTAAGAACTACTCAACTATGACACCATTTAAATCTGAAAATTAAAACTGAGTAAAAGAACTTAGAGTGTTAAACCATGCCATGCATCTTATCAATTAAGTCCCATAAGAATCAATATCTAATTCAATTCATCAACAAATGCAAAAATGGCATCAGCTTAGAGCTCTTAGCCATTCTACTCTTATTAGGCAATAACATATGACTAAAGCTACACCAAGTATCCAACAAAGAATTCCCAAAAAGATATAGTCGAATATGAAGTATCAAAATAGATATCTACTTGATGTCAGCTTAAGGTCATTAGCCAATCTACTCAAAAAGAAACTAAAGTATCCAAATTCAAAAAACTGAAAATAAAATAAAATAAAAGTGTTCAAATGTCAAAGTGCTAAGTCATAAGAAATAGGAAAAATTGTTCATCTTCCAAAAATGGCTTAAATTGCTAAGGTCGGAAGTTATCAATGCACAATGCAGTTGGTGGCATCAATCTTCTCATTCCATATCCTCTTGACCCTCCTCGGCATCACTAGGTTGGGCTTCTTCATGGTCATCATCTTGATCCCCTCCGATCACACCTACTTGGCTAGATCCCTCTTGATGTACTGAAGCTGTAGGTGGTGTGTAGTATTGTCCATGAGGTGGACCAAAGTGCCAAATCGAAGGTGTTGGTGGCTGAACATGTGTACCTAATGAAGAGATCTTGAGAGATTCTCCAATCGGGGTCAAATTATTATGCATCACCATCTGGCTGTATGTCCAATCACCCTTGCAATTCATTTCTCTCATCTTCATTAACCGGAACATTTAAAACATAACTTGGGGATATCAGAATCACAGAAGTACTCCGAGCGCAGTAGTGGCGGTGCTTGGGAAGGGCGGTCTTGTTGATGGTGCTTTTCGTACTCTCTCACCATTCGGTAAACATATTCCCAATTAATCCTTCCTCTTGAATAGGTCATTGGCTCCGTAGGATCAATCGGGCAACCTGCCAAAGTGCACAAATGGTGAATCAAGCTAGGGGCATGAAATATAGGTTGCCCGGACCTCCCACTGTCTAAGAACCCCTACCTGTTAAGGCTACCAATATTCACCGGCACCCTCGTCATAATAGCATAGACTAGGAGTACTTTATCCCTCTGAACATAACTCATGGTATTGGACCCCCAAATTCGGTAGCAAATAAAGTAAAACCATAATTTGGCTACCAAAGAGAGTCCCTGACGTGCAAACTTTAACAAAATATTCGAGGATAGCACTCCTAACTCATCATCAACTTGCTTATCGCAAATGACATCTTTAATTTCATTCATGTCTTTCTCCTTGTCATTTAAGAACGTCAAATATTGACTTGGAAGATACGGGAGGTATATTAAAGTAAGCATTAATGAAATCCGCACTAGAGTCCACTAATACCTCCCGTACCCGTACCATACCATTCTTCAACTCACACCGATTACAGTGAAACTCTTTCACTAACTGGGAAGCCCCAAAGTCAGTTAGAGTGTTGAATCCCTCCCAATGCCTTGACCTAATTTGTTCCTTAATTGTTTTTCTAACATCATCATAAACTCTCCAATGCATAGAAAAGTCAAAATTTCATTCTCGAATAACATCATGTTTCTCATTATTTTTGTACAACTGCTTTGCTCTTTCGCTCAAGAATTGATGTTCTACCTGTTCACCGCCCTCGAAAGGTTGTTCCATTCCCTCTTCCCCATTAGTTCCCTTTCCAGCTTTTCTCATTATTGAACCCACTCCTTTTTCCCTCATTACTATCCTTTCTTTTGGCACAACCATAAACTTCTCTAGTCATTTTAACAACACAATTCAATCAAAATTCAAATAATTTTCAACAATTCCAAGAATCACAGCCAACACAATCAATTCACCAAATTTCCAATAAACTTTAAAAATTTCTCAACACAATTCAAACCAATCCAAATACCAAGCCAACAATTTAGATAATTGAACAATTTAACGTCAATTTTTAAATAAAAAAAAATTCATAGAAACTATTGCTAACAATTGGCCATCAAAATTTTCACCACAAATTCATGAACAAAATCCAACTATTATCTTTAATCAATTGTAATTTGGAATCACAAGTTCAAAGAAAGATATTATCCGATTTTGGATTGAAAATTTCCAAAAAGTCTTGTGATGTCCAAAATCCTCCAAGAATTCTCCCAAAAGTTTTCTTGCTTTGATGCTCCTAAAAGGAATTAAATGGAGTTAGTGGTGATTATGTAGTTTGGAATGGTTTTTAAGTGAAGATTATGGAATGAAATTAGGAATTGGGGAGGGGGTTTTCGGTTGAGAAGAAGAAAATTTGTGAGAAAAGAAGAAAAGAAAGAATAATTTAAATGATTCTAGGAGTTGAGATATAACATCTAGATTTTAATATTGCGATCATCGAAGGAGTTGAGATTGCGATATCGACTTGGTGAAAAAAATGCCATTTGTAGAAGTTAACCTGTCTTTGATATGGCATCTCAATTTTGAGATCGCAATATCAACCAAATTAATTATGCCCTCCAGAAGTTTGAGCTTGAGATCGCGATCTCAAACTGAATTTCTACAAAATGTATTTTTTTACACTTAGCCAAAATTTGCCGACTCTTCATCACTTTTCTCCAATTCCATGCACAACCTACGAGCACAAAATTAACACACTAGGATGACAATTTTTTCTCATTCTTTAGCACTATTTATTCAACTAAATAAAATTTAAAATTTTAACTAAAATTCTAACCTAATTCAAACTAACTTACTCAAAATTAAACTAATAAAAAATCGCACTACAAAAGAACACAATAATATCTAAATTAAAGACTTGGGTTGCCTCCTAAGAAGTGCTCATTTATAGTCACTAGCTTGACTATAGCACGGCTTCATTCTTGCATAAATTGGACGATCTCTCGTCCGCCTTCAATGATTCCTCCAAAGTAGGGTTTGAGCCGATGACCATTGACCTTGAAAGCTCCCTCTTTCTCTTTTATTTCCACTGCTCCATTAGAAAAGTTTGAACCACTTCAAAGGGGCTACTCCACATTGACTTGAGTTTTCCCAAGAATAACTTAAGCCGTGAATTATGTAGTAGCACCAAATCACCAACTTTAAATTCCTTCCTTAGGATGAGCTTGTCCAGCCATGCCTTAGTTTTCTCTTTATAGATCAAAAATTTTTCAAATGCTTCCCTCCGGAATTCATCCAAATCATTCAAATCAAGCATTCTCTTTTCGTATGCTTCCTTCAAATCAAAATTCATGTTCTTTATTGCCCAATATGCTCTATGGTCAAGTTCCACTCCAGAAAGTGACATGCTTTTCCATACACAATACGGTACGGAGACATGCCTATAGGGGTTTTAAATGCCATTCAATAGGCCCACAATGTGTCATCTAACTTAAGTGCTCAATCCTTCCTAGCATTATTCACCGTCTTCTCTAAGATTCTCTTCAATTCTGTGAAATTTGAAACCTCAACTTGATCCGATGTTTAAGGATGATAGGCTAAAGCAATCTTGTGTTTCACACCATACTTTGTCATCCAGACCTCAAAATGTGAATTTTTAAGTGAGAGCCTCCATCACTAATGATAGCCCGAAGCACTCCAGACCCAGAGATAAGATGTTCTTTCGAAGGAATTTAATGACCACTTTGGCTTCATTGGTTGGGGTGGCAATTGCTTCAACCCACTTTGACACATAGTCCACCGCAACCAAAATATATTTGTTGGAATATGAAACTTGGAAAGGTCCCATAAAATCAATTTTCCATGCATCAAATACCTCCAATTCAATAATGCCATGAACTGGGGCATTTCATGTTTTCTAGAAATATTATCCACCCTTTGACATTCATCACACTTGAGGACAAATTCTAAGCGTTGAATATAGTTGGCCAATACAAACCACTTTGAAGAACCTTAAAAGTCGTTCGTTGAGCTCTATGGTGTCCACCAACCGGAGATGAATGACAATGTCTCAACACATCGGTAATTTGACATTCTGGGACACATCTTCTAAGGACTTGATCATTGAAACCTTCAGAACAAATATGGTTCTTCCCAAAAGTAATGTTTAAGTTCCGTGAAGAATTTCCTTTTCTTATTGACATTTAGCATCTTTGGTACTATCCTTGCCACAAGATAATTCACAATTTTTGCATACCATGGACTCACTTCCTTCACCTCAAATACTTTCTCAATTGATGATTCTTCATTGACGGCTCTTTCTTTATGATTGACAAGTCTAGATGCTTCAATTCTTGACAAATTATTGGCTACCATATTTTCCATACCCTTCTTGTTCATTACCTTATATTTCCAATCAAACTCCTGCAATAAAAGTATCCATCTCAATAAACGTTGCTTGACATCTTATTTAGAAAATAAATACTTTAATGCGGAGTAATCGGTATGAACAATTACCTTTGATCCAATCAAGTATAATCTAAACTTATCAAATGCAAAAACTATAGCAAGTAGTTCCTTCTCCGTTGTAGAATAATTAAGTTGTGCATCATTTAAGGTCCTACTTGCATAGTAGATGACATGCAACATCTTATTCACCTTTTGACATAAAACGGCACCTATTGCATAGTCACTAGTATCACACATAAGCTCAAATGAAAGAGACTAATTTGGTACTACAATGACCGGTACAATCACAAAAGCATGTTTTATCTCATTAAATGCTTCCAAACAAGAATCATCAAAATAAAAAGGACAATATCTTTGAAGTAATAAGCACAAAGGTCTTTTGATATGTGAAAAATTTTCTAATGAATCTTCTATAAAAGCCCGCATGACCTAAGAAACTTCTAGTTTCTCCCTTGACATTAATTGGAGGAGGAAACTTTTCAATCACCTCTACCTTTGCCCTATCAACTTCTATCCCTTTTGATGAAACTTTATGACCCAAAACAATTCCTTCCGATACCATGAAATGACACTTTTCCGAATTGAGAACCAAATTAGTTTCTACACACCTTTTCAACACATTAGACAAATTTCCAAGACAATCATCAAATGAGACAACAAATACACTAAAGTCATCCATGAAGATCTCTAGGCTTTTTTCATCCATGTCATGAAAGATGGCAAAAATACAACGTTGAAATATGTTTGGTGCATTGCAAAGCCCAAAGGGCATTCTCCTATATGCAAAGGTACCAAATGGGCATGTAAAAGTTGTTTTGTCTTGATCTTCCGGACAAATAACAATTTGGAGATAACCAGAATAACCATCAAAGAAACAATAGTATGCAAAATCAGCTAACGTCTGAAGCATTTGATCAATAAAAGGTAAAGGAAAATGATCCTTTAGATACGGGTAGCCTCATTCAACCTTCGAAAATCAATGCACATTCGCCAACCCGTAACCAATCTAGAGGGAAGGAGCTCATTGGTTTCACTTGTGATTACGGTAACACCACATTTCTTTGGAATGACTTGAGTGGGACTAACCCACTCACTATCACTAATAGGGTAAATAATACCGGTTTTCAAAAGTTTGATAACTTCCATTCTCACAACCTCTTTTAAAATAGGATTCAATCTCCTTTGAGGTTGCATTACCGGTTTATTTCCCTCATTCAACAAGATTTTATGCATGCATAAGGAAGCGCTAATTCCCTTATTATCATCAATGGACCAAGCAATGGCATCTTTATGCATTTTAAGCACCACAATTAATCTTTCAAATTATTCACTTGTCAAAGATGCATTCACAATCACTGGGTATGTCTTATTTTCACCAAGATATGCATACATTAAGTGAGTGGGAAGAGGTTTAATCTCCAACTTGCGGGTTCGTTGGTCGGAGACCTCCCTTTACCTTTTTCTTGATTCTCCTCATATTCCTTTTGCAATAAGGTCTCATCCTCCAAATGACTCACATTCCTCATCTATTCTTCATCATCTTGACTTAAAGCATTTTACTCTATGACCTCTTCCTCCATTGAGAAATTCTCCATTGCATTCCTACAACAATCATCAATTAGATCATCAACTACATTTATATTCATGACATCTTCAAAAATTGAAGGAAGTTTTAATGAACTAAAAACATTAAATGTAACAATTTCATTATTTATCCGGAATTTCAACTACCTTTCTTGAACATCAATAAGTTTACGGTCGGTAGCAGGGAAAGGTCTCCCATGAATGATTAGCATCTCTTCATCCTCTTCCATGTCAAGCACAATGAAATCAGCCGGAAGGTAGAGTTTGTCAATTTTCACAATCACATCTTCAATAATCCCCTTTGGGAACTTTATGCTCCGATCCGCAAGTTACAATGAGATACTTATAGGCTTCAATTGTCCTCCATTATTATCTTAACTTCTTGAATACTGCAAAAAGGGATGAGATTTATTGAATCTCCTAAGTCACACAATGCTCTTCCAAATTGTAAACCCCCAATCTCACAAGGTATGAAAAATGATCTGGGGTCCTTGAACTTTGGTGGTAACCTTTTTGTAAGGAGTGCACTACAACTCTCCGTTAAGCATAAGATTTCATCCCTATGAAATTTTCTTTTTGAATTGAGGATTTGTTTCATGAATTTAGCATAGGTGAGCCATGTTTTCAAGTGCCTCCATGAATGGAATGTTGATTTCAAGTTTTTTGAAAATCTCAAGAAACTTCTTAAACTTTCTTGCCTTTTCTTCATCCCTTAGCCTTTGAGGAAAGGGCACGCTAATGTGTTTCAGCTCACGATTCTTCGGATCCTTACCTTCATTGCTTTGCAAAGTGGGCATAGTAGACTCATTCATCATTTTGTCTTGCTTATTTGGAGACTCTCATTTTTCTTTCTCTTCATCCTCAACTCCTTCTTTTTCTAGTATCATCATTTGCACTTTTCAAGAAATTTCTCCCAACCCTTTCTTCCAACTTTTTATCACTCCTAAGGGTGATGGCCTTGCATTGCTCAAGAGGGTTTGGAATGGTATCACTCGGAAGCACACCTAAAGGTCTCTCATTATTCAACATTGCCAATTGGCCCAATTGAATTTCCAAATTCCTCGTAGATGCCTTCAAATTCTCATAATCTCTCTTGTGTTCCTCATTTTTCCTATCCAACTCTCTTCTCAGGTACTCGGCTTCTCTTTTCCAGCCATCTTATCCCACATTCTCTCTTGGAGCATATTGGTTATGATATATAGGTTGGGAAGAGTTTGCATATTAAAAATGAGGCCTTGGTTGTTGGTTTTGAAATGAAAGATTAGGAAAAGATTGATATGAGTTAGGTTGGAAATTTCTTTGATGTGGCGGTTGTTGATAAGGTCTAGGTGAGGAACTTGAGGCTTGAGTGTGTTGGACATTTTGAGGTGGGGGATTTGGTTGGTAAGAAGGATTGGGTCATTGATTATTGGTGTTGCTCCATGACACATCTAGATGTTTCTCCAAGAGGATTATATGTGTTCCCATAAGCTCCGGATGGGTTCCTTGGAAATAATGGTTGATTAGACACATAATTGAGTTGCTCATTGGACCCATAAGGCATCTCACATTTTCCATTTGCATGACCGCCTCCACAAAAATCACATACCATGCTTGGTTGGGTTGGAGAAGAAGACATGGCATTTACACTACTTGGTTTTCCCAAGTTCTCCAACGCCTTTGTAATGTTATTCATCACACTCATGAGCATACTTTGTTGTGCCAAAAGAGTATCTTGCATATTGAAGTTCAACACTCCACTATTGGCATTGGCTTGACTAGCTTGGTGTTGAGTCACCAGTGAAGTCATCGGCCCATGATAATAATGGTTGTATGCCATTCTATTAAACAACTCTTGAATTTCGTCTGGATTCTTGTATGAGATAGACCCATCGGCGAAGCATCCACTATGGATTTGGTGTGTGACTCTTGAGTCAAACCATTATAAAAAGTTTAGATTTGAAGCCACAAAGGAATCGTGTGATAAGGACATTTTCTTAGCAACTCCTTAAACTGCTCCCAAGCTTCTCCTAAGCTTTCACCAATGTCTTGCTCAAAGGATGTGATTTCATTTCTCAATTTGGCGGTTCTTGTGGGTGGAAAATGCTTTGCCAAGAACTCTTGAGTAAGTTTATTCCAAGTAGTAAATGTTCCTTGGGCGTGGGATTGTAACCATGACTTTGCCCTATCCTGGAGAGAGAAAAGAAACACCCTCATTAGCACACAATTCGGGTGTACTCCATGGAACTTGAACGTGTCCAAAACTTCTTCAAAATTCATGAGGTATGTATAAGGATCTTCATTGGGATTACCCCCGAACATGGCATGAGTTTGAATCATTTGGATTAAGGCGGGCTTAATTTTGAAGTTATTAGCTTGCACGGGCATCCGTGCAATGCTAGAGTTCGCTCCATCAAAATTCGACAAGGCATATTTGCATGCCTCAATGGCCTTCCATTCCCATTCATGCCATTTCCATTCCCATAACCACCTATCCCATTATTTCCAACAACCTCTTCTTCTTCGTTTTCTATGTTCAAATTCCTTTGATGAGCATTAGCATTTGCCATTTCAATCATTTCTTGCTCTTGTTGTACCCTTCTCAACTTCCGAATTTCCCTTAGCTCTCTTTCCTTTTCCTTATCCAAGCAAATGAATGGCTCTTGATCTCCTCTTACCATGCATTACAACAAAACCAAAGCAAATAGTCAATTGAAGTGCCAAGTTAATTTCACAAGACAACCAGCAAACATAAAAATAAATAAAATTAACAACTAAATTAAACTAATTGCTTAATCTACGCGACCCATATAGCACTTGATATTGCCAAAAATCAAGGACAATCTCCGACAACGGCGCCCAAAACTTGATTGCTTCGTTAGGTAAAGTTCAACTATGAAAGGACAACCAAGCAATAATTAATCACACTAATTCACTATACTAGTCTACCTAACTTCCACAAGTAAATGGAATTGATAGTAGTGTAGGATGAGTGGGTATCATTCCCACAAGGATTGTTGGCAAGCAAATACCAAGATTTACGGGGCATTTGTATAGTTAAGCAAAAATCAATCAATGAGAGATGAAACTAAGCTAATCAAATCATATTTAAACTCAAGTAAACAAGACCAAATTAAGCTAATTAATCTACTAAAACAAGTAAAGGAAACTAAGCAATTACGAAATTAAGAGACTAGCTACTAAATTCTAACAAAAGCAGTTAACTAAAAGTACTTAATTCTACCCTAAATTGACCAAAACAAGACAAAAATTAAAAGCAAGCAAGTTGCCCAATTAAAAAGACTACAAATAAGAAACCTTGAATATTAAACGCAACCATTTCTACACTAGAAATTGGAACAAGTTAAAATTGAAATTTAAATATTTTTTGGATTTTTGATGATAAAAAAAAAAGTCCACTAAAAATTAACTAGAAATTAATGTAAGAAAATTGAGAATTCTTAAATAAAAAGCAAGAAATTAACAAGAACTTCAATTTTTCTAAGAAACCCTAAATTGCAAGCAAAGAGATTTTCACTAAATTAAACTAGAAAGCTAGTAAAAATTATATCTACTTGAAGCTAATGATTAACCCACTATAACTAGCTAATCAAAATTTAAACTTGCAAAGAAATTAAAAGTAGATCTAAGAAATGATTAAAAAGGACTTTTCATTCAAAAAAAACTTGAGAGTCAAGTTTTCCTAATCTATCCTAAAATCTACTAATTTCCTACTTTATTCTATCCTACTTACCCTATTACAATTTTTGAAGTAGCTTAAATAATGTAGTGTTATACAAGGAAAAAATCAAAAATTGTTTGTTGGAAGATTACAAAATTGCCCTCACAACTTATCCCTCTCGAAGTCCAGATTGCAATCTGAAGGATTTGAGATCGCGATCTCGACTTTAATACATTTAGGGCATTTTTCCGAGTCGAGATCGCGATCTCGAATAGATTGTTTGACTAATACATTTAGAGCATTTTTCGAGTCGAGGTTGCAATCTAGAGACAGTTGAGATTGCGATCTCAACTCTCTTCCCATTCTTCCATTTCTTCCATTATTACAATTTGGTCCTTTGAGCTTTGTTCATTCTGGCTTCCAATCTCTAATTTTTACCTGCATAATATTAACACCATTAAGCAATTAATTAAGGTAAACATTTAATTAAAACTTACTATATTTAACAAGATTGAAAATACAAACACAAATGAAAGAAATTAACTAAAATCTTCAACTACTTACCCAAAGTTCGGGATTCAAACTATCAAAATACCATAATTTAGAGATAAATAACTCTAGTTTACTAGAGTTATTAATACTCATAACAACAATAATGTTTGGCATTCAACTCTTTCCAAATATTTTGTTATGTAGTAACCTGGATGCCTATCGTGTTTACTATACGCACGTTGTATTCAATTGAATTTAAGAAATTAACAAAACATGAAAGATTTAAAAAATAATGACACAAATTATTAAGAGATATTATAGAAAAAAAATGATCCCATAGCTCATTCCTTTTTTTTGAATTTAATCCATAGCTTATTCACTAGATAAAAATTAATGAAAATGATAATCTTGCCTAGTAAATAGGTGAAATTACCATCTGCATTGGTATTAGTCCTGATAGGTGTTAAGGCATCAATTTCACAAAAGAATGAAAAATAAATTATAAAGAAACAAAAAAATTTTAGAAGAAATTAATTTATTAAACTAAAGAAAATTGCTCTAAAAGTAAAACTGATACGACTCGTATTATGGACATTATTGCATGTTTTTCAATACAATTGCTCCCGTAAATAAATCTGAAACTTATGAAGCTTCTGATGATGCGAGAGCTCTTCTATCTGGTAGACTTGGTAAAAAGGCCCCGACTTATTTCTAGAAATAGAATTCGACTGCATCTTCCTCCTTTTTTTTTGTAGGAAGATCAAGTTTCTTGCCAATTGCCAATTATCGATCTCTGAAGTCTACAACAAAGCCAAATGGGAGAGGTAGGATTCGAACCTAGATAGAAAAACTTCAACAAATTTACAGTCTGTCGCTTTTGACCACTCGGAGATGTCATTGTCGAAAGTTGAAAGCTAGAGATTGCTTATTACTCTTAGAAATTCCTATCCTATCTGCTTGTTCATAGCCGAGCTTCACTCTTAACCATCCCTACTTAAGGATCGAATGTCTTTCATTTAGTCTTCTTCCCACTAACCACAACTAATAAGATAAGACGAAGGACTACCTGTAGACCTTCCTCCAATAGATGGGGGTTCAATAGCTGCTGATTCTTTAACAACTTCTTCTTATCAATCTCTCCCAGGGAAGTAAGTAAAGTAAAGTAGAGCGGTATTGACCATATAATAAAAGAAGATCTTTGTCCATGGAGTCCCAAGAAGGTAAGAACTCCAACCTGTCTGATGCTTCTTCAACCAAATACAATATACAATGGGAAGTCCTTTCTTTCGTTCACTCTTGACCTAACAGAAGCTATGTTGATTAAAACCTGCTATTCAAATTGTATATGGATATGTCTAGGAAAATATAATTAAACTTACAAGTTACTAGTAGTAATTTTTTTTTTTTAAATGTAATATTTCCCTAATGTGTTTAAAATTAGAAAACATTGAAAAGTAAACCATGTTATTGGTTTTATGCCTTTTTGGCACAAGTTCATTTGGAGAAACATTGAACTACTTTCTTGATTTAACAGATTTTACGGGGATTTCAATTTGGAAAATGGAATTAACAATTATTTCAATTTAACTATATCTTCCTCCCCTAGAATTAACTATCTTATTGTCAAAGGAAAATCTTACAATGAACCCATAACAAATGTGATTTTTATTTCATTAGTCACTCACAATTGAAATGAAATGATGAATTTTAGTTTCCCACAATTTGAAAACGTATAATTTTAATCTTCCAACAAACATTTGTCCAGTATTTTGAATTGAAAAGTGCTGGTATGAGACCAAAATTAAACATTTTCAAATTGTTAGGAACTAAATAAATTTATCATTTAAAATGTGTTGAATTAGAAATAATCTGATCTCTGCCTTCTCTTTCAAGAGGAGATTCCATGACAGATAAGGCCTACAATGGCGCATCACCGGAAATATATCCAATTACTTTCGCATTGATTATGATTTCAAATCCAAATCTGACCAAAAAGAAAAAAGAAAAAGACTGAAAGTGCCTAAACGGCTTGGATAATTGGATCCTCATCCTTCTATTTTTCATCAAATCACAAACAAAATTTAATAATTTATATCAAAATGATCCTCTCAACAAATAAAACATGATTCAACACTAAAAATTTAATTAAATTTCATGAAATTATAATTAAAAATTTTAGAAACATAAAACAACAACCAAATATGTTTAAAACAACTTAATATATTTAAAACAACATAAGATATGACGAATCAAAGGGGTCAAAAAAACAAAAATAAAAAATTATCAAGATGGTTATTCCAACAAGAAGCATGGCGATGCTTATAGTAATGGAGTTTATCACAAGAAAAATTTTGAGTTTTCTTTCCCTCCCCCCATCCCCCTCCTATTTGTTCCCAATTTTTCTTCTTTTTCTTCTTCTCATTTTTTTTTTCTTGCCATTTTGTTTTGGCATGGAAGTATTTTTTGGAGAAGAATGGGGAAATAAGATTATTCTAACTCTAGACAGTTTAAATGATGAATTTTAATCCATAACAATTTGGGAATGTATGATTTTTAGTCCCTAATAATTTGAAAATGTATAATTTTAGTCCCTAACAATATGAAAACGTATAGTTTTGGTCCATCGCTAGATTATTTTTTTCAATTTTGCCCTAAAAAAGAAAGAACACGTGATGAGTACAAGCACTTTTCCATCTAAAATACTAACAAATGTTTTGGTGGAGGATCAAAATTATATGTTTCTATATTGTGAAGGACTAAAATTCATTGTTTCAAATGTGAGGGACTAATAAAATAAAAGTCATATTTGTGAATGACTAATTATACAATTTTCCCTATTGTTAATATAACTTTCCAGATTCATATGAGGGTCAAAGTTGTCACAAAATCTTCTATCACACTTTCTATTCCATACCCTATCTGACTATTAAATGAACTGTAAAGATTCATTTTCAATACAGTTATAATTTTTAATCGAGAAATTTTAATAGTTCATTTGGTAGTGGGATAGGGAGTGAGATAAGAAGTGAGATAGAAGATCCTTAACGGTCAAAGTTTCATATACAAACTTTAGCAGTAATTTTTTTTTTCAATTTTCACATATTCCACTTAAATTTAACATATAAGCTGGGTAAGACCGTATGGGTCTTAAGAGATTTACATGCTCGAAGTACTCATTTTTTTTCTTTAATTTTTAAATAAGATTACAATTAGCCCACAATAGTAGTAGGATTAATATCAGTATATTATGCTCCAACTAACTAATAATTAATGGAGATAAATACTAGTAGCATAAAATTAAACTAAACTCAGACTAAAATCCAATATCTCTAATTGTAACAACTCTTCACGAAATTCGATGTAAACTTAAACATTTTGGCCTAATAGCAATTTTGTTTCAAGTGACTTCAGTACTTCCTCATGACAGCTTTTCTAATGTAATTTGGTAATCGATTTACACTAGTTTTACGTATACAATTGGATTTCTCAAAAAAAAAGAAAAAAAGAAAAAGGAAAATATACTACTGGAACTCAATTAATTAAAGGACATTAGGACAAATTGAAACTAAACAATGAGAGCCACATTTAGGCTTGTTTAGGATTGCGGTAGCTCATAATTATTATTTTTTATCACTAGAACTTTTGGGAAAAAAATGTTTCTTGGGTGGCTTTTATGGTGTTTCTCCAAGTACTATATTTAGAAGGTGTTTGGTCGTATTTAGGAATCGAAATCGGAATGAGAATCATAAAACTCATTATTGATATGGGTTTATGTCATTCCCCCCTTACTTGTTTGGTTTGAACAAGGAATGTGTTTCATTATGTAGATAAGTTAATTATTTTGAAATCCAAGATACAAATAGAGAATTAAAAAGGGTTTGATTTCTAACACTTTCATTCCCATAGACTAATTCCTATAATGATTAACCAAACAACATCTATGGATATCATTTATGTTGATTCACATTCCTTCCTCTCATACCCATAAACCAAACACTTCCTTAATTCACTTCCAAATAACCTTAATAAATTAGTAGTCGTAGCCAATTTAAAATTTATATAGGATGTAATGAGGGAAAATAGTCCAATTATGTTATATGGAAAATTTCTGTAGAAGCAAAAAATCATAGTTATTAAACCCAGTTCGGTAAAGAACTTGGCGAGGAAGGTGGATTAACGGATTATTGGTTTAACTGGTGGGATACTGGTTCAACTGGTGGGTTACTAGTTCAATCAGTGGATCACTTAAATATATTTTTATTAATATATAGTATCTACAAATTATTACATACAAGATATATATATATAGTGAAAATATTGATAAAAACATATTTTATTAAAAATTTTAAGTATAAGCATAACTTTTCAATATTTCTTGTATGGTTATTTGAGTGGTACAATGGTACTTTTTTATGTTTTATATGGACATGCGAATTAGTACAATGAAATGTATAATATCTTATTTTATTAATTTAAGTCAGACAGTTGATTATTATAGCAATACATTTTTATATTTATATTAATTCTTTGCCACTTTTGAAATGTAAAATGATATTGGAAATGTGATTATTCTTGTGGAAAAGTAAGATAATAATTTGTTGATAATTAATGTCCAACAAAAATTTTCTAAAAAGAAACTTAATTTCTTTCTTATAATTCTTAATTCTATTTGAAAGATGTTTTATGGATAAAGAAATTTGACACTTCATATTTTATTAATGAATATTTACGTAGTCTTTTCACATGAAGAGTTAAAAAGGAGTTAATACATAGGGTGGAGTTTGGAGAGTATATAAATAAAAAAAAGGCATATAATAAACAAAATCTTACATGGTTAGATGGTAAGACTTTTTATTTCTATTTAAGAACTCTTTGGTCCAAAACTTAACAATTACATGATTTGATTTTTTCCTCAAAGAAACAAACCCACTGGGTTTCTCCAACTACGGCCGGGTTCCCAGGTTTACCAGTTGAACCAGCCTTGCAGAAATTATTGGTTTTCTTCTTTGTCTGATCATTAGAGGAACTTCTTCTCAAGGCTGGTTCACTGGGTTCACCGACTGAACTTATACAGTTAGGATGGGTTTAATAACTATGTAAAAAATTATAGCTTTTAAAAGTGTAATTAAGCCTTTATTATTCATTAATTTTCTTTTGGATGATAGAATTTACTGTGTCATACTTCTATTCGAATGTTATAAGAAATAGAATTTAGTCCAATTTTGAAAATAGCTGAACATTTTCCTCCACTGTCCCAATTGTGACACAATTAATTCAAAGATTGTTTCTTCTTTCTTCTTACTTTCTCATTTTTTTTTTTTTTTTTTTGTCATTCTCTAGTAGAAACCAGCATGATCGAATTGCTTCTTTATCCTTACAAAAGCAAAGGCAGATATTTTTTCCAATATTGCCCTTCTTTCATCAACTCACTTTTACAAAAGAAAAGACACATTAATAATATTAAGAAATTAGAAAAGTATTTTTTTCATGATGATCATAATAATACGAGCAATAGTTGCAGATGGGATGACCTAATTTATGATATTCTTGAAAAAAATAGCGATAAAATTGTATAGCGTAGGCGATCACATATGAATGGTAGCTGTTTGCAAGTCATAGAACAAAATCATTGAGAGGGTAAACATGCAAACAACTTCAAAGATCAATGGTTATTAATATCGTCCCATGAACAAAAAAATTGCCAAGAAATAAGCCTGTATAACTTGTCTGTGGCTGGAGTATACAAATTTAAGCTTCATAATCTTCTTCAAGAAGGGGGCACGCGTTGTGAAACATCCAAAGATTGGTTAATCATTGTGGTACTAGGGAAAAATCTAAAACTAGAGATGTATCTCTGAAACCCGAATTCAGGAGTAAGTCTTAGCTACTCATTCTGTAATGCGGAGTGTGGTATGATAACCATTAAGATGACTAAAAAACAGGAGGGGCCTACTTATTATTTCAATTATCCAACGATTATGGACTGAGGAGCAAAGACTTTTTCATTGAGGAGACCCTTATAACCATTGATCTAAGTGATTGTGAGGTGAAGTTAGGCTTCATTTTTGTAGACATTTAACAAATATTCACACAAACTAGAACGTAAATCTTTATGCAACCTTTTGATTGCAAAAGGATATGGGTAGTTGTATGTTTACCAAAATCGTGTAATGGTGAACTATTGCTCATAGAAAGAATTTATCATTCGTTTGTGAAAATGTATGAGGAAGATGGCAACCATTTTAGTGATGACGAAATTAAGCTATAATATATGTTCAAGCAAGTAATGAAAAAAATTTAACTAAATTGGCCTGGTGAGGACAAAGCATTGCTTGTAGCCACCAGTGGTTCATCGTCTCCCTATCACAAATCGTATTAAATTTCTAGCATAGCAACAGAGATTGTATGATAGGAGTACCAATCTATATGACCCTCATATATCTAGTGTATTCTACCTAGAAAGAAGGAGGATTAGGGGTGATTTTCCTAGAATAAAGCTTCATATGCAGTGCAACATAGGATAGTTCACACTAACATTGCACTCTTAGAGCTTGCTAGATAGTATAAATAATTGTGTATGACATGAAATACTGTCTGAAATACAATTTGGAAAGATAAAGCCTTTCCTAAAAATATACTTGTAATGCATTATGGCTACTAAGAGAAAAGAATGAATACTAAATTCATACCATTGTCTTCAGAAAGTGAGAGCATGCTCTAAGTTTAGTATTGTGTATTCAAGTACTAGTATTTACACAAATTATGTTTAAAACTTCTTAGACGTTTGTTTTTTATATAGATCTCTATGTCTCTTTCAAACAAGAAGAGAGACATGTACCAATATCATATGATCACCGTATTCATCAATATTGCTTATTTAGATGGTACAATATAAACAAAAAGTGTTTGCTTCGTATGTGTCTTATAGTCAAGAAGATTACAAGAACACCTTATTCATCAGTTTTGTCATGCATTGAAGAGTATAAATAGAATGGCTCATGCAATATGTAGCCTTTGACAGGTTCCCTTTTGGTAATCCATCACAAATGCGTGCTTAATTTCTAACATTTACCTCATCGTTTTCCCTTGACCATGCACTAGTATCAATCTTTAAATGAAACAACTGGATATGCTCCAAATCCTACTTTCTCCGTGGTTTCCTTTTGCTCAGAAGCAACAGAAAATAAATGTGACAACTTGTATACTCCGTGAAAGTTGAAACAAATAATGTGGAAATGGTATTTTTTAGATAAGTTGGTATAATTATTGCCACTGCTACTATTGATAACAGTACAGTATGACTACTAATAGAAGTCAATGAAATAAGAATAAGAGCATTAGTCATGTATGTACTCCAAACAACAGAAAAATCTATAATGAACCATTAATGTTTGAGTTCTAGTATAATTGTAAGAAGCACCCTACAACGGTCAGCTAGTTTCAATATGCATCTATCACTAAAATGAGTTACATGAATCTAGAAAAGAGTATCCTACCATTAGTGTTTTAAGAATTCATGCAATTTGTCATTGCATTGGGCATAGTTGCAAACATGCAAAGAATATTTTCTTTCTCATAACCGTACCAGCTTTACTTTTTGAATGCACACCATTTTTTATCAAGCATTTTACATCAAATAGGTACCAATAAAACTTCTTTCACTTCATTATACTAGAGCACTTGGCCAGAAAAAGTCACCTGGATGATTGAAGTTACCTTTCCAGGGCTAACTTGAAATTCGAGAAAGCATCAAATCCGATAATCAATTCTTATAGAAACTCAACTTCCTACTCTTTACTATTATCATCAGTTCACACACATCAAATTGTTTCTCCTCCCATGTTACTTCCATACAAGTTTTCTATTCCATGCATTCCCTTGAACTTGGGGCAAGAATGGTCTCCACGTGCATGTTTTAGAAGTCTCAAACTATCCTGTCTCTTACGATGCTACTCAAGTTAATACTCTATTTGGAAGTGATAACAATGTTAATCGTTTCATTTGTAATAAAATGAATTGACTCCCAAATTCCATTCTAAATCAACTCATAAAATGGCAAGAATTGTAATAAAAAACATTTCTCTATAGTAAAGCCATTAGCACACAAATTCTAGGTTTTTGGTAAGTTAATCAATGTAACACCAAACCTTGGAGGCATCAGAAAGAGATCTTGAGATGCCTATACAAGGAATTTCTCCATACCCCAAACACATGCTAAAGAAGCTAAAAGTGGTAAAAAAAGGAATAAGGAAGTACAAGAAACAAGAGACACTTGAACTTAGAAGCATTTTGCACCACCATTGTCATGCTAAGTTAAGGAAATCTCAATAAATAGGGATATGGAAATAGGAGTTGGAGCCAATCCATCATAGTGAAGTGCCCAACACAAGAACATAGAAATTTGACCTGGCTACAAACTCATAGTTGCAAAATGGATAATATGATCCAACAATGCCTATTAAATATGCTATGAGATTTTCTAAACTTACTCAAAGTGAATACTTCTATCCACATGTATGTTATTACCATGATGGTGAAACTTCTCTAAACATGATTCTAGTCCTTAGCATATGCTGCATATGCTCCAAATTATATGACCAATATGTTGCAGAAACATAAACCTATAAGATATATGCATAAAGAAGAATGGCATAATAGTTTCTCATCATAGATTCTTTTTTTTTTAACCTACCTCTCCCCCTGTCTTTTAGTAACTCAAACCATAACTGATCATTAGGGAAACATCTTACTACCTATGTTGCACTTCTTTGTCCTCTTCATATATTCTAACAACCCCACAAGACAGAAAAGCCAAAATACCTCAAAGAGACTTTCTTAATTTGGAGTTTGATTTGCTAAAAATCTAAAAGGTGTTTGAAAATAGTGTCACCCTCACAACTATTAAATTATGAGTACCCAAGACCTGCTCATTTTCTGCATAAATAAGCAGTCCACCAACACTAATCAACTTGTACATACATTATGTAAATGAGGCTTAAAAATCTCCACAAACATATGTTGATCCCAAAGCAACCTAAGAGGGGGGTGAATTAGGTTTCTAAAAAATACTTTTAGAAATATTAAACTTATTGAGATTTTTCAACTAATAATTAATATAATAGAATCAATGAAACTGTGAAGTAAGAAAGAGAGGAAATTAAACAACCAATACTTCCAAGCTAACAAGCTTGAAGTATTAATTCAGTAGAATGCTTCATATACTTGGTGAGCCAATAATCTTTACAGAGTAGGGAAATTCTTGCTCACACTAAAACTCTTTTAGTTGAGTCAAGAATTTTACTCACAATTTCACTTTCGTACAAGATTATTACTCCACTCAAAATTGAATAGCACTCTAAGCTACACACTAATACAATATAGCACTATAGCCAATTTGTACTAAAATTGCTCTTTTCTAAGGCTTGTATTCAATGTATTAGATGATCTTTATAGAATAGTAGAGCAGTTATTTATAGGAGCAATAAATGGTGGTTGCAACTACTTCCTAACGGCTAAATAATAAATGCACAAAAAGTAGTCGTTGAGGTTTCAGACGTCCGAAATAAGTAGGATGCGTCCGACACAGCGTCCGATCTCCATGCAGTTGGTGAAGAACATCGTTCGGACGGCCGTTCATGCGTCCGTTCCATCGTCCGAACGGAGCTTCTGACGGTCATGTTCATCCGAAAGAGACTTTGTTCGGACGGTTGTGTGCGTCCGTAGAGAAGCATTAAGAACCTTACTTTGCCTGTTGGTTCAGACGGTGAAATGCGTCGGACGGTGTACTGCGTCCGAACACCCTGTCTCCTCTTTCGGAACAAGTAACAGACTTGCAAAGCTTGTTTACAGAGTTTAGTGCTTATGTCATCATCAAAATAAGGTTTGGAAAACATCAATATACACAAGGGTTGATTTGTAATTTGGTTTTCTATTTGTAAGTAACATTTCCTACAGGTATGCAACATCACTATAATTGGCAATATGAAAACATCCTTAAGAAGATAGAAATAAATGTCAAGAGTTGAAATTAGAATGTTCTAGACGACACAATTTCTGCATAAGCTTTATTGAAAAATGACGCACTCAATTATTACTTGCACATAACTTCGGGAAGTACGCCATCACTAATAGGAGTTGTCTGTCCTTCAACAAATCCTTTAATGTCCGAATCACCCTGCTCATAAATCTCTCTGTATTTATCCTACAAACAAGTTTTATAGTAAGTTCAGCTATGTTGAGGTAACAATATCCTAGCACACGTCTTTGCAGCAAAGATTGTTTCCCAAAGTATAGTTCATTTAGAAGTACCAAAGCTAGTTAACAGATGTATATGCATAGCACTTTCTTGTGGGGATACAAAATGCAACTAGTTCCTGTAGTTGATTCCTTTATAAAAGCACATGTATCATGAAAATTCTAGGATGGTAGAAAGATTTAATTTCTAAAGAGTATTAAAATACAATTCCTAATTCAGCAATTAATATTGTTAAATTTCACATAGCACATAGCCAAAGGTTCTACCTTTTATATTCCTCAAATAGCATAAGTTTAAAATCTTGCACGTATAGGACTTTAGAAACCCATATTCATATTGTAAAAGGTTAATTTGGATGAAATTGTAGTCAACCATAAACACTCAAATTAAGGTAAACACCTGGTTAAGCCAATAAAAGGAACAAAATGAATGACATGATTTTGTACGTAGAATCTTTTTGCATTTTCTTTTTGAGCAATCAAAAATTGGACTAACTCCAAAATTTCAAGTAAGAATGAAAGTTAAGAAATCTTCAAAAAATGCGCAAGTGATTTCATGCAAATAATTTGACTTTAATGGAGTTCAGGTTAAGATACTCATCAGTTAAAAGTTTAAAGCATAAACTAGAAAAGCAAACAACTACATACATATTACTTGACCAATATCAACACATTATACAAGTAAACTAAATATGGCTCTCAAATCTATCTGCCAACTTCTGATATAAACTCTCACTCTTTGAAAAAAAACAAAAATTTCATTAACCTCAATAAAATTTACTTGAAAACACTAGAATTATCCATGCAACCAACTTAAAACATTAAATTTCTCATCTACACACCTTGCAACATACAACAAAGACATTCATTCCGCTTCCTTCTAAAATGTGATTGCCATCACCAACAATAGTACCTCAGCAATTGAAGGGTTCTCAACTTCTCCAAATCCTTCCTAAGCCTACATATAATGATAGATCCAAAAAATTGCTCATACAATAAAATAATTGCCTACATACATTTCGACCAAACAACTATACCGGTTAATGTAATCCAAATACAATAATAGACAATCACAAAAGACTCAAATTCAAATATAATTAGCTAACAAAATCCAAATACTTTGCACTGGAAACATCCCTACCCAGTCCCACAACATCCAAACATACGCCATTTCCTTGAACAACAAACGAAAAGGAACATAACCATCAAAATACAAATAAACATCAAAAACTCCATCTTTATCTCTTCCTCATTTACGTCTTCAAACTCTATTGAGAACTACAAATTTCCACTCACTAGCATTGTAATCGCCATTTCCTCCCCAAATTCCCTCCTTTTCAGCACAAAAGGCAGCACTTTCATTATAGAATCACTAACTAGGGCACTTATCAACAAATCTCATTTCAAGAACTTTTTCGATACTTCAACGAATGGGAACATATTTTCTCTATCTTTAAACAAAAATTCTCGGCTCAAATTCATTAAAATCTTAACAAAATTTGGAAGCCAGCATAAATGTCTTTACAAATACAAGAATCCTGCCCCATTATTTTGAGTACGAGTTGTTGTATATGCACCTGAAATCAAACTAAATTCTTGTAAATCAAGCTACTTTTTTCTTTGCCAGTGATAAGTTAAGAAAACAAGTGTAGAAGCATTAAAAGTACAAACCAATTGGAACCTTTTTTATATTTATACATCTTATATTGAGTTTCAATGAATAATTCAATGAGAAAATAAATTACATGTAATAGGGTATGATATTTTTTGATGTGGAAATTGGAATGTGAGTATGGTTGAGGATTTAATGAATTCTAGGATGGGTTTGGAAAAGAGTTGCCATCGGAGGAGTGTCGGCTGGAGATAGAGGACTCTATTTGTGAAAAAAAACCTGTTGCAATTTAACATTCTAAGAGGGCGTAGCCAGAAGGCAAATATTATATACATATTTATAGATAATAACATATATAATAATATATAGTGTGTATATATATATATATATATATATACATATATATATATGTATATATATACTATATATATAGATGTATGTATATAGATAGATAGATAGATAGATAGATAATAAAGTTAACAAATAGTACTATAACTTATTCTTTGATACTTCACATCATAATTACCTTTTAAATTAATCTTTATTTGCAATTGGGTTAAATGCAGAAAATCTTCCTGAACTTACACTTCAGTTGCAGTTTGCCCTCCTCAACTTATTTAATAAGAACTTTACCCCCTTACCCAGGCTTGCTTCTTCATGTTTTGGGACAAAATTACCCTTACTATTTTTAATAATTTTCTTTTTTCTTTTTTTCTCTTCTTACCAATTTATTTATCTTTTCTCTCATATTTTTCCTTGTATTGGCTTACTCATTCTTTCTTGCTATAGATAAACTATTATACTACTAGTAATTGGTTAGTTAAAAGTCCTTTTTTTTTTTTTTTTACTTGTGTATAAATAATTTATAGAATAAATAAGTTTTTTCTAATACAATCAAGATATATTTTAATAGTACAATATGGATTTTGTAAGTTTTACTAATGTTAAAATTAACAAATAAACAAACTATAAAAAGATAAAATAATTTGTCAAAAAAATAAAATATATATTCTAAGTATGTGAAAAAAAAAAAAAATTGTACCATATCATGCACGTGTCATATTTTGGTAGAGTTTACTGTACATCCAAAAACTCTTATATTAAGCTAGTAATATTTTATTACTATATTTTGCTGATATTACACCATAAATAAAACAGTTGTACACATTTTTTCGTTCTATAATTTTATTTGTATACTAAAATAAAATTTTTAATTTCCTCTATCTCAAGATTTTTTGTTTTTATTTGCTAATCTTATTATTAATAGTTAATCACAAATATTATATTACAACATGGTATATTTATTGTGTTAAAGCATGATTAATATTATAAATAAATTATTTATAAACATGTGAAATGTTAGAACTTTAATTAATTAATTATTAAAAATAATGTAATTGTTTAGTAGTAGAAAGAAAGAATAGTGGGAAGAAAAAGAAAAAGAAAAATAAGATAGAGAAAATAAATAAAAGGGGAAAAAAGAAGAAAAAAGAATAATAATAATAATAATAATAATAAGGGTAATTTTGTCCAAAAACATAAAAGAGAGGATAAATTGCTTATTAAATAAGTATGAGGGGGAGGGGGGCAAACTGCAACTGGGTATAAGTTTAGGGGATTTTCTCTGTTTAACCCTTTGTAATTTTCAATTATAATCCTTCACCAATAAATGTCTCACTAAAACAAATGATTGTACCATTTCGAAAATGTATAACAAATTAGCTAAACAAATTTAGAATTTATGAAGGAAGAAATACCTAAATGAATCAAAATGAATAGGTTGAATTGAAATTTAAATGAACTAGCCAAAACACAAAATAAAATGCATTGTAATTCATGTTATATTTCAAGTAATAATATATTCTCTTAGCAAGTCCAAATTAATTAAAACAAAAAATAAAAATAAAAAATAGTTTGGCAATTTCATTTTTTTATTTGAATATAGTACAAATTAAAACAACAAAAATGAATGCTCATTTCATTTTATTCATTTATAACTTATAAATAAATGAAAATTAGATTAATGGAGACTTGTGTGTTATAATCAAAGACAGAATTTGCCTAAAACTCTATAACATTTAGTTTAACAATGAGCAGAGAATATTAAATGGGTAGGCGAGACGAGAGGTTAAGTCGTAATTCTTTACACTTTCATTTCATTTTATTGATAGTTGTATTTAAAAATATAAAAACTCAACACTAAATAAACATTATAAATTAATTACATTTGATAATTATGAGGTAGTATTTGAATTTGAATTACTAAAAAATCACATTCCATATTGTAAATTGTTCAAATTAGTGAGGGCAAAGTTCAAATTTTCTAAAAGTTTAATACACTTTTATTATTTTACTTCTGCCTCCACTTTCCCCGCCCTATCTCCACCCATAATTTCAGTGGATAGAGGCTTTGGCTTCTTAGCAAATTTTAGTCTAGGTTCAACAACTGGTGGAAAGACATCTTTTTCAAGAGGAGACCTTTGGATTTCCCATAATTTTACTTTTAACACTAATTAATTCCTTTCTCTATATTTCTAATTTTTTCCCTTTTGGTGGTTTGACTTCTGGTATTGGACTAAAGTTTGGTTGTGTTTTCTTTTTTCATTTATTTATAGGATATAGTAATTGATTAGTTAACAAATCTTGAAAATAAATTGCTTATTTCTATTATGAGAAAACATGCGAAATTCCACATTAGAACTAAACCCACATATTTTGGAGGATTATAAATACAATATCATGTGTTTTAAATGTTTGAACAGTACAAGTTTTAAATCACAGCTATATGATACCCTAATGAGACCATATAATTCCCCTATGTTTTAATGCTTCACCTATACAATCTTCAAGTTTATGGTATAATTCGAGATTAAATAATTAACTTAATTACTATGAATTATATACCTTTATAAGATTGATTAGCTGTTTGATCAAACAAAATTGTTATGTTATATGAAAATTGAAAATTCATATGCATTATGATGGTAAAAATAACTAGCCTTAATTTATTTTGAGTTAATCTTAGCATTAACTACTTAGATGGATTGGTATTATTGGTACTTGAGCACCACCTTGCCAATATAAGGAATGGCTGCTGTTATTGGCAGAGCAAATTTACTTTAGTTGTCAAAATTACCCTTCACAATTTATTCTAATTACTAATTCACTTTCACTGGACCTCAGCAACTGCTTTGGGACTATTGACGTTGTGTTGCTGTGTTGGGTCTCCATCCTCATCCTTTGATGGTTCTGTTTTTGCACTAGTCAAGTCCTGAAATTCCATAGCCATGCCAATCGACTGCCTTCAAAATTGACGACAATTTCAAAGCATCCGATTTCACATTTCTTGATCCATTGCTTCATTCCTTAGATACCAATTTCCAAGGGTGATGTGATTTTCTTTTAATTCGTTAGAGCACCTGATATGATTTTTTATAGCAATTTTTGTATCTATTTTTTTAATGAACTTTTGTATTTATTTTTATTTGCTTTATTTGTTTTTCATTGTACTAAGAGAAATTGAACAACTGGGTACTAAGGGTTGTACTTCAGAAAAGGTACTAAGGGTGGTGGATTATGACTTGGCTTAGGGTAGAAGAACAGGGATGGCAGGTGTGGGACCTGGGGTTTGGAGATTTTATATCAAATTATTTTCTTATTTTATTATGATGGACCTAAAAATCATTGAGATGAAAATTTTTTGGGAGGTGGTGGTGGGAAACATTGATATTTATCAGGTTGACAAAAATAAAAAGCTTGAAGGATGTGGAAAGGTGATTTTGATTAGGTGGTGGTTGTTCTTAGAAAGTGGTGGACGAGAGAAGTTTAGAGGTTGGGTGAGTCGACTGTAGATCAAGTGGGCCCAAGATTTTATAGAGTTAAAATATGAAGGATAATTTTGTATATTAGATAAATTTGCTCTGACTAGATGTGATATGCTTTGGCAATAATAGCCAATATTTTCCCATTTTGGGACATGAAAATCACAATAAATAACAAACATTCAATGTATAGCTAGCTTGAGTTATTTCAAAGAATTAAGTAGGAAATTGAATGCTATAAAAAGAAAAGCAATAGCCAAATAATATCTATCTCGATTTTTCACTCGTAACATTTATATCTCGCTGAATTTTCAAAAGATTTTGAGGCAAGTATATCTAGGATGCAAGAAGATACGTAATTTTCAATGTTATGGTCCAAATTGGCAACATACTATGCTGAAATTTACCAAAAAACTTGAAAAAAAAAGAGTGAAAAAACATAATTTGATACCCAAATAAAAAACTTCCATAATGTTTCAAAAAAAAAGCCCCAAATCCATCATAAAACAGGTAACACAAAAATTCTAATTGCAATTTTACTTTATTATCCCTTCTATAATACTAAAGAAATTAATTGAGCAAGAGTTAGGATTTAGCTCAAGTATAGGAGGCTGACTCCACTAACTAGGTGTTCATTGTATTGTTAAGGCAGCGTTACGAGGAGGGGACTTTTGTTTCCTCACATACTTCCTAGCCCAAACATGCTTGCCATTGATGGTGTACTTGGCTTTTCCACCTTCCACAACCTTAGCAAGGGCTAAGGATGACTTAGCAACAACACGGGCGTACAATACTTGCTCATTTGGTGGAACTTCTTGCATGTGAATGGTTTCAATGAAGTCTCCAAATTTCCTGTCAACGATTGAAACATTTGACAAGGAAATTAGAAAAGATATCAAAAAATGTATTAATTATTTATGGTTAAATAAAAAATAAAAATGATAAACATTAGATATGATATGGGATGTTAAACTTTCAATAAGCATTTTTTCATAAATTAATGATAGGGACGTACCCTTGAAATGGAAAACCTAAAGTATCATATTGGTTACACAACATGGCTTTTATATGGGTGGTCAAACCACACTATCCAATCCGCCTTGATTTGAATAGTGAAGTATCCAAAAGTTCTTTATTTGTCGGGTCAAATCAGGGTTGAGTACAAATAATACATTTTAGAACCCGCAGATATCTTACCTTCCAATAAAGTTAATATTCTCATACAAATTTATAGGTAGACATATAATTTTGTGAGGAAAAATTTAACCCTAATGCCTTATCGAGGGTACATTCATCACAGTTATTATTAAAATTGAAACCTTCTCTATTGATATAATCTTCATCAATACTAGTTGAATTAAGTTTGCACCATTTGCTATTTTTTGGATACTGTTTTGTTATTATTGTGCTTTTTTATATGATTATATACTTCTAATCTTTTAGAAAGTTATTATACACAATTCAATATTTTATTTTTTTAAAATAAATAATTATGAGGGAGGGTCGAAACACAAGTACCTGTGATCCAACCTTGTTTCACTGAATACTCGATAGCTGGATATATAGTGAATTGAGGAACGGATAAGAATAAAAAATAGTTGGCCCAACAGTAAAGGTCGGGTCAATCAAATATTTTGTGATACCCAAACCACTCCCACCCTTACCTATACATTTCCTAAGAGAATAATCAATGGTATAGCACATTTAACTTATGATTGGATACAACAAAAATGGATCTAACGACATTTGCCATTATACCTAGACAAATAGAAATAGTTATGAGTAATACCAATGCAGCAAGAATAAATTTAATCTTGCATAAATTAACAAAAGAAAAAAATGCAAAAAATATAAAATTAAGAAGAAATGATGAGAGATACCTTGTGAAGAAGTCTGAAAACACTGTCCTAAGTTCAATTTCTGAAATAGGGTAACCTTTGGAGAAAGTTAAGAAAATTGTCCTCTCATCAGGGCAGACTCCATCATTCTCTCCCATCAAATCATTTAACATGTAACAAAGTTCATTTTCCATAATTTCATCTTCCGTTAATTGCCTGCTAATTCCTCCAGTCATTGGAAAAATTACGGAACCAAAAGACTGCATATGATTATTATAGCCAGGAAACCTATATGGATTAGCAGTAACGTTATTAACCATGTTCATTACCCCATTCCCAATAATATTATTTGAATTATTTCCAACTTCACCAAACAATGAAGTTTTTTCACCAACTTTCTCCACCAATAGAGGGTTTAATTTTGGGTTTTGGTTTCGGACACCACCATGGCCTTGTTTTTCTCTCGTAGTATAAAAACTCCCTTTCGGGACCACTGGGAGAAATCCTGTACCGCGTACTGAACTTTCATGTAAACCACGAAAGGCTCTCGAACAAACTTGTCCAATCTACGATTTTCGACACCCCACGAAGAACCCCAATTCGGTTTTCGTAAAAGTAATGAAAGCTAATGTTTCTCTCCACAAAACTCGGGAGCAAAAGGAGCTGATATTTTGTTTTTTCACCATAGGGGAATGTATCGCTCTCGACGCAATTCAGGCATTTCACGCTTTCATTTGCTAAATCATTCAGCAAAGGTGATGGAATTGACAACATTTGGTTCACGAGGGTTAAGTTGTCCACCACTTCTTGTTCTAGCCACATCCAAAAGGCCATGACCTGCATGGATTCGGCACGGTCTCGGCCGAGGTTGAAAATCAAGCGGGTATATAACCTGCGGTCGATAGAATGGAACAGCTTGAATTCATCATCCGTTACTGAAGGAGATGTTGTGGTTTGAACTTTTGGAAGAAAGGAAGCCATTGTTGTTTTTCTATATAATAAAAAAATAATTATCAAATGATTTTTTCTGTAAAATTTAATCAACTTTTTTTGCCTAGTATACTATATAGTATGCCTGTTATAGAGAAGTAAAGTGAAGAGGTAGCAAAGGTGGCTGTTGAGAAATGAAATGGTGAAATAGAGCAGCATTACTTAGAAAGATACAGCCACTCCAAAAAGTAACATTATTTCAAACTCAGTGAAAATTTTATTTGATTATTTTTTTTTTCTATTTTGATTTGTTTTTTGAGCCTTGAGATAGAGTTTTTGTCACTTGAGATGATGTAACCACCTAGAATAGGTAAGAAACCTTTGTAAAAGTAAATGCCTATATTCAATTTATAAAACCTTGTTATAAATTCATTTAATGAAATATTATATGCATAGATTTTTTTCCTTTTCCGCTCTACCAGAAATCGTAAAAGGAGGGAAAGAAAATAGAGAAAGAAATTAAACTATGACAAATTATTTAAACGGTTATAAATTCATAATTACTTGCTAAAGTTAATTCACATGATAAAATCATATTAAATCCCAACCACTGATTTTAAATACTCGGTCGAATTTTGTTCATTCTTTCTCGAATCTAGTGATAATAACACATCAGTAGTTTTGTCACTTTATCACTTTATATAGATGCAATGTCAAATTATGCATTAGCATCTGCACATCTTGTGGTTCTTCTACCATGCTTATTATTACTAACTATTTTTGGTGTTTAAAATTAGACAAATATTCAGTTACCAATTAATGATGCTTATATTGCATAATTTTGAATATATACTTCCTCTTTTGTTTTATTTAAATCATCCCTCCCTCTATCCTCTTAATGACTCAAACCCAGTGACAGAGTTAATATAATTTTTCATTTGAGCAAAAATAACAAAAAAAAATCTTTAAATTTATAAATAGTCGTTGACAATAATAAATAGCATATTTAATAAATTGCAGCATACATATTTAATAATAAATAACATTGTATATATACGAACCCACTAACATCTTACAACATTAAAGTATGAAATTTTTTGTATAAAAATCACTAATGGATACAACTCATTAAAGTCTTGGACTTGGTCTTGCAATTATCATTAATACTAAGATAGACTCTATATATTACTTATTCTTTATTAATTAATAATTATTCTTAATAGTTATATGCCCATATGCATTGGCTCTGGGTTAGATGCTAGAGTTGGACTTATTGGGAGGAAAGGGAGAAAGCCATATAAACATATATTCGAGAAGATATTTTTATAATTTTTTTTTTTTTAAATTAAGGGGAGTAAAGCTAAGTTTCACAAGGTGTAATTAATAATTTAAAAAAAATCAAGGGAAATAATCTAAATTTGAAGGTCTTGGATATATATGTGTGTGGACAGTTTAGATATTTTCTAAAATTCTTAGGGGGCAAAAACTAATTTTTATAAAAGTATAATAAAAATGTTAAAAATTTCAAGGGAAAAACTAGAATTTTTTAAAGTTACTGGGGTGGCTACTAACATTTAAAGTCGTCCCTTTTTATGTCTCCCAGCGTATTGGCTTTATTTGCAAAACCCAATACCTAAACACTTATATTTTTCTTTGGCCAATGGAGACACATTTAAAAATAATAGTGTAAAAACAATTTTTCGTTAAACATTGGATAACAAAAGTGACATTTTCCTGTGACCAATGGCAATAAGTTACCCACTCACCAAGCAGATTTGCCCTTGGCAGCATTTTTTCACATATTTGTTTTCATCGTTTACTAAAATTGTTTAATTTAAAGTTGTAAATTACCATGTTAAACTTGAATAATTTTTAATTTTAAGAATCCTTAATTTTTTAAGATAAATTATCTTCAAAAATTGCAGAATCATTTTGCAAATATGCATTAAACAACTAAATTGAGTGAACATTCATTTTCTAACCTTACAAAGAATATAATGTTTTTCATTTTATGATTTATACTATTTATTGAGCAACGATAATTTATGTAAAAATAGTAATTCAAATAAAGAGATAAAAAGTTTTTTTTGTTATAAAAAGTTTGTGGAATGAGAGAGAAAAATAACAAAAACAATTTATTTGATAAAAAAAATAACCATGCCATTTGTTATCTCTTTTTTTACTTTTATTTATCTGTCACAATTTAACTAAAAATAATTAATAAAATTTAGTACGCAAGATACTAGATAAACTTTAAAACTTGAATACTTCAGAAAATTTAGCTTTGTCATTATAACTATTAAGTAGATTTTGATTACAAAAATAAATGCAAACAATTAAGGATTCTAATAAATAGCATTTAATTATTGTGTTTATTCGAATGAAAATTAATTTCATCTAATAAAAAAAAAAAAGGTTTCAGTCCCTTTTTTAAAATTTTTTTTGCATAGAACATGATATACATGGAAAGTATGTTTTTTTATTATAAAAAAAAATTAATTATCCACGTCAAAAAAAGTCTTTATTATTGTACAACTAATAAATAACTTATGTGATTAAATTTAATGACTTTTATAGGATAAAAACATAATAGGTTTAACTATGCAATCAAAATCATGTTCATTAATTGTTTCTTATATTAGTTTCTGGTATTGTGAATTTGGTTATTAGTATTGTAGCTTAATTAGTTTCCGCTGTCTTTATTAAATTAATTATTAAGTGTCTTATGTTATCATTTATACTAATATTTTTTAGTTCTACAAGTTGAATATATTGATCTTGTTATGTATAGTACAAGTTTTTAGCTAGTTTAAAAACTAAATAGTAAACCCGTAGAAGGAATTGACTCAAATTCTTTTTAATTAACTATGCTATCTAGGAGGGAGAAATTACATGATCAATGGGTATATAATAAACTAGATTTGAGTGAATTAATTGACTCCTCAATTACACTATGAATGGGTGTATCTTTGATATTACAATTGAAAATCCAAATTGGTATAATACTCATCATAATTAACTTTAGTTATGCAACAAAATTGAATTTAAATGGATTAAGAGGTTTCATTTTTCTAGTTAAACAAATTAGGAATCATCCATCCATTTTGTTGATAAAATAAAGGATTAAGAGTTTTTTATGACATCATAATTCTTGTAATATTTTAACTTAACTATTTTACACCATCCAAATGAATATTATGTGCAAAATGAATGCCGAGAACTTCTCAATTTCTTTTAAATTATGCATGTTGATCTACTTATTAGAATATAATTGGAGAGAACACAAAGAGAAGAGCTTTTTATTAGAGACTTGATTGCAAGTGAGATAACACGATCTATTCTTTGTATTCAATTAGGACTAAATATGACTTACTATGCATTTTGTTTCAAATAAGCTTTAAAATTTGAATACTTCAAAAAATTTGGCTCTATAATTATAACTGTTAAGTAGACTTTGTTTACAAAATAAATGCAAACTAATTATTTATTCTAATAAATACTGTTTAACTATTGTATTTATTCGAAAGTAAAATTAATTTCATCTAATCCAAAAAAAAATATAGGTTTCATCCTTTTTTTTTTTTTTTTTTTTTTTTTTGCATGGACATGATGTACATATATGGGAAGTATTTTTTTAAATACATATATATATATATATATATATATACATATATATGCATATATATATTTGTCCATGTTAAACGAAATGTCTTTATTATTGTACAACTAATAAATAACTTATATGATTAAATTTAATAACTTTTGTAGGATAGAAACATAATAAGTTTAACTATACACTCAAAATCATATTCATTAATTGTTTCTTATATTTGTTTTTGGTCCTGTGAATTCACTAGTATTTTGGATTAATTAGTTTTTGTTGTCTTTATTAAATTAATTATTAAATGTCTTATATTATCATATTCATTCTACTAATATTTTTTAGTTATACAAGTGCATATATATATATATAGATAGATATCTTCTCGTGTACAGTATGAGTTTTTAGCTAGCTTGAATACTAAAGAATAAACCTGAAGAAGGAATTGACTCATAAATTCTTTTCAATCAACTATGCCATCTAGGAGATAAAAATTACATGATCTATATGTATATAAACTAGATTTGCGTGAATTAATTAACTCCTCCATTATGCTATGATCAATGGGTATATCTTTTATCTATTGCAATTGAAAATCAAAGTTGCTACAATACTCATCATGACTAACTTTAGTTATACAACAAAGTTGAAATTAAATATTAATAGGTTTCATTTTTTATTTACACACATTAGGAATCATCCAGCCATTTTATTGATAAAATAAAGGATTAAGAGTTTGTGGCGGCATTATAATTCTTGTAATATTGTAACCTATTTTATACCATTAAATGAATATTATGTGCAAAATGGATGACGAGAATTTCTCAATTTTTTTTTAAATTATACATGTTGATCTACTAAATAGAATATAATTAGAGTAAACGCAAAGAGAAGAGCTTTTTATTGGACTTGATTGGAAGTGAGATAACATGATCTGTTCTTTGTGTTCAATTAGGACTAAATATGACTTAATATGCATTTTGCTTCCTATATTTGTGGGTGGTGTAGGCCTATATGCTTCAATTGTATCAAATTTCACCACTTTCAAGTAGTGGCACTTATCAATCTAGGTAATTAAAATAATAATTATGTGATGTGAAAAAAAGAATGTGATTGACTTGGATATTAAAATTGACTCACCGCTTAAGTAAGGAAATAGTCTTTGAATAGTTACTTTTTTTAAGAAAAAACCAGAAAAATTATTCTTTCAAAGTTGGATCTTCAAAGCTAATATAGGTGGTTAGTCTAGTATGATTACCAAATTAATTAACTAGCATTTTAGTCTCTTTTTTGTTTCTCTATTCTTTGGTTTAATCTAATTAAAACTCAATGCAATAAAAGGATATTTTCATGGTGCATAACATTTCAAGATATATATATAATTCACTGAATCACAAAGAATAACATAAACACAATTTTAACATGATTTAGCGTAACTTTTACAAGAAGTAGGTTAATAGACTTGCCATTCTCACTTAAAAGACCTAATGAACTTACCACTCCAAAGCTAGACAGCACTACACATACATCAAAATCATAAGCATTTTAATATTTCATCATTGGAGTCATGTTTTATTTGTAACTAGGAACTCATGCTGGAGGTTACTTAATTATTTTTCTTCACATATTTCCTTGCCCATACATGCTTCCCATTAATGTTGTATTCTGCTTTTCTGCCTATACAATCACATCAACCATTGAAACCGTCGACAAACAAGTCGTGCATACAATACTTGTTCATTCGGGGTAACTTCTTGCATGTAAATTGCTTCTATAAAGTCACTGAATTTCCTATGACAAACACATAATTGTTATATAAATTAGCACATGAATCTCTAAGTATAAAATATGATTAGTTAATTAACCAAATTGGAAGAATTAATGAAAAGTAAGAGAAGAAGAAGTACATACCTAGTAAAGAAAATTCTACGTTCTAATTTAGAAAGAGGGTAATCCCTCGAGAAGGTTAAGAAAATTGTCCTACCATCTGATAGGATATTATCTATATTACCCGTAACACTTAAATAGCCAAAAATGGATCTAATTAGTTCACAACTTTGGGGTTCTTGCTGCCTTCTACCATTATGAGCTTGCACTTGGCTTATTTTCAATTGGCAAAATTTGCTGATTAATATTGATTGTTCTTCCCCCATGAGGTATATCATATACTACTTGTCTAGGTGGAAATTTTGGGTAGCAGACATTAAGTCTCGTATAATCATGTGACCAACCAACTTCTTTGGGACTATTAGATCCTCCAAGAGGAACCATAGCAAATTTTTCATCATCAACAAAATTTTGAAGAATGTCTTTAAAAGCCCTAACACAAACATCATTCACCATTCTCTTCACCCCATAAATCATAGTGAATCGATGTTCGTGCAAGAGTTTAAGACTAATCTTTTGGCATACAAATTTTGGGAGCAAAACAAGTTCAAAAATACACCATTTCTAAATGTTAAAATATCACTCTCCATGCATTTCAGGCAGACAACACTTTCATTTACAACTTGATTAACTACCACAATGGGCAACTTCAATAACTGAGTCATCAAATCCATCTTGGTGCAAATAACAGTCTCTAGCCACATCCAAAATCCCATGATCTTGCATGGATTGTTTAGGGTCTCTGCCAAAATCGAAAATTAATCGTGAGTATAATTTTCAATCAATCAAGTGATATAAATTGAATTGTTCATCTGTAATTTTGGGACAAAAATTAGGAAAAAGAGCATAAGCAGACAATGACATTTTCTTAAATATATGTAACGAAGTTGGGATTTTTTCTTATAGAAAATAAAAGGATTATTTTTTTTATGAATGAGTACTTAGATAAGATAGATATTTAAGAGGATGGGTACTTCTACTTGAAAAATATTTTCATGCTTATATACGTGAATATGAAGGTGTAGGCCACAACATTTTGGAAAATGCTTGTTGAAAGAAATGCTAAAATTCAAAGGTGTTATTATGATACCGTATATGGAAATTTTTGTTAAAAATTTTTTGTCATTCATTAGATTTTAATGTGCTTGTTCACTTACCATTTTTATGTAGGTGAATTAATAATAACCATTTGCTCACATAATCTGTAGTGATTACATGAATCGCAAGACCATTTAAATTTTTCAAGTGTGTTGAGCATGTCATTAATAGAGATCGCTTGAAATATAATCTACTTTGGAGTTATCTACCAGAAATAAAAATTAATTTAAGAAAAAAAATTGTAACGATTCACTTCTATACTTTTGGAATAAAAATCAAATTTGAAATCATAGCAACAAATACATTAAAAATTAAACAACCAAAAAAATTTAATTCTAAACAAAATAATTAACTATAGAAAAGTTTTTTGTATACAGGGAAATGCTTTCCCCGATCACCTACGACACCATCAACATTTCGGAAAAAGAGATATTTCTAAATATAATAATTTTTTTTACTTCTAAGTATAGTACATTAAGTTTTGTTATTATTAAAATATAAAATTGATTAAGATATAACAATGGCACTTGTTTTGGTATAATATTTGCACATACAATCAATTGATTATTTACCATTGAACTTGCACCTTGTTAAAAGATATTTGAAATATCTACAAATATCATTAAACAATTTCCTAATGTTTCATTATCGGTAAAGGTTTTGTAATAACTAATAAATGAAGACATTTCCATATGTTCCCTATTTTAATACCCCCTTTTTTTCATACATAGTTATTTTAGTATCAATAGTTCTCACTTAAAAAGGAACATCTCTTAATACATACCAAAAAAAAATTGTGATATATATATATAGGGAAATTCTACAGTCCCTTTTAGGAAATCATTCCTTTGTACTTTAAGGGCTTATACAATACAATATTTGTGTTTTAAAAATATTTGTACTGTAAAAGTTTTTAAAGTCAGGGGATATATTCCCTCAATGGAACTGTAGAATTCCCCATATATATATATATATATGAAAAATTCACATCCCTTTTCCTAAACCAGACTTATACTTTAAGTGCTTGTACAGTAAAATACCATATGTTTAAAAAGCTGGTATTGTACGAGCTTTTAAAACCAAAGAAATGGTTCCCTAAAATGGACTGTAGTATAAAAAAAAACTCTATACGTTAGGTGTTTTTTTTTTTTTGATCGGATGGAATGTAAGAACTAGAAAAGTAGAGATGAAACTTTGATGCTTTGATCTTCTAGTAACTTTTTTTTCTCTATTTTGAGATTTTCAAGATGAAATTTCAATTGTTATTTTCCTACTACATTATTGAATGTGGTTTTGGTGCTTAGTAGATTAAATATAATCTACTAAGCACATGATAACGTGGATTTGGTCCTGAGAAAGAGAATACATCCAGGTTGTGTAGTGTGGTTGTTTGTGATTTTGTCGGGTTTTATTGTCCTTAGACATATAATAATATATTAAGAGTATTATATCGTTGCGTTTTAATTCTTATAATATAAGTATTTAAAATACATAATGTTGTATTATACAAATATTTGAAATATATACAACAACATAATATTTCAACCGGACGATAATATATTTCACCATCTAAACACAAGGAACTTGACCAATTACGTACGTACATTAAAAGAAGCTGCATGTACAAGACAAGATACAAATTATACATGGAAAAGGCATGAATTAATTATTCACTTCAATATTGTTACAATTCATTTCTGGTACGTCGAACCTGGATTTATTTTAAATAAGGAAATAAAAATAAAAATAAAACGGTCTATTTTCAATTAATGAACACAAAATTAAATCGAAATAATTGTTACAATATTAGAAGCTAGTAAAATGTTTTCAAGAAAATGTGTCATCACTTGCGCTCCGGCACCAGCCCAGATTTTGATCTAACATCACGAAGCCGCTTCTCCTTTGATAGCGTTTCCGCAAACCTATGCCAAATGCGAGTGTGCTTAATAAAATATTGAATGGTGTATATTAACAAGGCTGCAATAAAAATGTTATGAAAATTCTATAGTTCCGTTAGGGTACTATGAATACTGTAATGTTTTAAATACTTGTACAATATATAACATCATGTGATGAATATTTGTATAGTACAATCCTTAAAAAACAACAGTATTGATACCCTATTAGAACTATAAAATTCTCCTCTTAAGAAAATTCAAATTTTTTTTCTTTTTTCCCTTAAAATACCTTTTGAGAGCATTCTCATTTGTGCCCTCATTTAAAGGTTCATAAATTCCAGTGTTCAAATTCACCCTTGAAACTGGCTTCTTCAGCAATTTCTCACCAACTTCCACAAGATTCTCTAAATTTTTCTCAGTGGCAGTATCCACAGAAGATAGCACCCCAGTTAATGAGTCATCCTTTTTTATTTTGGAAGGCAAAAAAAAAAATAGAGTCAATGAGGGATCAAATTAACTTTTAAGAAAATTCTACTGTTTTCTTATAAATTATCTCGTTGTACTTTGAAAACTTATACAGTGCAGCACAATTTGTTTTAAAAACTTGTACTTTACAAATTTTCAAACCAATTGAATAGTTCCTCAAGGCTGCAAAATTCCCTAATTTTTTTTGTCGAATTGTTAAACTGAAAAATAGTAAATATTAATTAGGAGGAAGATGAAAGTGAATTATCCACCTGAATTCTTAGGTAATTGTCTTCACACTGAAGGGCTTGAAAGATAGTGAATTTTGTACAAAGGTGAAAATCAACCATATCACTACTTGCTTCGTTAAAGACGTCTACTAGTGGAGATGAACCACCATTTATAAGCCAAGCCAAAATGCCCCATTTGGCTGCCTTAACAGCATCATATTTCTGTTCAATTTTCGCTGTACCAGTTCCCAAAGATAGAACAAGAAACCGTTCATATTCCGTGGGTTTCATCGGAGAGAAGTCGGTATTTCCTTGACTAATCTCCTTGGTCACTTCGTTTATGGCAATCAAAGTCTATTCAATCAAGAAAACAATATAATTAATTAATTCAGAAGAAATACTAATAATAATAACAAATACCTAAAAATATGAATAAAATTCTTCATGGAGACAAACAACATTGGAAAAGGACAATTACCGGATTATTTGCTGCTACGCCACCATCAACTAGATTGAATTGTCTCACGCTCCCATCAGAATTTTTGGTTTCAAAATAATGGGCTGGAAGGAAAGTAGGAGCAGCTGAAGTTCCTATGCATATATCTGACAATATTCCGTCTAGACTTGGGTCATTCTTGATCTGATCCATGCACGAAAGTTAAAACTAGTTATTGATATGACCCTAAAACATTTTTAAGAGTAATTCAAATTTGTATCTATCAATTCATACCTAGTTCGAACTTTGCATCTCTTGAATTTCGACATTTTGCAGTTTTACTTTTCAAATCAATTCTACTTTAGTCTAATTTTTAACTTTATTACCAAATTAATAGAATTTTTATATGTCCACCCAAAATATCATGACAGGTTGTTTTATATCCTGTTGAATTTGTTGTGTACATGTAAAAATTCCATTATTTTGTAACAATGTTGAAAATTATATTGGACTGAAGTTGTACGAATTTGAGAAATGGGATACGATATGTCCAAAATTAAAATTAGATGTGCAAAGTAAAAATTGAGTATAAATTGAAGAAAACATAGTGGATTTATTCCATATTTTTATTACTAAAATGAAAAAAAAAAAAAAAGATTAATTAAGACACCAACCACATAGCTAGAGAAGATTGTAGGCTGGAGTAGCTTCATGTCAAATGTTGGAATGACAACATTAGTTAATGTTTGGTGTAGCTTTGTCTTTCCCACTTTTTCTTGTAGAAGATTATGAAGAAACTTTCCATTGTATTTGGGTCCAACCATAAGCTTAAGTTCTTGTGCAGTTCTACCCAAAAAATTGCTGCATTCTCATTATTAATTTAATAGAAGTTAATTAATGAGAATCATGTTAGAACTAATTACAATTTTCATTGTATGTATATATCTTCTTGAATTAGTAAATTGAACAGGATTAATTACCTCTCTTGTGGGAAGATTTTAGGACAGTTTTCAAGGTAGAAGTCCTTAATATCTTTGGCAGCATAAAGAGGGCGATTGTTTTCATTAGGGGCAGTAAGCATGGCAGTCACAAGTCCACCAGTACTTGTTCCGGCAATCACATCAAAGTAGTCGGCAAGTCTCGCATCTTCACCATCCAATTTCTGCTAAAAACCCCAAACTAGAATGTTGAAATCATTCCCAAATATATATACATATAGACACACACATGCCAGAAAAGGACGTGGAGGGATACCAACATATACAGTAGAGATATTATTGTTAATAAAAATGTAGGAATGCATGCATATGACATTGTAAAGAACTTATTCAAGGCAGAATTGTCTAAGAGGACAAGTAGAAAGTTTGGTCGAACATGTGTTCGATTCTCAGTACGTTTTACCCTCTTTTGGTGGATGTGGTATTTAACAACTATCAAAGCCGGATACAGGATTTAAAATTTGGAGGCAAAGTTATATAAGCACGTATTTAAGGAGACGTTATAATTTTTGTAAAATTTTAACGGAATAAAGCCTATGAAGGTGTTATTCAAAGCTTAAAAAAAAAAAATCAAGAGAAAAAAATATAATTTTAAAAGTCTTGGAGATAAAAGTATGTGATGTGTCTAGCAATATATATATATATATATATATAAAAATATTTTGGTAGATCATACGGTCTTTAACTCCACCTGTAGACCCTGTAGTCATGATTAAATTTTAAAAAATCTTGCTTACATCAGCTGATGTTATAGATTCTCTAAAATTTAATCCACAACGCAGTCTACTTTTGTCAAAGCTTATGTCTATCAAGATGTGTATGCCATACATCATAATATATATATATATATATATATATATATATATATATATATATATAGAGAGGTGTGTGTATTTGGATTTTATGGATTTGAGAAAAGATTTGAAATCCACTTATTTGTTGAATTGTAAAGTCAAAATAGATGAATTTTAAACCGATCCAAATTAGGAAGGAAGTTATTTGAAATCTTTCATTTCATATTTTTTAATTTGGATGAATTTGAAATTTATCTATTTCAATCTTACAAATCCTTCTTAGGGGGACTGTTGCCCTACTAACGACGGATCATCGGGGGCGAGGCTGCCTCCAAGATTTTTAAAATTATATTTTCCTCCTTAAAATCTTTATATTATTATTAAACTATTACAAAATTAGACCTTCCCCAAATTTTAAACAATATAAAAAATTGTTCCTTGCGTATGCATTTATATAGTCTTATTTTTCAAATGTTTTGAAAATATATTATTTTTCTTGATATTTTTTTTAAATTTTCAATAATACCTTTAAAAAAATTAGACTTATTCTCTAAAATTTTGTAAAAGTCATAAAACTATCTTCCTAAAAATATGTATATATAGTTTTTACCTCTCAAAAATCAACTCTTAAGTCTGTCGTATGCCCACCCTGTATATCCCCTCATCACTACCACTATAAGTAGCAAAATTATGATAGTAACCTGCCCTAAGGTAACCTACCTTTCTACTAACTTTTTATTACCAAAAATAAATTATTAAAGATATTTTTAATAGAAATGTAGGCATCCTTGTGACACGATCCGCCCATTTTGACCAAGAGGTTTGGCCCAAAATAAAAGTAAGTCCAAATGATTGGCCCAGAAGATAAAGGAACATTCTAGAATTCTCCAGAATATTCTAGAAGGAATAGTTCTTTGCATAGAATTCTCTAGAATCATGTAGATTGGGAATATTCTCTAGAAGGAATATTCTTTGTATAGAATTCTCTAGAATCTTGTAGATTTGTATTTACTTTGGTAGGTTCTAGAATTTTCTCTTACAAGTATAAAAAGGGGCCAACCCCCTCATTTGTAACACACCTCAAGTTGAGCAATTGAATATACAGAGTTATATTTTCTCTCAATTCTCTCTTCTTTGTTAGTGTGAGAAAGGTGACTTAGGTGAAAACCTAAGTGCCGCACGGTTGATACCACTTGTCACGGGTGAGCCCGTGACAAGTGGTATCAGAGCGAGGTTTTGTAGCAAGTGCTTGGCAAGAAGACACGATGGCTGGAACTTCATCTGACGTGACCCATGAGGAGATTCCTCAGACAAAGAAGGACAGGAAGGGGCGAGAACCATCAAGAGATGTGCTGACAGCTGCCATTGCTCGTGTGGAGAAACTCGAGTTGGCCATGGCAGAAACCCGCGACGCTGTTGAGGATGCAGTCGTACGCATTGACGGGGTTGAGTCCAAGGACGAAGACCTTAGGGGAGAAATGTAGGGTGAGCAATGCTGCGGTAGATGGTTTGGCCCAGAGGTCCGAAAGTCTGGAGGCAGAATTGGTGTCCATCAAAGACGAGATTGCGGCCATACGTACGGAGCAAGACCAAGTTGCTACTATGCGGGAGGAGTTTGAGGCACTCAAGACAGAATTGATTGCCTTGAGAGGAGCGGTTGCCGGTGGGATACACATCTTCTTCTACCCTCAATATGCAGAGAGGGACGCTCGTGCAAAACTTTGCCGACTGGAGATGAAGGGTGAAGTCAGGGAGTACGTGAAAGAGTTCTCCCAATTGATGCTGCAAATTCAAAGCATGAGCGAGGAGGATGCCTTTTTCCAGTTTATGGATGGACTTAAGCCATGGACACGGTTGGAGCTGGAAAGAAGGAATGTGGATAATCTATCTAACGCAATGTCGGTGGCTGAGTCTCTCTTGGAGTTCAAGCCACGGGAAAAGCCAACTCCGCCAAAGGAAAAACCTAATTTCTCCAAACCAAAGGGTAAGGAGATTGTGAAGGAGAGGTACAAAGAATTTGGTGGGGGAGCAAGGGAGAAGTCCCCTTCCAAGAACGAGGGGAAGTCGTTCATAACAAAAGACAAGGGCAAGCGACCAATGAAATGCTTTTTCTGACGGTCCACACATGGCGCGAGAATGTCCGGCGAAAGTAAAATTAGCAGCCATGGCCATGGAAGAAGAGAACGCAGAAGAAAAGCAATTGGTTTCACTACGGATCCTAAATACCATCAAGGTGAAGAAGTCGCAAAAGAAGAGGGGCTTTATACACATCTAGATGTGGAGTTGAGCGGGCCACAATCTAAGCGCTCTAGTGGACACTGGAGCTACCGACTTCTTCATCTCGATCGAGGCCGCCAAGAAACTCAACCTTCAAGTGGGAAAAGGCATGGGCACCTTGAAGGCCGTCAACACCAAGGAGGTCCCTGACCATGGGTTGGCAAGCAAAGTGGATGTAGCCATGGGGCAATGGAAGGGCAAGACTTCACTTGAGGTAATCCCCCTTGATGATTATGATGTTGTGATAGGACTTGACTTCCTTGATCGTATTAGTGCCATGCTTTCGCCGACTAGTATATGCATTCTGGATTCGCAATACCAATGTGTGGTACCTCTAAAGATGGAGTCTGGAAGGGATCACAAGACCCTATCTGCCATCCAAATATGCAGCGGGTTGAAACGAGGGGAGCCAACCTTCCTCGATCAACCCTGAAGGTAGATGAGGGAGATATCCAAAGGGAGGTGCCTGAGGTGGTTGCAGCAGTACTGGAGGAGTTCAAGAGTGTGATGCCTGCAGAGCTGCCGCTCTTGAGACAGGTATGGGACCCATCACGAGATCGAGTTGATCCCAAAGACCAAGCCACTGCGATAGTCCCCTATCGCATGGCCCCTCCGGAGCTCGCAGAACTAAGAAAACAGTTGAAGGTTATTTGCTGGATGCGGGGTACATCATACCCTCGAAGTCTCCATTTGGTGCCCCAATACTGTTCCAGAAGAAACACGACGGGTCCCTGAGGATGTGCGTAGACTACAGGGCCTTGAACAAACTGACGGTGAAGAACAAATACCCCATACCATTGATTGCCGACTTGTTCGACCAGTTTGGAGGTGCACGATGGTTTTCCAAATTGGACCTAAGGTCCAGTACTGGCAGGTACGCATTGCAGAGGGTGACGAACACAAAACAGCATGTGTGACGCGATACGGTGCCTATGAGTTCCTCGTCATGCCTTTCGGCTTGACCAATGCCCAGAGACCTTCTGAGAGTTGATGAACTCTGTACTTCGAGAGTTTCTCGATAAATTTGTGGTAGTATATCTTGATGATATCGTGATCTATAGTCACACTTTGGAAGAGCACATCCAACACTTGAGAAAGGTGTTTAGGGTGCTTAAGGAGAACCAACTCTTCGTGAAAAAGGAGAAATGCGCGTTCGCAGAGCAAGAGGTGCCGTTCCTTGGACACATTGTGGGGGGAGGCCAGATTCGGATGGATGTGTTAAAATCCAAGCTATTGTGGAGTGGAAACCCCCTACCAAGGTGACAGAACTGCTATCATTCCTTGGATTGACGAACTACTACCGGAAGTTCGTGCGAAGCTACTCCAACATCACCACGCCTCTCACGGACACGCAAAAGAAAGGAAAGGCATGACCATGGGATGAAACCCCTTAAGCTTTTGAAAAACTAAAAGAAGCCTTGACCCCCTTCTGAGGTGTTCCAACAAATGAGGGCTTTGGCCCCCTGTCTCTTATACACATCTCGCATGTTTTATAATTGGCAGGCGCTAATACCAAGAAGGACATCCTTTCTGCCTGCGAGTCGAGAAAGCTCAGCGAGGCGGAAAGGAGATATACAGTGCAAGAAAAAGATTTGACAGCTATCGTCCATTGCCTAAGAACATGGAGGCACTTCTATTGGGGTCCCATTTTACCATGTCTCTCTATGCAGTCTGCATTGCTAAGAGAAGTCCCTGGATGGCCCGCCCACTTTGACAGATATATATTTATACTCTTTTGCGAATTCGACTATGTACTTGAGTACAAGCACAGGAGGTCAACTCTGCCGACGCCTTGAGCCGAAAGACGATGCTTGCGGCCACTAGCCAACTTGAGAGTCTCTGACAGGATCAAAGAGGGATTGAAACACGATGCAGCTGCTAAGAGCCTTCTCGAATATGCCAAGGAGGGAAAAACTCGAAGGTTTTGGGTTGAGAAGGAGTTGCTCTACACGAAAGGGGCGACGCCTCTACGTGCCGCATTATGGGAACTTAAGGCAGGAATTACTGAAAGAGTGCCACGACTCAAAGTGGGCGGGCCACCCAGGGATGCACCGTACCTTGGCGCTAATGCAGAACGGATACTATTGGCCTCGAATGAGAGACGACGTGGAGACTTATGTTCGAACTTGCTTAGTATGCCAACAAGACAAGATTGAACAGTTAATAGCAGGTATTTATAGAGCCTTTGCCGAACATCCAGAGAGACCACTGGGAGAACTCTTCACGTCCTGTCTCTTATACACATCTAGATGTGCCTCCCAACACATCTGAGGAAGATGCTTCAAACTATCTCTGGTGGTAGTTCTTTCTCGAAGTATGGAACTTTCATAGCCGCTCACAATTGTTCTGACAAGCTCGACTATTCATGAAGCATATCATAAAGTATTGGGGAGTGCCACGAACAATTGTGAGCGATCGGGATCCCCGATTCACTGGTAAGTTCTGGACAGAGTTGTTTGAACTACTGGGTTCGGAGCTCAACATGTCAAAAGGTTGAGTTTCTTGGCTTCCTCGACTCGAGATGAAGAAGGCTGTCTCTCCATACACATCTAGAGGCTGTAAAAGGATACACATCTGGATGATGAGAAGAGACGATTCCTTGAGTTTGAGGAAGGCGACCTTGTGTTAGTCAAGATGCACTCTATACTGAGATATCGAAATGTGCATAAGGGACTACTTCGAAGGTACGAGGGCCCGTTCAAAGTACTAAGATGAGTAGGGAAGGTAGCGTACAAGGTGGAACTCCCTTCGAAACTGAAAAACTTCATCCGGTGTTCCACGTGAGCTTGTTGAAGCCATACCACGAGGACGAGGAAGACCCCAACCGCGGGCTGTCACAACGGGCACCTATGGGAGCAAAGACCTCGTATGATCATGAGGTGGATTGCATACTAAAGGTAAGAGATGTACGTCTTGTGTGGCATTAGTCAATGTTGAATACAAGGTCACGATGGAAAGGTTTGCCCAAAAGCAAGGATAGTTGGGAGCCGGTCGAAGCCCTTTGGCAGTTCAAGAAGCAGATTGACGCGTTCAATACCGCCAAAGCCAACGAGGACGTTGCCAGTATAGGTGGGGGAGAATGACAAGATCCGCCTATTTTGACCAAGAGGTTTGGCCCAAAATAAAAGTAAGTCCAAATGATTGGCCCAGAAGATAAAGGAACATTCTAGAATTCTCCAGAATATTCTAGAAGGAATATTCTTTGCATAGAATTCTCTAGAATCATGTAGATTAGGAATATTCTCTAGAAGGAATATTATTTGTATAGAATTCGACTGTGTATGTGAGAAAGGCTGACTTCCTAAGTGCCGCACGGGTTGGGAGCACTAAAAAGAGTGAGCCCGTGACACTTGCATATGACATTTTAAAGAAATTATTCAAGGCAGAGTTGTCTAAGAGGATAAGTAGGAAGTATGGTCGAATGAATATTACAGATGTTTAATTCTCAATGTCCTTTACCCTCTTTTGGTGGATACTATATTTAACAACTAGGAGGGATGAATGTAAGAGTTGAACTTTGGAGTAAATTTTATAAGCATATATTTAGGGAGACATTTTTATAATTTTATAAAATTTTAAGGGAATAAAACCTTTGAGGATTGTATGGAAAACTTTAAAAAAATAATATAATTTCAAAAATCTCAAAAATAAGAGTATAAATATATATTTAGGGGAAAGTTTTATGTGTTTTTTAAACTTCTTTTTGGGGGACGGGGCTGTTGCCCCCCACTATCAATCATTGATGTTAGAATTTGTCGTGTACTTGTGTAAAATATTGTTTGCTTTAGTCAGAGCTTTACGGTTTTGCTCTTGAAAAAGCAACCCACATAGGAGGGATGGTCCTCTGCCTTATAAGTTAAAATCTTTCTTAATTTTCCTCCACTTTACATTACCACAAACCCCCAACTTAGGAAGAATCTTGTGTATGGTCTGAAATTCCTACAAACGGCGTTATTGTGTTGATGTTAGAATTTATCGTGTTTATGTGAAATATTATCCGTTTTGACCGAAATCTCACGGTTCACAAAATTGTGTTGGTGATCTACTCTATCCTTTGAGTGAGGTACTAACTTTTTATTACCAAAATTAAATTATTGAAGATCTTGATACCTGAAGCTCAGACTCTAAAAATCCAAGCTGATTACACCAGGGATGACTCCTTTGATCCCTCCACCATCAATGCTGAGAATTGTTACGACGTTTCCGTAAGTTGGAAGCTGCAAAACTGACTTGGCAATGTTTTCCATGACTGAAAAGTACTAGGTAGTATGGTGTGCAGTGAGAACAATAAAAAAATAATAATGGTTTTCAAGAAACTGAAAAATCCTAAGAAGTTGGAAGATAAATGCTCGACAAAAATGATTCAAGAAATTGTTTGAGTTTTTGGGTTTTTATAGACGAATTTAATTCCAATTTTCTCGGCTTCCAAGTACAGAAGATATTTCACTGCTACTTTTTCTCCACCTTCAAATTTGACTGGACTCTATTATTTGTTTGACCAGAAAAAATATTACGAGTTAGGACCTAGGAGTTGTCAACTTGTGTAGTTACGTGACTAGACAAACGAATTTTCAAAAATTTCTATTCTCTCTTCTGAACAAAGTGACAGACACGTTTTTTGTATTTTCTTTTTCTTGTTTCATTATCAGTATAATTGAATGTTTTTTTCGAGTATGCAATGACACATTTGCAGGAATGGTGGATAGCCGCCGGAGGATTATATATTATTGATTTGTTGGGAATGAAAATTTCTTGTTTGGGTATTCAATAAATTATTCCATAAACTTGATGTGGTCACTGTAGAATTGAGTTTACTTTTGGCATTCCAAATTAATTTTCTCTCCTCTCATATCCCCAATCGCCAGTTGATTTGACATTGAAACTTTTAAAATTTCTATGTATTTTTTTTTTTTTTTTTGTCTTTAGGTACCTATTTTGTATTTCTGACAAAAATTAGGGACCAATTTTATACAATTATCTTAGAATTTACGATTTTATTTGATTTTTTTAAATTTAACTGCTACGTGAAAATTTTTAATTTTTCATAAATTTTTCTAATTTTGTTCAAATTCCAAAGTATTATAGACTAATTTTATTTTATTCGAAACTTTGGAAACTAGTTATTGAATATCCCAAAATTAGAAGGACCAAATATGCATTTTTCCCGAGAAACAATGAAGTTTTTTTTTTTGTCTGAATAGAAATATCATGTGTAATTTATCCAATTCCCACTTGCACTTCCAATATTAATTTTGATCATTTTTCACCAACGCGGTACAAATCTGTCCTATTCTAATTTCCCTGACATTGTCACTAAAATTTTAGCAAGAGATACATTGGTAGTTCAACATTGACTAATCCCACACAAGACAACATAGGCTTCAAGGTTAGTACAAGACTGTCATATTAAAAAGGATTTATGAAACTAGAATCTTAATATAATTCTTTTTTTTTTTTGGGTAAAATTTTAATATAATTCAAATGTAATAAAAACATTCCAATTATGATAAAATAATAAGTAAATCGGGCTCAACAAACATGCAGAAAAACCAAATCAAGAAAGAAAAATATAAAATTTATCTTTTTGATGTACCATCAAGATCCTGTTGAATTTAACATCAACGATTTCTATTCAAATTTTTATAATTATGGAAGTATAATTGATGTCTTAGATGCACATAATGAACACGTAAAAGCATAAACGAAATAAACGATAATGAGATGGATAAAGTAAACGTCATTTGTAATATCTCAAATTTTAGCAAAATGGTCTATGTTTGACAAAGGTGCATGGTGGAAGAAGAAGCATATACAGCAGCCGGGGCCCCGGGATGTGGACCGGAGAATTTTTGGCTACCAACTGAAATCGAAGACTTCTACCAAGTACTCCCCATTTTGCTACAATGACTTTTCTACGCCAACCAAAGGAATTTTTCTTTTTACGCATTTTTTGGGTTTATCATTATAACCGTCACTAATTTGTATACATCTGCTTGTCCTGTTAAAGAAAAAAAATTTCATCCACTATCCTTTAGTGACTCGAATCTGACAGAAATATGGAGAAAAGTTATATATAATTTATGTACATCACTTAAGAATACAAATAAATCTTTATATAGGTTTGAGTGCAACATAAGAAAAGGACACTAAATATCTTGTTAATCAAATAACACAAATCAATCAAAGCTGATCAAATATACACTTTCTTTATATACATTAACATGTCTCCTCAAATTCAAGATAGTTGAATAGAGACCAACTTGAATTTAGAAACTAAATCGAAGAAATGTTCAAGAGGATGTGCCTTAGTAAAAATATTAGTTATCTGATCAGGAGACTGAACAGAAAGAAGCTTCACAGTATAGCACAAAACATGATGATGAACAAAGTAACAATCAGTCTCAATGTGCTTGGTGCATTCATGGAAGATTCGTTATGAGCAATTTGAATAACACTTTGATTATCACAGTAAAGTATAGTAGGAGACTCATGAGTAATTCTCATGTCCAATAATAACCAACAATGTCAAATAAGCTCTTGGGTGGCATTTGCAACAGTACGATACTCAGTTTGGATGCTAGATCAAGAAACAACAGTGTGCTTTTTACTACGTCGGGATATGAGAATGTCACCAAAAAAAAATAGAATTCTGCAGTAGAACGACTATCAATCGGGTCCCCTGTCCAATCAGTATCAGAATGTGCACATAACTCTAGAGAAAAACGAGAAGAAAAGAGAAGACCATAACACAGTGTGCCCCGAAGATAGCGAATAATACGAAGAACAATTGTAAAATGGGTACTCCTAGGACTAGTCATAAAGTAACTAACAATATGAACAGTATAGGTAATATCAGGACGAGTAACTGTAAGATACACCAAACTGTCAACTAGTTGGTGATAAAAAGTTTGATCATGAAGAGGTGCACCCTCCTCTGGAATAAGATGAGCATTAGCCTCAATATAGGTAGAAGCAATCTTGTTGTCAGTTAATTTAGCCCGAGTAATGAAATCTGATGCATATTTGGCTTTTGTGAGAGATAATACCTAGTAATGATGAATACACCGCAAGATTGAGAAAATAATTGAGCAAACTCAAATCTTTTATTTCAAAATGATGATTCAGATACTTCTTAAGTTCAGTAATACCAGTGAGATCATCACCGATAATGATCATATTATCTACAGCTTGGTAAAGAAGTAGAAGAATGATACCGTGAGTAGACTGGGGAACAAAAAGAGTTGAATCATATGAGATACTTTTGAAACCAAACTATTCTACTATGCAACTAAATTTAGATGTGTATGATCTTGGAATTTGCTTTAGACCATAAAGAGTCTTGTGAAGTTTACACACTTGACCAGGTTCATTGGACTATCCATGTGGCGACTACATATAGCTCTTTTCGAAAAGATCACCATTAAGGAAAGCATTCTTAACATTCATTTGAAATATTTCCTAATGTCGGATAGTATCAACAGCAAGTAAAGTTCTAACAAAAGTCAGTCGAGCCACGGTGCAAAAGTCTCTTCATAGTCAATGCCATATTCCTATGTAAAACCTTTATCAACAAGACGAACTTTATAACAATCTATAGTGCCATCAGAGCAGGTTTTGATTTTGTAAACCTACTTACATCCAATAAGAGATTTTGGCAAGAAGATCGACCAGATCCCATGTATGAGTTTTCCCCAAGCATCTACAACTCATCAAACATAACTTGTTGCCAAACAGGATTAAAACAAGCTTCTCTATAGGATGTAGGCTCATGCAAGGAAAGAACAATGGCAAAACAATGATAATTATGAAGACAAGTAGATGGTTCTCTTACCCTAGTTGATCGATGAGGAGAGGAAGGTAGAGGTGCTGTAGAGGACTCAAAAAGAATAGATATGGTAGAACCATCAACTGGACAGTGGCCCTCAGATTGGAATATGGTTGTCTGGAGGAGTAACCAAAGGAACAAAATTAGGAGAATCTATGATAGGAGTAGTCTTAGGAAAAGGATCAACTATAAGGTGAGTAAATAGAGATAGAGAGGAACTTGGAGAGAGATTAAATTTGGACATTGAGAAAAATATTTTATATTCCCAGAAGATAACATAACGAGAGACTTGAAGTTGTTTGGATTAAAGATCCCAACAAAGATAGCCCTTGTGTTCAATACCATATCCTATAAAGCAACATAACCTTTATAGTGTGAGGTTCTAACTTGGTATGTTCATAGGGTTGTAAAAGAACAAAACAAGTACAACCAAAAACTTTCAAGTTCTTATAATTGGGAGGTGAACCATAAAGATGTCCATCAGGGGACTGATTATTAATGACAAGAGAAGGAACTTGATTTATAGTGTAAACAGCAGTAAGAGCAACTTCACCCCAAAATCACTCAGGATAAGAAGAAGAAAGTAAAAAGGCGCGAGTAATGTCAAGAATTTGTCGATGCTTATGGTAAGCACAACCATTTTATTGGGAAGTACCTGGACAAGAACGCGAAAAATGGTGCCCTCTTGGTGAAGAAAATTAATAAGAGATATTTCTTTGTATTCCATGGCATTATCAATTCAAAGAATTTTGATAGGACACGAAAACTGAGTTTTTACCGTTATAGAAAAATCCCGATAAATTTGTGGTAATTCACATTTATTTTTCATTAGAAAAATTCAGGTAAATCGGATAAAATCATCAACAAATATAACTTAAATACTTGAAACCACCCATAGTTGGCATTTGAGGAGAACCCCACACATCTAAGGAGGTGTTTGGTTCATATTCGGGAATCAAAATCGGAATGGGAATCATAAACCCCACTATTTGTATGGGTTTGTATCATTCCCCTTTACTTGTTTGGTTTAACATAGAAATGGGTTTCATTATGTTAATAAGTTACTCAACTTGAAACCCATGTCACAAGTGGGGAATGAAAGTATGTATTTTCTAACACTTTCATTCCCATAAAATGATTCCCATAGTGTTCAACCAAACACCATTTATGGGTATCATTAACTTTGATTCCCATTCCCCCCTCTCATACCCATAAACCAAACACCTCCTAAGTCTATTAAGTCAAATGGTGCAGTTGAAACAGACTCATTGATAGGAAATGAAAATGCATGATTTGTAGCGAGTTAAGAAGACACACAGTCAATCAGAATCATTCTGCACAGATCTTAATTGACCATGAAAAACAATGATTTAACTTGTCCATAAGAGGCATGACCAAGACGAGAGTGCCAAAAACTTAAGGAAAGAATATCATATGTAAAAGTGGCAAACTGAACCTGAAAAGAGAATAGAAGCTTGAGGTTGTCTAAATCAAAAAGACGTCTGACTTTACGACCTATTCCATGGAGCTATCCAATCTAACGATTCTGTAGATGACGACTAGCAATAAAGAAGAACACATAAATTCCAAGTTTAATAAGTTGACCAATAGAAACAAGATTCAACATTAATTTGGGGACACGAAAAGTATTTGGGAGATACATTGTAGATATAGTGCTAGTGTGATTAACATGCATGATAGACCCATCAGCAATGTGAATAGAAGGCGTAAGTGAGTGTTGTATTGAAGGAAAAAATAGTAGAATCAGATGTTATATAGTTAGAATAGATCAAGATACCAACCAGAGCTTGAAATGACAAAATGTGTACTATTATAAGATGGAATAAATTTAGACAGTACCTGCTTTATGACAAGTTTAAGATTATTGAGAGAGTTACCAGAGTTTGAGGAAAGATAGGATAAATTATGGAACTATATGCAACCATTAGGACAAGAGTAAGGTTAAATCAAAAATTAAAAAAAAAAAAAAAACCGAGACTAAGATTGAACTCAGAAGACTAAAAATAATAAGGAACCGAACTGGAAAAGAATCGGCCTAAAATTAGCCGAACTGGAGAAAGGAAACAAGACCGGGTGAACAAGTATTATAACTCAGCCAGACCAAGTAGGATGAACTAGAACCTTAACATGGCAAAAACTTGGCCACCTGGATGACGTGTTAGACACATGTCGAATGATGTGTCAGGTGACGTGGTAGAAACTCAAATACTTGGGTAATATGGCAGACACATGGCACTTATGTGGTAGTCCACGTGGCGATTATGTGGCAGTCCATGTGGAGATGATTCTCATTGGAAGAAGGCGTGATTGAAGATCACACCTTCTAAAATTGCAAAGAATGTATGTTTTGTAAACACACTTTCTGTCGTCTTTTTCCTTAGCCTAGAACAAATCCGTTTTATAGACAGGTTGAGATTCGAGTTCCTACCGCCTGCGGAAACATGCAGTAGTCTCTGATAATGAATTTTATACCATAATGAATAATAGACTCTTGGAAAGAGATTGACGATGATTTGAGCAAGAAAACTAACTGGCAAAAGGGCTAAATCAAGGATAATTTCAAATGGGAGCAAGAAGACAAGAATTGATAATGGCTCTGATACTATGACAGAAATATAAAGAAAAGTAATATATAATTTATGTACATCACTTAAGAATACAAATAAACCTTTATATAGGCTTAAGTACAACATAAGAAAAGGAAACTAAGTATCTTGCTAATCAAGAAAATCAATCAAAACTAATCGAATATACACTTTCCTTATATACATTAATAGAACCTATGACTTATTTATCATACGAAAATTATCTTACTATCTTATTTATACTTCATTGTCACATCTACTAGTCCAATTTGCAAGAAGCATATTGCATATCCACATCATCAAGGAAATATATACTTTACTAAACTATATTTCAATGCCACTTTCTAAAACTAGTCTGTATGTCAAAATCCTATTGAATGCCTATCCACTGATTTTAGATCATTGGTCGGATTTCGTTCCTTCTTTTTCGAATTTAATGACACATTAGTGACTTTTATTTTTCATTTTATATTTATCACTTTGTATAGGTGCACTATGTACTCTATCAACACTTGATTTAGCAATGGCAAAAAATCCAATCAAGTTTTTTTATTTTTTGGGGAGGGGGAGAGAGGTAAAATCCAATCAAAGTTGATTAGCGGTATTCAATATTAAGGTAACGTTCAACAGTGCAGTTAGTATATTATTTTTTCAATATTTGATATTCAATATGCTGTTGCAATGCTTCATTTAATACAACATTATGATTTCTTAGGGTTTGTTTGGTACAAGAGATGACAGAGGATTAGATAATTAATCCTATGTCATTCAATATTTGGCAAAATTTTAGAGATGGATGAGTTATTCTAACTAATCGAATTAATACACTCATCAAGGGATAAAATAATCTTAGAAAGAAGTAATATTATTTATCTAGAGATGACTCCAACATCATATAATAATGTTTTGGATAATTATGTCCCTGATAGCATAAATAACCTAATGGTAATTACTTCCCTCTTCTCCAAATTTCAAGAGGCGTCTCCCTTCTTTTTTAATCGTTCATTTATCCTCTTGCTTCTTTTTTCTGATTCTTTTTTTTGCCATGGCTTTATGTCTTTCTTTGTCTTACTATCATCTTCTTCTTCTACTTTTTTTTGGTTGATTTTTTTTTTTTTTTTTTTTTTTGTCGGAGAGAGATTTTGGGTTAGTCAAATCATGATTCTCAATTGAGGGTGGTGCAGTGCCGTCGGTGGGTGGTGGTGGAAATTGACGGAGGCGTGAAATGGGTGATTGAAGAGTTACAAAATACAATACAATATCCGTTTCTCATATTGTTGAATATACATTTTATTTCATCAAGACTATTAACTAAATGTTGGGTGAATTAATTTCTTAAATAAACTTTTATTCATTATCTTCCTGCTTCTTGGTTTCAAAATCATTTCTGGACTGCTTTGTTAGCAATTATATGGATCGTTTTAGCAACTGATCTTTGTCCAAATATGCATAAATAGTTCCAAGGTTGAAGCATGTGAAATTTTAGAGTAATATTATAATAGTTTAATATATTTAATTTATTTTTTGATAATAACTTGTATACTACTTGCATTTTTTAAGCATATTACATTTACTAAAATACTTTTTAAAACAATATTTTTAAATTTTTAAATGAAAATAACACTATAAGTTTGGCGTTATTTCGCTTAGTAAAATAATAATTCGATGTAATCCAATTTTAACATCAATAAGATAAGAGATATCTCATAAAACTTAACATCAAACAAATACTAAATAACATAAACTATTATTGCTCTGAAGATGACTCAATCCAGAATTACTCATCCGAAAATCAGTCATTCTATCTTATCCAATCCGTAAACCAAAACAGACCCTTAATAATGGTATGGTTTATATCATTACCATATTAGTTGGTTCCTTAGTGGACTAAACCTAAGAAAAGCATGCAAGGATGTGATCGAATCGAGAAAACTAAATATTTGCCTAGGAAAAAAATACTTGCCTTGAAAACCTGGAACATAGAAAAATTATAGGACCCGATCCATTGGACAAGTCCTACACTACGTGAAGCATCAGGATTACGTGCCATTCTTAGATCGATCCAACTAATGATCCTTTTCGTGAATCTTCTAATATAAATTGAGTCACATCACTCATATAATGAATCACCATGAGACCACGACAAAGTATTATTGATCGGATGCGTTTTAGAATTTTTCTCGAGATTACAAGGTTGGCTTGCTATACTTACATGATTCCAACAAGCTAGCCTAAGCTTATGAGAGGATGTTGTGGTGATCCCGAGTTGTGTTATTCTTATATGAACCCAATTTAATATATGATATCGTGGATTGAATCTATTTTAAAATTTTTCACCAAGCTCAAAGTATTAAACTATCTTTTCAGAAAAAATGATGCCCCAACCATGGTCGCATTTATATAGTGCATTCTTAGGTAACACTTACAATCATAGTTATTAAAACTGGCCCAGAAAGGACTTCGGTAGAACAGGTGGATCAATGGGTTATTGATTCAACCAGCGAGCTACTGGTTCAATAATCATGGTTTTTAAAATTTATTATTTTATTAATATATAATCATGCTTTTGAAAATTTTAAATACATAACATATAATGAATATATTAATAAAAATATCATGTCAACTTTTTAGTTAATTGTAAATGTAGTACGTAATAATTTATTTAAAAGTATAATTATTATATTAAAATAGTTTAATTTGTTGTATGTGTTTTTCAAAATAACCACTATAAGATATATAAATAAATACATAAATAATTATCATTTTATTATTTCTTAGACAGTTATCATATCATAATATTATATTTATATAAATAAATCCATTTTTTTAGATTTTGTGTAATATATTTCATTACACAAAATTTTAGTGGTACAATATGTTGAGGTATTTTGTTATTATAAAAAGAACATAATATTTGTTTTGCTAATTTATGTCTTTACAATTTTTTTAAAAACAAATTTTTTCTTATTTCAATACACTTGTAGTTTTTATTTTAGAAAAATAAATCCATAGTTATTTTAGTTAGAAGGAAGGGGACAGAAAGTTAATAAGTGTATAAATTAAATAAAAGTGGATAACCACAAGGGGTGTCAATGGGTCATGTCAGGTTTGTATCATGTCGGGTCCTTATTGGGTTCGTGTTAGAAAATCTCAATCTAAACACAACCCATTAAGCATTTGTGTCGTGTCATGCCATGACCCGTTTATTAACAGGTTGATCTGACACGACCCGTTAACCCGTTATACTTTTTAGAATAATACAAAAGTTACTTAACGGGTTGACCCGACACTACCCATTAACCCATTAAGCTTTTCACACTAATACAAAAGTTACTTAGTTTATCCGGTGACACGGTAATAATTCACAATTAACCCATTGACCCGAATAACATGATATGCCATTAAAGAGTGTATTATTGTGTCAAATTTTCATAAATATCCCAATTAATTAACAGGTCATTTGGATTATCCGATATTTTAATTGGTTAAACAGGTCGTGTCAGATTACCCGTTAAGATAACGAGTTATCGGGTCAACCCGTGGGTTAACACGACACGACCCGTTTAAATTTAGGTCATTAACGGATCAACCCGTTAGTAACCCAATTAAATTTGGATAGTGTTTAAATATATTAATTTCATATCATATTATCGTGTTGTATTTGAAATTGCCACCCCTAACCACAATGACATCAGCTAGATGGTCCAGTGTCGTGTTGCTATTGATGCTCAGGTGAGTGGATCGAGGTTCAAACCTTTGCAGCTGCACTCGTTTTACAAATTCTTTGCATTGCATTAGCACACCCCGATGGATCCCGATTAAACAGTAAAAGTCAACGGTTATCTTCCTTATCTCATCAGTATGAGCAATTCAATCCAGTCTAATAATAGGTTGATTAATTAAATCGATAGGACGGATCGAATTTCATAACTATTCTTACAATTAGTATTAAGATAATTTAAAAATTATTTTTCAAGGCAATTTAAAGTCAGGTCGTATAAATAGGGAACTTCATGTGCCAAAGTATTGCTCACTATCTTACATTAGCACAATCCGATGGATTCTAATTGAACCGTCGAATCGTTGAAAAGTCAATGGTCATCTTTTTTATTCGATCAGATGAGCAATTCAGTCCGATCTAATAACTGATTGATCGGTTGAACCAACAGGATGAGTTGAGTACATGTATGAATACAAATTAAAAATCACCAACTTTCCAGAATGAATTTAAGAATATGTTTTTCAAAACAATTTAAAGTTAGGTGTATATATCACTACTGGAAACTTTATATTGCATCCTATAAATAAGAAACTTCATGTTTCAAAGTATTGCTCACTATCCAAATTCGTAATACTGAATAAATCTTCCCCGAAGAACACAGCAGAACGAAAGAACCATATATAATATGAACATTCCTTCTATGACCTAATTAATGTCAGCTTTCCCCAACATATATAGGAGCATAATTAACCTCCATTGCATTTAAAGCATTGAAGAAGGGGGAAATAAACATTATAATTAATAAGAATATAGAAGCTAAATTCATAATAAAACTCGAATTAATAATTATTTATTTTGATACTTTGCATTGCACTTGAAAGTTGAAACACAACATATATTGTATCAAGCAAACATACATAATTTAAGTCTCAGAGAAATGTAACTTAGCCACAAATATTGGTCTCCAGCACCTAAACAGTGTTAGATTTTGACTTTTTATTACAGAATCCTAACCAGCCAACCATCTAAATGGCTTCAAGAACTGAAGAAACGATGAAACTCGTACTGCAAAGTGCAAGTTGCACTAAGGAATTGACCCCCTTTCCCAGTGTAATCAGGAATTCGTTTCATCAATTAACCTCAGTAAGGCAAGTCTTACAATCAACCGGAGAAATATCCAATACGCATTGAACCAATCCGTAAAGACTACTCTCTGATTTTGCTGACTTAACTTCCCCTTTAGCGAAGAACGTTTTCGTTACAATAGCTTTCTCCGTCAGATGATTTACAAACTCGGTTATCATTTCCATTGATGCAGGGCTGCTCACATTTTGCGTTCTATAAATGTAGTACGTGGTATCCCCTATTTTATGGATGATATTTTTGTCCGTGTAAATAAAAACACATCCTTCGTAAAGACCAACTGCAGTTTTGAATAATGGACATATTTCAAGAACCCCAGCAATTGCCGTGCCAAGACAGGCTTTGCAGTCCGTACTTGAGATATCACCTCGACAAAATGCTCGGCCGTATACCCCGTGACCGCTTTTTGGGTCACCTACGTATTCCAGGGCGAACCCTGTGGCAGGAGTATTGGTTTGAAGATCCCTCAAGAGAATGTTGAGGTTTTTTTGGTATTTACAGTCCCTTTAGGAAAATGGCTCGAGTTTCTACAATCAATTCCAAGGCGCTGGAGAGGATAGTCCTCTCCAGCGCCAATTTGTGCGAAAAGGGCAATAGACAGGACATAGATGGAAATGGTTAGTTTTGATAAAGCCATTAATTGCTAAAAGATGAATTAGATTGTGTTCTCCTTGGTCATTTTTGCAACAATTATATAGTACTCTAGTCATTTTCAGTAATCATTTGTTTATCTTGTCCCGAATTAATTAACCCATATTAATAATTTATCCACTTTGTAATAATTATGCATGATATAATTTTTATTAATTTCCTTTTATTTACTGTTCTCCTTGTTCGTCTATTGGCGAATTGGTGCAGAATTTGGACAAAAATGGGAGGTCAACTTTGTCGCTGGCTATGTAACTTGTTTCTGACTGGTTCTAAATTGGATTTCAGTAGATACCCAATAATGGTTATCCTTGGTTAATTAAACTAACCGATTAAGCCTCTCAAAGATAGAAGTTAGGTGACGACTATAAAAACTATAAATTATATATTCTCTCCCCATATTTTCGTCTCATTTTTTTTCTACATTCTATTGGTAAAGCTGAAATGTTTTCTAGAATTTTTCTTGGAGGCATACAACGGAAAATATTTCGTGTAAATATTTTTTAATTTTCTCCCTATGAATGAAAATAACTTACAAAAAAAATTAAACGTAAGTTATTTTTTGAATAGTTCAAGAGTGATATTGAATTTCAAATACTAACTTTTATAATTTCAATTACTCTTCTCCATTCATTTTCTCTTCATTGCGGGTTTCACAGTAATATGATTATCATTATGCATATTTTACCACTACATTATCACATAATTTAAGTTTAAACAAGCTCAACTTTTGTTGACCACAATTACTTATAAAGTAACTATTATAATTGTTACAAGTCATTGTAACTCATATGGATAAAATCAAATATGAAAACATTGAAAGCATATATTTTATAATATTTTCATTTTTGCATATTGAAATACAAACACCTAAAAAATTAAATGAAAATTGTACTTTTTATGTAAAATGTTTTCAAGAAAAATATTTTTTGAGAACATTTTACCCCCAATCAAGGACCCCTAGTCTATACTATTTTGTCCTTTATTCGACTAGGCGTACTGCCATGTTTAAAGCATCAGATTGTGGATTCATTTGCAATTTGCATATAAAACATGTGATTTACAAAACAATTTGTCATCAAAGCGTTCTTTTTTTTCTTCCCTATATGTATCTGTACATTTTAATTTGGTGGTTTATTTCTTCATTTATCCTCTAAATTAAGTGACACACCATTCTTGAACAAAGCTAAGACTAGTAATTCACGACAGCACCATATTATACCAAATCTTAATGGGCAAATTTTCTTTGACACCTTCCAAAGTAACCAAAATTTCAGATTAAGCACATCAAGAAGTGAAATTTTTACAATTTGGCCCTCATTCCACTTTCTTTTAGTGTTGGTTAATATCTGTATCACTAAGTATGCCTGTCCATAAGACCTTAGATGAAGTGCAAAGTGCAAAGTGCAAAGTGCAAACTATATGAGAGAGAAATTTATGTCCTTTTAATATATCATATTTGTCCCCAACCAAACAGGGTCTTTTGGAGTAGAGGTAGAGCCTTTCCTTTCCTTAATAATATAGAAATCATATAGTTTTAAAACTATGCTACAAACCTCATGACCAACTGCAGCATAAAAACCATAATAAGAATCATCTGCAGAATTGGCAACAATATTAACAGCAATATCAGCATCTGCTAGAGTAGGGCATTTTTCAGAGTTGAAAAATGAGCAGAACATTTCCTAAATTTTCTTTCCCTGACCATGACCCATTTCATTTAAGATGGGATGCATGACAAATTCGTTAGGATCGGTTTATTACAGGGTAGGTCAATCAACATAAGATCTCCAAGGCCAACATCAGTGTATATATCTTTACCAAATTTCAACCAGTTGATAGGATTGAACGCGACCACTCTCATGCATAATAAAGAGAGAAATGCTAGGCCTATGTTAACATTGGCTAAAAATAGTGGTCTCTTCACAAAAAAGCTAATGTTGAGTAAGATAGAAACAACGGTTTGGACAGTAGTAGATAGAGAAAAGAGTGTTAGTGTGACTTTTGCTCCGGCTCCATCTGAAAAGAATAGTAAAAATTCACTCATAATAATTAAATTAAACTGTGGATTAGATAAGTTAGCTGATTGAATGATTAAGAAGTTAGTTAAGTTAGCAATTCATAGAATGATTTCCAATTCTCAGATATCCTAGTATATGCCCTTTTAATATGACCTTTACTGCGAACATCCATTGAAAAAAAAATGCAAATAGCATCATACTTTCAAGTTAGAAGTTTTCATTTCTTAATGTCATTAACATAGAAAATGAGCAGGTGAAATTTACGAATGTGACCTAGGAGCTTCAATTTCAATTTGATAGTTTCTCTTTAATGTCATTAACATAGAAAATGAGCAGGTGAAATTTACTAATGTGACCTTAGGAGCTTCAATTTCAATTTGATAGTTTCTCTTTCGGTATAGCTAATTAAAAAGAATGAATGGCCAATTGCTTATTTGCTAATGTTGAGATTCTTCCAAAATAATTCTCATCATGATAACTGTGGAATTGAATAGTCCTTCAAGTTATTAGATTGATTGTTTTTCAACTTTCTAAACAGGCATATTTTGCATCCAAGCATGGCAACTTTTGTCCTTGAGTGAGTCTTGATGGTTTCTAGAACAGTGATTTCATTAACACACCATATTGCAAAGAGCTATTCCATTCTCATAAAACCAAGAAACTCCCTTTATAAAATCATTAATGCAACTCTTGAAATTTGCCGGGGAAAGATCCAGTTTGCACTGAACCAACCCATGAATATTTCTTGATCCCACAAGTTTAAGCAAAACACTTTTCAGACTGACATATAAGCTTCTCCAACAAGATTTTTCAAAAACTTCTCCACCGATTGTATTGATGCAATATTGCTTAAATTTTGTCTTTTCAAAATAAAGATCCCAAAAGTTTCGACTTTTCTGAAGAAATCAGTGTCCTAGTATTTCAATGGACAACCTTGGAACCGAGCCAATGCTGTTGTTCGGACATTTTCTGCGAACCCATCTTCCAATTTTAGTAACGCAAGTTTTGCAGTCAGTGGTTGAAATATCCGCCCTGCAGAGAGCTCGGCTAAAAGCTCGATCACTGTTTTCCACCCTGCCAGCGTATTCAAGAGTGCACCCGGTGGCGGGGGTTTTATAGTTAAGATTGTGTAAGATAACGTTTCATATGCACTACAGCCAGTAAAATTTCTTTTATTGTTTGAAATGTCGCAAATGAAGCTGTTGGGCTTAAAAAGGTCGACTCCAAATGTCATTTGTGCAAAAATGTCAATTGAGAGAACGTAGAAGAGAGGTTTAATTTTGAGAAAATCGTTTTTAATTCAAGATTGATTATTGTAGAGGAGATTTAGTTCTCTCTTTAACATGGTTGCATAATTTATACAGATGAACTCATACTAAGCAATCAAATCTCAGTTGGGAAGGATTTGATTGTTTTCTATTCGTTTTCCTTTGCTGTTGTAAATAGGTAGATATTTGTATGCCACAAACTGCATGTTGGATCAAGTAGCCTCTCAACTATAAATCCTTATTCAGATACACACAAATGTGTTTGTTTAAGGTTGACCATGTTTGGGTTTAGATTATGCGATCGAAGTCTAGTATTTTATTCATTTTGGGTTTTGGTAGGACGTGAACTTCTACACGGAGATGTGTAACTTATCTCAATCATTTACTATGGTGGGATAACCAAATTAATCTCAGATATTAGTTGTGCGAACAATACTTTAGATTTAATTTATGAGAAGTTCTATTGTCTCTCTCAAAAATTATTTTAAAGGTCTGTATAATATAATTTATTATGATTATATATGTATAACTTGCTATATCATAAATTTAAATAAGTTCAAGTTATCAGTAAACTTAAATAAGTTCTAAATTATAATAAAAATTTATCAATTGTATTTTATAATTATTTATTGACATGAGTTTGTCCTTACTAATTTAAAAAAAAAATACTTCTTATTCCATTATATTAATAATTCGAACCATGACAAATAAGTTACAGGAAAGAGTATGAGCCCCTAGAAAATTTTAAGCCCACTAGCACGGTCTTGGCTCCGCCTCTACATCTAAGATTGCAGATTTTTTTTTTTTTGGTTTCTTCCTTCTGCCTTTTTTGGTAATGTATTGCACGTCTGTGTCTGGCAGACTGGCAACGTTTGAGGACAAAAATGTGCAACAAAGATTATCTAAGGCTATCTTACCTCAATTTCTTGGTGAAACGAAAGCTTCATCATTGGATCGACTTCAGCCAATACTCAATTTTGATTGTCTTGAACCCGTTCAACAGCTCTAGCATGCATCCAGAAGGTATAAGGCCATATGATTACTGATATTTTGCTTAATTTAGGATTTTCTGAATTATTTCACTGGGGTTTTTTAAGTAGACAATTGGTGGTTTAATAGATTCGATGAAATAAAATTGTGAATTTTAGTTGTGGAACTTATATGAGATCTAATTTTTTATTTTTTTATACGATCTATTAAACTAGTTTAGGAGCGAAATCAAAAAATTTATTTAGTAGGAACAAAATTTATAGGGAAAATGACCTTTATAGTCCTTACATTTTACATTTGTACTTTTTTAGTCCCTCACATTTAAAATGATGCATTTTAGTCCCTCACAAATGCAAGACGTACCATTTTAGTCACTTACAAACTCAAGACGTACCATTTTAGTCCCTCGACACAAATACAGATATATTTTGACTTGAAATACTCACATACGTATCGAATGTAACATATTTGAGTGTAAAATTAACGATACATAATTTTAAATATTAAATTGTCCCAAAAAATAAGAGAATTGAGGTTGTTGAAGTAGGGGTGGCGAAGGAAAAGCGGCGAGAGAAGGAAATAGATGCGATGATGGTAGGTGAGAATTTTGGAGTGGTGATAGAAGAGATTTTAAGTAGTGTCGTTTAACATTTAAAATTTGTGTATTGCCAATTTTGTCTATGAAAATTGTAACATTCGATACGCATTTGAGATTTCAGACCAAAATATACCCGTAATTGTGTCGAGGGACAAAAATGGTGCGTTTTGAATATTTGAGGGACTAAAATGCATCATTTTGAATGTGGGGGACTAAAAAAATACAAAGGTGAAATGTGAGATTATTAAAGTTATTTTCCCAAATTTATAAAATAATTTAAGGATAAATTTTGTTGTCGTTTTAATATTTCATTCTCTTAATGTAATTTTCATTTTATAATCCTCCAAATTGCTTTACATTTTTAAGTTCACTTAAAAAAATAAACGGCATTTACAAGACAAGTATTAATGTTAGTTGTAAGTTTATAGCTTGTAAAAATATCAAACAACTTATATTGAACTTCTAATCTAATTTAAAAGAATTGTACTAGAATTTGACATCAATGTCTATCATCAATGTTTCTCTCACTTTATATGTGTTATTTTCAAAGTAGTAACTAGCAAATTAAACTAAACCTGAGAGCTTATATCTTCACTTGATAGGATGACATTTGTCCCTCATTTATTATTTTATTTTTTAAAAATACACATGTCACCCCATCACATGGTGTAACATGTGTGTAACACTAAAAAGTGTAACAGATGATCCAAACCCCTGAGAACCTATATCTTCTTGACCTTGTAGTTATTAAAAAAACTAGAAAAAAAAAAAAACTAATTGTAAATTTTACTGACATTTATGTAACCTTTAATTAAAAGAAGTTTTACAACCCTGTTGATAGAACCACTAATTATTTTGGTTTTAAAGAATTATGCAGTAAAAGGTTTAAAGTATATGGTGTTATATTGTACAAACCTATAATGAGATAGTTCTTTAAAGGACTGTAGAATTTTTATGTAATTAATTGTTAAAGCAATAGACTAGAGATTTTTATTTTTTATTTTTTTATTTTTTTTTGAGTCAATATTTTGTCCATATTAGTTAGTTTGTTGTTAATTTTTTTTAATTAATTATTTTTTCCTATCAATCAAACATAATTACCAGGTTGCATAAAGATGAAGGGTAGACATGTGAATTTTTTTAATTCATATCATATTTATTTATTGGTGGGGGTAAAAATATTGAAATTATCAATTTTTCAAATTTACAAAAGTTTTAAAATATTAATACATCGTGTATGAGATCGCTGGTGGCAGCGGGGCCTAGTTGTGTCTCCACCACCAAAGTGCCTATTTAATTTTGAAAAATATTTAGGTAAATTCGATCTTTAGCTGTTCAAAATTGTGGTTAGGATTGAATTTTAAAAAATCTTACTTACATCAATTGATGTCATAGATTCTCTAAAATTTAATCCACACCACAAAGTTTACAAATGAGACAAAAAATCAGGTCTACCTAAATATTTCACCTTTAGTTTTTGCCTTAAACAAGAATGTGCATGCAAAGAAGAAAATTGTTATATATAGTTGTCTAAACTACGATGTTTTATATTGCTAGAACATTTTATGTAAGGAAATATTTTTTTTTTTAGGTTATTATAGAAATTTTCATACTAGTATTACACATAAAATTTAACAACAAACTGATAAAAAATTTAATTAAAAAAGGTATAAAACAATAATAATAACTTCTAAATTCTACAAATAATTAAAAGCCATTGATTACATGAAAAACAACAAACAAATGTGTCATTTAATTATGATTTGTAGTAAGTTAATTACTTAACTCACTATAATAATCATATATTTAAATCACAAAAAGAATTAATAATGGTGTATTTTTCAATTTGTAAAAAATAATAATGCTTACTTGATTATTGTGGAGAAAGTAATTGTCCATCTGTGTTGAATTTGGTTCAATTCTCTTCTTTTCTTGTGTTAAATGACATTTATACCCGTAGTTGTCTAGCCATATTGCTGAAAGGATAATTTCACAAATCTCCTCTAAGATTTTTAATAATTTCACTTGACACCCTTTAAATTTTTAACAATTTTTTATCAACTTATTTATACAAAATATTTGTACACATTAATTTGTTTGCATTGTTTGTTTAAATTGAAATTTGTAACACATAAAAATACACCACATATTCTAATTTAATAAATTATTAGGAACTACACTAATCAATCCATCAATGCAAGTATTACCATCTTCCTTGGAAAGATCCAATGTGCATTGAACAACTCCATGATAATTTTTGGATCCTTGAAGCTTAGCCACACCTTTAGCAAACAAATTTATAGAAGTATAAGCTTCACTTGATTGACGATTAAAAGGCTCTTCACTTTTTCTAATGGTGGAATCTTGCTTAAATTTTGCTATTTCCAAATAAAGTATAATAGCAATTTGGGATTATCCAATTTGCTAAAGAAATCATAGTTTGAGTACGTCAAAAGATGTGCACCAAACAAAGTAAACCTTGTCACGTGTAAAATGGCAAAACCTGAAGGATAAATTTGTGTCTATGCACCGATAATTCATGGGCAAAATTTGCAATGATTAATTTGATGGTTCTTTAACCGTATTACCATCTCTAGTATATGACTGATCTTGAAAGGAGCTGACCGGCAGAGTGTATATTTTGGTCTAGACTCCTCTTCATTCGTCGGAGAGAACTTCTCACTAATTAGAACGATTTAGCTAATCCGGACCGGATCAATTAATTATAAACATATATCGGATTCTAAAAGTAGATCCATATCCGGATCAAATCCGATTTCCGATCTTATACACATTAAAATGTGTATAAGAGACACTATTACAACTTATTGAATTTTCTTTTTTTTTTAATTATACAAAATTATTGAGTTCATAATTAATATTTATGCATGTATTTTATATTAAATATAAATTTTATGGACAATTTACACAACATATACGTATATATACATATAAAATAACCCTAATATACAATAATTTTATTATATATTAAATATTTTAATCGGATCTAGATGTGTATAAGATCGGAATGCAAGTCGGATCTGGGCGGTCCGGATCGTAATCGAAATTTGTTATAGATCCGATTCGGATAAAAGACCTTTTCGCCTATCTCTAATACACCTTACAAAAATAAAACTTTAAATTATTTTTTGAAAATCATAATCGTTCATAATATAATTTATTGTATATGTTTGTTATACATAAAATTTGAAAATACAATTATTTTTTTCATTTTGATTAAAAAATAAAATTTTTGTCTTGATTCTGACCTATTTTATACTCCCTAAATATTTCGAACAAATTGAGTAATAAAATATTTTTGAATATATTTGGCTTTAAAGTTTAAAGTATATTGATTTACTCATTAAAACAAAATTATTAATATAATCTGATACTTTTAAGTAATTTTAGTTGTTTTAAATATAAATTATCATCGGAGGAAATTGGATGGAAAATAATGGAGATGATCCCATATATTTTTCGCATTTAGGGATAAAGCGTGAGCAACCTATAGTTCCAAGGGAAGGGGTATAGTATAATCAATAAAAAGAAAAAATGGAGCAAAACCAAATTGGAATTTTGAAGTGTATGTTCGACCCAAAATGTTGTAATCTACAGATGAAGCTTTTCAGGTGGAATTAAGATTTGGGCTTCAGGAAAAAATATCCTCATTATTATTGGGCTCAATTGGGTTGGCCATTCCTAATGGCACTTCCCCAAAATGCACCCAATGTGGCCTACAATTAATCTCGGTTACTATTTGGCCTTCAGACTCATATGGGTAATGAGGATTGTTCATAACCAAATAGTCCATAGCACATGTTACAAGATCCAGTTCAAATAAGAATTTTATAAGGGAGAACTCTAATGTAGAATACAATGTCATACTATAACAATAGTTTCTACAAAGAGTAAGTTTGACTATTCACTCAGAGTGGATATGACGATCATTGAGATTAAAAAGTATGAAATTTTATTATTTTTTAATTATCTAATGATAAAAAATATTCACTTCGTAGAGTAAAGAACAAAGAATTTTCTTGTACAAGACAATCTGGGATCTTTAATTGAATCCAAACAAACAAATTTGATCATGCCAAGACAGAAAGCCGGCCTGCAGAAATAAAAAAAAAACAATTCTGATGCGGACACAATAACATTATCTAATTTATTTTGCAGCAAAAATGAAATCCCGTGGAAAAGATGTTCGGAAATATGTGTGTTTTACAACGTTGTATCATCTCATAAAACAAACATACAAATACGACCTACAGCGCATCCAAACATACCGTGTTTCTAATAATTATGTATCATACTGGCAAACTACACGAATTTGAATAAACACAAAAAGCTTTGGACCAATCAATGAGAATATGTGACCGGTGTGCTTCTATATAGATGCTGCAAAAAAATTGAGAAGATCACCACGTCCACCACATTCATCCTTTTCCAAATGGATTACCAAAAACTGAGCATTTCCCTCTTTGTTCTTCTATCCATAGCTCTCTTCATCCAATTCACTGCTGGAGCAGACCCTCTCTTCCATACTTGCACAATCTATCAAAACTTCACTGCCAACAGCACTTATGACAAGAACTTGAATATTCTCTTGCGCGGTCTTTACTATAGAACTCCGCTAACAGGATACGAGTACATATCCGTATTAGGAAAAAATGACTCCCTATATGGCTCGGCTCTCTGTCGAGGAGATATTTCGAGCATCGACTGTAGAACTTGCGTTTCCGAGGCCACAAACGCGATACGCCAAATATGTCCATACAATATTGCGGCCAATATTTGGTACGAATATTGTTCTCTAGAATACTCGAATTTTAACGAATTCGGGTACCCTTTGAGTACAGGGTATTTCCTGAGGAGTGAGTACAATGTAAGCAGCCCCATATCATCATTAGTTGAGATTCAGAAGTTCTTGTATGGATTATCTGATGAAGCTTCTGTATCGAAAAATCTGTTTGCTAGAGGAGTTAAAGAGCTTGAAGGGTCATTGGTATTGAATGTATATGGATTGGTTCAGTGCCCTTTGGATCTGACTCCTGGAAATTGTAGCATATTATCTTGCATTAAGGGAAGAGTTGATGATCTTTCTGATCTTTTTGATGGGAAAGGAGCTCAATTTGTTAGTACAACTTGCAATGTCAGATATGAGTTTTATCCTTTCTTTAAGACTTAAAAGCAGTGGGATTATAGTGATGTTCTGATGCTGGAAGGATTATGGTCTTTGTTCTGTTATATTTAATTGACTCATAGAAATTTCCTCTGCTTCAATTTGTTTTTTTTTTTTTTTTTTTCCCTCAAAAGAAATGAATGATTGTGGTCTACAAGTTGTCATGAGTGTGCTTCACTGCATTGAAGTTGAACTTGGAGTGCTAGTACAATGGAAGTCTAAGTTTTTTAGTGAATTTCTTCACTTGCTCCTTCATCTTCTGAATACCTGGTTTGATTCAGTCTTCAACTGAGCACGCAACTGAAAACAAATAATAGTGTTGAAACATGAAATACAGAAGGTGGTGGGACTGGGGTTTTGGGGGGTGAGGAGCTTGAGCCATCTTGTGTCAAGCTGCTGGAGTTGATCAAGCAAAAAGCACATCCAAGACAAATTTCAAGCTTAAACCACACAATTATATGCAACTCAACTAAAACAAAGCAGGAAAAATCATTAAACCATAACAGCACCCTTGTATGGAGGGATGTGCAAGTATGGATGGCAATGGGCCGGGCGGTCCACCCACTAGATTATCCGGCCCACTCCGTAAAAAACTCGGTACGCCTAAGTATTGTAGCAGATTAGGTCCAACCCGTCTAAATACCTAGGGTCGGTACTGGATCTAATTTTTTCTAACTCGTAACCGACATGGCCCGCCACCTTTCTCAAACCATAACCGACTCATCCCTCTTTCCAACTTGTGATTGCTCCGCCCTGGTTAACCTATTGACTACCCATTAAATAGTTATTTTTAGACTTTTCTTTTTAATATATAGCATTTTAAATGACTTTTTTTTTCCCAATAACATTTATGTATTTTTTCTTTTGACTAATATATAATAATTTTTAGAATTAAAATAATGAAAAATTGTGAAATGCTAATTAATAATAATTTAAATTAATAAGTAACAATTTGAATTAGTTAGTAGAAACTTAGAATAAAGAAGCAGGAATAATTTAGATCACTAAATACTAAGTTCAAATAAGTAATAACTGACAATGATAACTAATAATGTGAAATAACAAGTAATAACTTGAAATATCGTGTAATAACTTGATTTAATAACTAATATAACTTGTTTCTTTTTTTTCTAATAACGTAAAATAATAGATAATAACTTGGACTACTTAGTACTATATTTGAATAATAAGTAATAATTTAGAATATTAAGTACTTATTTGAAATAAAATAAATAATAATTTGATCTAATTTCAATTAATCGAAAGTGGAAGCCAACCTAAGAATCAGCTCGAGGGCCAACCCGTGGGGTTAGTTTGAGGGTCGGCCCGAGCCCAGCATGTCCTCCCGCCATGGGCCGGCACAAGGGCCGGATCTAAGTCGAGTATTTCAATTTTTTAACAAACGTCCGACATGATATACCCCATATTGGAAGGCAACCTGGCAAAACCCGTCCTGTCAGAAGGCCTAACCCGTCGGACTTTTAACCTAGCAATATCCAATCCACTGCCATCCCTGTGTGCAAGTGTAATGAAGAATTGCACTGGAAAAATATCTAGAATTTTAATATAGTAATGTAGAATTTTATAAGCATCGACCACGGTGCGGCAAAATAATTCCTCTTGATAAGTTACAACGAACAAAGAGGATTTCAAACTAAATTACATATTTTCAGGATTTTCTACTTTTTCGTATCAAATTAGCACTATATCAAAAGGATATACAACTGATGCACAATCAGTAGCTGCAAAAATGAATATTTCCATTACTAATGGAATCTGGAGGTGTCATAGAGACGTAATTGCTGATCTGTGGGCAATATCATAAACAGATATGATGATTTCTGCAGCAATGAGTATAATAATAAGCCATTCGAGAAAATCTGACTTCCTATTTTGAAGAATTTCCCTGAAGAAAACGGATATTATGCTGCAAGAAGAAAGTAAATTGTCAAAAACCACCACCAAAACTACACAAAGGCCATTTTTTGAGACAAAATATTACCTCCACGAATTTCAACTTAAAATCAAGGCTTGCAAATCTCTGAGTCAATTCAAATTCATCTCTGAGATACTCCCAGATTTGAGCATACTTAGCATCCCTCCATGCTATGTCTGACCTGAAGGAAACAAGCAAGGTCAAAAACCATTAGATTCCAGAATATATAATAATGCAGATTAGATATTTTATGAACTCTAACGCTATTGAGAAAGAGTTGACTTGGCAAAAAATTATGGCCCATCTGATGAAAAATCTATCACTGACTGAAAAAGAAAAGCAGAAGCATGACCCTTTAACAGTACAGACAAGGTAAACCAAGCAGCACAAATAAGGGACAAATATAGAAGAGAAGGGGTGTCAGGGAGAAAAAAAATACTAGTCATTGAAGGAGAGACAATTACGTTTCAATTTTCTCAACAAGATTCCTACAGTTATGAAGCAGTGAAGTTTGAAAACAAGCCATGAAATGATTAAATCTTCCAAAGTGTGTTAGCATTGTTACCGCTCAAAAAGTCCAAGCTTAAGAATCACATCAGCGAGATTGGAATTGGCCTTTCCAACTAGCTGGAAAAGCTTTTTACGTTCCATCTTAAATGTCCCTGTTTTCTCCATTCCACGATTGATGTCAGTAAATTCTGCAACCATTCCATCAACCTAAAAGGGCACAAACAAACTTGACAACTTCAACTGAGCAAAATTTTCACAAAGTGGAAACATGGAAATTGATAGGACACCAACCTGGCGTACATAGTAATCAAGAGCAATACTTTGACCAAGAACACTGCCAATGGTACGGATCCCATCAATGTTCAAATATTGCAACATTATGTAGTCCAGTCCCCCTTGCATCCAAGTGTTCAAAGTCGGCTTTTCTCTAACCTCATATTCTAATTTACAGAGTCAAAAGAAAAATTGTTGTGATAAGTGAAGGCCAAAAGCTGAGAGTAAATAATGAAAAGGTTGGTAAAAAGCTTCCATTGCATAGTTGAACAAGATAATTCATCATCTTTATATATTCAAACGGAAGAACAAAAGCAAAGATATTTATCCTGCAAAAGCTAGCCAAAGTAAAAAGCTGTTTCAATGATATTCTTGGACCTTGTAACAAAAATGACCAAAATGTACAGCAAACACAGATAAATATCAAGTTCAGAATGCACAAAAGGCATACATCTGCGAAGCTTTCTTTACAACCTAGCTCACAGCATTATTCGCAGAAACAATTTTTCCAATACTATCTTGTCACTATTTAATCTAACCATAACAAAAAAAAAAAAAAAAAATCCTGATATTTCAAGTATTGTTCCTCATTTCCAATTTTAACATATAAAAGATGTCCAAAGTATAACTGTATATATCCAAGCTTACCATCTTTTTTCATCTCAGGGAGCAATCCAGAAGCATGTTTTTGTACAATTTTCAAATATTCCTCCCTCAATTTCATGATCCCGGACATTGAAAAAGACAATTGAGCCATATTGAAAAACAACCATGTAGCAGCAGTCACTTCCGCTTACACTAGCACCCAGAGCCTGAGGTGAAAAGGAAACAAAATAAGCAGAATATCAAAAAACAAAAATAAAATAAAAAATTCCACATAAAAAAACAACTACAACAATTACAAGGATTTATGAAAAGATTTTCTGCCACATGTATTTAATCGTTGAAGATGAAAAATGGAGGATTTATACACCATTGTGAAAATGCACAAGACAAACAAATTACATCTACCTGATTTGGTACATCTGGACCAGTGATACTAAATTCGGGAGGCACCCCTGCGTTTTCCGATCCGGTACGTGCGTTCCCAAACGGGGTACGTTCGCGTACCAGAACGGAAAAAGAAGTGTTCTGGCATCCTGCTGATGAAGGGGATGAGATATGATCTGATGGCAGTTGGGATTAAGAAGATGCATGGGTTGATTCTCTTTCCTGGTCCAATGAAGATGAAGGGGCCAAGATTAGTCTGATATGATGACTGATGGCAGTTAAGATGAAGACGTTGAAGGGGCTGATGGAATGCTTTGGTCTAAGTTGTCTGGCGGAAGAAGAAAGGCGATGAATGTGGAGAGAAAGGGGATAACACGTGTAGGGTTTTAAAATGCCTTGGCAAGTTTACTAATATTCTGTTTCAACTCCACAATTCAAATTGCAGAAGTCGTGGCCCTTATGTAACATTTTTTTGGTGGGCCAAGAGACCCCAGCAACCCAAACTAAATTAACCCATAAAAGGGCTAGAATTTTAAAAAAAAAAAATCCTAAACATTTGGTTTTTAATACTAGTTTCATATATATATATATATATATATATATATATATATATATATATATATATATATATATATATATAAATTAAAAAACTAGAATAACACATTGAACTACCCAGCTCCTAACTTTAGCAAACATGCATATCCACTTTAAGCCTACCCCACGTAAAGTAACAAAGATCTCCTATTAAGTTTCCGAAATTACATTGACCCCCCTTAGTTTCATATATTGTTATACAAACCTCCTCTGCCCTTAATAACATAGTCAAAAGATGCTAAAACATCACGAATTTTGTTACAAGAATGACAAAAAGGAATGTTAAGATGAGCAGATAACAGAGTTTATCTCCGAAAAACACTTTATTCCCAGAAAATACTGACAGAGAGACTAGTGTAATTTTGAAAACTTTAGCGAGGATGAATGTGTTTTACCTATGAACAACTATGAAAGTATGTCTTCGGAAATAGACGGTTTTCCCTTAACACATGAATTGAAACCTGCTGTCAGTGATCTGAGTGAAATGAAACCATCCAAGTTGAAACAAAATAATGCATGATAACTCATCAGCTAGGAGCTCATTCCAAAGCAATAAATATTTACATTTCAACATTACATACAACCTAGCAAACATAGGTCAGTTAGATTGAAGCTTTTTGTAAAAAGCAAAGGGAAGAATAACGATAAGATGGCATAAAATAAGTGCCGATCACTCAGACAAGCGTAGGCATAGCATGTTTATTTCTAGAGTCAGACAAGACAAGCAGAAGTTTCAGTTAACCATAAACGATTGAACATGTGAAGTGACTTCAAGTAATCAATACTTCACCAACATGAGGAACTAAATAAAAACTGGTTACTGCAAAGTGTACTTCTTTGATCGTTCAACTATTAACATTTGCAGTCAAAACTAAGATTTCAAGTGCATTAGCTGCAGTTAATCTTTTGGCCAAAAATCACCACCAAAAAGTCGATTCTACTAGTGAATGTGAACATAGAGGAAAGAGAGAACGAAAGAAAAAACTTACACTGGGCTCAGAATTAGCAGTGCCAAATCTTAAAACAACATAATTAGTCATACGAGACGATGGCGGAATCAAATTCTGTTTGTTTTGATCCATTAAGCCCCTTAAGTCCACGCTGCAAAAAAAACACCAAGTAACAAAAATTGACACATACTTCCTAAATAGCATCGCAGATATCCCAAAATCAAAAACACAATCTTTCATCATAAGTACATCAAGAAATACGGAATATATTCCAATAAATGAGTTTAATAAGTCCAAATTTTTTTTTTTTTTTTTTTTTACGTATTTTCCATTCATTAAGAGTAGTAAAAAAAAAGTCTCAAAAATTGTTTCTCTACACTAAATTCGTTTGGATTATTAACAAAAGCCTAATAAAGCAACAAAAATTCACCAAATTGCAAGAAAAAATTTTGGGGAAAAAAAAAAGAAAAAATGTAACCTAGTGGAGTAGAAATAAGCCCTAACAGGAATAGAAGGCTTGACGCCGGCAATTGCATCATCATAATTGTCATTGTCGTCCACATCCGAATAAGCCAAAACATCCGCCTGAATTCCGCCACCATCCCCAATCTGGGAGCACGAAACGTCGTCGTTCCAGCCGATAGTCTTGGCCGAGGAGGAAATTGAGGATAAGCATTTCGCAATAGCAAAACTAGAGGTATCCGTCTCGATGCAAAAAAACTAGGGCTAGGCGTAGACGCCGACGACGAATAATTGCGGGAAATTAAGTTAAAAACAAGAGATTTCTTCAACTTATTAGAAGGATTTGATTGGGTGGAGAGATTTCGAATGGAAGAGGAGGAGGAGGAAAGTGGGAGGATTTTGATGGGGGAAGTGGTGTTGAGAATGATGGAGAGTGAGATTGGAGAGGAGAGGAATTTGTTACTCTGTCTCCACAATGCTATCATCTTCATTGTTTGTTAATTTGGGTGATTTTGAGTTGCTTTCTTTTCCTTTCAGACTTCAGTTTTTGTGCCAGTGTGTTTTGACTACTCTGAATATTTTGAAGGGGTTTTTGGACAAAAGATGATTGTGGTTTAAGACTGATTTAGGGTTTTAGGCCAAACTTGTTACTAAAGAAAAAGATTATTCTATTACTAAATTTTGAATAGTTTTTGAGTTTTTAATTACATTTATGCTAAATTACCAAACATAAACTCCAAATACCAAGCATGCTAGAACTTTTGTTCTAGATTTAAACTATAAACACATTTAATTAGATATAAATATGGATCGAGAAGTTTAAAACATAATACCTTAAATTGGATATATTTTAAAATTTTCTCTAAATTGGCCAAATAACAAATTCTCATTCAAAGATAAACCTTTAAACCTTGTAAAGGGAATTCGTAACAACTTTAATTAACTACCTTCAATCTTCCTTACATCCCAAACATGTAGCCTTCTCTAACGTTGTTGTTAGAATATAGATTATGGATCACAACATCTAACACTTGGATTCTGCATAAAATTTAAAATTCAATAAAATAATAGTATCAATCGCCTTATTGATTGTAGACTCGATTCTATGATCTTAAAAAAAACAAATAGATTTTTATTTGTATTGGATTTCATTTGTGAAATGCTATAAAAATTTTAAATTAATTGGTTGTCTTGTCTATATTATAAAATAATTTATTTATGTCAATATTTGTCTAATTTTATTCTGTGATTTTTCACTTAAAGTTTAAAGGTTTCTATTTCTATTGTACAAAACTTGAAAATTGTTAACAAATGAGTCCATATAATCAGATCTTCTTCAAACCTAAATAAATTCTAAAGAATAGGAAGAAAAAAAAAACGCGAAAATCTTTAATAATATTTGATACCCCAATTTGATTAATTATAGTAGAGTCCTTGAACTTTATTATGTAAGTTTATTTTTGCTCTTAAACTTTTGCATTCATATATTTAGTAAATTAGTCTTACAAAGTATTAAATTGGGTCATAAAATCAATTACACTTCTTAAGGGGTACTTGTTTAGAGGGAATGAGGATTGGGAATTAGATTCTACACCTTGGGTAATAGGTATGGGTATCAAAATTTTAGAATCATTACCCAAAAATCATCAATTCTCCATACCCAAATAAATTGAAGGGTTTTGATAATTCCCACTCTTGATTCCACAATTCACCAAAAATAATAATATCAATCATAATGTATAAAAAAATAAAAAATTTTGTTAAAAGAAAATATTTCCTCTTCCCTTCATCCCTATCACAGTAACCCTTCCCCATCACCCTCTTCAATCACCATAATCCTTATCCCTTCCCATCCCCCATCCTCCATCCATGATTATGAAAACCCCTCTCCATCTTTTTTCCTCTTGCCTCATCTTTCGCTATTACTCTCTCTCTTATCTTCCATTGCTGCGAACCCCATTTCCCTTCACTACTACTACCCTATCACTTCCTCCATTTTCGTCAACCCATCATCCTCATCCACTATTGTTTTCTTTCTTTTTTTTACTGTTGAAAATTTCTACATCCTTTTCCAATGTTATTTTTGTTTAGAAATTTCTATGAATTGGAGATGCTAATGGTGATGGTGGTAAACAATGATTGTTTAGAAATTGTTATGGGTTTTATGGTATTTATATACAAATACGTTGATTTTATTCCTAATTTCTTATTTTGGGTCGGAATGTTATTATGTAAACTAGTGTTTAATGGTGGTCTATGGTGGTAGTCAATGGTATCAATTTTGATGTGGTAGTGGTGTATAATGGTGGTATGGTGGTGGTGTATAGTGTGGTACTGTGGTGTGTAGTGATGGTGGTCAGAGATGGAATCATAGAAGAGAAGTTTTTGAATAAAAAATAATATTTATAAACCATTCATATTTATATACTAAGCAGTAGTTATTGTAATGATACCCAAGATTTATACCCTTACCAACTAATCAAATATGATTTCGATTACAATTCCAATTCTCGAACACGAACCAAGCACTCCCTAAGAATAAATACAGTGGCAAAAATAAACTTCTAGTAACAGATTTAAAATTAATTGCGCCGTGTAAATAAAAAACTCAATATTTGGCCAGAATTATAATTGAAGCACTTATAACCCAATTGGTACTTTAAAGATTAAATAGACAAATTTAAAAAACTAAAAGTACTTATTTTAAAAAATTACAAAATTAGGAGTAATTAATTCATATAGGCATAAAAAAAGATGTTTCCATTTAGGCCAAGGTTTCATGGATTAGAATATGTACAATTTTGAGTGTAATTTAGATTTTATGAATATGAATTTGTCCTCTCGTAGTTATATAAATATCTTATTGTATGTGATAATTTTTTTTTGGAGAAAAAACTATGTAAACTCCTAAATTTAAACACCATTAGTGAAAATCCTTCTTTCATACCCTAGCTAATATACCTGCATGTCATGAAGTAGGTCAAATTATTATACTTTTCATTATAGTTCACATGTTTTGTTAATTTTAATATTAACTACACATATTAATTTAGCTATTTAAGTCTCATTTGGCATAATATTGTGATTCTACAATTCAATTTTGACAAATTCAAATTGATCCCAAATAAAATCCTGATTCTATAATCAATCTCAAACTAACCTATCCCCAACTCTGTCAACCCATCACGACCTCCTACCCATCTCTCCCTTCCCCTCACATCTTCAACTCCCACTGCTCAATGTCTCCACATAGCTTGCAATCTCACTTCCCCATCCGCCTTTCCTCATAACCCTTGTCATCGACAACTCTTCTCAAACCACCATTAAGCCGCCGTGTGCCTTCTACTTCCATTTGTATTCTTCTATACCGCTTCAAGTCTTTAACCTCTACTCACAACTGCTACCAATACCAAAGAATCGACAAGGGGTCATTGATACTTAATATAGATCATGTCTACTTAAGAATTTTCCGTCTTTTAAACACTCTACTCAATGTTCTATAACCTGATTAGTCTATTGAGTCGACTTCACTTTATGACCAAGATATAGGTAGCCTTGATCTTGTAAATTGCAAGACAAACTAGGCTCTACTTCTAAGACCATATTTAGAGTCTACCTTTTTTTTTTCCATCTTGGATCTATAATATTAACGCTACCTAAATTTTTTCGTACCTTTATCAGGCTTTTCACTCCCCGATCTGTCATCGGATACAACACGGTGACAGTGGATATGTAGGGACAAAACCAAGACCTCAACATTAAGGGGTCAGCGATTTTGAATTAGGTGTTTAACATTTGTTGAAATATAAATAATCTTTTTAACATAATAAATATTCATATGCAATTATATGAATCTAATGGTGGTTGTCCTAATTTTTTACAAAGTATAACTACATATAATAGATAATTTTCTTAAAATTTACACAAAAGTACTTGAACAATTAATTTTAAATTAAATGCAAGTTTTATATCTATTTTATGTACTAAAATTCAAAAAAATTTGAAATTCTTATGTTTGCAACTAACACTTATCCACATTTTTTAATATGCCATCATCCTTAATTGTACTATTTAGTTATTTCAAATCTTTAGAGGTCAAATGTTTTAAAAAAGGAGAAAAGTCAACAAATTTCAGGGGTGCAATTATAGAATTAAATTTAAATTTTTTATAATTCATCCATATTATTTTATAATTTCCCAAAGTTAAGGGGTCACTTGAACGCGTCTTCGCCACAGTTTTCTCATAGTTGTAAACGGGAAAGATGCACATCTAAAGGCCAAAGCAAAGTACTAAATAAGTCTCTCTATTTTCTTTAATAGAAAAAAAAAAAAAAACACACACGCAATGTACACAATTGAATAAAGTCTGGTTGACACCATGTATTTATTTGTAAATATATTCTCAAATAACACGAATGCCTATTACTACTCGATTGAATCTGTACAAACAGAGAGTATGTTTAATAACTCAATTAAATATTGAAAATTAATTAGTTAAGAAATTTTTGAATTTAGCATTTTTTATAATAAAATTTTCTAATCATTTAATACATTAAGTACTACTTAATTTGTATTTAAAATTTTAAGTGAAAACATTTTCACTTAGGGTATATTCATTTAGATTGAAAATATTTTCTTGGAAAACAATTTACATGAAAAAGTCTATTTTTCATACAATTTTTCGGTATTCGATTGACAAAATGAAAATATTTTAAAATAAAATTTTTAACGGTTTCATCTTTAATTTTATGAATACAAGTTAAAAAAACTTATAACAATGATAATCAAAATACCTTACAAGTAATTATGGTTAATAAAAGATTGATTTTGTTCAAAATTTAATGATAGTACAATGTAGTAATAAAATATGCATAATGATAGTTATATTAGTGTGAGACCCATGATTAAGAGAAAAATGAATGGAAAAGAATTGAAAACAAAAATAAGTTTAACAAATGAAATTATAAAAGTAAGTATTTGAAATTTAATGTCACTCTTGAATTATTCAAAAAATAACTTACGTTAAAAAATTTCGTAAGTTATTTTCAGCCAGAGGAAGGAAAATTAGAAAATATTTTACAAAAAATTTCTGAAAAATATTTTCAATCCAAACGAGTACACCCTTAATCTGTTGAATTTTAAATAAATGTACAAGCACATATTCCAACACACACGTACTCTCTCTCACTCATATTCATAGACACACTTCTCTCGCTTGCACACACACTCTCTCACACAAACACATACTCTCTCACACACAAAAACACACACTCTCTCACATATATATATGTCTCTCTCACATATGTGAGATATATACACACTTAGTCTCTCACACATTTTCACTTATACTTTTTCAAACTCATATTTACACTCACGCATATTCTCTCTCACTCACATACACACACTCTATCACACATACATTCTCTCTCACACACATACATACTCTATCACACACACATTCTCTCTCATACACATTTATACCATCCTTAATTATTCATTTTTTTATGCATATATGACAATTATTTATAATAAATTAATGCATGATCAAGTGACATATTTATTTCAGATATTGAATTCAATTAATTATCAAACAGAAATAAATTTATTCATTCAACAATTAATACTTTCAGAATTTATAATTTAGATTTCAGAATTTAGAATTCAGTATTCAACATTAACAAACACCCACTGATACAATGACATAGTCATTGAGGTGTCATTGGATCTGAAAGATAAGAAATGAAATTCAGTCGAGTATTTTAAATCTAGAGTTGGTGATTCAATAGAATTTGCCACATGGAGTGACTATAGAAAGTGATGCCTCTTGAGTTGAATTTGTGATTTTGTAAATTATTTTTCTTACTACTCCTAAGGTGTCAATTTCTGCCACGACACGAAAATTAGATACGAACACGACATGAAATTAGTGAGTTAGGGTTGGATTTTAACGAGTTCAAATTGTAAATAGGTCGATCTATTCACGACATGCAAATAAATAGATTAGGTCGGGTTGACCCACAGATTATCCGAATAACCCAAAAACTTATGGGTATGAATTTTCATTATGTATTGTGCTATAATTTACTCATTTTTGTGATCCAAACTTGAAGCATTGGTCGGCTAATATTTCAATCTTGTATATGATGAGTTCATTCCTTTTCTTATTTTTAATACAAGAATTATTAATGTCGCATTGGTTAGATTAGGTATAAAGTAGCAATAAATAAGTTGGTCATTTGACTATTTCATATGAGCAGGCAAACAATTAACTATCATTGTGACTTGTAACTATTGCACTTGCAGAATAATTGTCCATTATCCAGGTAATAAGTATGAGAATCACTGAATGGCTTGAACAATCACATTTGGGCTATTCTATTAAAAATAATTTTGTTAGCTATCACGCCTAAAAATTATACTCGAAACTGACAAATGAACATCACATACCAAATGGTAAACATACTTTATCTATTGTTAACATATCACTTTAAAAGTTAAAAAGAAAACGGACCAATAAAAATTTATTATTTAATTTATTGTACTAACTCTGTAATTATAAAAATTTCTAAATGGCTAGTAAATCTAAATGGGTTCGATGGGTTGAACATGACACGACACAATACAACAATAAATGAATTCGATACGATACGAATCGATTATTAATTGGGTAGGATTAGGGTTAAGGTTTCTTGACCCAAACACGATTATGATGCAACACGATTACCTGCGACATGACACAATTGACAGTCCTAACTACTCCTACATGTTTTTGTTTTTGCAATTTTGAAGCTGTCATATTTATTTAGCATAGTAATATTATGCTTTATAGATTTCAAATTAAACCTTATGTTGACAATAGTGTGTAACTCAAATGATAAAATTACAATCCCCTTATGATCCAGATCATAAGTTTGAATCACCAGATAATAAGCGGTAATCCATTAGATTCTTTTTTTTTTTTTTTTAAAAGAAAAAAATAAAACACCTTATGTTTTGTCAACAAACAAAAAGATAAAAAAAAAAAAGAAAACCTTAAATCATTAAGTTGAATGTCACTGCTGTCATGAATGTCTAAACCAAACAAACCATTGTTATCAAAACAGTATGACAAAACAAATGTACCTTTCCAGCAATAATTATACATTTCATTGAAAGTCCTCAGTAGACCACCATGAATAGGATTAGCCACAAATCTTGAATCACAAAAATCTCAAACATCCAATCCAAATGTTGAAGACCCATCTTCATCCAAACCCACAAACCATTTTCAATGCTTAGGTCAAAATAGAAACTACCACGTCTAATAGTCTACTTCTAAATCCTAAAGGGGCACGTTTATGTGTATTAATAGAATTAAAAATGATTAAATATAATTTGATTCGAAATATGAGTTATCCCATATTTGGTTGGATGTGTATTGGGGATTTAATAATTTTATCCAAAAAATTATCCATGTACACAACAATAGTATTGAGATGTTAGATTTGTCACTTTATAACAAGTGGGTGATGCAAAATTTTTTCTTTCTTCGTGTCGTCAAAAAGTAAATGAATTTTCATTATTAATTATTGAATATAATAGGGGGAAAAAGTTTTCTGTTTTTTTTCAAATAATATATTATTACAATTTGGATACGTTTTTCCTAAACAACGTGTTCTTTTTGTTGAAAATGTCTAAAAAAAAGCCTTAAAAAACATATTATATACATTGACTTTTCAGTTTTCAACTTGCTGATCTACATATCAGGTATAATGTAGAAAAAGTTTTAGGTGGATCAATGATAGGTGTTACGAAACCCTTGATTTAATTTTATCCACATAACCATAAAGACATATTTTATAAATGAATAAGCTTAAGTGACATAAATAAAATTGAATTAAGAAATTCATAACACTTAATATAAAATCGATCCACTAAACATTTTCCATATAATTTTTATAGAACAATAGAATAACTATTCGAGGAAATCAGACTATTAATACAACTATACAAAATTATTATTTTAATTCACATCAAGAACCGACATAAATAAACTATAATGAACGAGATCAAAAGTTCGACATTTGACAAACCTTTAATAGGCACATTAAATTGTAGGAGTATTAAGTTCCGAGTCTTTTTTACCCCTCATCCCCCTCATCCAATCTTTCTCTATTGTACTTCAACAGAAAGAGGAGTAATAAATTGGGTTAATTGTAGTGTGCATTCTAACCATCACCAATTCGCATTTTTTATCCTAAATTATCAATTTTATTCTTCAATCTGTGGTATAATTTTCAAATGAACATAGCACTGACGAATTTTTCAATTATTATTATTATTATTATTATTAATGACTTATCAAAGGGACTTTATACCCTTTGTATTAGTATATGTTTGCAAAATACTCTTATTCATTTAGGCGTACTAATATAATTTTTTACAAATTGATAGTATAAGATACTCAAATATTACTTATAGGTATGCAAATTGTAAATAGGTAATAGTTTAATAGTGCAAATAGTATAAGGTTGCATTTGGATCGGACAAAAAAATTAAGGTTATATTTGAATTGATGGGTTCGGAAAGAATTTGAAATTCATCTATATGGAGGGATTTGTAAAACTAAAATATACCTTAAATTATAAGTTATTTGAAATTCTTACTTTCACACTATTTAATTCGGGTAAATTTAAAATTCATTAGTTTTTATCATAAAAATCACTTTAACAAATTGATGAATTTCAAATTTTTAACCAAATTCTTTGATCCAAAGGCAACCTAATGAAATTTCACTTACCTCTTGGCTCTTGGTGAACTCAATTATAAATCAATAATAGTTTAAGGATACAAATTACAATATAACCCTAATAAATACAAGTATTAGTATACCTGTAGGAGTATTTATATGAGGAAAGTTGGACCCTGTTTGTGACTCTATTTATAAAGAGCGATGTGAATTAAATTTTATAAAATCGTGGTTATAAATATTTAAGGAGACTGATTTTTAATTTCACTTATAAATCTTGTGATATAAATAAGAGGAAAGTTAGACCCTATTTGTGACTTTTTTTTTTATAAAGAATGATGTGGATTAAATTTTATAAAATCGTGATTATAAATATTTAGATGGATTGATTTTTAACCCCACTTAGAGTGTGTTTGATAACTCAATTTAATGTTGAAAATTAATTAGTTAAGAGATTTTTAAATTCAACGTGTTTGATAACAGAATTCTCTTATTACTTCATACATTAAGTACTACTTAATTTGTATTTAAATTTTTAGGTGAAATCATCAATCTACATTTGCTAATTTTCAAAGTCCTTTATTTTATTTTTAATAGTCCTTTAATTTTATTTTTAACACACATACTCTCTCTCACACTCATTCACACAAACTTTTTCTCACTTGACCAGTCATACTCTCTCATACACAAAAACACATACTCCCTCACATATATACATTGTCTCTCTCACACACATACATACTCAGCCTCTTACGCACATTCTCTCTCATATTTTTTCATACACACATTCACACACATTATATAACACACACATATTCTCTCACACACACGTACACACTCTATTACATACATATATTCTCTCTCACACACATTTACACCATTCCTTAGTTATTTATTTTCTTTTTTCACACATCTATGACTATTATTTATAATAAATTAACACAAGTACAAAGTGAAATATTTAATTCAAAAATTGAATTTAATTGATTATCAATCAGACATAACTTTATCAATTCAGCAATTAATACTTTTACCATTATAAAAAAACTTACAATTCAGCCTTAAAAATTCATAATTCAGTGTTAACAAAGAGGCCCTTATAAACCTTGTGATATGAATTAATTTATATAAAATAAATACTAACATTAATAGATATAGATATTGATTATATAGAATTTAAGGGAATTCTATAGTTCCGTTGAGTAACCATTCTCTCAATTTTAAGAACTTATACAATACAAAATTTTAAAATATATAATATTATATTGTACAAAACTCTTAAATTATAAAAAAAAAATTTCTTAAAAAAAATTATAGAATTTTCTTAAAATTTAATCAATAATCACAAAATTTACATCTGATCACTAGGGGTGTTTATGGATCGGATACCCTGTCCATAAGCCAAAAAAAGTACTCATCTCAGTGACCGGATCAAGAAAATTTCGACCCTCTACCCAATCCATACAAAGTGGGACCCGGCCTACCAGGTACCCTCAAAGAAGGGTAGGGTTGACCGGTACCTAACCCTCACTAGTAACAAAATATAAAAATTTAAATAAGAGAAAATGATAGTTAAACAAAAATTAATTTCACAATTAAGTCAACAATCATTAAATTTAAGTTACAAAATACATTCAAATAGCAACAAACTAACAATTAGCAACAGGCCAATAGTAACAATAATTAAATCACAAAATAATTTCAACAGATGCGAGTATGAGAAATGAGGATGCGTGGAAGAGAAAATGAAGATATGATTAAGGCGGAAGAGGAAGGAAATACAAGGAACTAAAAGATAAGATATGAGTAGCAGCCAATAAACCTAATACGTATTTACTTTTAATGAAACCTTATTTATCAAATTTACAAAATTACTTTTGAAATGGATCGTGTATAAGAGACAGGTCATAAAAATGTGACCTGCTACCAAATTCTCAACTTGAGTGATTCGACCCACTTTCAAAATATAATTTAAGTACCATCTGTCTTTTTTTTGACTCAGATCAATTCAATAAATTTTTTGAATCAGAGTCAAGATGAATACCTTGATCACAACAACGCGGTTAAATGAGTACTTTAGGACATTTATTAGAGTACTAGTAAAAAAAAAAAAAAACCATCCATCCATAAAAGCCCGTCTCAATCCAATCCAATGGCTTTCAATCCTCCTCTGTGCCGTACAAACTTTCTCTCCTATTAATCGCTCCCCTTTACTTTAATCCTCTGTTGGTTTTTCGCGTCTCTGTCCTCTTTCTCTCTCATAATCTCTCTCTCTCTACATCTCTAAATCACTGTAAGGTTTTTTTTTTTTTCTTCTTCTTCTTCTCAATCCTTAATCCGACGGTGAAATGCAAAAAAAAAAAAAAAAATCCCTAACTTTATTATCGTTAATGTACCTTCATTTCTATAGAAATGCACATGTAGTACGATTGCGAAATGTGTCTTTTTTTTCATTTTTTGTAGCATTTTATTTTAATATTTGTATATCACATTTTTATTATTTGTGGTGTACATTTTCCATTTCTTGATTTATCTGCTAAATGTGATTATTTACGCCGTTTTGATCTGATGTAAAATGATATTATTTCCTTCTTTTTTTTTTAAATTAAATTAGGGTTTATAGGTTTTGTTATTTTGTGTAGAGAAAAGAGTACTTTTTGGTTGTTTTGAGTGCTTCTATGGCTTGGAAAATATTAATGCGGATATTTTTGATTAATTTAATTTTTTTGGGATTTATTTATTAACTGATTTTTTTTTTGGTGTGCTGTGAAAGGGCAACTATGAGCACCGAAGGAGAGAAAAGATGTCCTCTTTGCGCGGAAGAAATGGACTGGACCGATCAGCAATTCAAGCCTTGCAAATGCGGCTATCAGGTGTGGAATTTTCAGTCAAAATACATAATTTTTTTTTTTGCAGAAATTGATGTAAACAATATTTATTTATTTTTTGAAAATTAGCAAATGTAGATTGATGAATTGTATCTTATTTAATGTTTGATTAAGATTATTGACATTCTAAAGGTATTAGGACTGAGAGTAACCAGTAAAAATGTTTAGATGCAATGCAGTTATGTAGTTTTGGTGTCATATATATAATATAATAAGCTGTATCATTTGATGTAACTCAGGTTATCTTTTGCTCTGTGTATTTCCATGTACTTAAAATTTTCACATTCCTTTCAAAATCAGATTCCACAATTAAATACACTTCCTTGAATTTTGTTTGAGCGTTACTGATGAACTTTCAGGCCGTTTCCTGATTAAAAGAGTATTCCAGTGACCTATAGCAAGAGTATTCCAGTGACCTGTTATTATATACGTTGAATAATGGAATATAATGCTACTCTTGATTTGCAGTAAGTGCTAGGACATTGGTTTTTGTATTCTATCTTCATGATTCTTGTTGTCTGCAGGTGTGTGTTTGGTGTTGGCATCACATAATAGACATGGCAAAGAAAGATGAGACGGAAGGGCGGTGTCCTGCCTGTCGGGCTATCTATGAAAAAGATAAAATTGTTGCAATGCAAGCAAATTCTGAGAGGTTTTTACACATTTTGCCCTGGCTTTATTTTTTTATGTGTCTGAAAGATAAAATTAACTCTTATTTTTCTTCTGATTAGGGTGGTGGCAAAAAATTCTAGTAGAAAAAGCAAACCTCCGAAGGCCAAGCCAAAAACTAATGAAGTGAGGAAGGATCTTTCAAATGTTAGGGTGATTCAGCGGAAAATGGCCTATGTAATTGGTCTACCTCTTAGTCTTGCTAATGAAGATGTAAGGAGCTCCTTTTTGTTTTTCTATACTTTATCTATGTTGATTCTAGCTTTCATGCTTCTGTCCCCTTCTTAAGTAGATATTCAAAAATGTATTCCTTGAAAAAACTATTTATTGAGATTTTATTTAATTTTCTTTGTTCTCTGGAAAATCTTGCTGATGAAGATGTAAGGAGCTTCTTTTTGTTTTTCTATACTTTATCCATGTTGACTCTGTGTTTCTTCCTTCTGTCCCCTTCGTAAGTAGATATTCAAAAACTGTATTCCTTGAAAAAACTATTTATTGAGATCTTATCTAATTTTCTTTGTTCTCTGGAAAATTTTGTTTTCTTGCAGCTCTTACTGATGGAAAGAATATTTTGGTCAATATGGGAAAGTTTGTAAGATTTCTCTATCTCGGACAGCTGGTGGATCTATTCAGCATTTCATTAATGATACTTGTAGTGTGTAAGTTCAATAGCTTCATTGTAAACAGTTGCAGGGTAGTTCAATAGTATTTCTGACAGAAGTGGTACACTAAAAGGGAGTGAATGATGTTGAAGTAAAATATGTAGTACAGGACTAAGTTTTATTTTCTACATCTGGTAACCTTGTGTCTTGAGTGATGAAATTCTTGCAAAATTCATGGAAACTGGGACTTGTTACCACTGCTAATGTTGCATTTTATATGGAGTGGTCTTTTTGTGTGCATATGTAATCAATTGAGTAACTTGGGGTTTATTAGGTCAGAGTACCATTATATATTGTACCCATATGCTTCCAGAGTTGAAAGATCACTGTCTAACATCTATTGTCATGCAATCAACATGGAAGACCTGAGTGAGAATAATTAAGAGGAAAGAGGAAATTTATACATATACCTCTATCATTCTTTCCTATATTGTAAAGAGTCTTTTAGATGGCATGTTAATGGGGATGTTCAGCAATTTGGGTGGTGGGGGGTGGGGGAGAGTGAGTGAGAGAGAGCTGGTTGGTGTAGTGAGAAGAGTTTATAAAGGCTTAGCATGCAGATGTTGATGTCTGCAAAAGGAACTTTGGTCGCAACAACTAGGGATTACTAGGAAATTTTTTGAGGTTCAGGTATACGCAAGAATGATTCCTTTATGGAATGTTACACCCTTAGCCAATAGGCATGTAAAGACTTCAGATGACCACCATTAAGCTAATTCCATTTTTTGAGGTCTTATAAGTTATAGTAGAAGCCTGATGTATAAAATTAAGTTGTTGGATCATCACACAAAGAAGAGATGGTTGTTCTTTTTCCTGTGAATTACTGGTGATTTTTACAACCATTGTTTTATTATTTCCTAGTTCCATTTAAGGTAGCTAATTTTTTTTTTATATATTTATTTAAGCAGTGTACTCATCCCCTGGTTGTAAATAATTTTGTTCTCTTCTTTTGTCAAATATGATTATCTTTGTTCTCATTCTCATGCAAATGCTAATGTACTCGAAAACTTGAAAAGAAACTTTTGATTGCAACTACTAGTGGTTACAAGGAAGATTTTTTGAGGTTCTGGTAGACACATGGATGATGCCTTAAAGGAATGTTTCACCCTTTTCCAATAGGCATGTAAAGTCTTCACATGACCACCATTAAGTTGATTTCAAAATTTTGATGTTTTAGAAATTATAGTAGAAGCCTGATTTAAAAAATTAAGTTGTTGGATCATCACACCAAGAAGAAATAGTTGTTCTCTTGCCTGTGAATTATTGGCGATGTTTACAATCATTGTTTTATTATTTCTAGTTCCATGTTTGGCAGTTAAATTTGTTTCATATATTTAAGCAGTGTCCCGTGGTTGTGATTGAATTTGTTCTCTTCTTTTCTCAAATATGATTATCACCCTTCTTTGATCTCATTCTCTAAACCATCTAATCTAACAAAACAATTTCATCTGTCCCTTTCCTTCGTTCCAGATATGTGACTTACTCTAAGGAGGAGGAGGCAGTACGATGTATTCAATCAGTACATGGTTTTGTCCTGGAAGATAAGTTTTTGAGGTAAGAACCTGTCCTTTTTTCTGTCCTCATTTAGCTGGAATTGTTACCTGCTGGTTAAAACTTGGTTACAATTTGGAGTTTCATTTGTGCAGGGCATCCTTTGGTACTGCAAAATATTGTCATGCTTGGTTGAGAAACATGGTATAGATCTCTGATGCTATGTTGTATGTTATGCAAGATACTTTCTTTTGGATGCCTGAAAAATATTGTTCATTTAGAAATGCAAATGAGTTTTTGTTGACGATGCTCTTTTTTTTTTTTTTTTTGGTCCAGCCCTGCAGTAATCCTTACTTGTTTATATTTACATAGCCTTGGTGCTGATGAAGATAGTTTTGGGAAGGATGAGGTAGCTGCAGTTCATACAAGGTATAACATTGCAGTCCCTCTTATCAAAGTAAAAGTCACATTTTAATAGTTTCTTGTTTATTTGGCTACTTATGTATTGACCTTAGTTGGGGCTTGGATGTTTTTGGTACCAAAAGTAAAGCACCAGTTTAATTTGTTCGGCAGTTAGAAAATGAAGGTTATAAGGATTGGCAAGAAAAGAACTGGTAATTAACATGAAAAGACAAAATTAAAATAAAAGAGACAGAGACTGGAACAGCAGACTTTTTCTTGACTGGTTGGCCAACCTAACCAGTTCATTGAGTAGATCATAATCTTGACATAACTTTCTTTCTTGGCGTGTATTTCTTGTTGGAATTCCAATTTTAGCATATTAATACTCCTCAAGTTTATCTTATGTAATACTTGACTTCTTTTCTTGATTGTACATGATTTTGAAAATTGTTACGGGATTTTGTGGTCATTATCGTGTAATTGGTGCATTCTGGTTTGTCTCTTCTTTTCTGATTGATGATTTATTAATTTTTATGAGAGCTCAGCTTTATTCAATGAACAATAGACTAACGTCCTTTGTTGCCTTTCTTCTGTGAGCTGAGGGTAAAGTCTTTTCCCAGAACTGTCTTGTTTAGTTGGGATTCATCTTTACCCTTTCCTCCTTGCGGGACTTAATGTTGTTTTTGCTTTCCAGTTCAAATGTTTCTTTAAAATATTATTCATGCGTCAAATCTTTTATATTTGGTCAACTAGGAATCGAGTTCAAGAGGTTGCTGGTGCTTCAAATAATATGCTAAGGCGCTCAGGAAATTTCTTGCCACCTCCTGTGGAAGAGATGACCAATGGAAGTGGCTCTTCAATAGAGAAATCTACTGCCAAAAGTTCTTTCAGTGTAAGAAAGTCTGGTTAAAATATTCTCTTACATGGCTAATGTTTCTGACTTTGTACAGTACACTCACTTTTTCTGCAATAGAGTGAACAATTTGATTTTTGCCTGTACAAGTTATTTTCAGGTTTTTAGACAAGATATTCATATTCAATATGTCAAGCTGAAGTATGCCTCCCGTCTCTGATTTTGGATTGGTATTTTGAACATGATTACAGGATTCAGCCCATGGTGGCCGCTTGGCTGGGGGCCTAGGGGTGCCCAACAAGGCAACAACTTTTGTAGATATTGTGGGACGATCTAGTAGTTCTGGTCCAGAGAAAGAAGAGAATAATGCTGAGGATAGAAGGATATTGGATTTATGTTCTGATCTATTTTCAGTAACCATTGATAAAGATAATCATGTTACTGATACATATTCAAGTTCTATGCCATATTCATCTTCTGCTCACCTTGTCAATAGAGTACCCAGGGATGAAGAGTCAACAGAGTTCTTGGATGAGCCATTTGGTGAAAATGGGATGCCTTCTGGTGACTTGCTATCGAAGGATTCTAGCAATTTGAGTCAGAGGGCTTGCTTTGATCATTCATCATATCCTGCACAGGTTTCAGAGGACTCTGATGGTCATTCTCTGTTTCACAGGACTAGTTCAAGTAGTTTCAGCATGGACCAAAGTTCTGTACAAAGTCTCATAGCCTTGAAGATGAGGCCTCTTTACCATTTACTTGTGTAAATTCTGTATTAAATGACCAAAGGAATGAGTTGAAATTCCAGACTTCTGCGAAATCAGGCAGGATTTATCGAAGCTCTAACTCTTTCTCCAATGAAGAAATTGTGGAACATTTGCGAAGGATTGAAGATGAAAGCTTAACCAATGATGACGAAAATTGTGTTTTAGATTCTGTTGAGAGAAGTATTATCTCAAATATTATGTCGATTGATCAAGATTCATGCAATGATTCCTTGACCTTGCCTTATGGTTTAACTGAGTTACTCAATGAAACTGATGACCAACATAATTCATCCTGGAATTCTTATACTAGTGGCGAGTCAGGGTTTTCATTTGCAAAACAAGTTGGCTTTGGAGGTCAAGTAGCTAATTTTCAGCCTTCCTACAATAACCTAGGTCAAGTGTCACCAAATTCTACTATCAAGGAGCATTATTTGTCTAAGCCAGGTAAATATTAGTTGTTCTATCTGTGCTATGGTTTTGTGTTTAGTATACTCGTCTTTTAAATTATTTTTTCAAATGAAATTTGATGGCATTTTTTTGTACAGATTAGTTATAGATGTAGAGCTCTTCGTTCTTAACTAATGTGGAAACCCTGAATTAATATGGAGATCTTGGAATTTGGAGTCCTATTTGTTCAATTGACACGTTGCCATATTTGTTGCATTACCCAGCTTATGCAATTTTATTAAAAAAAGAAAAACAGTTCATTTGCTTAGTAATCTCCCTAGGTGAGTGTGTCTGTGTCCTGAGCATCACTCTTAGTATGTAGACATATGCATCTTCTCTATATATGTATATGTGCAAGGTTGTTTTTTGATTTTTTCTTTTTTTTCATCTTTGTGATTCATCATTCTTTTTTATTTTATTTTATTTTTTATTTTCAGTGTGTGACTGTTAAGTTACTATATCAGTACTATACACTTTTGCTGTTAATTGCTTTGATTTTGCTTTTAGAACTCCACAGATGTTTTCAAGAGACTGGCTTTCATACCAGAATTTGTTGTAGTGATTGATTTCTATTATGTTGGATTGCATCATTTTACTAAAAACAAGTCTTCAGACTTAAAATACTACTAGGATTACTTGATTATTTGCTTCCATTTTGGCTGTGATTTTCTTTGGTTAATAAACGCTGCCTTGTTATTTTGAATCGTTTCCCTATTAGCAGAGTAGTACACCTATTTTTCCTATCCATCCCCTTGGGTTGCGCACTGGAATTTGAAATCAACTTAACCATGGTGGAAAATGTAAATTTCAACCTGAAGAAAATGTCTATTAGGGAAGGGTTAATTTGTGATTTTATTAGAATGTACGTTTGATCTCTGGAGCATTTGAGCTGGATGTGATGCTGTGATTACCAGAACATTGCTGATGTTTGCTGGTGTTTGGTTTTCCTGTTATTGAATATTGTGTGAACTTTCTGTTTTAACAGCATGCAGGTCTCCCACTATAGCTCCGCCTGGATCAAGAGACTCTCAGTGGCCTCTAGAGAAGCACCTCCTGGTTTCTCTGCATATGAGAAGACAGGCGGGTTACCTCGTACATCATCTGGTATATGCTCCCATTGTCCTTCCATATCTCCTCATATTTCTTCTCTTGCAGTTATAATTATCAATTGACCTTTCTCAACATTGTCCATTCTAATGTTTCGCTACCCCTTTTTGTCTTTTGTCTGCAGGAAGTTTTATTAATACTTCATCTTTGCCAAGCACTTTGCTTCAAATGCCATTGGCAGGAGAAGGCAAACCAACAAATGGGTTGAATATCTCAGGCTTGAATACGAGGGCAGCTTTTAATCAACATATAGATGCATTTGACAACGAGACTAGACTTTGGCTTCTGATGCAACAACAGGCAACTGCTAATCAGGACTCAAAGTATTCTCAAAGTTTTGCCCAGCAAACACCTGTACATCAAGACACGATGTTTCCTGGCCATGCTGGGGTTGAGCTATCTACTTTTAGTGATTTATATGGTTATTCGTCAAGACTGATTGAATGTCAATCATATGATTCATCTTCCTTCGCACAATTATCGCAGCAGAAATTTGGAAATGGGCACCTTTTGAACGGCTTTCAACACAATTTGGATGAGGCCCATCGGAGAAATGAAGTTGCCATTGCAGAACATCAAAGAAGTGAGAAACTAGGGTTAAACAAGTACTTATCCGGATATGGAGATTTAACGTTCCAGATGGCCAGTTCAGGCGATGTATACACCAGAGTATTTGGGATGTAACTCCTTTAAGAACTCGTTGAAATGAAACTTGATTGGAGAAATCCTTGTCACAAAAATTGGGGGTGGGATTGATCTCTTGAATTTGTACATTGTGGCCATATGTATGTTCTTTTCTGGAAAAATCCGTCATGAAGTGGTCTCTCAGTCCCATGCGAAAAAGCATATAGTAGCATTTTCAAGTTGATCTATTTGCTTTCATTCTTTCTAGTTTTTGTAGAACAAAGTCATCATAGATCATTGCACATTTTGCCTGAATGCTAGGCATTGGGTACAAACAAATTGGCGAACGAAAGAGTTTGAGGGAAAAGCATTTCTTAGTACTATTCTCTTGAGTATTTAGGAAATTGAGGAATAAATGCGACTGAGGCAAACTAAAAGAATCGATACTTGAATTGAATTTAGATAAGAATTGAATTTAGTTCAGTAAGAGTTTATTCGAACTTAATTTGTTTAGTATCGAATTGAATTTAATTCGGTAAGAGTTGTTCGGACTTAAATTTATTAGTAAACAAATTAAGTTTGAATAACATTTAGTATTCGTTAAAATTTTGAATTTAGATTAGATTTGATTCAACAAATTTAAAATTAAAATTTATATATTAAATATGCAAAACTCAATAAAAATTCTTTTTTTTTTTAATTTTTTTTTAGTCAAAACGATAATTTATTGATAGCAAATTGAACAAAATAGTTACAACATTCATTCATAGGCCTGAGCTAGCTTAACTAGCCATAGGGGAAGACTTCCTTCTACTTTACAGTTTGTAAACGATCAACTTAACTAGCCTCAGAGGGAAGACTTCCTGAATCTACTCTACAGTTTGTAAAAGATCAATATCAAATTTAGCTATGTGGTGACTAATTACATTTCTTTTCTTAAACACAAGAGAAAGAGCATTCATCAAACATGTTAATCAGTTCCAAAATGAGCATTCATCAAACGTGTTAATTAGCTCCAAAATATCTTCCACTTCCCGGATGGTCTCAATTCTCCTAGCATTAGTGTCTCCTCCCTGAATTTTATCAATCACAAATTTGCAATCTGATTGGACCTCAATTCTCCTCCATCCTTCCTTCAAATCACATAACAGGGCCTGTCTAATTACCAGTGCTTACTCAACTTTAGCTTCGTCTATTCTTTGATTCGATTGAGCCCATACACCCTTGATCACTCCATTCCCATCTCTGGCAACTATACCCTAATCTGTTCTGTACTGGTAGGATAATCTAGAAATAGCTGCATCAGTATTGATTTTTATCAATCCATTTGCATGTGGTTTCCATATCTGTTCCCTCAAATTCTTCCCTGTTTGATTGCTGCTCTCTCTCTGCTGTTTTGATTTTGCTTTGTCAAATTCTAACAATTTATACAGCTTTATTTACAAAGATTCTGGCTTCTTTTTGGTTCTGGTCGTAGCAGATGTTGTTCCTTGATTTCCATATTTGCCATAGGATATTGATGGTTAAGCCAAAATGATCTTGTCCTTGACTTATATTTGAGGCTTCCAGTAATCCTTCCCACCATCTCCAGAAGTGGTTTCTCAGATTATCTAAGCCATTCCATGATAAAAGTGCAAACCTCCAAATTTTCCTCGCATTGTTGCAAAAAAATAGCATATGTTCAACCGATTCCACTTCTTCTCCACAGCATTTGCACATTGCTTCACCTTTACCAGTTCTTTTAAAGATTGCTTCTCCAACAGGAATTGCATTCTGTAAACACTTTTTTGGGACCAGATGAAGTGTTTAAGCTTGTGCTTCACATTTAAACCCCAAAGTTTCCTCCACTCTAAGCTTTCCCTTGGCCTGTAGCTCGGTTCTCCTTGTTCACCATTTCTTTCTTGTTCCCTATAAGTAGCTTTTGTTACCATATAATAACCAGATTTTACAGTATAGTCCCTGAATTATCATGTAACCAGAACCACTTATTTTGTCTGTTAAAATGACTGATAGGAATACTAAAAATTCTCTCAATGTCTTACTTCACCGGATCCTCATTCCACTTCCCTTCAGATAGCAAATCCTTCACTTTCTCAATTAGACAATCCTTTCTTCTCTTTGTTCTCACTCTCCCCCAATCTTCGAGTAACCACATATCATTCCATACATCAATCTTCCTTCCATTACCCACTCTAAGTCTCAGTCCTTCCTTCATTAGATGTGATGAGCCCAAGATATTTTTCTAGATCCATGATGCATAGTTAAGGGGTTTACAGTCCAACAGATTAGAATGTCTGTAGTATTTGGCTTTCATCACTTTACTCACCAAGAGATTTGGTTTTGCAATTAATCTCCAACATTTCTTAGCCAATAGGGCTGTGTTGAAGGCTTCAAGGTCCCTGAAACCCAGACCTCCCTGACCTTTAACCTTTGTCATCTTTTTCTATCCTACCCGGTGCATCTTCCTCTCTTGTCCTCTATTTTCCATCCCTGTATCTTGCCAGCCTTTTCCTTGATGTATCTAAATATCTGGTTCTTTCCTCCGCCAATCACCAGAGGTAGGCCAAGGTATTTTGCATTACAGGCTTCTTTTATTTCACCAAGTTCTTGACAAATTTTGTGTCTCAATCTTGCATCACAGTTTCTACTACAGAACACTACTGATTTGGTGTAGTTGACCTCCTGTCTTGAAGTCTCTTCATATTTCTCCAGCAACCTCTTAATATGCTTTGCTTCATTAACATCTGCTTTACAGAAGAGGGGTGAGTCATCTGCAAAAAAGGTGGAAAACCACAGGGTCCTTCTTACACAATATGACACCTGTAGTCTTACCGTCTAAGATAGCTAGCTTGCTTAATCAAATTAGAGAGACTCTCAGAGCAAAGTAAAAACAGGTATGATGGTAGAGGATCTCTTACTCAATGCCGCTACTAGGTATAATATAACCCATTCTCTTCCCATTAATGTTGAAAGAACAGGAAATAGTAGATATATATTCGGTGTAATATTGAATGAGTAATTCAATTCACAAACAAGTAATAATTAAGTCTTACTAATCCTAATCAATACCTATACACGCTTGTAAGGATACAAGGTGAGTCTGAAAATAGAGTGAGTAAGCATCGCTCTCACGAGGACTATTGTCAAGTATTAGGATTCACAAACCTAAGAATTAGTTAGACAAATTAATTGCAAAAATTTTGTTCTACTTTTAACTACTGGAAATCAAGAACAAATACCAAAACTAATTAAAATTAGCAAAAAGTAATAAAATTTACCATAAGCAACTTAAATTAATTGAAATAGAAAAGCAAATCACAGGAAAATTAAATTAGAACTATGGAATTGAATTGAGAACAGAAATTAAATTGAATATAGATCAAGAAATCAAATTCAGTAGTGTAGCCAGAATGAAAAGTTGATGGAACTTGTAGTGTTGAACAAGAAGAATGAAACCCTAACCCTAATATAATGAATTTCTATTCTAATGTCTTATCTAACTAATAGCTGCTATGTTATTTTCAACTCCCCTCATAATGCGGTATTTATAGGGGATATATCAGGTTTTTATTAGACGCTACAAATACGTTAAAACTTGATAAGGATTTCAATCGGGTGGAGAAAACTTCCAAAACAAGCAATTCACGTCAACTGCTGCTCGACGTGCGCACACGCACAACATTTTCTTGTGTATGTGCGCAATTTACAGAGGCGAAAGTTCTTTTTTTCTCAGCTTGAGCATCCTCTCATGCGTGCGCGCTCTGCACTTTGATTCGATTTCAATCTCAATTTTGACCTTGATGCAGGGAGTAGAATTTGGAAAAATGTAGATATGAAAGTTGTAGCTCTTTCTCTTGGCTTTCCAAATATTTTGAATCACATCAATAAGAGCTCAGACTAGAAAGTTATGACCAAAATACTAGACAGTGTCTAAATTCGCCCCTTGCTGGTATAAGTTTGCATCTTTTTGTTTTTTCTCCAACTTTTTGGTCTTTTTGACACTTTTTTCATTCAAAACCTACACAAACTAAAAATAAAATATTTAAACTTATAATTTACTCAATTATCAGTCAAATTACATCAAAACTAAGGTAAATGACACATAAAATATATGACAATTATGAGCTTATCAAATACCCCAAAATTAGCTTTTGATCTTTCTCGAGCAAAAATAGAATTAAAATAGATAAATTCATCACAAATGCACCCAATACATTTCAAAAATTGTCCACATAAATAATCAAGAAACATACCATCATCAGGAGTAATTCAAGATTCAAAGGTTCAAATGCCAATAAAATCCTAGACATGAGGTGAATCCGGTATGTGTGTGTTTATAGCTATTTAATAGAAACTCAAGTTTAGGGACACCCGGATTAAATTATGCAAAGTCTTAGAATTTTTCTGAACACCCCATATCTCACTCTTCTTACACATTTATACTAATATAGACGACTAACTCAATTTAAATCAGGTAAGACTTTTTAGCTTGTAACGAAGGCTAAGGTATTGACTAATCAAGGAAGGGAGAAGGATATCACAAGACAAAGAAAGAGTTTTAAATTAATGCTGGCTACACATCAAAATAAAATTTCCTCTACAACATATTAAATACTAGTCCTTTACAGAAATAACCCCACACTTAATCAACAAACACCCCCACGGAAAAATGTATACAATAAACAAAAAGTCTTTCTTCTTCAATTTCAGTCCATCATGCCAACATTTTTTCCCTACATGTATCTATCAATTTTTTCCATATCTGCTCCCAATACGGGTACCAATGATAGGCACTACTTGCAAATACACCACTGCAGGTACCACGAGGGGGTAGTGATAGGTACTACCTGCACATACAATTACCAATGATAGGCACTACCTGCACTTGTTAAAGATTTTCTTCTCAATTCAAAAATTTATTCAGTACCCCCTCTTACCCCATAAATGTACACCACTCACCCATATAATTTACCACCCTCATTTAACTACATTTCAACCAATTTTATCCTCTTAGGAATTAATGTGTGCATTAAATCTCTTAAGGGAGAGTTTGGAATAGAAAAATTAAAGAGTTACTAAGCTTATAAAGGTCGGTAAAATGAAATTTTTTGAAAGAACGTGAATGGTGTTTCTCTCCATTCATTACAATGAAGGCCCAAATGGGGTACTAGGGATAAATATTTCAAAATAGGATTGGTTTGAAAGACTCAACCGTCTAAAGAAATACTCTACCTTCATTTTTAAACCAAATAAAATTGCCTATAGAATTTGCATCGAAAATGTAATAAAACAAGTTTTGGGATGCAATATAAGTGAATTTACATAATTATTTTTTATAAGTGTCAAAAATAAATTATTTTTTGGCTATTAGTGCTAAAAAATTCAAAAATCATGCAAGAAAAATATTAGCATCGACTACCTACTAATGATGGTTTAGCTCAAAACTATAATGCAGACAGCCAAACAGACATGCTAAGAGATTATAAAATTTTCAAAAATTTCACAAAAATATATTCAACCAATTCAAACAAAAATTTCAACAATCTAAAAAAGCTCTCAGATAAAAAAAAAAGTTAAAATATTAAAGCAAAAGTTGAGCAGACTACACCAAGACAATATAAATTCAGATAACTCCTCACCCCACACTTAGAAATAAATATTGTCCCCAATATTAAATAAAATAAAAGTATAAAAAGGGAAAGGAATAGCTTCTCTGGCAATGTAAAATGATTGGTGCAGTATATCCCGTCATAAATATCTATGAGAGGAGTTGAAACACGTCATAGCACTAAAAACAAGAACAAAATGTTATACCCATTAAGACATTAAGAAAAAGAAAAGCCCAAATACAACCTAACATATTTAAGTAACTAAATGTTAAAAACAATTAGAAAGCAATATACGCTTGGGTTGACTCCCAAGAAGCGCCCTCGTTAGTCTTAGGCTTGACTTTAGCACTTGAAATTAGTTCAAGCACTTAAGGATGGTCGGCTATCTTTTTCTTTTTGTCTTCTACGGGAAAAGTTTGACATCATTTTTCATCACTCTTGAAGCTTGATTCCTGACTTGAACTTGAACTTGCCCTTTGCTCCATGCATAAGTCAAAGATGGTGCACAAATTATCACCTAAAGTTGCTCTTTGAATAGCTTTTTCTTCCTCTTGCCCATGGCCACTTTGCTCAGACCCTTACCTATTTGATCTTGTGAAATCATCCCATGAGTCTTTCTCATCTCACATTTATCATTAGGTGGTTTTTTTTCCAAGTCAATTTTGAAGTCTTTATTTATTTCAATTGCCTTTTTGAGTGCATTGCCTTGACCCACCTTGGATACCTTGTCTTCAAACTTATCACAAAGTGAACCCAAGGAATAATCAGCACATTTTTCTACCAATATTGAGACATTATCATCATAAGTAAAAAAAATCAATTTTAAGAGATTTATTATCAACTTGCAAAATCAACTTCCCTTTATTAACGTCAATTAAAACATTTGTGGTTGATAAAAATGACCACCCTAGAATCAACAAAATTTTATTATTCTTGCCAATATCTAACACCAAGAAATCTATAGGAAATACCAATTTTTTCACTTGAACAAGCACATCTTCCAATAAGTCATATGGTTTTATTTCGGACAAATCTACCAATTGAAGTGTAATGTTGGTTAGTTTTACATTAGTGATCCCTAGGTTATCATAGATGGCATTCAACATAATATTGATGCTCGCCCCCGAATCACAAAGTAAACGATGCAGCGTGTGTTCTCCAATGTTCACCGATATAGAGAAACTACTGGGATTCTTGAGTTTAGGGGGTAATCTCCGTTGAACAATGGCACTGCACTTGGTGCAAATCAAGACAAACTGTCTCATTATCATCCTACTGTTGTTTCTTAGCCAATAGATCCTTCATAAACCGTGCATAATTGGGCATCTTATTGAGAACATCAACCAAAAGGATGTTTACATTTAACTTTTTGAGCATATTGAGGAACTTATGGAATTGTTTCTCTTTTTTCTCCTTTCTTGGATCAATGAGTCAGTGAGGAAATGTCACTTTTACTATAGGATCCAATTTAAAAGAATCATCCACTTTCTTCGTCCTTGACTCATTCATTGCATTCTCTTTGGTCATATTCTCATTGTCACCTTCAATTTCAAGTATTTCTTGAATTGTCTTGAATTTTCGCTTCGCAGCTTTGATATCAATCTTCGTTTTGTCATTTTGTACAACCAATTCCTTCCCACTTCTTAGTGAAATAGCATTGCATTGCTCATTTGGATTTGAAATTGTGTCACTTGGCAATGTTTCCATAGGTCGTTCATTATTTTGGCGAGCTAATTGTCCTAATTGAAGTTCTATTAGGACATCTGAATTCCTTGTAAAAGTTCACAAATTCTCATACTCCCTGCTCAAAGTTTCAAAGTCCCTCCTCAAATTATTCCTGGTGGATTGATCATGGTTTACGCGTAGAGGATAACTGGGATTTTGAAGTGGGGGTCTTGGCGGTGGAGGTTGGCATAAGTTATTTTGTTGAGGCGAAAAGTTTTGGAAATTCCTATGGTGTGGTGGTTGATACGGTCTAAAAGATGAAGTTTGATTGGAAAATTTTTGTTGTGGCTGGTTTGATTAAAAAGATGAATTTTGGACATTGTTTTGATTGCTCCATGAGAGATTTGGATGGTTTCACCAAGATAGATTATAGGTATTGCCATAGGAATTAGGTTGATTCCTCAGCCTTGAATTTTGATTGGCCATGAATTGAATTTACTCACCTTAGGGCATGGGTGTATCGCAAAGGTCATTTTGATGGTTTCTTCACAAAAACCACAAGTTATAATTGCTTGAGGTCACGAATCTATAGAGTTCACCAAACTCCCTTCCCCAAATTCTCTAGGGCCTTTGTCAAATTGGTCATCATATTTAACATAATGCCTTGTTGAGCTAAGAAGACATCATTAAGATTAATCGCTCCTTCTTGTTGAGCACTGACTTGTTGGATTTGCTGTTGTTGCCCAACCAAAGAAGTGATTGTGTCATGATAGTAATGCGTTGATGCCATTCTCTCAATAGCTCTTGTGCCTCTTCCAGAGTTTTAAGAAGGAAAACGCCTCCAGCGCTTGCATCAATGATCAATCTCGTCTCAGAAAATAATCTATTATAGAACATTTGTACTTGCAGCCATAGTGGAATGGCATGATGCAGATACTTTCTACTCAATATTTCGGAATGCTCCCATGCTTCACTTAGGCTTTCCCCAGTAATTTGACGGTATAATTAATGTAATTGCGGAGTTTTACGGTTCTTGACGGTGAAAAGTACTTGACCAAAAATTTTTGAGCTAGTTGATTCCACATCGTGAAAGTACCTTGTTGGAATAATTGCCGAATTAACCAAGTCTTTGCCCTATCCTGCACAGAAGATGGAAAAGCTTTCATTCGAATACAATCAGGGTGTACCCTGTTGCATTTGAATGTGTCAATGACTTCTTCAAAGTTCATCAGATGGGCATAGGAATTCTCGTTTGGCCTACCTCCAAACATAGCGTGGGTTTGGAGCATTTGAATCAAAACTGGCTTGATCTCAAAGTTATTAGCATGTACAGGTATTTGGGCAACGCTAGAAGTTGCTCCTTCAAAATTTGGTACGGCATAATCTCTAAGGAGTCTGTGATTAGCATTGCCTTCATTTCCATGATTATCCGCTACTTCTTCTTGATCCCCAACATTACGATTTGGGTTTTCCATTAAAATTTTCCCTTGGCTAGATTCCTGTAGTTTTTTGCGATTTCTGGATATAGTTCGTTCAATTTCCAAATCACCTGGAAATAGTGGTTGGTTGGAAGAACGAGTATTTACTATACACTATAAGAAAAAGATCAAAGTTTGAATATTAAAGAGAAAGAAATCCAAAAGGAAAATTAAAAAGAACAAAAATAATTATAAATAATTAAAAGAAAATAAAAAGTCTAATCTAGTAAAGTTCACTAACCTAATATTGCGCCAAGAATAGTCCCTAGCACTTGTTTGGTGTAATATTGATTAGGTAATTCAATTCACAAACAAGTAATAATCAAGCCATATTAACCCTAATTAATACTTACACACACTCACAAGGATACGAGGTGAGTTTGTAGATAGGGTGAGTAAGAATCGCTCCCTTGAGAACTATTGGTCAAGTACTAGAGTTCACAAACCTACAAATTAGTTAGACAAATTAATTGTAAGAATTTTATTTTACTTTTAACTACTAGAAATCAAGAACAAATACCAAAACTAATTAAAACTAGCAAAAGTAATAAAATTTACCGTAACCGACTTAAACTAATGAAATAAAAAAATAAATCACAAGAAAATTAAATTAGAATTATGGAATTGAATTGAGAACTGACATTAAATTGAATTTGAATTAAATAGATCAAGAAATCAAACTCAGTAATGTAGTCGGAACGAGAAGTTGATGGAAATTGTAATTTTGAACAAGAAGAATGAAACCCTAGCTTAATTTAATGAATTTCTATTCTAATGTCTAATCTAACTAATAGCTGCTTCGTTATTTTCAACTCCCCTCATAATGGGGTATTTATAGGGGATACATAAGGGTTTTAGACCCCTAAGATGATAAAAATATGTTAAAACTTGATAAGGAATCCAACTGGTGAAGAAAATTTCCAAAACAAGCAATTCAGGTCAATTACTGCTCGACGTGTGCACACACGCAGCATTTTCTTGTGTATGTGCACAATTTTCAAAGGCGAATTTTTTTTTTCTCGGCTTGCACTTTTCCTCCTGCATGTGCGCGCTCTACGCTCTACTTTGACTTCAACCTTAATTTTGACCTTGATGTCGATAGAATTTGAAAAAATGCAAAACATGAAAGTTGTAGCTCTTTCTCTCAGATTTCCAAAACATCTTGCCAAATTACCTCAATTGGAGCTCAAACAGAAATGTTATGACCAAAATACCAAACACTGTCTAAATTTGCTCCTTGCCGATGTACGTTTTGTATTATTTTGATTTTTCTCCAACTTTTGGGTTTTTTTTTGGCTCCTTTTTCATTCGAGACATACACAAACTAAAAATAAAATATTAATCTTATAATTCACTCAATTATAGCTCAAATTTCATCAAAACTAAGGTAAATGACAAAATATATGACAATTATGAGTTTATCAATATGCAAGAAAAAATCCATCTAACCCAAATAGGACATAAACCACCTATCTTACTCATAATTCTCCTTCAAAATTTCCATTCAACTCTATCATAAGTTTAACCATGTCAAGTTTTAATGCCATGAATTCATGCTTACCTTTCCTTTTATTTTTTAGAAATCGACCATATGCATGAGCAATAATCGCATTATCAGTAATTTGTTTGCCTTGTACAAAAGCTGCTTGAGCAGGACAGATGCTTTTATCCAACAGCCACAACAAACCTTGCTAAACCTATTTGCCAAATTCTTTGAAATAATTTTATATAAAAAATTACAAAAGCTTATAGGTCTATAATTTGAAAGGTCTACTGGATGTCAATTTTAGGAATCAAGGTTATTAGGGTTTCATTAATGGACTTAAGCATGTGACTAGAATGGAAAAGCTATTAACAACACTAATATTATCAAAACTAATAACGGACCAATTTTTTTGAAAAAATAGAGGAGTCATACCATCTGGACCAAGTGATTTGTTGGGGTTCATAGATAAAACAACTTTCTTGACTTTTTATTCTGTCACAAGTCTGATAAGCTGGTCATTCATTTGACTAATAATGGAGTAGGGAGTCCCATTTAAGACCTCATCAAACTTATTAGGATCACTGTTCTTGAACAGGTTTTGCTAATAATCAGTGATTTCCAATTCAATCTTTCCTCTTGACAGTCACCATTTCCCATTTGCTTTCATTAGTCTACTGATTCTATTCTTCCTTCTTCTTTGACCCGTCACACTTGCATGGAAAAAGCTTGTATTCTTGTATCCATATCTTAACTAATTGCGTCTGACCATTTGACTCTAAAATTTCTCCTCTTCTTTATGAGCCTCCCTAAGCAACTCAAGTTCTTGATCTCGACCCCCTTCTTCTTGTAATTATCTGCTGTCTCTGTCCACCATTCTTCTCAACATCTCTTTAAGATTTCTAATCTTCTTGCCTGGATTCCAGTTCTGTAGAGCCTTCAATTTAAGAATTGAGATTCTGCACTCATTTATCTTTCTTGTAACCATGTACATTCTAGAGTCCTAACGTTCAATCTTCTAAGCATTTTTCAATCACACCCTGCATTTCTACATTTTCTAACCATATTTTATCAAAATAGAATATCTTCTTCCTCTTAGGTTGATTTTTAGCTGTACAAAAGACTAGCATACAATGATCTAAGGCTTCTTGTTCTACATGTAGACAAATAGCTTTCACATATGTTTGTAACCATGGATGGCTACTCTCTATCTGGCCATTAATTTGCTTAACGATTCCTCATTCTTCCCATCTATTACTCTATGTCTGGGGAACCCCCTCATACCTCAAGTCTACCAGTTCATTAGATTGAATGAAATGTTTAAAATCTCTCATGCTCCTCTCAGGTCTTTCCCTCTCACCCTACTTCTCCTCATTGCTATTAGTGTATGCCCTAAAGCTAATTTATTTTAGGGATAAATTACATTTTATATTTATGTATATTTTGTAATATGGCATTTTTTGAATAATATATATATATATATGTGTGTGTGTGTGTGTGTGTGTGTGTGAAATCATAAATAGTTATGATGTAATTATATTTTATTCGTGTATATCCATAATCATAGTATATGACATGGTAGATAATCACATAAGTGTATGTGGATGCTTATTGAGAATAAGTGTATAGGATTGACTCGCTAAGAATATTCCACATGGATTATTATTTAAATGCTAGTGAATTAATTTCTTTATGATAGTAGTGTAATGATCCTTTGACTTGAGGTCCATTAACTTCATGAGTTTATCTTAACTTTGGATTATTGTACTTTGACTCCATTAGTCGTTATTCTTAATGGATCGCACATACTGTAGAGTTCAGGTATAATATGAACCATGATAAGATAAGATATGACCAATACATGATTCACCACTCCTTATAATAGGAGAGTATATCCCAGTATGGCCACTTTTTGAAATACGATTCGAAAATCTTTGTGCAAAGTGGAAATAGAATTAAGAGTGTCTTAAATTCTATTTCAAGTGAGTTGTATTTCAGAAAGAAATAAATTGTAAAATAAGATTAATTCAATAAGAGTTGGCATTATATTTGTACTCTTGAATCAATTGGAATATAAGTTAATGAAATGATAATAATTACACGGGAACTAAATCACGGATGGGTGACGCGAACCACTTGACATATCTCAACACTTGGGTGGTCATGATTCTTTGCTAGAAGCCAATCTTAATCTATGAGTGTAAATTAATTAATTAGAGAATTAATGATAAATTTAAGGTGTTTAATTGCGTATCTAATCCTAATTAATTTAGGATTATAATTTATACTTATTGCTAACGTAATTAGGAACCTAAAGGGTCACACACATAAGGATAATTAATTCAGGATTAAAATGATTTTTGATAAGTATGAGATACTTATGGGTTAATTTATGAGATAAATTAACTTGTGAGCTAATTGTAATAAGGTATAAATTTTAGGTGCTAATATGTAATACATATTAAAAGTTCTAATATTTTTATACTTATTTATATGCCTTTATCCCAAACTGATTAGTATTATTGTAATTCCTTAAATCTAATTTGATTGGGATATTAGAACTACATATATTATGTTATATATATGTAAGACACACGCGCGCGCACGCACGAGTGCACACGCGCACATAAATATGGATTGATTAAGGTTGCTCACGGGAACATCAAACAAAAGGAAAAAAACGTGAGCAAATTTAAATAAAAAGTTGTGAAAGTCATGGTTTTAAAAGGGAGAAAAATAATTAAGGAGCTAGCACTCCTTGGTTTGGGCTTATTCAATCAATATTGTAAAGATTCCTAATTTAATTATCTATGTGGATACTATTAGAGACCGGACGTTTGTACGAATTGTGAATCGACGTCTCAAATATATTGGAGATTTTACTGCAATTTTAAGGTATAATCTCTATACTTTTTTTTGTACTACGCATAAATTAATCAAGGTGATTTGTGATCGAAAAATAAAATTTTAAATTCCACTGCGTTATTTGTTATTTACTTTCTTACAATTGCTCGTTATGTCATTAAAGTCCCCAATTATGATCCATTTGTTCCTCCAAAGCCTCTTCCTTTCTCCAACGATATCCCATTGTTTCATCCTAATCCCATCATTAGTACTTGCAATATACCAATCATCTACCAATCCAATTGCTTTTCTTTCTCAAAAACCTGGACTTCTATAGTGCCATCAGTAGTAACCACATTCTTAACTCTAGTTTCTTTATACAAGAAAAGGGGCAGACCCCCTAATTTTCCAACTAGATTAACAGTTGTCATCTCATGGTATAGTAAATCTTATTCTCCTTCTCACTAACTCCATCACCTTCCCTTGATTTTTAGTTTCACACAAAAATATCAACTCTAGATAGGGGAAATTGATTGACTCCTTTAGTTGGGGAATTATAAAGGGTCTTCCCACACCTCAACCATTCCATAGAAACACTCTCATTTAAAGGTTGGGAGCCTATTTGGGTTGGTCATCTCCACACTCAGCTTTCTATCTTCATTACCATTGCTTCCCTTCATCTTCTTAACCAAGTTACCCCACCATTCTTTTTCTCCTTTTTTGTCTTCTCCTACCTCCTTTTCTGCTCTTCACTTTTCTGGTAGATTCATAAGCAATGAATTTCCATCTAATTCTTTGAGTTTTTGTCTTAGCCTTTTAGAAAGTATCCTGACTTTCCTAACATTCTGCCCTCTTTTAACACTAATTTCTCCATCCACATTTTCCTTCTCTTCTTTCATCACAATGTCATTCACCACTTCAGTATTTCTGTATATCCCAGGCTCATCATTCAATATATTTTGGAAAAATAGAATTTTCCATCCATTCAATTTGCATCAAATTATCCTTTCTTATTTCCACACCTCTTTAATATTTCTCATTCATGTTCTTCTCTTCTACTGCTAGATATTGTGACTGTTGCCTAGGTATAATATGAAAATACCCATCATTAATAACTTAGTCCTCCTCTGACACTTATATTTTTTAATCTCACTCCTCATTCCTTCATTCATCTCCTCACTCTTTCCCTCCCTCTTCCCCTCTTTTTTCCACATGCTTTTCTTCTTAACCCTTTTGTTCATATCTTGTCCTTGTCCCTGAGAGTTATTCTTTTTACCTCGTCTCACTTTTTTCTCCCTTACTCTTTTTTTTTCCACTCCTTTACTTGGCTTATCCCTCTCCTCTTTCTTTACTACATTCACCTTTTCTAGCTCGTCCCCTTTTTTGATCCATTTTTTTATTGATAGAAAACTAATATTCCTCTGCTTAGGCATCTGCCTAGAACTTTTTCCCTTTTTGTCTTGACAAGTTTAGTGTTCTTTGTTGTTCCTATCCTTAACCAAGCCCCATATTGCTCATTATCATTCTCTGACCCCCAACCTCCTACAATAGAACAATTCTTCTCACTTTGTCCTAGTATCCAATTCTTCTCATTGTGTGAAAAACAAAAATATAGGCACCTTTCGTACTTGAAATCCACCCAGTTAAGAATACCATTTAATTTCACTTTGGATCCTCTTAGCAAGGGTTTTGAGATGTCTACCTGTACTAGGATTTTTAATGGCTTTCCAGCCTTGCTTCCTCTGCTTGGAATGACAACGTCTTCAACTGAGTGGAACACTTCCCCTATCCTTCTCTCTACTGCTTTATTGATCCATTGAATAGGCAGTCCCTAAACTTGAACCCGAAAGGGTGACATTGTAAACGCCATCTATTTTTTTTTTTCTATCCCTTTTTCCCACTGTTTTAAATTCAGTAGCTGGTTATCCATTAACCACGGCCTTCCCTCGAGTACTCTGTGTAGGTCTTGTTCATCGTAGCAAAGCTAAAGAGGACATGTTCACCCCTACTTCTATGATTTCAGATATTTGGATACCTTTAGATCTGGTAGGTCAGATTTTTGACACCAGTGAAGTTAATTGCTTTATCTCTCGTGATCTTCCCTAATAAACTCATTTTGCAATCTTTGATTCTGTTGACAATGTCTCCAATCCTCAGACTACCCTTTTGTCTTCTTTCTTCAACACATCGAACTTCTAAAAGGCCTCCCTCAACTCCTTCTCCATATCTTAGTCTTGAAAGGGATTCCCTTCTTTATACTAATGAGACAAAAATGATCAGACCTACAAAGTCATATCTGTTGGCAAGAGAGATAAGCAAGGTAAAACCACAAAAAGCAAAGGTAGATCTAGAGAAAAACATGGAGAAAAGAATAAATACCAACCCAGACAGAAAATACAAAGGTTTAGAGAAGAGACCTTTTTTTAGCTTTTTTCCAAATAAACAAACAAAGCCTTTTTATTTTTTATTTTTTAATTTTTAATTCAAAAATAAAGGAGGAAACAAGGATAAACTTAGCTTAAAGGATTCACTGCATTAAAACTAGATGATTGGAGTTTCATGGTAGCTCTCTGCATTTAAGATTCATTATGGATTCAACTTTGAAAAATCCTCATTAACTACCTCGCATTAAAGACAAAAATTAAGATACTTCTGCACAAAGAAGACACATACTCAAAACTTAGAGAGAGACGCCCTCAAGTAGAGAGAAAAACATAAAAACTCTATTTGTTGAATACTAAAAGTACTAGACTCATTTAGTCTCTACTGTATAACATATTCATAAATTCGTTAAACTAATCATATTGTAAACTCAAGTGTTCAACTACATACTAAATCAACTCTTTTAGTCTCGACTGCACATTATGCGAAAGACCATTCCAAGTTCCAACTCCATACTATATCACAATGCTGTCCTCATAGTTGTAATACCCAGAGTCTGAACTAATCCAACAATTTTTATTAGAAACTATGGGTTCAAAATATTTAAATTCCAAGTTGTTATTAGTCTATAACTCAAGATGTTATAAATAATATAATATTCCCTCCAACTTTCGATGCGAGATAGGATATCCCATTCATCCTCCTTTAGGTTATGTGTCCTCACAAGCCCAAGTTGGGATCTAATAACATGTCACATACACTACGTAGTACAAGCAATGCCATTGGCCCAATCTCAGTCCGTTCAGAGACCACATGAGATTTGCTCTAATATTAACTTTAACACCTTGAGTCTAGGCTGGCCCAACAACTTTTGAGTGGAAACAACGAATTCAAAATGTTTAAACTAAATTGTTAATAGTCCAAAATCCAAAAGTGTTATAATAAATATAATATATTCTCCTACTTTCGATGTAGGACGAGGACACCACAATAGTTCAGTTGCATCAACCTACACCTTTCAATAGTGCCAAATTGAAATTAATCCTAATGTTTGTTGGATAGAAATAAAAGAGCCTACTATAGAAACATATTACCCCAAAAATGAATGTCTATATGTATAGGTTAGAATCTGACTCCATTTTTATAATAGTTTCAAGATTCCAAATCTATTTGTTAATTTGATTTAGATTACGGCAACTAACAAGCATAAAAAAACATTTTTCAGAGATAGTATTAAGATTCCAAATCAAAACACAAATTGTCAATCCAAAAAACGAAGGAAGAATGTAGCCACTTTGAATATGATCCATTATCATTGCGTACATTCAAAGGAAGTAAAATAATTATCTTATACTCTTTCCATTTCAAAATAATAGGTACTTTAGGAGGTGTTTTTATTATTATGAGAAATAGACACATCTATGATGTATCATAAGAGACAGTGCCACAAATCATTCTATGAATGAAAGTGTTAGAAAATACCTACTTTCATTACTTGTGGCATGGGTTTCAAGTTGAGTAACTTATTAACATAATGAAACCCATTATGTTAAACCAAACAAGTTGACTTGGTAGTTCCATCAAAAATGGCAGGAGGATTCGATTCCGATTCTAGATGTGTGTATGAACCAAACACCTCCTTAATCGGTGTATACGAATCAAGAAAATTATTAAATTGCATCAATTTTACAGAAAGATAATTCAAAGTGACCAAATTACTCTTTTGTATTAGTATCCCAACTATATAATTCTACCTTCACTAATGTTGTATTAAGGGTAAAAATTGAAAAAATATCATTTAATACTTCCTTAATTTTCTAAAATAAAAGATAACATAAAATAAGATAAATTGTTTAAAATGACAATTATTTTGAAATGAGAAAATATTTGTGGAGTGCTCGATTGATGTCGATCCATAAGAAAAAGACAAAGTCATATTAATTTGCAACCTACTTTATTCCTAAAGCTGGAGTTATTGGATACTGATTTCACAAGTATTTGGATTCTTTGGGTCACTTACATTTCAAATATTATTAGGCAATTGTCATTTTCAACTCTCAAGATTCCAAGGAACAGGATCTATGGTTAAGTTTGGGAGTTTAGGAAGGAAGAGAAAAAAATGAAATAGTTTTTAATGAGGAGGAAAGAGAAGTTTTTTTCGAGTTATTTGGGAGTTTTGAAAAGAAAATTTTATTAACTTAGTCTTTTACTAAAGTGTCCCTCTTTTTTATATTTTTATATTATATTTGAAAGACAAATATGACATTTCATAATTAATTATAGAGTAGTCCAACTTTTCCTTCTATTTTCTCCCATCTATTGAAGGAAAGTTTTTTCAAATTTTTATCTGTCCATCACCCTTCTTTACTTTTCTTTTAATCCACATGAAAATTGTATAAGAAACAAATAGAAAACAAATCTTAATTGGGGGTGTTTGATAACATCATTAAGTGTTTAAATTTAATTTATTAAGTATTTTTTATATTAAGTGTATTTGATAACAGAATTCTCCTATCTTTCAATACATTAAGTGCCATTTAATTTTTATACAAAATTTTAAGTGAAAAAGTCTATCGTTTAATTTACTGAATTCTTTACTAGTATAGCAAAATTTACTCATTTTTTTATATCACATTCACACACAAGGTTTTTTACATCTGCCTTATTTTTTTTTATATCACATTTACACACTTTTTTACATTTGCAATCATAATCATAATCATAAACACACACTTATATATACTATATTCATTCTCTTTCACACACAAACACATTCTTGCACACATTGTATTCACTATCTCACACATACATACATATTTAAATACACTATATTCATTCTCTCACATACATAAACACACACTTACACACTATATTTTTTCTCTCTCACATATAACACACACTTGCACACACTATATTTATTCTTGCTCACACATAAACACACACTTGAACACATTACATTCATTCTCTCACACACATAAAAATACACTTGCATACACTATATTCATTCTCTCTCACACATACATATATACTTGCACACATTGTATTCATTCTTTCTCACATATAATATACACTTGCACACCTTATATTCTTTTTCTATAATACATAAACACGCACTTGCACCCATTATATTCATTTTTTCATACAAAAACACGTCACACTTACGCACATTATATATTTCTTCTTTCTCACATATAAACACACACTTGTGCGTAGTATCTCTCTCACACACATATTCTATATTAATTAACTATTTATTTGAATTAAAATATAATATTTAAAAAATTAACCTACTATAAAAATATACTATTATAATATTGTCATCGAACTATATAGTATGAGGTAAAATATTTTAATTCAGTGTTCAAATTTAACTGATTATTAAATAGATAAAATTTTATGAATTCAACAAATTAAAATTTCAATACTTAATTTTCAATATTCAGATTTCAAATTTTAATTTTATAAAACTTATGTTAACTTTCCCTTCCTTTCTCTTATTTTCTTTCCATTTCCTTCTATTCAAACTTTGCCGATATAATATGGTTTTGGGTTCCGGCAATTGACAAACTACAGGGACTTAATTTATGACTCTACTTATAAATTAGTAGTATAAATTAAAATTCATATAGTAAGTGACTTTATTAATAGGTGTATTCTAGGGGGAGACGAATAGGAGCAGTCGCACCCAAATTTTGTAAATTGCAAGTTTCTCCACTAAAAACTATTTGAGTGAGGTATTTAAAAAAAATTAATTTTAGACACCTCAAAAATTTTTATCAAAAATTACTGTATAAATAAATTCTCCCAAACCCATTATCTAAATATATATACTTGTCTCGCCCCAAATGCACAATTCCTAAATCAATCAATGATTTACGTAAATGAGTAAATTATGTTACTGAGAGAGTATTATAATTATTAAAATGATTAAAATATTATTAATCATTTATTGATAAGATATTTATTCAGTATTACAAAATTAATAAAAAATACTTTTTCTAACGTAAAAAACTCAGTATGTGTTTACCAACATAACGAACATGTGGCAGTTTCAATGACTGGGAATTAAGATTCCAAGTTGAAGTTACGGACTTTTGCCAATCCAAATAGCACAGAAAAGAATAAGTTTGAATTATTTATTTTGTAATGTAAAATTAATATATTAATAGAATGGTTATGATAATAATTAAAATAATTAAATATTATAATTTTTTAATTTTTAATAATTTAATAATTTAATAATTTATAATACTTATATCATAATATAAAATAAATAAATAATAATTTTTTAGAGAAAGAATTAAGACAATATGACCATTTTGAACTTCGTCTGTAATCATGGCACAATACGTTCCATTATTTTTTTTTCGAACTTCATCTATAATCATGGCACTATACGTTGGATGATTTTTTTTCTACACTTCATCGGCTGCTAAGCCACGCATAAACTTCCCTTCTAATCTTCGACTAGTAATACTTTCCCTATTTATTCTCTATCCCAAAACCCATTTATAAAATACAATCCAAATCTTCACTCTCAGCTTAAAATTTTCCAAGAACTTCTTGGCTTTCTGCTTCAAGAACAACAATAATTATGTCTTCTGGGTATTTAAATACACCTTGTTCTTTTCTTTTCTGCTCTGAATTCTGCAATTTTTATTTATTTTTATTCATATTATGGTGGGTTGTTTGTTTTATTTATTTTTTTCAAGTGTGAAAGAAGTGCTTCCACCTTCTCTTGATTCTTCTTCAGATCCTCCTGCCATTTTTGATGGAACTACCAAGTAAGTTACTTATTAACTGTTTTCTCTGCCATCAACAAGGAATTTAGCTCTTTTTTGACAATTGTTTTACTATGTTTCAATAAATTTCTTGGTTTTAGGTTGTATATATCTTACCATTGCCCTTATGCTCAACGTGTGTGGATCACAAGGAACCATAAGGTTGTTTAGAGAATTCTTCTGGATAATGGTTAATTCTTTAGCTACTTTATTCGATTTTTCTGTACGTGTAATTTTTTTTTTTTTGGTACGATTTTCTGGAGCAGGGATTGCAAGATAGGATAAAACTGATTCCTATTGACCTGCAGAATAGGCCTGCCTGGTACAAGGAGAAAGTTTACCCAACAAATAAGGTTGATTTCTTAACGGCACTATTTCTATATTAGGTCTCTTATGGGGTACTAATTCTGCTCAGCCATAATTGTTTTCCTGCTGTAAGTACCATATATGATTACATGTCTTCTTGCATCAGACTTCGGAGACGATAGTCATCCCAGAAATAATTAGAATTGATTGATCTTAAGATATTACCATATTTACAAAAAAAAAAAAAAAAAAATTGGTACTGTCTGGTCGTTGTACGGGTATAGATGCGCAATAAGTCACTTAGTTAAATATATACTATGTATATGTACTATCTGATGCCCGAAGGCACAAATTGGAATGCTATTTGTAGAGTTGCCCAGCAAATTAGGTAACTCTGTGATGGACTACAAACTCTAAGATGTGTGATTTGAAGTTGAGAAGAAAGTATATTTTCACCAACCTGTCACTCTTTGTAATTTACTCTGTTTCTCTAAATGATTTTATAACGATCTACTGTCATGCAGGTGCCGTCTCTGGAACATAATAATAAAGTTAAAGGAGAGTCTCTTGATCTGATAAAATATCTTGAGGATAACTAGTTTCGAAGGTCCTTCACTTTTTCCCGATGTAAGATACCGATAAACATCTTTCTGTGTTAAAATTCGATGAGCTTCTTTAGGATCCATAATTAATCTGCATTTTGTAATAGCTTGACTTCTAACTGGAACTGTAGGATCCAGCCAAGAAAGAGTTTGCGGAGGAGTTGCTGTCCTACACTGACTCCTTCAATGGAGCTGTGTTGTCTTCTTTCAAGGGAGATTCATTAAGCGATGCTGGTAAGTTCAATGGTCATGGTTATTTTACTACTTTTTCATGTAACAATTGATACCATGGAGATGATTGACTAGGTGCTGCCTTTGATTACATTGAGAATGCCCTTCGCAAATTTGCTGACGGTCCCTTTTTCCTTGGAACTTTTAGTCTGGTAAGTATAAACTTTGGAGTTTTGACATAAAAAGCCTCGAGTGGAATGATGTTTTTCTGTCAATGAATAAGAAATGGATATGCAAATAGAAAATGAATTAGAAGGTTGGTTGGATACATCTAGATTGGAGTGATGTTTTTTCATGTTATCTTGAAGATACGTGAAGTCATGTTTTGTCTGTGCAAACGCAGGTGGATATAGCTTACATTCCATTCATTGAGAGGTATCAGCCCTTCTTATTGGATGTGAAGAAGTACGATATTACAGAGGGCAGGCCAAAGCTGGCAATATGGATTCAGGTACCTACAGAGTTTACTATTTCTACATGTAAATCAAGCATAGTATTACTAGGCCAAGAAGTGGCAGCATGGGTCAAGTGTGGATTTTATTTGCCATTTGGTCCTTGGAAATCTTTTTTATGATACTACAAGTTGGCATGGGGAAAATGGCTTCGTGTTCATATAAGCATTTCAGTTAAGGGGAAGAGATTTTTGGACTCAGTGCTGTTTGGCACTTTGACTTGCATTCATCCACAAACAACCATATATTTTTCATTCTTTTGAAACTTCATAGGAATGTGGTAATTGCCAAATAGAATTTAACATTAAGGAGATCGAGAACAAATTGTCATTGACCATCATTTTAGTTGGTTATAACCAACCCCATGATCAGTTGTGCAAAACTTGTTCTTTTCTTAATCAGCACCTAGTTAAATGTGTTCTGTATGATGGTTTTACATCATTTATTACGAGTTTAAGAGTATGTTTCTTGGAGCAGCACTTTGCACTTTTATGAGTACCCGAAGCACTTACTTTCATTTGGTTATGACCTGGTTAAATTACTTTTACAGGAGATTAACAATATTGAGGCTTATAAAGTGACACAACGTGATCCAAAGGAGCATGTAGATGCCTACAAAAAACGTTTCTCAGTATAATCTTGCAGCAAACTGGTGGATAATCCTGTTGGGTACTTCCACCTGGTATTCTCTGGATAGGACTTTGAAATACATGTTATCACGTCTGTGCTTCCAAATAATTAATGGGGTAGATAATAACCCCTTAAAAAAAATAAATAACTTGGATGGGGATTTGAAGTTGGTGTGTATTTAAATTAAATAAAAGCATTTTTCTACTATCTTACATGGTACTATATGATCAGTATTCTCTGGATAGGACTTTGAAATACATGTTATCATGTCTGTGCTTCCAAATAATTATGGGGTAGATAATATGCCCTTAAAAATTACTTGGATGAGGATTTGAAGTTTGTGTGTATTTATATTAAATAAAAGCATATTTCTACTATAGTACTATTTGATCAGAGTGGAGATTATGGTCTCAAAATTTCTATTTACTTTAAATTACTTTTTAAGGGCTATGAAGTGTTTTGTTTAGCCTCATAAAAGGGTGGTAACTGGTAAGAGGGAGACATGATGAAAACCCGAATAGTGCAGGGAGACACGTGCAATAGTTTTTCTTTCGTTCTTTGATTCAATGGAGCTGTGATTCTACGTTATTTCTAAGTTCTACTCACTTCACGGAGCGGATATCATAATTAAAAAAAATAAGATTTTATTACTTTTTTATTATCCAGTTATTTAAGATATTCATCCCGCATTGCATAGCAACGTGGTGTATGAGGTCAGTTGCGCTCAATTTCGAGCTTGAATAAACTTTAAAAATAGAGTTCAAGTTTAAACTCGCTTGAAAACAAGTAAAACGAATTTGAATCCGAGTAGTTCAATTTTTTTAGGGTAAAGTGTATTTTTTTTAAAGAGTAAAGACATTTTAATAATTTTATATATAATAAAAAAATTTAAACAAAATTTATATGTGTTTAAAAAGTTCAACAAGTATTCAAACAAATATATATATGTTCGAAGCAATTCGTCAAGTGATGTGAATTTAAGTAAGCTAGTTTCAACTTTGATCAATTCAAGTTTGAGTCAAATTTTTGACTGAAATACACGAGAACAATTCGATTTGTTTACACCTTTAATCATTTTGTATAGCAATCGATTCGTTTACGCTCTTATTCATTTCTTATAGCAAAGTAAATAGTACAAAATTTTCCTTTAATTAAGCGAAAATAAGAAAGGAAAGAGAAAAGATTGGTGAAATTTTAGGGGCAAAAGGTTTAAATTCACCAACGGCGATAGACGTTATAAAATATCATCATAAATCCTTTTTCAAGAATTCCCACATAGAAAATTGTCACGATCCAGATTTGAAAAACGTGACACGGCACATCAGGGCGTTTATATTGTTTAACACAAAATTAATTTAAAGGCCAAAATACCATAAGCTAACTAACGATTCATGATATTATTGAATGAACATCCAAAAGATATTGCAACTTTGGAATCATCATCCAAAGAATCAAATTTAAAGGAAATATTAATGGTGTGGCAAAAAAAATCACAATTATGTTGGGTTTGGATTGGTGGATTTGAGAAAAATTTGAAATTCATTTATTTTTTTACGAGATTTGTAAGGTCAAAATGGATAAATTTCAAATTCAACCAAATTAAAAAGTTAATTGAAATCCTTCATTACACACTTTTTAATTTGAGTGGATTTAAAATTCATCAATTATAATCTTACAAATCTTTCCAAAAAATAGATGAATTTCAAATTTTTCTCCAAATCTATCGATTCAAATAGGGACAATTTTATATAGTTTATCAAACAGACTGACTCCGCGCTTAGAAATGAACTTGTCTACCAACCTCATATGCTAAGTCAATTGCAAAACAAACGGTTTTGAGTTTCTAGTGACACTTTTTTGTGTGATATCACTTAAATGAGTGACACATGTTACCTTAGGAACAAATGTTACTTATTTAAGTAGTGTTACACCAAAAAGTGTCACAGTAAACCACACCCAAAACCAAGTAATTGTCTGGGTAAATAAATAATTCTTTCATCAAATTAAACATTTTTTTTTTTTTTTTTTTTTGCTAGGAAAAATCGAGCATGTTATAATTGATATTATAACTGTTCAAACTTGTTTACACAACTCAAAGACACCTATACAATTACTACAAATTAAATGCTTAATTTCTATAACCATGAGTTTCAGTATGCATACACAAAAGCAGGTATTCAATAACGGTATGTTATTCGACAGTCGGCGGGGCGTAGAGATTAGGACTTGGAGACAATTTTGTACAGATTAAATATATTCACAGCCCTATTTGATAAATCTTTTCATTAAAAGATTGTTACTAAATTGTTCTATTTTGTCTCAACCACCAGTATTATCCACCAAAAAAGAAAAAGTAAAAAATGATATGTACTTATGTAGTAGCCCTTTTTTTGAATCCTATAATATTATATATATATATATATATATATATATATATATATATACACACACACACACTAGAAAAAAGTACGTGACTTCTGATTTATTAAAAAATTTTATTTTCTAAAAAATAAATGAGTAATCAATTAATGGTAACCAAGTGTGAAAATTTTAACTATTGAGTTTTTTATACAAAATTTATATATTTTAAATATATTTTTAATATCTTTGCTCTTTTTCATTGTAATTATTTTCACGTATGATTATTTAGAATTTTTATTTTTCAATGATTCTTGTTATTTGTTACAAAATTATATATAAATTTTATTTTTTTCTTAAAAATTAAACAAATTTTCTCTTTTAGAGAACAACGTATCAGATAATTGTATTTTTTGTATATATATTTCTCTTCTAGGTACCTAAATTATAATTCTCATATAGTGTCACCACCAATTAATTAAACAATTAAAGATTAAAGTATTTTTCATAGTATTGAACTTCTTAAATATGTGTGCATATATTTTTCATAGTATTGAACTTCTTAAATATGTGTGCATATTCTTTGTCATTACAAGAAAAGATAATACGATTATTAATTATCAAACATTAAATAGATGAAACATTTTGAAATTCTATTAGTAACGAAAATATTAATAGGTAATCGAATGATATATAGATAATAATTACAAAAAATGATTAATAAAAATTTCAAAAAATAAGAAAGAAAATGAATTTAATTAAAATGTAAAGAATATATAAGTCAAACAAATATTATGTCTTATGTATAGAATAACTAAACAGATCAACTACTATATTTTCCGTATTATAAATTGGTATTAAATATTATATTAAATTATTATAAAAATTGAAATAATAAATTATTCTTTTGTCTTGTTCTATAAAATGCAATGAATATTAAATAAAACAATCCTTTATTTTACTCTACAATACGCGAAATGCTAATGAAATTGTAGTTCTAAATATAATTAAAATTACATGTTATTATTTTAAGTGAGATTTTATATATTTTGCATCACAATTAATTTTTTGCTAACATATTATGTAAAATATATATATACATATAGAGAATATATTGTTATGTTATCTCTTAAAGTTATGATAACATTCATTTCAATATTTAATTAAAGATCTAAGATCTTTATTCATCTATAATGATATAATATAGTTTTTATTTTTCTTTTAGATTTGTATAAGAAATTAATTTCTAATAACTAATCCAAAAATAACTTAATCTATTATATATAGACAAAGACTTTTTTTCTATAATATTGAACTTTTTTGAGATATATCTATATATTCTTTATCATTTGTAAAAGATAAAATCACCATTAAATATCAAACATCATTTAATAGATGAAACGTGTTAAAACTCTTTTATTAATGTAGCGAAAATATTCATTGGAGATTAAATAATATATAGTAATAATTACAAAAATGATTAAATAAAATTTCAAAAAATAAAAAAATAAACCTAAATATAAAGAACAAATATATCAACAAAAATTATATTTTCGGTATAAGAAAACTAACAAATTAAACTAATATGCTCTGTATAATATGGATAGATATCATGTAGTACAATAAGAACATAATCAAAAGGTGAAAATAAAAATTTATTCTTTTATCTTACTCTGAAATGTACAGAAAATTAATGAAAAAAATCCTCTACATTACTCTAAATGCATGCAAGTCAAGTAAAAAATATTTAATTCTAAAGATATCCAAAATAACATAACATGTAATTTCTATAATTTTTATTCTAATTAATTTTTTAATATATTTTGTAAATTAATTATATATCCAAATAGAATATATATTGGCCTTTTTCATATTTCTTAATCTTATAATAATATTTATATTCTAAACTCTTCCATTCATTCTGAATGGTATCGAACGTGGTTAACTCCAAAATTATATTTTGATATAATATTTTAGTATGAAATTAAATTTACATTTATTAAATATATAAACAAAATGAAGGCTAATAAAAGTGTATAGATTTATTTTTATATTTTTTTTTATACTTTTTCAATTAATTCCTTTTATTATATATCAAGATATTTAATCTACGTACTTATTATTTTGTTAAATAGTGAAAAATTATATTATAATTTTCAAAATCGACATGTAAAATCAATATATATCTGCAATTATTTTAGAGTATTTAATAGTATGACTATATTTGAATAATATATGTTGTCTTTTAGAGTACTCAATATATATCTGCAATTATTTTAGAGTATTTAATAGTATGATTATATTTGAATGATATATGTTGTCTTTTAGAGTACTTACCTGCTTATTTTTTTCTATATTGTCATTCCTACAATTTATACTTAGTATTCTTATGGGTCTTGCAATAATTATTCTAAACTATTTTGAGCATGAATCACACAATTGGTCTAACGTTTTTTATACCTTATCAATAGTTAGTCCAAACCAATATTTCTTTGTTGTTTTAGCATACACTATAACAACCGGCATTATAGTTTCTAAATTTGACATTCAAATTCATTATATACCTACAATTATTTAGAGTGTTGTTACAATCATTATTTCAGAATATTTTAGGTATATGCATTGTATCATGGGTTGATCTTATTTTCTAATTCATCAATAGTTCATCTAAACTAATATTCTATAAAATGATGTTATAAAACATAAAGATTTAGTAATAGAAATATTATTAAAGAGATATAAAATTAACAAATATCAATAAAAGATTGTGAGTTTTTTATTTTGTTCCTGAATTTTAGTTTCGTTACTTGGTTAATTTTCTTTTCTTCATGTAGGACAGAAAAAACAAATCTAAATTAATTACAATACAAACTTAAAATAAATAAGAAAATAGTGTTATATTCCACTATTTTTTCACTTTATATAAATTTTAATTATTTATTTGTATGATTATTAATTTTATGAGATTTTTAAGTTGGAACATACTCAAGAATTCTATACTCCTATTAATCAAAATTTCAAATTAAAGAAATCACTATAATCAAGAGTTGTGAAACCATTATAGTTGACGTCAGTTAAGAAAAATTGTGTTTGAAAAATAATATCTGCTAGATTTGTCATCTTCTTCAATTAATCCCAACCAAAGACAAGCAAAAATGCCAAATTCAACTTTAATGCACTTTTCATCAAATTCTACATGAATCAAAAATTCTCTTAATGAAAAGCTTATTCATCAGACAAAATTAAATAAAAAATATTAGAATATAATAGGGGTAAAATGATTAATATGTTTAGTTGACATAATAGAAAGACTTTATTGTATCAATAGATAATGTTAGGTATTATCCTATCAATGACACTAAAAAAAGGGTGAAGCGTAATTAACCTTATGTATAAAATACGTAGGAGAAAGGATTTTCCAAACTGGGCATACTTGAATCAACAATTAGAGAAAAGGCAAAAATAATTGTAGTGAATTTGGAATATTTATAATAGTTATAAAGATTGTTTTATTATGAATGAAAAATATAATCAATTTAAACACATATAACAGTTACAAAATATAATATTTTTGTTTTATTATTTGCTTACATATAAATGATTTTTCCACTCTTAGAATTATATACATTTTTATTATGTATTTAAGCCAAAATTTCATAATAAGTTAAGGAAGGAACAATTTATTTCATTAGCATTTCATGAATTTTAGAATAAAATAATGATGTTTTCATGAATATTCGATGTATTTTAAAGTAAGACAAAAGAACAAATTATTATTTCAATTTTTTATAGTGAATTTAATGTACTATATTATACATATCCATAATATGGAGAATAAATTAGTTTAATTTACTTAATTTCTTATGCATAAGACATAATTTTTGTTTGATTAATTTAGCCTAACATTTTAATTAGATTCATTTTTTATTTTTGAAATTTTAATTATAATAAATGTTTTTAATTAATAATAAATTTTTTTATATAAATAATATTCTTCTATCTTATTATGTATTTATGTTGAAATAAATGGTTATATCCTAAACAATAAGTAGAATAGATTATGAGTAATTTAGTTATAATTAAAATTTTATAAAAAATTAGAAATTATATGATTCATTTTTTTATTTTTTTGAAATTTTAATTATAATAAATACTTTTATACAAATAAAAATCTTCCATCTTATTATGTATTTATGCAAAAGTAGGTGGTTGTATCCTAAAAAATAGGTAGAATAGATAATGAGTAATTTAATTATATTTTCCTTTTGGGAATTGAAAATTATATTTCATTAAGGATGAGTATTTTAGACATTATAAAAAATTAAAAAAACACTTAAATACGTTTTCCTATTATGTGTTGAAAATTATATTTTATTAGGGGGGGTATTTTAGACATTACAAAAAAAAGGGCGAAACACTTATGTATGTTTTCTATTGAGAACTGGTAATTATATTTCATTAAGAGTTGGTATTTTAAATCATTACAAAAAGGGGAGAAACACCATGAGTGGAGAAACAAAATTTAAAAGAAATAATTCGTATATATATAATAGTGTGTGTATATATATATATATATAAACACGTACATATATATTCCAGAATTATGTTTTTTTTTTTTTGGGACATGAGAAGTCTTGAAACTTCGTTATGAATAAGACTACTTATCAACCAAGATTATTTGGGGAAGGGCGACGATATTGCCACAACACATTTTCACTAAATGCCATAACTACCCTTTTTTCCACAGGTTTTGGGTCTCTCCCTCAAATCTCATCATCCCCCGTCTGTATCAATAAAACAATTACTCCCCTATCTCTCTCATATATCTCTTCATTCACCCTGGAATAGCAACAATCAACAGTGGCCTAAAAAATTACTGAACAAGTTGTTTTTGGTTTATATTATTGACATCAAAATATTTATGACAACATAGCAAAGCAGCAAAAGAATTTGTAGGGGAATTGAAATTTCTCAAGCCAATTGAGTATTCCCCAATTTTTTATTTCTTTCTCTTCCATAATCCACCTCCATTATAGCCCACTTACATAAAAGTATTGCTGTTACTCTTTCTTTTCCATACCAAACTTGGATTGTACAAATTAAATTCTATCCATAAAAGACTTTTATACGAGATTAAAATTACTAAAACCATAAAACGTAACTTTCAAAATACTAAAAAGTTTCTCTACTATTATATATAACACACTTGCCCTACTTGCTTACCCTTACAATACAAAACAATCAATTGAATTAAAAGTTGAGCAGCTGATTCATACAAAAAAGTACTGGAGTTCATAAGACATAAATTAAAAACATCTATCACAATTATTTACATCAGGTTCCTATTCTTTATATTCTAATTAATATTTTTCATATATATTCTAATTAACATTTTTCATATTTGTTCATTCTTTTTGGTTATATTTGATAATTGTTTCTTAAATGTATTTTGATTATTGTTTAATTCTGTTTTTATTATATTTGATAATTTTTATTCTTATTTTCATGACTATTCTAATTTCACTTGCATCCACGCTTCACTTGAATTTGAAAATTAATTGTTAGTCTGTGTTTAAGAAAATATATGATAAAACCAAATTAAGGAATTAATAAAAAAAAAAAAAAAAGAAACCCACAAGAAATATGACACGAAAAGTGATGAAAATTTAATTATATTGTAGTACTATGTTTTGGCACTACAATTGAATAAAGCATAAACTTGAGACTGGACTCTATTACTCGCTATACAAATCTTAATTAGTACTATCAAAATTACTAATTATATAGGGGAGTTATCCATGCTATGATGACTTAAAAAAAAAAAAAAATCCAACACATCAACCTAACCACTAAAACTTTGACATGTGGCCACTACAACCACAATAACTAAATAATATAATAAAATTTGGTTTATATTTTCTGTCATTTATTTATTTTGTATTATATGCTACATTATTTTATTTATTTATTTTTTGTATAATTTGTTAGGTATCTAATGTAATAAATTTTTTAATTTAGTTATGGCAAGGTATTTCAAGAGAAAGACAAAAGAGAAAAACTCTAATATTGAACAGACGAAGGATTGTGACGATGACAGCAACAATGAAAAAAGAAATCGCTTGGAAATTAATTTAGACGAATTACCAGTTAACCCAGGATTAAGAAAAAGAATTTTAGATTATCATCCAAATCTTTAAGATGAAATTCGAAGGTATTAACTACAAAAGGCCATGTCAACCTATTGAACATGATTTTTCACAAACAATGATAGGAAAAAATTTTGTCGATTTAATCCAGATTGGTTTGTTAAATATAAGAATTGGTTAGAATATAGTATTGAAAAAGATGCTCCTTTTTGCTTATGTTGTTATTTGTTTAGACCCGATATGGGAGAGCAAGCTAGTGGTGATAGTTTTGTTAGGGAAGGATTTAATAATTGGAAAAAGAGTGATAAATTTGGTGTTCATGTTGATGATTTTAATAGTGCACACAATATAGCTTGGAGAAAGTGTCGATAGTTTGTAGAAACAAAAACAACATATTGAAGTGGCTTTTTCTAAACATACGGATAAAGCAAGAATGGAGTATAGAATTCGTCTCTCAGCTTCAATTGATTGTGCTAGATTTCTTCTTCAACAATGTTTGGCTTTTCGTGGGCATGACAAGTCTGATAATTTTGATAATCAAGGTAATTTTCTTGAACTTTTACATTTTCTTGCAGATCATAATGATGATATAAAGAAAGTAATTTTAGAAAATGCTCCAAAAAATCTTAAATTGATAGCTCCTGAAATTCAGAAAGATATAACAAATGCTTTTGCAAGAGAAACTACAAGCTTTATTGTTAATGAAATTGAAAAGGGATTGTTTGCTATTTTGGGTGACGAGTCCAGTGATGCATCATCTAAGGAGCAAATGGGCATTATTTTACGACATGTGAATTCACAAGGATGTATTATTATATATACATGATACTACTACTCTTTCACTTAAAAAGGCAATTGATGCATTGCTTTCTAAGCATAATTTAAGCATATCACCGATTCGTGGTCAAGGTTATGATAGTGCTAGTAATATGAGAAGGGAATATAATAGTTTAAAAATTTTGATTTTGAAGGAAAATGAGTCTACATATTATATTCATTGTTTTGCCCTTCAACTTCAGTTGTCACTAGTAGGAGTTGCAAAGAAAAACACTCAAGTTTCTTCTGTTTACAACACATTATCAGTTCAAGTACGTGTTGTCGAAGGTTCAGCTAAGCAACAAGAAATTTTTAGAGAAAAACGACTTCAAAAAGTAGTTGAAGATTTATTGAATGGTGAACTTGCAACTGGTTGAGGTTTGCATCAAGAAACAAGCCTTCAATGAGCTTGTGACACACAATGGGGTTCACATTTTAAATCCTTACTAAAATGAATTCTAATGTTTGATTCAATGATAGATGTTCTTGAGATAATTGAAAATGAAGGTGATGTCGAGCAAAGAGATCAAGCTTATGCACTCCTTAATTATTTACAATCTTTTGAATTTGTATTTATCTTACATCTGATGAAAAAGATTATGGGAGTAACAAATGCATTATCTGAAGCACTACAAAGAAAAGATCAAGACATTGTACATACAATTAATTTCGTGAAAGTTTCTAAACAACAATTGCAAACTACAAGAGAAGATGGATGGGATACTTTGTTTGATAAAATTTGTTTGTATTATGAAAAACATGAGATCGTTATTCCAAACATGGATGAAAAGTTAGTCACTCAAGGGAGATCACGAAGTAAAGTTCAAGAAGTCACAAATCATCACCACTATCGAGTTGATTTATTTTATGGTGTGATAGATTTGCAACTCCAAGAGCTTAATCATCGTTTCAATGAAGTAAATACCAAATTGCTTCTTTGCATGGCATGTCTAAACCCTAGTGACTCTTTCTCATTATTTGATAAGGAAAAACTGATTTGTCTTGCAAAGCTTTATCCTCATGAGTTTTCTGAATTGGATCTTCTTGCTCGTGACAATCTCTAATGTGAATTAGATACTTACATTGTTGACATGAGGTCAACAATGTAAGTATCCAATTCAGGAGTATTAATGATCTTTTTCAAAAGATGGTGGAGCCAAAATGAGATATTGTATACCCTTTGGTATATATGCTAGTAAAGTTAGCTTTGATTATGCCTGTTGCTACAGCTTGAGTGGAAAGATCTTTTTCAGCTATGAATATTGTCAAAAATCGATTGCGTAACCGAATGGGAGACTCTTGGATAAATGATTATTTGGTCACATATATTGAGAAGAAAATATTTCGAGAAGTTGACCAAAAAAATGTTATGAAACATTATCAAAATATGAAGGCTCATCGTGAACAATTGTAAAAAATATTTTATTTATGAATAAATTTGATCATTGACATTTTTAATATTTATTATATATTAAATACATGTATAACTACTAAGTTTTGTGAAAAGTTTGTTATTGTGTTCCATATTATTATTTAAATATTTAATATTATATTTATTTGTGCCTCCACTGTAAAATCAGAAATATTCCTGACTCCACCGCTGTCCCAAACCCTTATTCAACCCTACTCTTTATTCCCTCGGTTTCCATCCTTAATTCTCATTCCCCTGATCCCTTTTACACCAACCCCTTCTGTTCTTTCTTATGTTGCTCTTGAATTTGGGCCTCTACATTTTTCATAATCTGTTGTGTTTAGGCTATTTAATTTCGAGAACTAATGAAGTTGTTTGAACAAATGCAGAGAGAAATAAAGGGACAGAGGGAGGGGTTCTAAAAAACAAGTGAAAATAGTTGAGGGTAATTTTGTCATTAGATTAAAATATGCTGTGACAATAAGATTTTTGTTGTGATAATATCATTGCCGTTTGGGAAAGAGAGTAAGGAGGCTCGTGTAGCCATTACATCAAGAGACTTGACTATTTCCACAACATGATGCGCACCGTGATTACATTTCTAAGGAAGATATTTATTTGGTCTTAGTTATAAATTTTGTAGTTAAAATTAAATTTTAAATAATTTTATTTTAGGATCTATCAAAATATTTATCCATTTCCAAACCTGAATTTTTATAGATTGGGTTTTTGGCATAAACTAACATGGGAAATATTTAATTAGACCCGGCTTACAATTCACTTGTAAATCTTATAGTGTTGATTAAATGTTATGAAATGACTTATGATATAAATTGATGTAAAAAAGATTTTATAGTCTTTATTTTATAAAATTTAATTTTAATTACAAAATTTATAAATAATGTCAAAAACCAAATTTATGGTAGTATTTTCCAACAGACATAAGCAACTGTGGCAGCCCAGCCGGGGTTGAGACTCCAAGTCAAAACACAAATTGGCATTCCAAACGCACAGGAAGAAATGAATATGGCCATTTTGAACATAGCCAATTATCATGCCCCTATACATTCCATAAATGCACCCGGTACTGCTAATACTATTACTACTGCTAAACTACATACTTCGTCATCACTAACTAGTTCACGCCTCCCATTCTCGTCCACGTGTATTCGTCTATTTATTCTCTATCTAGAAACCCATTTACTAGAATATACCATCCAAATCTTCAGTTTCGAGATAAAATTTTCAGAATTTCTTCACTATCAGCTTCAGCAATGGCTTCCGGGTAATTAAACAAAACTCTCTCCGTTTTAAAGATTTTTCTTTTTTTAAAAAAAAAAAAAAAAAAATTGGGTTTGTGTTGCTGAATTGGCTTGTTTTGTTTCCAAAGTGTGAACGAGGTGCTTCCACCTTCTCTTGATTCTTCTTCGGACCCACCTGCCATTTTTGATGGAACCACAAAGTAAGTTCTTTATTCAATTACCATAGAATCACGCAGTTTAATTTGTTTGGATTCACTTTGTTTTTTAATGTAACGATCCATATCCCACATCTCATCGGACTGATGAGGATGTTTGAGTATGTAATAATCTGGATAGAAAGTTAGGTTTAAACATTTTGGGCCGCTGATTTAGGTTCAATAATAGCACTTCTATAAAAAAAAAAAAATCACAATATTTGACTACCGTGACTAGATTCACAAATTCAAAATTACTCACCAAAATTAATGCACATTGAAAAATCGAAACACCTAGATATTTGGTCAAATTTCTTTCTTTTTGATAGTTTTTAGTGCTTCATCACTTTCTATACACGTACGGATAGCAAAACTATATTAAATTATCATGTAGGATTGATATTTAATCAAAATAGTGTATTTATACATAGATATGCCAAGTGAGTGGTCTTGCGACACTTTGTCACCTTCACGAAAGACGAACAAAATTTGAATAAGTATCAATATCGGCCTATAATTTGATATCATTTTGCTATTTTGCCGAGTGATCTTGCACACTTTTGTCACTTTTTAAATCATTGACTCGTGCTAATCCTCTGTCCTTACCCCTTATAGCATCCTGTCTGCAATTATATTTATTGGTCTTATGAATTTATTTGAGATACGAATTTGATAACTATGAACTGAGAATCAATATGGGATGTGGATCAAAACTCAACAGTTAAGACTGGATCAGGAATTGAAGAGACTGAAAATTGGTTCGTTATAAGGATCTTTAGATGATAACATGGAAACATCTTGAGTAATTGTTGATGATGTAAGTTTGATAGTTTTGACACTCATGGATGTTTCATTTCTTGATTTTTAGGTTGTACATAGCTTACATATGCCCGTACGCACAACGCGTATGGATCACAAGGAATTAGAAGGTTCGTTGGGACGTTCTTGTGGAGACTTGTTCTGCTTGATCTAATTTATCAGCTTTTGAAATTCCTGATTTGTGTTTATATTCTTTCTGGAGCAGGGCTTGCAAGATAAGATAAAACTGGTTGCAATTGACCTAGAGAATAGGCCAGCCTGGTACAAGGAGAAAGTTTACCCACCAAACAAGGTTGATTACTTAATTGATCTAAGCTATATGAAGTCTATGATACAAATTATGCTGTATGGAAACAGCAAAATCATGTTGAATGTTCACAAAAACTTGGCCAGAATTCGGAAATCTTAGTATACATTTGTTGACTACTAACTGTACAGTGTGTGTTTGGAGATGAGGTGAAAGTCTAATTTCGGTAACCAATGATTTCGTGTAATTTACTTTGAATCTTTATGGCTTTCCTAATTCTCTTTTTTCATGAAGGTGCCGGCACTGGAACATAACAGTGAAGTTAAAGGGGAGTCTCTTGATCTAATCAAATATCTCGATGAAAACTTTGAAGGCCCTTCACTTCTTCCTAGTGTAAGATCGATATCATCTTTCTGTTAAATTTTGGTGAGTTTGCGATTCTTAATCTGCATTCTCTGATAGCTTGAGATTTGAGTTCTTTGACTGGATATGTAGGATCCTGCCAAGAGAGAGTTTGCAGAAAAGTTGCTGTCCTACTCAGAATCCTTTAGTGGAGCTATAATTTCTTCTTTGAAGGCAGATGGAATAGGTGAAGCTGGTAAGTCAAGCGATCATGGCTTTTGGCTACTATTTCCTGTAAAGTTTGATTATTTGATACTAAGGCAGATTGTGTGATTTGACTAGGTGCTGCCTTGGATTACCTTGAGAATGCACTTGGCAAATTAGATGATGGTCCCTTTTTCCTTGGAAATTTCAGCCTGGTAAGTGCAAATTTTGAACTTTTATCTATCGGAAATTTCAGTTTGATAAGGGCTAAATTTTGGACTTCTATTTACTTACATTACTTTCTTTGAATAAAGTTTCTTCTGTCTAGCATTAGAAAATGGGTATGCAAAAAGAAAAATTAGAATGGTAGTTGGATTCACTCTAAGTAGTATTCATGTTATCTTGAAGAAGAATATGTGGATTCATCTTTTTTCACTGTGTGAACTAAGGTGGATATAGCTTATGCTCCATTGACCGAAAGGTTTCAGCCCTTACTATTGGATGTGAAGAAATATGATATTACAGAGGGCAGGCCAAAACTGGCAGCATGGATTGAGGTACTACAGACTTTACTAGTTCTCTCTGCAGAATCATGTACATACTTATCAGGTCCAAACTGGCAGCACTTTGTTGTTGTTCAAGTCCTTATAAATCTTAATGATTCTCCACTGAAGCGAAATGACTTGGTGTCAACTAAGTAACTGGGGCATATTTGGACGTAGTAACCTGCTTCGCTTGCATTCATCCTCATCTTTCCTTCTAAACTTCGTACTTATGTGGTATCCTTGATTGAATGTCATATTCTGCATAGCTGTTGATACATCACTTTGATTTAGAGAAGAATACATCTTCCAGAGCTCTAGGCATTTTTTGTTGGTACTGGAAGCATTTTAAGTTAGTTATTACCTACTTAATTTACTTCTACAGGAGATTAACAAGATCGAGCCTTACAAAGTGACAAAACGCGATCCAAAGGAGCTTGTGGCGGTCTTAAAAAGACGTTTCTCGGTAATTTACTACGATATAACGACCATAAGAACTTTGAATTTTGCTAGCAGTGCTCGGGAATCAGGATGAATTGCTTTTAACCTTTTTCTTCTTCATATCTAGGCTCAGGTCTGAGCTCTTCATAGACATCCCTTTGACATCACATGGAATTGGGATAATTACGCTCTTCATCTCCAAGGGCATTATGTGTGTTGCAAGATCGTATCTCAAAGCTCGGTAGACGTTGTTACATTTACATTTAGTGTTGTTGGCAGCTTTGCATTCAGTTCTGAGGTTGTAATACTACTTGTCTTGTATCAGACTCTGGGTGATCTAAATACATATGTAACCTACCTTATATAATCTGGATGGAAGTTCTTTCATCTTTCTATGCTTTCATAACAGGTACATTACTCCATAAAATGCACTTGATTAATGTTCTGAAGTACCATACGTTCTTTCATAACATGCTGATTTTTTTCTTTTCAACAACCACCACCAAAAGGGTAGTGCCAATACAAGGGTAGTGCTTATGGTTAACTTCAGTCTTTCAAAGGCCTTCTCTGACTCTTCACTCTATTTAAAATTGTCCTCCTTTAACATTTCAGTAAGAGGCTTGGCTATTGCTCCATAAGCTCTAACAAATCTCTGTCCTTTATCCTATAATAGCCTGTCAATCCTAGGAATCCTCGGAGCTGCTTCAAGTTTTCAGGTTTAGGCCAATGGATCATACACTCTAACTCTTTTGGGATCACCTGAGACCCCTTCCCGGAGATTGTGTGCCCCAAGTATTCTACTTGCTTTTGAGCAAAGGTGCATTTTTTCTTTTTGGCCACCAGTTGATTTTTCTTCAATATTTCAAAAACATTTTTAAGGAGCTTTTTATGACTTTCCAAATCTGGATGTCATCAAAGAATACCAGTACAGTTTTTCTCACTCTTCTTTAAATATTTCATTCATGAAACTTTGAAATGTAGCAGGAGTATTGTTGAGGCCAAATGGCAGTACCCTGAATTCACACAGGCTTTCATGTGTTTTAAAAGCTATTTTGTACTCATCTCCCTCCTTTACTCTAATTTGGTGGTACCCTGCCCTAAGATCAATCTTTGAAAACATTTTGCAGCAAATAATTCATCTAACAGTTCTTCTATAAGGGGCAAATCCATTAGAAATTTATTCTTGATAGTTAGCTCATTAAATTGTCCGTAATCTATATAAAACCTCCAACTTCCATCTTTTTTCTTAACCAATAGCACAGGGAAGGCATATGGACTATTACTGGTTTGAATTATTCCCATATTCAGCATTTCTTTCACCATTTTTTCAATTTCAGTTTTTTGAAAGTAGGGACATCTATATGGTCTCATATCTACTATGCTTCACTTAGTGGAAATACTTGGAACACAGACATTGGTAATAAACTTTTTAATAAATTACCAGAAGTTTTAGGATTAGAAATAAGTAAAAGGTTTAAAGAAGAAATAATAGATAAAAGAATGAATACAGGAATAGAAATATCTTTAGGTCAACGAGTAATGTTCATAATAAAAATATTAGTAGAAAAGTGTACTAATATACAAATAGGTAGACAATTAAAAATTGAAACAAGTTTTTGTAGTCAAATTTATACTCCTCAATATTATGATAAACAAGAAAAACCTAAATATAAAAATAAAGAAAATATCCAAAACAAACACAAAAAAGAAAAAATTATTACACAAAAAGACCACAAGCTAGAAAACCTTATTTAAATAAGGACAGACATATTAGAAAATATGACCTTGATAGAACATATAAGAAAAAGCTCACCTTAAATGGTTTTGCTCATTCTTTGAGTGGTATTTGGTGGTCTTGAGCTCTTCTGGGAAGCAACCCCTTAGGTTCTTGGAATATTTCTTCATATTCTTCTAGCACTTCCTGTATTTCTGTTGGCATGCTCTTAGCATCTTCTCCTTCTTCAGTGATCCTGCACAATTGAGCTGCTACTCCATATTGATGTTTTTTTAACCATTTCTGCAATTTACTTCCCCTTATCAGCTTAACTTCTGGTTCTTGGTCTGTCTCATGTAAGGTGACTTTTTTCCCTCCAGTCTCAAAACTAATGTTCAACTTTTTAAAATCCAATTGTATGGGGTTGAATCTGGCTAACCAAACCATCCCCAGCACCATATCACTCCTTCCCAGCTCTAATACTTGAGTGTCCTTACTTGATGCAGGAATTCATATTTTTGCATCTTCCAGATCAGTGGCTTACAAATTCTTTTTAACATTTATCTTATCTCCATTGGCTACTGAAACTGTTATAGCCTTAGTGTTCCTTACATTCCACTTAACCTCCCTGACCAATTTCTCATCAACAAAAATATGGGAGCTTCCTCTATCTATTAAAATGGAAATCCTCCTCCCTTTAATATTTCCTTCTATCCTTATAGTCCTATGTTTCATAGCACCAGTTAGGGCATGTAAGGATATCTGCATGATCTCACTTTCCCCTTCTTCTTGACATTCCTTAAACATTTCCTCCTCTTCTTCTTCAATGGTAAAATCCTCACCTCCTTTAGCCAGTATAAAATGCAAGTGAGCTTTCTTGCAAATGTGGCCAAAGGTGTATGGTTCATCACATTTAAAACACAACCCTTTCTCCTTCTTCTCCGCATATTTTGCTGGTGAGATTTTTCTGAATGTGTTTGGTAGTTTAGGACCATGCCAGGTTTTGGGATAGTTTTTGGTTTCAGAAGATTGTTAGTATTAGGTTTCTGGTAGTGGTTTATAGTGTTTGGTTCTGGTTTTTATGGCTGGCTGGGGTCAACTTTAGTGTAGGTGTTGGTGGTCTGATAGGTTTTCTAGTTTGAATTGATGATGGTAGGGATCTTCTGGAGCTTCTTGATAGCATTTATGGTTTTTTCCTGCAGTCTGGCTGCATTCATGGTTTCTAAAAAGGTTTGTGGTTTAATTAGTTTCACCAAGTTCTTGATTTCATCTTTGAGTCCACTCACAAACAGAGAAATGTAATACTGCTCTCCCATGGGAGGTAGGGATGGCATCACTATTGCTTTAAGCAATTCAAACTTCTCTTGATACTCCTCCACAGATCCCTGTTGAACAATCTTACTAAGGTCTTCAATGACATCCTCTACTCCACCATCACTAAATCTAACACTGATTTGTTGACTGAATTCCTCCCAAGTTATTCTCTCTCTCCATTGAAGAGAGGCAAATCCCTGGAACTATACATCAGCTTTCCCTTGTAAACACAACTCAGCTACAGCCACTTGTTGTTCTCTATTCCATGCAATTAAAAATATCTCTCAGCTTTCCTTATTCACTCTCTTGGATTTCAATCCATCAAAATTTGGAAAGTCTATCTTGGGAAACTTGTGTCCCCCTCTCAAATCTGTTTGTGATTGATTAGACCTAGAGGGTTCCCCATGTTTGCTCCCAATTGAAACCTCCCTAGACCTTGGGCTTTTCAAGCTCTCACTCACCCTTTTCTCCTTACTTAGGTTCAGCAGTGACTGATTCATTTGCGTCATATATGCCACAACATGATCATATTTGTCTATTAATCTTTCATGGTGCTTTCAATACTCTCCTGCCTATTTTCCAGAATCCTTAATGTGTTCTCCAAGCATTCACTCCTCTGCCTCACTCCTTTCACCATCCCACTCAACTCTATTACCTCTCGATCCACCTTCCTTAAACTCTCTTCCATGATTCTTTCTTTCTATTCCTAGTTTCAACCAAAGAATCGTAGCAGCTCTGATATCAATTGTAATGATCTAGATAATTCAAGCTCAAATCAAAACAAATAATTCAGCCAAATTCGATTTGTATTGATGATTTCTACTTTCTAACTCAACTTCAGCAATTACAAAGGAAAAAATAGAAGTAGAATAAGATGGAAATATGGAAAGAAGGTGGAATAGAATGTAGGAAAGCTTAGAATTGGATAGCCCAACACCCTAAGGTTTTTTACAAAAAAACTTGAAGAAAACGAAACTGAACTTCTAGTATTTAAAAGAAAAGAATTAGAAAAACCCTTAAAGCCGCCACTCTCCTCGTGCCACGCGTTCGCAGTCTCTAACTAACTCAGCCCCACTTAGATAAAATGACATTGTAAATGCAACTCCATTTCATAAGTTATACATGAGTAGAAACGACGTAATTTTTGAAAAGAAATATCCATTTCCCAAAATAACGAACTCAATCAACTCTTAAGTTTGTCAATAATTGCAAAATCAGTCCTCCTTTTACCCTTTTTCTTTCATCAAGCCCAAATCATCACATAATCCCATAAGAGACCTCATCAAACTTATTAGGATCTAGTGTTCTTGAACAAGTTTTGGTAATAGTCAGTGATTTCCAATTCAATCTCTCCTATTGACTGGCACCATTTCCTATTTGCTTTCATTAGTCTACTGATTCTATTCTTCCGTCTTCAAGTCCCACTTGCATGGAAAAAGCTTGTATTCTTGTCTCCATCTCTTAACTAATTGAGTCTAACCATATGACTCTAAAATTTCTCCTCTTTTTTATAAGCCTCCCCTAGCTGGTTCTTGATCTTGGCCCTCTTCTCCTTATCATTATCTGCTCCACTATCCACCATTCCTCTCAGCATCTCTTTAAGATTTTTAATCTTCTTGCTTGAATTCCAGTTCTGTAGGGCCTTTCGTTTAAGAATTGAGATTTTGCACTTCTTTATCTTTCTTGTAACCTTGTCCATCTTAGAGGCAGGAGTCCTAATGTTCAGTCTTCCAAGCATTTTCAATCACACCCTGTACTTCTACGCTTTCTAACCATATTTTATCAAAATGGAATATCTTCTTCCTTTTAGGTTGACTTTTGCTGTACAAAGGACCAGCATACAATGATCTAAGGCTTCTTGTTCCACATGTAAACAAACACGTTTCTCATATGTTTGTAAACGCCATATGTTTTTTTTTTTTTTTCTAGCCCTTCTTCCCATTGTTTTAAATTTAGTAGCTAGTTATCCATCAACTTCGACCTTCCCTTGAGTACTCTTTGTAGATCCTGTTTATTAGCAAAGCTAAAGAGGAAAATGTTCACCCCTAGTTCTATGATTTCAGATTTTTTGGATACCCACAGATATGGTTGGCCAAATTTTTGACACCTTTGAACTTAATTGTTTTTATTTCCCATGATCTTCCCTAATAAACTCATTTTGCACTCTTTGATTCTATTGACAATGTCTCCAACCCTCAGATCTACCCCTCTGTCTATCACTTTCTCAGATAGATTGAACTTCTGAAAGGCCGCCCCTCTCAACTCCTCCTCCATACCTTAGTCTTAAACGGGACTCCCTTCTTTATACCAATGAGACTAAAATCGATCAGACCTTGTTGGCATATAAACCAAGTCTAATTAGCATTTGGAAGCTTTAATTGTATTATATTTAGTAATTAAGTTTGTAAGGGATTTATTCTCTAATTTATTTGGTATTACGAAATTGCGTTGGTTGAATCCCTTAAGGATTTAGATTAAATTGATATGTATTTAAAGATAATGTGCCTATTTATTTTAGTTGAGGAAGTTTGCTACACAAAGTTTATTAATTAAATAATTTGTTTATCCTCCCACAAAAATTCGTCCTTCTTGACTGGACAATACAATGAATCAATTGATAAATTTTTTAGTAATTCTTTACTTTGGTTTTTCGCAATTCTTTGCCTTGTGAAAAGGCCTCACGACTTCATTGTTATTATTATCTTGGCTTTCTTAATTGACATACTTAATTGTGTTTAGCTCCTATAAGTGGCATCAGATTTGTATTCTGCTGTGTGATTTTTGGTGCTATCAAATTAGTATCAGAGCTTTAGGTTCAAGAGTTTGATCTTGGAGTGTTTGTCAAAAATTGGATAAAAAGAAGAGTCATAGGTTGCGGTCTTGGGTATAAAGATTGTTGGAGTACTCAAATTTTGAAGATTGGATCACAAAAAGTTAGTTTTAGAGTACTCATTTGACAATTAGGATGTAACGAAATTGATCCTAGTTGAGACAGTGATTTGAAAAGTGGGATCTTGTCGTGTTAAATTGTTGGTGTTGGACAATAATCATGAGAAAAAGGTCGTGTCAAATTTGCAGTTGAGGAGCAAGGTAGGCCAAGAAATTCAAGAACGAACAAGGTACGTAAATTTGTTTTTTGAATTGTTAAGATGGGTAGAGAATTTGTGAATGGTGAAAATTTTGAAATTTTGCACACATTTATGGATAGTGAAGAAAGATTTGAATGGGCATGAAACATTATGGAAGAATATTTGAAAAAATGTGATTTAGGTGATGCTATAGAATTGAGATTATTCAACCCTTTGCCAAAACAGATTATGAAGAGGAAGACAATTATTTTTCAAAATTATGCATAAACCAATGGTCAGAAAATTTTACGAAAGAGTTATTGTTAATGCTCAATCACTTGAATTTTTTTAGTTAGATTTAATTTATATTTTAATAGAATTTACGGTATTGTGATTGCAAATCTAAATTTGAGTTAGAATGACAAGTTAATTTTGAAAAGAATATGTATGTCAATGATGATATAAATTGTGAAAATTTTTATGAGATTGAAAATTTTGATTTGCATTCATTATTTAAGTTGATTGAGGAAGAAGAATTTGTCCATGAAAAAGAAAACAATTATTGAATTGGACAAGGATGAGATGGAAATTTGTAATTGGGTTGGAAAAGAAGGAAAATAATTTGAAAAAGACACTATTGATGTTTTTAAAAATATTATTGAGAAGACATAATGTGATAGGTGAAATTGATTTTCTTGGAATCCATGAATTATTGGATGAAAAGAGTGATTTTAAAATTATTGTTCAAAATCATGGTGGAGTGGACCAATTAATTGAAGATTGTGGTATTGAAAAATTTGGTGGTTCAAATTATCAAAAAGAAGAGTATGATATCTCGGTTTTTGGAAATAATTTGGAGGATTATTATGTGAGACAAAATTATACTGTTGTCAATTGTGAATGGGTAAATATGGATCAATTCTTTGATCGAGAAGAATCAACCACCAAATTGTATGTGAAATACAAGATTTTCCACTTCCACGTGTGAAGATGAAATTGAAGACCAACTAAAAGTTGGAGTTGCACACTACACAATGAGATGAAATTTCTATTGAGATTGTGACTCGTGATGGCATTGAATTGTGTTCCATGAAGGTTTGGTTTAAGGGAGGCAATGTTGGCATATAAACTAAACCTAATTAGGATTTAGAAGTTTTAATTATATAAATATATTTAGTAGTTAAGTTTGTAAGAGATTTATTCTCTAGTTTATTTAGTATTAGAAAATTACATTGGTTGAATCCCTTAAGGATTAAGATTAAATTAATATGTATTTAAAGATATTATGCCTATTTATTTTAGTTGAGGAAATTTGCTACACAAAGTTTATTAATTAAATAATTTGTTTATTCTCCCACAAAAATTCGTCCTTCCTGGCTTCCCTTTGTCCCAAATTAATTAATCAATTTTCTAGTAATTCTTTACTTTGATTTTTCGCAATTCTTTGCCCTGTGAAAAGGCCTCACGACTTCATTGTTCTTATTATTTTGGCTTTTTTAATTGATTAATTGTGTTTAGCTCCTACAAGTGACATCAAATTTATATTTTGCTGCGTGATTTTTGGTGCTATCAGACTTGCAAAGACAGATCTGTTGGCAAGAGAGATAAGCAAAGTAAAAACCACAAAAAGCAAAGGTAAATCTAGAGAAAAATAAGGAGACAAGAATAAATACTCAACCCAAACAGAAAACACAAAGTTTAGAGAGGAGACCTTTCTTTTAATGTTTTTCCAGAAAAACAAACAAAGCTTTTTTTTTTTTTTTATCTTTTAATTTTTAATTTTAAAAATAAAGCAAAAAACAAGGATAAAGTAAGTTTAAAGGATTCACTGCATTAAAACTAGATGATTGGAGTTTCATGGTAGTTCTCTGCATTTAAGATTCATTATTGGATTCAACTCCCAAAAATCCTCATTAACTACCTCGCGTTAAAGACAAAAAGTAAGATACTTCTGCATAAAGAAGACACACATTCTAAACTTAGAGAGAGACGTTCTCAAGTAGAGAGAAAAACATAAAAACTCTATTTGTTGAATACTAAAAGTATTTGACTCGTTTAGTTTCGACTGCATAACATATTTATAAATTCGTTAAACTAAACACGTTGTAAACTTGTTCAACTACATACTATATCAACTCTTTTAGGGTGAGTTTGGATGGAAGAAAATGGAAGGGAGAGTAATCAAGGAGGAGAAAGAAAGGAAAAGTTAAAGTTTTTAAGTTATTTGGGAGTTTTAATTGGAGGGAAATGAAGGGAAAGGGAGGAAAATAGGGGGGACAAAATTTTAAAAAAACTTTCCTTTCATATGTGGAAGGAAATGGAAGGAAAAGTTTAATATTTGTCTTCTAAATATAATACAAAAATATCAAAAGTAGGGGTAATTTAGTAAAATACTAACATTAATAAAATTTTCCTTCCAAAACTCCCAAACAACTTGAAAGACACTTCCTTTCTCTTCCCTCCTCCTTAAAAACTTTCAATTCTTTTCTCGCCTTTTCTAAACTCCCAAACATAGTCTTAGTCTCGACGGCACATTATGCGAAAGACTTTTTCCAAGTTCCGACTCCATACTATATCACAATGCTGCCCTCATAGTTGTAATATTCCGAGTTTGAACTGATCCAATAATTTTTTGAGCGAAAATAATGGGATCAAAATATTTAAACCAAGTTGTTAGTAGTTCAGAAGTCAAAGTCAATTATAAATAATACAATATCTCTTCCAATTTTTGATGTGAGACATGACATCTTATTTATCTTCCTTTAGGTTTTGCGTCCTCACAAAGCCCAAATTGGGATCCAATAACATGTCGCATATCCTGCGTAGTACAATCCAATTTCATTGGCTTAGTCTCACTGCGTGTAGAGATCACATAAGATTTGCTCTTATACTAACTATAAAACCTTGAGTTTAGGTTGGTTCAATAACTTTTGAGTGGAAACAAAGGATTCAAAATGTTTAAATTAAGTTATTAATAATCCAGAATATAAAGTGTTTTAAACAATACAATATTTTCTCTTACTTTTGATATGGGATAAAGCATCACAGTAGTTCAATTGCACCAACCTACACCTTTCATGGTTTCCTCTTTCAATGTTCCAAACTGGAATTAATTCTAATGTTTATTGGACAGAAATAAAAGAGCCTACTGTAGAAATATATTGCCCCAAAACTGAAGGTCTAATGCATAGGTTAGAATCTCCTCTTGACTCCATTTTATATTAGTTTCAACATTGCAAGACTATTTGTTAATCCGATTCGGATTACGGCAACAAACAAACACAAAAAACAATTTTCAGATACAGTATTAAGATTTCAAATCAAAACACAAATTGTCAATCCAAAAAACAAAGGAAGAATGCGGCCACTTTGAATATGATCCATTATCATGATTGCGTACATTCAAAGGAAGTAAAATAATTATTATATACTCTATCTATTTCAAAATAACATACACATTTGATTGGTGCATACGAATTAAAAAATTATTAAATTACATTAATTTTATAAAAAATTAGTTCAAAGTAAACAAATTACTCTTTTGTATTAATATCCGAAATACATAATCATTTCTTCATTAATGTTGTATTAAAGGTAAAAGTTGAAAAAAAAATTATTTAATACTTTTTTAATTTTTTAAAATAACATATAATATAAAACAAAATAAATTGTGTAAAGTGACAGTTATTTTAAAATGGAAGAATATCTTTGGAGTGTTCGATTGACATTGAATCCATAAGAAAAAGACAAGGGTCATATTAATTTGCAACTTACTTTAATCCTAAAGCTGGAGTTATTGGATATTAATTTCACAAGAATTTGGGTTTTTTGGGCCACTTATTTTTCAAATATTATTAGGCAATTGTCATTTTCAACTCTCAAGATTCCAAGGGATCGAATCTGTGGTAAAGTTTGGGAGTATAGGGCGGAAGGGAGAAAAAGGGAAATTTTTTTAATGAGGAGATAAGAGAATTTTTCTTCAAGTTGTTTGGGAGTTTTGGAAAGAAAATTTAATTAATTTAGTCTTTTATTAAAGTGTCTTTCTTTTTGATATTTTTGTATTATATTTGAAAGACAAATATGACATTTTATAATTAATTGTAGAGTAGTTTAATTTTTCTTCCATTTCCTCCCATCTATGGAAAGAAAGTTTTTTCAAATTTTTATCTCTTCATCTCTTTCCTTTTCTTTTCTTTTCTTTTCCCTCCATTGAAAACGTCCTGAACAAAGGAAAAACTTTAAGGGGGTGTTTGATAACTTCATTAAGTGTTTAAATTTAATTCATTAAGTGTTTTTATATTAAATGATTTTGATAACGAAATTCTCCTACCTCTCAATACATTAAGTGCTACTTAATTTTTATACAAAATTTTAAGTGAAAAAGTCTTTCGTTTAATTTGCTGAATTATTTACTAGTATAGTAAAACTTACTCATTTTTTTTTTATTTCACATTCACACACTTTTTTACATCTACAATCATAATCATAAATACATACTTATACACATTATATTCATTCTCTCTCACACACACACACATTTGCACACACTATATTTATTCTCTGTCACACATACACACATATACTTAAACTTAAACATACTATATCCATTCTCTCACACATATAAACACACACTTACACGTTATATTCCTTCTTTCTCACACATAACACACACTTGCACACACTATATTCATTCTTGGTCACACATAAACACACACTTGAACACACTATAAGACTAGATCATTTCTATCACTCATAAAAGTACACTTGCATACACTATATTCCTTCTCTCTCACAAATAAACACACACTTGCACACATTGTATTCTTTCTTTCTCATACATAAATACACACTTGTACATATTATATTTCTTTTCTCTAATACATAAACACATACTTGTACACACTATATTTTTTTTTCCACACAAAAATACACTTATACACATTATATATTTCTTTTTTCTCACATATAAACACACACTTGTGCATAGTATTTCTCTCACACACATATTCTATATTAATTAACTATTTATTTGTATTAAAATATAATATTTAAAAAATTAACTAATTGTAAAAATATACTATTGTAATATTGTCATCGAACTATATAATATATACAAAGTAAAATATTTCAATTCAATATTTATAATATTTAAATGATTATCAAATAGATACAATTTTATGAATTCAATAAATTAAAATTTCAATACTTAATTTTCAATGTTCAAATTTCATATATGTATTTTACTTTTATGAAACGCATTTAACTTTTCCTTCATTTCTCTTATCTTCCTTGCATTTCCTTCTATCCAAACTCAGTGTATGTTAATATGGTTTCGGATTCTAGCAATTGAGAAAAACTACAGGGACTTTGTTTATGGCTCTACTTATAAATTAGTAGTATAAATTAAAATTTATAAAATAAGTGACTTTATTAATAGGTGTATTCTAGGAAAGATGAATAGGAGCAGTCGCACCCAGATTTTGTAAATTGCAAGTTTCTCCACTAAAACTATTTGAGTGAGGTATTTTTTTTAAAAAAAATTAATTTTAGACACCTCAAAAATTTTTATAAAAAATTACTATATAAATAAATTCTCCCAAATTCCATTATCTAGATATATATACATGTCTCGCAGCAAATGCATAATTCCTAAATCAACCAATGATCTATGTATATGAGTAAGTTATGTTACTCACTTATAATATCGAGTGAGTGAGTATTATAATCATTAAAATAATTAAAATAGTTATTAATTATCTAATGATATAAGATATTCATTAACTATTACAAAATTAATAGCAAATACTTTTTCTTACGTAAAAAAAAAATTCTGTACCTATTTACCAACATAACCAACACGTGGCAGTTTCAATATTTGGGATTAAGATTCCATGTAGAATTTACACACTTTTGCCAATCCAAATAACACAGGAAAGAATAAATTTTAATTATTTATTCTATAATACGAAGTTAGTATATTGCAGAATTATTATGACAATTATTTAAATGATTGAAAAATATAAAATTTTATTATTTTTTAATTATTTTACAATTTTTAATACTCACATCATAATATAGAAGTAGTAGCAAATAATTTTTCCACAGGAAGAATTAAGACAATATGACCATTTTGAACTTCATCAATAATCATGGCACAATACATTCCATTATTCGTTTTCCAACTTCATCTATAATCATGGCACAATACGTTCCATTATTCATTTTCTAACTTCATCTATAATCATGGTGTCACCATACGTTCCATTATTTTGTTTTTCCGACGTCGTCAGCTGCTGATCCACGCATCGTCAACTTCCCTTCTAGTCTTCTACTAATACTTTCCCTATTTATTCTCTATCCCAAAACCGGTTTATAAAATTCCATCCAATCCAATCCAATCCAATCTTCACTCTCCAATTATAATTTACCAACAACTTCTTTGCTATCAACTTCAGAGAAATTTTGAAACTGTACTTGTTTTGAAAATTATTTTTTTTTCATGCCGACTGAAAATGATAATTCCGGCAGAGGGAACTCGCATTTACTGAATGCGAGTTCATGGCAAAATAAAATTGTCAAAATTAAAAAAAAAAAATATTCGTGAATGCGAGGTATAACACTTTTTTTTTTAAAAGAAAAATTTCTGACCAATATCTGCCAATGGTCACTTCCTCTCCACCAGCCTTGTCACTTCCTCTCTTCCGCCACTCCACCCCGGCACCCTCTCCTCCTTTCCCCAAATGCCATCCCAATGTAAAAGCCCTTATGCCTTCTTATTTAATTTAGTGGTGTCCTATGAGCCCTCTGAGAAACGAAACTTGCAAAGTCCAAGGAGGAAATTATTGGAATAAATTCATAGATTAGATAATAATAATAATTCTACCATTAACTCTTTTTTTTAAAAAAGTCTTTCTTCAACTAGGGAAAATGTTGGAGAAAATCTTTATTGGAGAGATCTAGCAGATATTTGTATTAATTCATCAAAAATTTTAAAATTAATTATTTCATCGTATTTTTAAATTTTAAATATTTTAAAAAGTATAATTCGAGAATTAGAATATTAGTAATTAATTTGAAACATATTTATATTTTTAACAATATTGATAACATTATTGAATTTTTTTTTATCCCAATATATTAAATGCTACAAACCTTACCTAAGGGGTAAAGTGAAATTAGACTTAAACCTTAAAGGGGTTCTGCGATTAACTCTTTAGGGGTATATAGTTAATTTAGTGGTGCTTTCTCTTAGAGTTACAATTGACTGTTAGTCAAAGAGGCAAAGTGACAAAAATGTAAATTAACGTTAAGGGATTTAGTGCAAAATAGCCCAAACATTAAGGGGTTTAATGTATTCAACCCTTTAAAAAAATCTAAAATTTAGATTAAAAACCCTAGTTGAAGAACGATTTTTTAAAAAAAAGAGTTAATCGTAGAAGTATTATTATTGTCTAATCTATGAATTTATTCCAATAATTTCCTCCTTGGACTTTGCAAGTTTTATTTCTCAGCGGGCTTATAGGACACCACTAAATTAAAGAAGGCATAAGGGCTTTTACATTGGGATGGCATTTGGGGAAAGGAGGAGAGGGTGCTGGGTGGAGTGGCGGAAGAGAGGAAGTGACGATTCTGGTGGACAAGAAGTGACCGTTGGCAAATATTGGTTAGAATTTTTATTTTAAAAAAATTGTTAGACCTCACATTCACTGAATGCGAGGTCATGATTTTTTTTTTTTTATAAAATTTTGACAATTTTATTTTGCCATGAACTCCCATTCACTGAATACGAGTTCCCCCTGCCAGAATTACCATGTTTCAATCGGCGTAAAAAAAGAACAATTTTTAAAACAAGCACAATTTCAGAAATTTCTCATCAACTTCAACAACAACAACAATAATAATATAATAATAATGTTTTCTGGGTAATTAGATACACTTTTTCTTTCTCTTTTCTGCTCTGAATTCTGCAATTTTTTATTTTATTTTATTTTACTAATGGCGGGTTGTTTATTTTATTTTTTTTAAGTGTGAAAGAAGTGCTCCCACCGTCTCTTGATTCTTCTTCAGACCCTCCTGCCATTTTTGATGGAACTACCAAGTAAGTTACTTATTAACTGTTTTCTAACTGTCATCAATAAGGAATTTAGCATTTTTGTTGACAATTGTTTTAGTATGTTTCAATAAATTTCTTGGTTTTAGGTTGTACATATCTTACGGTTGCCCTTATGCACAACGTGTGTGGATCACAAGGAACTATAAGATTGTTTAGAGAATTCTTCAGGATAATGGTTAATTATTTAGCTACTTTATTCGATTTATTTCTGTACTTGTAGATTTTTTGTAATAATTTTTTTTTTTTTTTGGTATGATTTTCTGGAGCAGGGATTGCAAGATGAGATAAAACTGATTCCTATTGACCTGCAGAATAGGCCTGCCTGGTACAAGGACAAAGTTTACCCAACAAATGAGGTTGATTTCTTAATGGCACTATTTGTATATTAGGTCTCTTATTGTAGCGTTTCCACGACTCTACCACCCAATCAATTCTGTTCCACTTAATCTCTCTCACATATCTTTTTGGCTAAGGAATGAGAAATCTTTCTCCCGTTACATGAATCCAATTTTCATTTCATCCGGGAGAAGCCATCTATTTCTCAACAATGTCTTTGTCATTCGATCCAATAGCGTTCCGTTAAATAAGAACAGATTTGATAAATACTGATAACTCTCGGATAAAGTATGATTACGTCTTCTTGCATCAGACCTCGGAGATGATAGTCGTCCCAGAAATAATTATAATTGATTGATCTTAAGATATTACCATTAATACTTTCTTATTTACCAAAAAAAAAGAAAAAGTGGTACTGTCTAGTTGTTGTACAGGTATAAGTGCGCAATAAGTCACTTAATTATATATATACTATGTATTGGTAAGATTTAATACGTGATGCTGAAAGGCACAAATTACCTAATGATGTAATACGAACTCAAATATGTGTGATTTGAAGATGAGAAGAAAGTATATTTTCACCAACCTGTCGCTCTTTGTAATTTACTCTCTATCTCTAGACGATTTTATAATGATCTACTGTCATGCAGGTGCCGTCTCTGGAATATAATAATGAAGTTAAAGGAGGGTCTCTTGATCTGATAAAATATCTCGCGTATAACTTCGAAGGTCCTTCACTTCTTCCCGATGTAAGATACAGATAAACATCTTTCTATGTTAAAATTAAGTGAGCTCCTTTAGGATCCATAATTAATCTGCATTTTGTAATAGCTTGAGTTCTAACTGTAGGATCTAGCCAAGAAAGAGTTTGCGGAAGAGTTGCTGTCCTGATACACTGACTCGTTCAATGGAGCTGTGTTGTCTTCTTTCAAGGGTGATGCATATAAGCGAAGCTCGAATGGTTCAATGGTCATGGTTTTTTACTAGTACTTTTTAATGTAACAATTGATACCATGGAGGTGATTGACTAGGAGCTGCCTTTGATTACATTGAGAATGCCCTTGGCAAATTTGGTGACGATCCCTTTTTCCTTGGAACTTTTAGTCTGGTAAGTATAAACTTTGGAGTTTTGACATAAAAAGCCTCAAGTGGAATGAAGTTTTTCTGTCAGTTAATAAGAAATGGATTTGCAAATAGAAAATGAATTAGGAGGTTGGTTGGATTTGGAGTGATGTTTTTTCATGTTATCTTGAAGATACGTGGAGGAAGTCATGTTTTCTCTGCAAGTGTAAGTGGATATAGCTTACGCTCCGTTCATCTTATTGGATGTGAAGAAGTACGATATTAGAGAGGGCAGGCCAAAACTGGCAATATGGATTCAGGTACGTACTAGGAATTTCCTACTTCTAAATGAAAATCATGCATAGTATTACCAGGCCAAGAAGTGGCAGCATGGATCGAGTATGGATTTTATTTGTCATTCAGTCCTTGGAAATCTTTTTCATCCTACAAGTTGGCATGGGGAAAATGGATTTTTGGACTCGGTAATGTTTGACACTTTGACTTGCATTCATCCACAAACAACAATATATATTTCATTCTTTCAAAACTTCATATGAAAGTGGTAATTTAGGGAGATTAAGAACAAATTGTCCATCATTTTAGTTGGTTCAATAATCAACCCCTTGATCAGTTCTGCAAATCTTGTTCTCTTCTTAATCAACACGGAGTTAAATGTATTCTGTATGATGGTTTATACATCATTTATTATGAGTAAGAGTATGTTTCTTGGAGCAGCACTTTGCACTTTTACGAGTACCCGAAGCACTTAACTTCATTTGGTTATGACCTGGTTAAATTACTTTTACAGGAGATTAACAATATTGAGGCTTAGTTTCTAAAGTGACAAAACGTGATCCAAAGGAGCATGTAGAATTCTACAAAAGACGTTTCTCAGTATAAACTTGCAGCAAACTGGTGGATAATCTTGTTGTATACTTCCACCTGGTATTCTCTAGATAGGACTTCGTGCTACATGTTTTCTTGTGTCTGCGCTTCCAAATACTTAATGGGGTAGATAACCCCATTAAAAAAAAAACTTGGATGAGGATTTGAAGTTCGTATGTATTATATTAAATAAAAGCATATTTCTACTATAGTAATATTTGATCAGAGTGGAGATTATGGTCTCAAAATTTCTATTTACTTTAAATAACTTTCAAGGGCTGTGAAGTGTTTTGTTTAGCCTCATGAAAGGGTGGTAACTGGTAAGAGAGACATGATGAAAACCCAAATAGTGCAGGGAGACATATGAAGTAGTTTTTCTTTCGTTCTTTGATTCAATGGAGCTGTGATGCTACTTTATTGCTCGGTTCTTCTCACCTCGCCTTATGGAATGGATGTATGACAGCTATTAATATAATAAAAGAATAGGAATCTCATTATTTTTTAAGAATCTTTATTTTGGTGAAGAGCAATTATTAGACATGTCTAATAGTTGCTCTTTTAACCAACAATAACTTTTCATTTGGAGTGGTGGGTTTATTTTTTTTTAATAAGATGGCTTCTCCATTTTTGAAAAATGTGGGTTTCCATTCTAAATAGAAGGCGCCCATTAGTTAAGGAATAATTATTGAACATGTTTAGTAGTTGCTCCTGATCGAGATAAAATTTTTCTTACTTTTTCATTATTCAACAGTTTAAAATATCTATCCGGCATTGCATAGCAACTCCAGTAGTTTAGATACTCACTTCTAAGGGTGTAAACGATTTGAATCGAGTGGGAATAGTGCATAGCAACGTCCAGTAGTTTTACTTTTTTGGAGGTAACGTATGTAATTTTTTAAAAGAGTATAGACATTTTAATAATTTTACATATAATATAAAATTTTAAACAAAATATACGTAGATATTTGAAAAGTTCGACGAGCATTTAAATAAAATATACATATACATTGCAGAGTAAGTAATAAAAAAATTTTCTTTAGTTGAGTGAAAATAAGAAAGGATAAAGAAAAGACCGGTGAAATTTTAGCAAAAGGTTTAAATTCACCAACATCGATTCATAAATTGTCGTCATAAATCTTTTTTTCAAGAATTCCGACATAGAAAATTGTCACGATCCAGATTTGAGGATTGACACGGCACAGCATGGTGTTTATATTGTTTAACACAAAATTAATTTAAAGGCCAAAATACCATAAGCAAACTAGTGATTCATGATATTATTGAATGAACACCCAAAAGATCTTGCAACTTTGGAATCATCATCCAAAGAATCAAATTTAAAGGAAATATTAATGGTTTGGCAAAAAATGTCACAATTATATAACCTGTCAAACGGACTGACTCTGCACTTAGAAATGAAATTATCTACCAACCTCGTATGTTTACTTAATTGCAAAACAAATTAATGGTAGTTATTGTCTGGGGTCAGTAAATAAAAAGTTAATGCAGTTTGAGTCTTCTTTCATAGAATCGAGCATGTTATTATTGATATTATAACTGTTCAAACTTGTTTACACAACTCAAAGACATCTATACAATTACTACAAATTAAATGCTTAACTTCTCTAACCATGAGTTTCAGTATGCATACACAAAAGCAGGTATTCAATAACGGTATGCTAGTCGACAGTGGGCGGGGCATAGAGATTAGGACTCGGAGACAATTTTGTACAGAAATATATTTTACCGGACGAACTTGTACTTGTGATCAAAATTTAGGGGACAAAATCTAATTTAAAATTCTTGGATCTGGTGTTGCGGGCGGGCGGGCGGCAAATGCGTATGATATGGCAATACGTCAACTTCTTCAGTGCTTTAGAATATATTCACAGCACTATTGACAAATCTCATCCACCAATATTATCCTCCAAAAAAAAAAAAAAAAAGTAGGAAAATGACGTGTACTTATGTAGTGTAGGCCTTTTTCTTGAATCCCATAATATTCCTATATATATATATATATATATATATACACACATATATATATATTGCAATACTCGATTTTTTTGATTATTTCACACATTTTCGTACTTGATCTTATATTTTTAAATATTCATTAATATCAATTTCAAGTATTAAATAATTGTTTTACCATTTTTAAACATTTTCTAAAATTTTTAGATAAAAGTATAATTTTACAAAAATTGAAGAACCAAAATAATTTTTTTTTAAAATAACATAAGACTTCATAACAAAGTCATTTATCCAGTAGCTTTAATTCCTATCTCCAACAATCGAACAAGCCTCTGGAACTTCTTCGAACTCTTTCAAACTCTTTATACACTAAAAATTAATTTTAATAGTATGTCTTTTTATGTGCGTCACAGTTAATTGGTTGTGTTACTTTTTGTCTGTTGAACTAAAGATATCACTACTAAACTGGAAGGGAAAAAAATTAAAAATTAGTGTGACTTTTATATAAGGTAGTTTACAAGAATGTCAAGTAATTATAATTGATTTTTTTTCCCAAGAGAGTTGAAAAACAAATAGTATGTTATGGATTATTACATAAATATTGATTATTAACTGTACATGTTAAATATAAAATTATATTAGTTAGAATAAGATAGGAAAATAAATATTTATTTATTTGAAACACCTTAGGTAGATTACTTAAAGGGTTATTCCTAATAAATTGAAAGAGGTCTAACCTAATTATTTATGAGTAATATTATCTTTGAAACCTAATTAGATTGTCATAATACTTTTATCAAAAAATTCATAAAGGAGAATTGCAAATTTAATCCAAGAACTATTTTTAATGTTTCAATTTTACAATATCAAGTTACATATACTTGATATGTTTTTTCTGTTATTTTCCCTAATCAAAAGTTTATCATCCAAACGAATACATGTTATAAGAATTTATGTGCTAGGAGAAACTACTACCAAAATCATCAACACTTACAAGCCAATGATGCATTCATCTCAAGAAAATAAAGCCACTAATTCACAACATAATCTTATAATTAGTGACATCCAATGTGCATTATTTACATCTATATTGCAAAATATTAATTCACTATTATTTTTATAAATTTAATCATAAATAATTTTTTCGATGAAAATAACAACTTACATATCTTTTATTTTTATATAAGTTGTACAGCTCTAAAAGAATGTAATTATATTTTAAAATGCAATTTTAATCAAATGACACGCAATGTAAGGTTGGATTACACTATAATATGCGTAAAAGGTTTATTGTACTTATTTATGTACTTAATTTTATAACTCCTGCTTTTAAATTTTGCTTTCTTAATTATTTGTTCTTCTAACCTAAATCCTTGTGTAACACATGAGACAAAAGTATTATAGTATTGTTACTTTCTTTTGTTTATTAACATTTGTTTTAATTATTAAAATATTTATACTCTCTATTTACATTATTTGATTTTTAAATTTCATAATACTTCTATTCCCGTACATCAATAGCACAGGTTTCTACACTAGTATATATATATATATATATATATTCCAGAATTATGTTTTTTTTTGGGACACAAATTCTTGAAACTTAGATAAGACTACCTATCAGATAAGAGTATCAGTGGAAGAGGGTGAGGTGGCTCATGGCACAACATGATGAGCACCGTGATTACCTTTCCTACTTATATAAAATATATTTCAAAATATATATTATATTGTACGAGAAATTTTATTATCCATTAAATATTATATTATTGTCTCTTATAAAATTTTGAAAAATTTTATATTGGTCAGGAGTAACTAAGAGACATGCTTAATAGTTGTTACTCAACTAATGGAACCTTCTATTTGAAATGAGGTCTATATTTTTTAAAAACAAAAGGGACATCTTATTCAAAAAAAAATGAATTTTGTATTCTAAATGACAAGTTTCTATTAATTAAGAAATAGTAATTATTCCTAACCAAAATAAAAATTTCCTAAAACTCCTATTATTTAAAAAATCAATGTGTATATGATATTTTATTATACATACAATCATTCAAAACAAACGGGTATACCATATATATATATAAATTCTACAGTTCCATTAAGAGTATAATTCCTTTGTGTTTTAAAGATTTGTACAGTACAATACCATGTGTTTTAAAATCTTGTACTGCACAAGCCTTTAAAGCCAACGGATGATTCTCTAAAAGGGAGTGTAGAATTCCATATATATATATATATATAGTTGGCAATCTGAGTTTTCCAAACCTGAATTTCTTTGGATTGGGTTTTTGGCAATAAACTAACACAAGCAACCTGTGGCAGCCCAGCCGGTGTTGAGATTCGAAGTCAAAACACAAATTGGCAATCCAAACACAGGAAGAAATGAATATGGCCATTTTGAACATAGCCAATTATCATGCCCCTATACATTCCATTAATGCACCAAACTACCAACTTCGTCATCACTTGCTAATTCACGCCTCCCATTCTCATCCACTTTGTCTATTTATTCTCTATCCAGAAACCCATTTTAGAAGTAGGATACCATCCAAATCTTCAGTTTCGACATAAAATTTTTAGAATTTGTTCAGTCTCAGCTACAGCAATGGCTTATGGGTAATTAAAGAAAAATCTATCTGTTTTTAAGTGTTGATGCGAGAAAAATTCACGGACCAAATTATAAAAATTAAAATCCAAAATCTAATTACAAAAATACTCCAAAACAAAGGTATTGACGCGCATCGAACCCACGAAACAATAACTTGCAACAATACGAAGAACGGCGGGGCTATGTCCTCCCGGGAGAAGATCCGACGTTTAAGTCAGAATTGGTGACAGGAAGATAATTGAGAATATAATGAGAGCAAGGATTAGTAAAGTGTGGAGTTAAGAGAATGAAATTCAGTCTCCTTTATTTTACCTTCCAACTTACTATTTATGCTCTTCTAGGATGGGTTTGATAGGTCTATGGGTTTAGGAATAATTAGTGAGCCCATGAAGGTCTTGATAGCTTTGACAGACTGGCCACATGTCCATGAGCTATTGGAGATGGATAATATTTTTAGGCATCATCACTTGCCATCCATTCTCAAGTCAAATTTGCACGGGTTGAGAGTAGTATAATAATCTATTACTTGTGTCTTGAATGGAGCCGAAAAAATATTTTAGCCGGAGCCAATGAGGGTTTGACCGGATTCAATAAGATTTTGGCCGGAACTAAAAATTAAAATTTTTATTTTTATTTTTGGAAAGAAAGATTGACCCCCAACCCCTTTAACACTTGCACTACTCCATCAATTGAGTAGTGATACTCACGTGCTCATTTTTGAACTTTGGTGATATTTGTATTTAGTATCTCAAAAATAATTATTTTTACTAAAAGCTACACCTTTACGCCAAAACTCAACAATCTTCCCTCAACCCAATACTCAACCCTCTATCCTTATCACTCTACCCTTACGCCAAAAGTCAACACTCTTCCCTCAAGCCAATACACAACTCTCAACCCTTGTCACTCCACCATTACGCCAAAACCCAACACTCTTCCCTCAACCCATAGATACTCAACCCTCCGCCCTTGTTCATCCACCCTTACGCCAAAACCCAACACTCCACCCTCAACCCAACACTCTTCTCCACCCTTACCCGGACACATATCTAAAAGAGTTTATGCAAGGTCTATGGTCGAAAGGAGGAATCTTAACCTTGTAAAAATTGGGAGTGTGATATTTCTCCGTCCATTTCCTAATCAACTCCAAATCGACACTTAAACGAGTCAATTGAGAATATACATATGTGGGGTCATTAATATAGCCTTAACTCTCTTTTTTTCTTCATGCTTGTGAGAACTTTTGATCTTTTTCCTCTTGGATTATAGGAACCACAACCTCTATACTAGAAGACTAATGCTCATGTTGCAGAAAATCATCTTTGTTAGAGCTTTCCTGCTCAAGGTGTTGCCCTTTAGTCCGATGCACTTGAGAGAGTTTCGATGACACAACTGTAAATGGACCGGTAGTTCTACTCATATTCACCCTATCTTGGAAGATGAGGCGCCACTGAATCTCAATTAAGGGTCTACCCGCAAACATTCTTTGCCGAAATTTTCTTGATTTTGGTCTCATATCAGGGTCATCTTGAAGAAAATCCAAGTCCAACGTGTTCACGCAATAGACTAACTACTTTACTTGGGATATTACGCAACTCACCAAAAACATGCTCAAGGATATCCCCTACCTCATTCAAAGAAAGTTCCCTACAAGCTTTAACCTTATCAAAAGTATCGCACAATTTATCAACATCTCTTCTTTGTACACAATCAATTTCTACATCATTGGCAATCCCATGATAATTTAAGTCGTCAGTAATAGCATTATCCAAATTTTGGATACAATTCCCCCTCTTTTGTGCTAACTTTGGCACTTCCTCTAAATCATCAATGTCACGCCCCTGGGCACAATTAAATTTACCATCATCATCAACTATGTCCGTGGTGTTAGAATCAATTGAATGAAATTGGTTATCACCATGAGTCATTTTTTCTTACCAGTTATACCCTTACCGTTCTTATCTTATTGATTTGCGTGGGTAAAGCTATAACCATGTTCACTTCAAGTCCTTTCGACGATGAATTTTTCCCTTCCATTGTGTAGTCGAATTTAGGAGGAAGAATGATGATTTTGCCTTCACCTAATCTGAGATCTTTTGGCTTTGGGATTCGGGTGAGATCCCAATGGAATGCTTTTTCAATCCAAGTTCAAGCAAAAAAGGAGAAGTGATGTTCTATCATGTGCACACAAGGTGTTTGACAAAATACCCAAGAGAGAAATGAAGAGAGAGAAATGAAGAGGAAGTGCAAAGTGTACTTACTTGATCCAAGACTTGAGAAAAATGCAAGACAATCTTGAAATCTTGTATGTAGGTTTGGATTTTGGGTTTAATGGATAAGAGTAAAATGTTGAAGTTTGGGTATAGGGAATTAAGCGTGGAGGGTTTTAAGGTGGAGTGTTAAGTAATAGGTGTAGGGGTAAGGGTAGAGTGTTAAACATTGGAGTAAAAGCGGAGTAGTAAGGATGGCCAGGGTTGAGTGTTGGGTTTCTATTGGAATGTTGGGTTTTGGCGTAAGAGTGGACTTTCCATCTAGAAGGTTGAGGGTTGAGTATTGGGTTGAGGGAAGAGTGTTGGGTTTTAGCATAAGGATGGAGTGACAAGGGTGGAGGGTTATGGGTTGAGAATTGGCTAGAAGGAAGAGTGTTGGGTTTTGGCATAAGGGTGGAGATTTGAGTAAAAATAATTATTTTTGAGATACTAAATAAAAGTATCACCAAATCTCAAAAATGAGCAAATGAGTATTACTACTCTATTTATGGAGTAGTGCAAGTGTTAAAGGGGTTGGGAGTCAATCTTTCTCCCCAAGAATAAAATTCAAATTTTTAAATTTTTGGTTCCGGCCAAAATCTTACACATCTAGATGTCAACCCTCATTGGCTACGGCTAAAATATTTTCTCGACTCCATTCAAGACACAAGTCAGAGATTATTCTACTACCCTCAACCCGTGCCAATTCAACTTGAGAGTGGGGGGCCAAGTGATGATGCCTAAAAATATTATCTAATAGCTTACGGACACGTGACCAGTCTGTCAAAATTGTCAAGACCTTCATGGGCCCACTAATTATTCCTAAATCCATGGACCTGTCAAACCTATTCTAGAAGAGTACAAATAGTAAGTTGGAAGGTAAAATAAAGGAGGTTGAACTTCATTCTCTCAACTCAACACTTTACTAATCTTTGCTCTCATTCTACTCTCAATTATCTTCTTGTCACCAATTTTGGCTTAAGCGTCGGAGTTTCCCCCAGGGGGACATAGCCCGGCCGTTCTTTTTATTATCACAGGTTATCGTTTCGTGAGTTCGACGCGTATCAATACCTTTGTTTTGGAGTATTTTTGTAATTAGATTTTGGATTCTAATTTTCATACTTTGGTGCATAAATTTTTCTCGCATCAACATTAAGAATTTTTTATTTTTTGGTGGTTGCTGAATTGGCTTGTTTTGTTTTTGAAGTGAAAAAGAGGTGCTTCCACCTTCTCTTGATTCCTTCTTCGGACCATCCTACCATTTTTTATGGAACCACAAAGTAAGTTCTTTATTCAATTACAATAGAATCACACAGTTTAACTTGTTTGGATTCACTTTGTTTTTTATTGTAACGATCCATGTCCCACATCACATCGGACTGATAAGGATGTTTGAGTATGAAATAATCTGGATAGAAAGTTAGGTTTAAACATTTTGGGCCACTGATTTAGATTAATAATAGTGCTTCTATAACCAAAAAAAAAAAAAAAAAAAAGTTGTAGTACCAACTGACTTGACTAGATTCACGAAAAATGAACGAATTTTGAATAGCAATATTAGTACTTTATATAATGTTTCATCATTTTTTGTGTAATTTTTTATTTTTGGTGTAATTTATTCATTCACTCCTATTTTTAGATTTATAACTTCTTACTCCTACTCTCAAATAACTTCCACTAACCCACCATAAAATTGCACACAAACCCCTAATTTAATTGTATTTTTGTATTTATCAGTTTTTAGAAAATTTTGGTACAATTCTACACACGCATCAAGTGTGCGAATAGAAGTAGTGATTTATAAAGTCACAAATTTAGAACGAGATCTGTCCACGTAACAAAATTATATTTAACCACCAATTCCCTAATTTTGGATTTGTGCTCGATTTCGTTCCTGGCACATTAGTGGCTGAAGATGCACTGATAGCAAAATCAAATTATCGGCAGGGATTGATACCTATTCAAAACAGTGTATTTATATAAAATAACTAAGTGATGAAGCCACTACTATGCCAATTGAGTGGTCTTGCAACACTTTGTCATTTTCATGAACAAAGAATGAAATTTGAGTATCAATATCGGCCGATATTCTTGAGACACTTTTGTTACTTTTTAAATCATTGCCTCATGCTAATTCTCTGTCCGTAACCCTTATAGCATCCTGTATGCATTTATACTTGTTGGTCTATTGAATTTTATTTGAGATGCAAATTTGATAACTATAAACTGAGAATCGATATGGGATATGGATCAAAACTCAATAGTTTGGATCAGGAATTGAAGAAACTGAATTAGTTTTAAGGATCTTTAGATGATAACGTGGAAACCTCTTCAGTAACTGTTGATGATATAAGTTTGATAGAGTATTTGACACTCTTTTGGATGTTTCATTTCTTGATTTTTAGGTTTTGTACATAGCTTACATATGCCCGTACGCACAACGTGTGTGGATCACAAGGAATTATAAGGTTCGTTGGGACGTTCTTTTGGAGACTTGTTCTCCTTATCTATTTTATTAGCTTTTTTGATTTTCTTGATTTGTGTTTCTATTCTTTTCTGGAACAGGGATTGCAAAATAAGATAAAACTTAAGATAAAACTGATTGCTATTGACCTAGAGAATAGGCCAGCCTGGTACAAGGAGAAAATTTACCCACCAAACAAGGTTGATTACTATGCATGGAGTCTAATACAAATTATGCTGTGTGGAAACATCAAAATCATGTTAATTGTTCACATAAACTCATGGCCATAATTCGGAAATCTTAGACATTTTTACTACTAACTGTACAACGTGTTGTTTGAAGATGAGATGAAAGTCTAATTTCAGCAACCAATGATTACGTGTAATTTATTTTGAATCTTTATGGCTTTTCTAATGCTTCTTTTTCATGAAGGTGCCGGCATTGGAACATAACAGTGAAGTTAAAGGGGAGTCTCTTGATCTAATCAAATATCTCGATGAAAACTTTAAAGGCCCTTCACCTCTTCCTAATGTAAGATCGATAACTTCTTTCTGTTAAATTTTGGTGAGTTTGCGATTCTTAATCTGCATTCTCTGATAGCTTGAGATTTGAGTTCTTTGACTGGATATATAGGATCCTGCCAAGAGAGAGTTTGGAGAAAAGTTGCTGTCCTACTCAGAATCCTTTAGTGGAGCTATAATTTCTTCTTTCAAGGCAGATGGAATAGGTGAAGCTGGTAAGTCAAGCGATCATGGCTTTTGGCTACTATTTCCTGTAAAGTTTAATGATTATTTGATACTAAGGGAGGTGATTTGACTAGGTGCTGCCTTGGATTACCTTGAGAATGCACTTGGCAAATTTGATGATGGTCCCTTTTTCCTTGGAAATTTCAGCCTGGTAAGTGCAAATTTTGGACTTTTATCTATCGGAAATTTCAGTTTGATAAGTGCTAAATTTTGGACTTCTATTTACTTACAATGCTTTCTTTGAATAAAGTTTCTTCTGTCTAGCATTAGAAAACGGGTATGCAAAAAGAAAAATTAGAATGGTATTTGGATTCACTCTAAGTAGTATTCATGTTATCTTGAAGAAGAATATGTTGATTCAGTGTGAACTAAGGTGGATATAGCTTATCCTCCATTCACCGAAAGGTTTCAACCCTTACTATTGGATGTGAAGAAATATGATATTACAGAGGGCAGGCCAAAACTGGCAGCATGGATTGAGGTACTACAGAATTTACTAGTTCTCTATGCAGAATCATGTACATAATTATAAGTTACATCAGGTCCAAATTGGCAGCATTGTTGTCGTTCAAGTCCTTATGAATCCACTGAAGCGAAATGACTTGGTGTCAACTAAGTAATTGGGGCATGCTTGGATGTTGTAACCTGCCCCGCTTGCATTCATCCTCATCTTTCCTTCCAAACTTCGTACTTATGTGGTGTCCTTGATTGAATGTCATGTTCTGCATAGCTGTTGATACATCGCTTTGATTTAGAGAAGAGTACATCTTCCAGAGCTCTTGGCATTTTCTGTTGGTACTGGAAGCATTTTAAGTTAGTCATTACCTACTTAATTTACTTCTACAGGAGATTAACAAGATCGAGTCTTACAAAGTGACAAAACGCGATCTGAAGGAGCTTGTGGCGGTCTTAAAAAGACGTTTCTTGGTAAAATCTACTACGATATAACGACCGTAAGAACTTTGAATTTTGCTAGCAGTACTCGGGAATCAGGATGAATTGCTTTTAACCTTTTTCTTCTTCATATCTAGGCTCAGGTCTAGATCAGTGAGCTCTTCACATCCCTTTGATATCACATGGAATTGGGATAATTACGCTCTTCATCTCCAAGGGCATTATGTGTGTTGCAAGATCGTATCTCAAAGCTCAGTAGGCGTTGTTACATTTACATTTACTATTGTTGGCAGCTTTGCATTCAGTTCTGAGGTTGTAAGACTACTCTTTCTGTATCAGACTCTGGGTGATCTAAATACCTATGTAATACCTTATATAATCTGGATAGAAGTTCTTTCATCTTTCTATGCTTTCATAACATGTACATTACTCCATAAAATGAACTTGAATAAGGTTCCGAAGTACTAATACTATACGTTCTTTCGCAGCATGCTGATGGCTTTTTTTTTTTTTTTTTCTTTTCCCAATTAAAGAAAATCCTCCACTGTGTGGCCAGGCTTGTTCACTGGACGATCACTGTTGAGTATGAAAAGCTTATGCGTAGACCCGACTTAATTCTTCAATATATATTAGATACATAGTTCCACTCACCTACCCATCAATTAGAAACCAACAAATCAGTTCTGTTAGTTGTCAATGATAAGTGGAGATTTACCGATGATGCTTTCCCCCAAAAAAAAATACTGAAGAGACTCTTCAAGAAAATTCATTTTGTTAGTCGGTCCAAATCTATGGAAATTAAATTCTATTCATTAGCAAAAAAAGGTGTCTTTAATTTTCTTTTTAATTTGTCCAGTATTAAAAAAAGTTCTTACAAGATTTTTTTTTTTTTTAAATTTAAAAAAAAGATCTATAATACATCTCCATTTAACCTTTAGTAACTTGAACTTAAGTTTCAGGAGAAGCAAAGAGAATTTTGTAGTTCCATAAAAAGCACAATTGAGAATGTAGAATGGATACCAAGTCGGATTGCTTCACAGAGTGGCGAACACTAGTAGAGCAGGATAAGAGATTGACACTGGAGATCAATGTTTTCAAAATCAGATCAGACCGGCCGGTTTGACCTGTCGGACCGCGAACCGGAAGAACCACCAGTCTGGTCCAAATGTATATCTCGGTCTGTATAAAAAGGGACAGAATTGAAAAAAACGGTGAATCAGAAGAAAATGGGTTCAACCAGTCTTTGGCAGTTTTTTAAATTTTAGATTAAAAAATGATTTAAATAAACTCCAAAACGGCAAAATAGTGAACACACCAAAACTTAAATTATTAAGTTATTATTTTTTGGATCTTTTTTGTACTTATTTTTGTACAAATTTGATTTTTCTTATTAGAAATTTGATTAGTATTTTAATTTTTTTGGTATTAGGACTAAAATTATCAAAAAATAGTGTTTCTCTTCTATTTTGGATTTCATAGAAACATATTTTAGGTCATTTTAAATCATACCTCACTAAAAAAAAAAAAACACTAAATTAGTGAACCAGCCAGTTTAACCGATCGAACCGATTGAATCGCAAACCAGACAGACCACCGGTTCAATGCCCGATCCGATTTTCAAAACATTGCTTGAGATAGAAAATTCCGTGGCCAAAGAAAAGGGCATCTAGTAAGGCTCCCTACCTTGCTAGGGTATGGGTAGGTTATTGTTATATGCATCTAGTCCACAGCTTTACCTGTGGCCCTTGACATTACATGAGTTAAGTGATGCATGGTGATGTCTAAAATTGACGTTGTGGCTCTTGTTTAAAATGCGTGTTTTACACATGAAATCGTAGACCAAGTCCATATAAAAATTTGTAGGATAGGAAAAAGAATGTCACATATGTGGTGAATTTTCTTGCAACATTTTGTTCAATCAACATATTTCTTCCTGCAAGACTTTTTCTGCCTTAAATTGGAAAGCGTTGCAATATATGTGTTGTAGAACTATCCAATTCTTATCATGGTTAAAAAATTCCACTGAGTCTGAGTCAATTTGGCTGAGTCATAATCGGAACAAGTTCTTCCAATTCGATCTCACACCGTTACATACTAAATATGTAAGACCGACACCAACTCGGCCGGAATCGGCCAATCTTTGACAAAATAGCTCACCAAGTCAAAAAATCCGTGAGACTCACTCGAGTCTCACAAGTTGACTCAAGCACACGAGTCAAAATCTCCATTCTCAGCTAAAACCAAGAAAAAAAATAACAAAAGAATGGTAGAGTGTTGGCATGATTAAATTAAATTCCTTATTAATTAGGAAATATGTTATTGTTGACTTTTAGTAATTTAGTTGTTTAAGTAATTTAGTTTCCTAATAGGATTATATTTAGAATTGTTATTCCTAATGTAATTGAGTTTTTTGGTAGTCAAATTTGTTACTCTATAAATATAGTATTTGTCATATTAGTCAGTTAAGAAGAGTAGAGTTAAGAGAGTCTAGAATAGAGAAATTCTAGAGTTTGTAAGGCTGTTATGCCATGAGTTTATACGAATCCCAATATGAGAGCCCGATGTGCTTTATTTTGTAATTCCTCCTCTTCTCTCACATATTTTTATATGTGTTAAAATAATTTTATTATTTATTGCATGTTTTTTTTTTGGTATTCCCTAACCTACGGTCTTGGGCGTGAAGATTGTGTTGGAGTACTCGAATTTTAAAAATTGGACTACAGAGAGATGTTGGTTTTGGAATACTAGTTTGACAATTAGATTGTAACAAAATTGATCTAATTAGATAGTGATCTAAAAAGAGAGATTCTATCGTGATTAATTTATATGTGTTGGGTAGAGATAAAAAAAAAAATCCTACCAAATTGATTGAATATGGATTCTCAAAATTGAGAATTTTGATACCAGTTATCATGAAATTCATGAAGATTGATAAATTGAAGAAAAATTATGTGACAAATATATATCAATCAAGATGCGTAGATCATTTCAAAAATTCAAAAAATGAAGATCAAGGAAAATTAATAGCGCCAGATTGCTGTGAAAAAAAAAAAGAAAACAAAAACAATCAAAGAAATTCTTAATCTAGTTATTCATGGATGATGTAGACTGCTTTTATAGAGAGTTTGGTTTAAGGGAGGTATTATTGGCATAATTAAACCAAACTCTTTATCAATTAGGAAATATGTTATTGTTGGGTTTTGGTAATTTAGTTGTTTAAATAATTTAGTTTCCTAACTCTTAAGATTATGTTTAGAGTTGTTATTCCTAATGTAATTGGGTTTCATGGTAGTGAAGTTTGTTACCCTATAAATATAGGATTTGTCATATTAGTCAGTTCAGAAGAGTTGAATTGAGAGAGTCTAGAATAGAGAAATTCTAGAGTTTGTAAAGTTGTTATGCCGTGGGTTTGTATAGGTCTCAATATGAGAGTTTGATGTGGTTTATTTTGTAATTCCTTCTCTTCTCCTAATATTTTTATATTTGTTAAATAAATTTATGTGTGTTTTTTGTGCCAACATAAAGCAACTTACGAAGTCAGATTCGTCATAGTTGTTCTATTTGATTTCTTCCATTCTTCTATTTATTTCACCAGATTTCCAATTGCGTCGGTGGATGCTGGCAACATTCTAGTACAACTACAGAGAAGAAATTAGATTGACTGATGAGATAGTCCCTAAAGCGAGTAGCCGAGGATGACATAAATTTCGAAGGTAAACCTAAAGGTCTCGCTGGCGATGAAGTTGGATAGGTCAAAGGGAAAGGGGAGGAGCGACAATTGGAGAAGTGAATACGTAGTTATGGATCCGGCGACGATTTTGTGACAACGTTTTAAAACATTAGGTTAAAACCCTTAGGGATGGAAGAAACGGGGCGGTACATTAAGGCTGGGAATGGGAGGAAAACATAGTGGATCTAGAGGAGAGAATGAGAAGAGAAGAGACGACAAAAGAAAAATGTGTGGAACCCAAGATATGGTGAAATTGTGAGAATTATTGAAGGGTAATAATCTCATTTAAATAAATATTGCTATGGCATTAAGGATTTGGCTATGGCAATATCATTGTCGATTCTATTTTGTGACTTTTGATTTCTTCAATACCTACCTTTTTTATTTAGATTTGCAACAGAAAATTGATATCCTTTGCCTACTGGTCATAAAGGAGATGAAGGACGGCTAGGTTCAAGGCAGCTGAAACCCTTCACGAGTCACATCATCCCTAATCTATGTATTAGTATAATAGATAATTACTCTTAAGACGACTCTGACCACATTTTTTAAACATTTTGTAAAAATGCCCCAATACTAATACGCCTCCCTTTGGTAATTTTTTTTTTATCAATATTTGTATGACTATGTTAGTACTAACGTTTTGTAAAATTATTTGGACATTAGTGTACTTTATATCAGTCTTGTTAAGATACCATTTTAGTATACTTTAGAAAGATGTACAATATAATATCTTGTACTTTAAAAACTTATATGTATAAGCATTTAAGCATAACAAAATAATTTTGTTAGGGACTATACAATATTCTAATATTATAACTAGTTTGATTTATTTATTTAGGCACTAAAATGTTTGATTGGTTAATACAATCAAATATATATGATATGTTGTTATATTATTTAGTTTGATAATTTTGTTTATTATAATGTTATATATTTATTTCATAATTTTAAACATTTTCCATAGCAAAATTTTCGTATAATACAATACGCGACTGATACACTGAAACCGATGTAAAATGATACGATTTACAATCGTTATCCCACAAGCGATTCCGACTTTAAACCATGATTCCTTTATGATCCAGGTTTTACTTTTTAGATTGTTTCCTGGATTTGTTGAAGCCTTGGAAGGCATTGGATGTGATTAAAGACTCGGTTTAAAACACTAAGAAGGTGTTTGGTTCACATTCGGGAATCGGAATCGGAATCGGAATGGGAATCATAAACCTCACTATTGGTTTGGATTTATATCATTCCCCCTTACTTGTTTGGTTTAACATAGGAATGGGTTTCATTATATTAATAAATTACTCAATTTGAAACTCATGTCACAAGTGGGGAATGAAATTAGGTATTTTCTAACATTTTCATTCCCATAAAATGATTCTCATAGTGTTCATCCAAATACCATTTATGGGTATCATTAACTTTGATTCTCATTCCCCTCTCATACCCATAAACCAAACACCTCCTAAGTCTAATGAAATTTGCTAAACATTTCATTGCATGTTTGTCATACCTGTGAACTGTCTCGTCAGCTAGCACTTGATTTGGTACACAATTGATTTTGGACCTTTGAATAATACGAAGCTTCTCTTAATTATTCATATGCAAGTAATTTCTTAAATTGTGAATGCAAAAGAATAGCCGGTTGCTGAAGTGCTTATTCCTGAATTCGCAATAGGAAGTTTTTAAAAAAAAAAAAAAAAAACGCACTAAACTGTATTTCCAGGATTCCAAAATTTTCTTAAATCATTGTAGAGGGTGATGATAAAGAGGAATTATGTAAAACCCAGCAATTTTGGCCCACATGTAATTACTGTCCCAAATATATGAGGGCCCAAGTTAGTTTTTGAGGGTTTAAAGGATAACCTTAAAAACATTAGGGGACTATTGTTGCAAATTTAGAACCATGTTTGCAACTCGGAAAATTCTTTGTTACTCATTCTCTCTGTGAATTTTTTAAACGGTTTAATCATTAAAAAATAATAAAATTTTCTAATTTTTTAATGATTTCAACTACTATTGTATTCACCCTGCATTACGCAGTGAATAGAGGTAAGTTTATACTCACTCAAGTAACTCACCTATTAGAGCACTTACTTTAGAAACATTTGTAACCTAGCAACTACGACAAAAAGAATAAGGAACAATCTAGGCAAAAAGATTCTTCGGGAGCGAGTGATCGGAGAAACAATATCGTAAAAGTAAGAGGTAACCTTTCATCTTTTGTTATTAGTTTATGATTTGAAGGTTAATTTGATGGTGGAATTCATTGGGATTTTATTTTAGGTCTAATAAGTGATATTAATGGGTGAAATTAGTAAAACAAAATAGATCAGGGAGAATATCTTGGATTTCATGATTTGAATATTGGATTGCATGGATGTTTTGTGTTCAATGGCTGGGAAAACAAAAAAAGGAATAATTGATCTATTTGTAGTTGGATTACTGCCAAGTACTTCTGATATTGTGAAGATAAGAAATTGTAAAGTAACGTATTTGTGATGCCATCCTTGAATAAAAATGATTTAAATGGAAGAACAAGAAATGACGAAGAACCCATCAGTATTCGTTAATAATGTCTTTCATGATATAAAACGTTAAGAACAAAGAATGATTAGATTAGTTAATTAATAGATTTTTAGTGGTTCGAATGACTTAACTGAATCATAGAATTGTTAGTTTTGTTAACTAGATTGGTTTACATTTTGTTTGGATGAGTGAATTTGATTTGACGGAAGAATTTTATGAATTGAATTGGTGAATTTAAAAATAACATAGAATTTGGGTAAATTTAAAATTCATTCATTAGTCATTAAAATAACACTCTCATTTGTTAGTTAATTTCAGATCTATAACTAAATCAATTACTTTGTTTGGATAACTTATTATAAATTAGAATTTCAAATTAAATCCACACAAATCCCTCCATCCAAACACAATGTCAGTGAATTTTGTTAGATTAAGTCTTGAATTATACTAAAATTACTAAATGGACTCATTATTTTAATTAACGATTGAGCTAATTAGTTTAATCTGTTAGTATAGTAAATAATCAAATAAAGTAATCATCTGATTTAGAACTTTTATTTATTTGATATTCATCGATACGTCACTTACGGCGTATTAGGGTCATGGGAAGGGTTCGTTTCTCAGTATATGTTATTATTTCAATAGGATTTAAACGACATGTATCTTTGAATAGGTCGGAAAGGAACCGAGACCTTGGGTTCTTGGATTTCATGGGAGTAGTTTTATTGGTTCTCCTTTTCTTACCCTTTTTTTTTCATTTTTTAAAATATTTTACAATTGATTAATGGTTTAAAAGTATTTTGTGATATGTAAATCGGATTGAGTACACTTGATACATGGTGCATGTGAAGTATCTATACTATAAATATAATTGAATGTTAAATGCATAAGAAAATGTGACCGAATATGTTCGAATGTGTGTGTGCATGTAAAGTTTATTGGTAAACATATGTTGTTCAGTGAGAACTAATTCTCATCACTGTTACTGCCACTGTCATTGTTACTGTCACTATTATTGCCACTGACTCTATCTAACGAATAGTGTCGATAGAGATATCCAACAACCAATTAACTATGCAAACCATGAGTTAATTGATTGAATGTTCATTGTTACTATTTAATGCGTTGAATGCATGAGTTGTTAATACGTAATTGAAGCGTAATTGATTGAATGCTTATATATAAATTATTGTGTGTCCAATCTAGTAAAAGGAAATGAAACCCATTTATTGAACAAAGTGTTTGCTTGCCTTATTATTACAACATTTCTTTTGCGGCATGTGAACGAATTGGTTCCCCGATAGATAACTGTTGGAGGAACTGTGGATTTGACAATGGGTTAGTTTACTGTTTCCTTTTGTTGGGCACCAATTTCTGTAACAGGTACTTCAATGATATAAATAACGGTCTATTATTATTATTAATACATGTTTATTATTATAGTTTTAGATAGGTATTCATTCGATCGATATTTGACTTGTCGACTTATTTGATTTTCGACAAAATCAAAATCAATTCATATAAATGCAAAGTTATATGATTAAAATCAAGTCGTTTAAGTTCGAATTATTCGACCGATAAGTAAGTCGAATAGTTAATATTCTTCCATTCCATATTCTTATTCCAAAATTTAGTATACGATCCCACAAATTTCATATCATTCCAAAAAAATGTATTAAATTTATAAGTATACAACTTATTAATATAACATTTTTATTTTAATTATTCCAATTTCCACATTATGATCTTTATATAATGTGTATACAAAAATATAATTATATATACACACATAAGTTACAAATCGTATATATGAATGTGTATTAGTGTATATATTATATATAGATATTAAAATTGATTTATAAAGTTACAAATTCAAAATCGCTTACTAAAATCAATTGATATAGAAAAATCTTATTGAATGAGAAACTCTTATTAAGTTATATCCTATAAGTATATCTTATATATATATATAATTATCTAATTCTATGTATATAATATAGTAAGTTTGTAATGCATTTAATATATTTGTTGATAGACAATAAAAATGTTATATCAATACGTTATGTAGTATAACTATATAAGTATATATAAATTGGACGTTATGTAAAATATATTTTAATTACAATTATAACTTATACAAATCTTAGTATATGAACATAAGAACATATATGTATAAATATATTATATATAGATATTTCAATAAATACTTAAGTATATATAATTACTTAAGTCTAATATCTATATGTATTAAAAAGAAATTAGTAATTCGTTTAATTAGTTATTGAAATAGAAGTGTTACATTAATAAGTTGTACACATATATTAATGTATAAGTACATAAATTGTACATAATACCAACAATTATACAAAGAAAAGATATTTAAGTAGTAAAACAAATAATATTATTAGTTATTAATATATTTAATTATTAAGAATTAAGAATATTATGACTAAAATATTATGTACATAAATACATTATTATAATTAATATATTATTATAATTATAAACTCTCATACATAAATATATATAAATACAAATATATATATATATATGACAATTTCGATTTATTTGATCGGTATTTGACTGGCAAATTGAACAATTTGTTCGATCGATAAACTAATCAAACCAGTAGTTTGATTTGAAAGTTGAAATCAAAGTTGAGTCGAGGAGTTGTTTCGTTAATTTGATTTTGAGTCAAAATCGAATCAAAAGTTAAACAAGTTAAATCAAATTTTTATTTTTAACTTAACTCGACTTAACAGTTCAACTTGATTGACTTTTGAACACTGTTAATTTTAAATTAGCTCATCGTATCACTGCCTCGCATCGGGATTATCTTGAAATGTGACAAGTCATGATCCCAAGTTAAACCCCGGGCCAGGACAAATTACAAGTTTCCACACAACTAACAGTAAGTCACGATGCATTTTAGTTCCCAAAAAAAATATATAAATATATAATAATAAAGTTTCACTCAGCAGTTAAGAATCTCTTAGACTACCAGTTAAGCATGAGCTTGATATACTCCAATTTCTCATTTGTAACAGGTAACATACATACGAGATCAAGCCGGACGAAACCAGCTCGAATTCTTGTTCAAGAAGAACCATGCTTCTTTAGCAGTCAGAAGAACAATTCCACATTCAAAGCAGTGAATAATACAACAATTGATATTGTAGCAATTCTACACAAATTTGCACTAACCTATACACCATATTATATATATGTATATGTTCGAAATATGTATTTTCTATTATGTCCGTGAATCACATAAATTGAAATCCAACAATAAGCAGAGTGGCTTCCTTTGCCAGCTGACTTCCATGTCCCAAACAAACCGACAAGGAGTTGTCGTACCTTGTGAATTGTGGCACTTTGCTATCTGTAATTAAAGGGTCATAGGAGGATGCTGGAAGCAAGAGTTGTGGACAATCTTATTTTGGGTGTTTGATGACAACAGCTTGGTCGAATAGGAACCAGTTGTGGAGAATCCTGATGATGCTGCAGAAGAAAACAAAGGCACTGAGGTGATCATACCATGGCAATGCATTCTCCATGGACCTGTCCAGTTTGATAATCCTGGTAATGGTATGCCTTCAGGCTTCATTTTTCTCGCTCTTTCCTGTCAATACATAAACATGATTACCATCATATTTATTAGCGTGAAACCAAATTTATCTCTTTGTTTGATTTTTATAGAATTATACCTCAAAAACATATGTTGAGGAAAAGATTCCATTAAGGTTTAGCCTTTCATCCAAGAAAATTGGAAAACTATGATTGCATTTCCACCAATATGAAGTGTTATAAAATAGGAATATTTCGAAACAAATAGATGCAGGTGCATTCACCGGTAAAGTGACAAAATTTGCTTTTTCAACCATGATGATGAACTTAGCAGGGCGCGAAATTTAGCCCATAAGCTTCCAACATTAGTGGTTGCAAAGGTGATTTAACTAAGAGACTAAATTCTCTGACGTTCGAAAATATTAGAATACCACACAGCATATCAGAAACTGTTTATGGACATCTAGTTAAAAACTGATCACCTCATTGTTTGGTCCAAAAACCAAAACCCAGAATATGTGCGGATCCAAACTGAAGAATCTTGAGATGCCACTGGTAGATTATCAGGAGTACTGAAGGAGCTCTCCACCTGTAAAAGTATTTATGAGGGCCAAGGAATAGGAGAAGATCATCTGAGTATCAGAAGGCCATGATGGTAATGAAGATTTTTTATATGCATAAAACAAGATTTAAATTGGATGTATAATACAAATATATGCATATCCAGAGGAAATTTTTTCCCCCCCCTAAAAGTTACTAAAACAGAAGAAGACTTCAGGACTAATACAGAAATCATATGATCACAAAAAGCTTGGAAGCAGTTAACCTTTCACCAAATAAATCTTAACCTATGTTACCTGGACTCGGATATGTGTGTTGAGTATGGATACACATCTAGGTGTGTGGAAGAGTCAATTACATAAATTGAAGATACAGGTACACTCTAAAAGAGTCAGATGTGGGTATAGGGATGCTCCTTTTATTCTTGTATAGTTAGTAGAGTCAGATACGAATGTTACTGGGAATGCGTCTTTTGTACTTGTATAGTTAGTATAGTAGTAATGCAATTTGATGACATAAACCAATTTACATTCTTTTATAACTCAATTTTCAAAAAATAAATATATTCATGTGTAGCATTAAAGAATAGTGGTGCATTGATAAAAAAGAAGATAAATAGCAGGATATAACTCTATAATAAGATTTGGTGATTTAATATGCAATTCTCATATGTTTCTCTGTCCTATTTAATCTTCATCTCTATCTTATCGGTCATTTCATGCGATGGAGTCATAACCATATTAAAATCAATATAATTTTTGCCTTGGTAAAAAGTCAAAAGTACCCAAGAGAAAGTTGACCGTATGGACACGAATCCCATACCACGCCCATGTTGACATAGCAGAACACAGGTACTCGGGGGTGAAAGGAGAGTCCATGTAACATAGATCTTAACATCAAGTAAATCAAAGTACAAGTATCAAAGGAAAGAATTTGAAAGGATAATCATTTCAATGAAGAGATAGTATCCTTATCCTTTAGCCTTTTGCCACCTGGTAGTTCAGAAGCTGCAAAATATGCGCAGGAACTTTTGGAATTACCAATTTCCTTTAGACCATTTGAAGCTGGAGATATCCAGAGGTTAAGATCAAGATTGTCACCTCTACCTGCATCAGTGTGTCAAAAAGACAAACTATACCAGGTCAACAGTTCGCTCCTCTCTCAATCATGGTATGGAAGGAATTGGGGGGAAACAAAGAGCATAATACTATGTGATCAGCACACCTCCATCTTTGGCAGCCCTACTGATCTCGCCTTCATAAGCGCTAGGCTCAAAGTTGGTGACTGCTTCCCTCCCGTTGCATTTGATGGCTGCTTTGTCATACGCCCTGAATCGGAAAAGAAAAATGGATGAAGCCCATTAAAAATATGTTCTACATTTCAGAGTGAGATGATCAGTCTCAAGGAGTATGATTTATGATTAAGGACCTTGCAGCTTCTACTTCGCTGTCGAATAATCCAAGATATATATACCTAGGTGCAGCCAACCGTTGTTATAGCATACAATGAACAGTGGGTTCTCAAACATTGTTCTTGAAACCAACTAATAATTCATAAAACCGTTTGTAACAATTTTCCAGAAAATAACATGTTACAGGTTTTGTAACTTCATGTTCGAAGTATCAGCCTAGTTGTGAATTTACATGTGGCAAAAAGTAGATTAGGATTGGTAGTGTTAGAGGATGCATACTTTTTACCAAGAAACTGGCCCATCCGAGCCTCCCAGCGACCACATTTGTGCAGGGTAACTCCTCTATATTTTGAGCTCCCCCTGGAAAATCCAGCGCTTTGGCGACGAAGAATAGGAACAAATTCTTCTTTTGTCAAGTTTTGCATCTGCATATCAACTTAGCAGATGTTAATATGGAACTGTGTAGCATTAACCCAGATCACCAACACTAGTATTTATCTACAGAACTCTACCTGTTTCATGTCTTCCTCATAATCACTGATATGGAAATTGATGTCAGCATCAACCCCTCTGAAACTTGATTGCTGCTCTATCATATGCTCTGAAAAATAAGTTAAAATCAGCTACATAAGGAGAAAGGGAAAACTTATAACGTTGGTACTTGGTACTTTGCAGCAAAATCAACTCCATAATACTAGAAGCTTTTTCTCCCCCTAAAATAGGCAATTACCTAGCTGCAGAATGAGCTGTATCAAATCCTCCTGAAAAAGCAATTGCACAACCAAATCAAACATTGGAAAAATGAAAAGATTTACATGAATCACATAAAATTGTTAGTGTGCATACTAAAAACTTCCTTGATTAACAACAAAAGTACTAGGGAAAAGTATATCATACTACTTACCTAAATAAACTTGTTTCCCGCAATCCCTGCACATAATGCCACAAACGCACATGCAATTACAATCAAGAAGGAATAGGAGGACCAAAAATTAACTCATGCTAGTCCGTCAATAATGTCCATCGGGGAAATTCTACACTCCATCATACAACCACGCTTTATAGGCACATCTAGTATTTGATTATTGTACGTTTATATTATAGGCAAAATTACAAGCAGATTAATGGGACTAATATATACAAATTCAATGCATCAAGACTCCCAAAAATGCACCCAAAAAAAAAATGCAGATAAAATCTTACCCTAATCATTGATAATTCACCCAAAAAATCCCTTTGTTTGGATAGTTAAAATAATCCATTATTCTTTAAATAATATTTTTCAATTATCTTTTTACTTCACATATATCAAAATCTAAAAGTTGTTAAGAGTAATATTCCAACTAATATTCGAAATAATAACTAACCAGCTATAAAATCTTCTTCCAAACTCCTAACAAACCCATTATTTTGGTGAGGGATGGATTATATAAAGATATTTGTGTCAAAATTAGTAATTAAGAGGAACAAACCAGATATGGGATTCCCATCTGCCAGTCCTCCGATAAAACGTGACACCCCTATACTGAGAGCTTCTCGACCTGGGCCCTCTCCTACTCTTCTTCACCCCTCCTTGATGTGGCTGAACACTCACACCCACAGCCACCCGTTGCGGTTGTAGTTGCAGTTGTTGGTATTGATTCTCCGTTGTATTCATCCCGGCTTCCACTGAAGCCGCTTCTATCGGTGACAGTTTGAGCCATTGTTGAGGCTGTCGCTGACAACGAGGATGATGAGTCGTGTTTAGGCACCACTGGAAAGAGCTGCTTGGTCATGAAAAGCTGATCATCTTGATCACCATCAAGAAGGTTTTTGCTGCTAGTTTTGAGGATGGAGAATTGGAGAGTTGTATGTTCAGCAGCACCTGAGGAGGAGCTGTTGGATTCATCATCGTGTTTGAGGATGACTGAGGATGATGCACCCGAATCATCACCCAAGAAAGGAGGAGGAAGAGGTGGAGGAGTGGTTTTCTTGATGGGGTATGGAAATGGGTAGGTTTCATCAGAATCTGATGAGTCTATTGATTCTGCTGCATCAATATTCAGATCCAACATTTTCTGTCTTAATTTGTCTTTTATACAAGTAAAAGAGTTAAGCATCTGGATTTTACTGGGATTTTATGTTCGTTAAGTTGAGATTTTTCTGCAGAAGGATCACATGCCACTCATGCTAATGAGGAGGAGGTTGGGATGGACAGAAAGAAGCAAGAAAGGAAAACGAAAACCCTGATCAGAGGGGGAACATAAGAGAGAGAGAACGGTCAGACTTAGGAGAGTACAACACAAGGAACGAGATAGAAAGAGAGAGAGATGGGCGGCTACTCTAAAGTCTAGAGAGTCTGTCCATTCATATGTGGTACTGAAAAATGGTTTGTGAGGAGAAAAGATAATATAGAGAAGAATGTGGTTATCAAGTTGGACTAGGTTTGATTAGTATAATTTTTGTGGGATAAATGTGATGGTTGTTCTGAGGTTTCATTGGAAGAAATATATGGCGGGCATGTGTGGGTGGGTCCGCACTGCTCTTGTGTTATATTTTTGATGTTATACTTGCGTGTGTTTGATAATTTCAGTAACTACTTAAACTTAATTTATTAAATATCATAATTTTTTATATTAAGTGTATTTTATAAAGAATTTTTTTTCCTTTTGAATACATTAAGAGTGTGTTTGCTTGAATTTAAAATATTTTCAAGAAAATATTTTTTAGAAATTTTTTTGGTGTCAAATATCAGAAAATATTTTTCGATGTAGAATATCTTCAAATTTTTCTTCCTCTGTCTAAAAATAACTTACGAAATTTTTGAACGTAAGTTATTTTCTGAATAATTAAGAGTGACATTAAAATTTTCTGAATAATTAAGAGTGACATTAAATCTTGAATACTTATTTTTATGATTTCGTTTGCTAAACATATTTTCGTTTTCAAATCTTTTCTATTCAATTTTTTATCTTAATCATGGGTTTCACACTAATTTAACCATTATTATGCATATTTGAAACTATATTGTATTATCATTTAATTTTGAACAAAATCAATATTTTATTAACCACAATTACTTATAAACTATTTATTACAATTGTTATAAGTTTTTTTAACTTGTATTCATAAAATTAAAGATGACATTGTTAAAAAATTTTATTTCAACATATTTTCATTTTGTTAACCTAACACCGAAAAATTGTATGAAAAATAAACTTTTTCATGTAAAATGTTTTCCAAGGAAAATATTTTCAATCCAAACACACACATCCTAAATGCCACTTAACTTCTATACAAAATTTTAAATGAAAAATCTATTATTTAATTTACTGAATTTTTTACTAGTATAGTAAAATTCACTCAATTTTTTTTTAATTCACATTCACACACTATTTTACACAGACATGTACATACTATATTCATTCTCTCCCACTTAAACATACACTTGCACACGCTATATTCATTCTCTCTCACACACAAATACACATTTGCACACACTATATTACTTTTCTCTCACACATAAATACACACTTGAACACATTATATCACTTCTCTCTCATACATAAACATACATTTGAACACACTATATTTCTTCTCTCTCACACGTAAACATATAATTGCACACACTATATTCCTTCCAAGATATCTCACATATAATGCACACTTGCATAAAATATATTCATTCTCTCTCACATACAAACACACACTTGAACATACTGTATTCCTTCTATCTCACACATAAATACATACTGTATTCCTTCTATCTCACACATAAACACACACTTTCACACTACCTTCTCTCTCACACAAAACATATAGTTACACATACTATATTTCTTCTCTCTCGCACAAAATCACATATTTGCACACATTATATTCCTTTTTTCTAACACATAAACACATACTTGTAAACACTATATTCTTTTTTACATACAAAAAGTGCACACTTGCACAATTGCACACATTATATTCACTCTCTCACATATAAACATACACCTGTACATAATATCTTTCTCACACACACACATGCCCTCTCTCTCATCCACACATACTCTATATTAATATATTATTTATTTGTATTAAAAATATAATAATTAAAATAATCTAGTATAAAAAAATAATATTATCATCAAACTATATAATATATATCAGGGATAAAATATTTTAATTCAGTATTCAAATTCAGCTGATTATCAAACAAATACAACTTTATGAATTAAACAAATTAAGATTTCAACACTTAATTTTCAGTATAGAAATTTAAGATTTTAATTGTATCAAATACACCCTATATTATATGATATATTATTTGTCTCTTATTAAATATTTTTTAGGGTTAATTACGCTTTATTCCCTAAATTTATACTTTAGTTGCACTTTGCCTCCTAAATTCCAATAATGTACACTTTGATCCTTTAAAAGATTCCATCATATAAATGTTTTAAATACACATGGACATTTGTTTTGACATTATTACCCTCCAAACTTTTATTCGCAAATTACTTTCCCTTATTTCATTTTTAATTTTTCCATACATTTTTTTTTATATAATTTCGTAACAATAAGAGGAATTCTTGAATTATCATATTTTTCTTAATCAATTTATATATATTTTTCTTCATTCTAAAACTAAATACAAAAATGCAAACATTTTACAGCTACTTTTTCTTTATTTTCTTTGTGGTATCTAAACATATTAATAACAAATAATTAAGTAAATTTATTTTATTCACTATCAAAAATAGTTGTAAAAAAATCTCCTTTTATATTTAGTTGTATATTAAAAATAATAATATATAAGTTGACTAAAGAAATTTAACAATTCATGGAATTCTCTCATAGTCTCGAAATAAAAAAATAAATAAAAGAAATATATGCAATCACTGAAAATTAAATAAAAGGATAACAACTTTACACACAAATTCTTTGGAAGGCATTTTTGTCAAAACGAATATCTACGTCACCTTTTTAAAATTATTTATATGACAAAATCTTTCAGAGAGAGGCAAAGTATATATTGTAGGGATTTAGGGAGCAAAGTGCAAGTAAAACGTAAATTCAAGGGATAAAGTGTAATTAATTTTATTTTTTATAGCATTAAAAATACATATCATCCCATCAAATATATATAATAAATGAGCCAAAATCAGATGTAATTGGTAGGCTAAGGGGAATAGATAGGAGCTTAGGTATGGCCGTATGGGAAAGTTTGGTGATAAATTAAGAGGAGAAGTGGAGGAGGAAATAGGGATACATTACCTATGAGCCTGTATTAGTGCATGATGTATCACCTAATTTAGACATATATTATTCAATATCATTTATAATATTATTTAAAATAATTACTATAATAATTTTTAAAATTTAATATATGTAAGATAAAGATAATTAATAAATATGTTAAACATGATTATTTAAAAAATAATATATACTAGTATCATCCAAACAGTTCCCTTAGCCTCCTTGGAATTGAAACAGGATAGGAGTGAGTTCTACAAACCTTAATTAACTACTATAACTAGTTAGCAATGATACTAATAATTTTTAGAATTTGTTAGTGGCAGTCATTTATTTGATCAACATAGCTAATCCTTTTCACTTTTTTTAATCATGCAAAAAGACAATATTTCAAAATTTTCAAATTTTGAGTTTATGTCCCATGTATCCAAATCATGAATAATAGTAGTATCACAGGCATGTAATTTTTAAAATCATAAATATTAGTTATAATTCAATTGAAAAAGTTTTTATTTTAATGATTAAATGTCTTAAAACTAGGAGTGTGTCATAACTAAAATTTAAGAACGAAAGATAAGTACTTGTACGAGTTTGTAACTTGTTGAAAGTTTAAGACACTAAGTTTCTATTTTCCTAAAAGAGGGTCGAATGATTAAATATGTGATCAATTTATTTATGATATTTTTAGTTTATAATTTAAAAAAAAATTATTATCAATTATACAAACTAGACCTATTGGCACACCTAATGTGTGTGCAAAATTGTATGACAATTTTCTAAGAAGGACCAAAAACTAAAATACAATTTAAATTAAGAATGTATGTGCAATTTTTGGAGTGAATTGAAAGAAGTTATTTGAGAGGGTGTGAGAAGTTACAAAATTACACCAAAATTCAAAATTACTCCAAAAATACTCATCCATTCATTAAAGTAGTAATACCCCACGAACGGAGAAGAGAGGAGAAAATCTGTTAGTATTAAATTCTAATATATAAAATTACATAATGAACCCTATATATAGATCTAGTCGAACGCCTATCACATAAGAGATTCACGACTTGCTACACAATCCTATACAGGAGCAATCCTAAGCTTCCACTCGCCCCTTCAATAATTTAGAATATGTATATTTTGTCCGTAAAAATTTTATTTATACTCGTATAAAATTTGTATTTTGCCCCTAAAAATTTTAGAAAAATATAAGTTAATCTTTATAATTTAATACCCATTAAATTTTACCCCCAAAATGTGATCCCTGTATCCGTTCCTGACCTTATAACTAGCGAACCATGTTCAAATGGTTCGAAATGGACTACGTCGCTGATTTTTCTAATTGACAAGTTAAAATAAATACTAAGTTGTATCCCTGTATATAATTATTAGAGAATAAAACAACCTTATCTGTTGGAATTTTTCAAAATCTCCCTAACTCATTGGATACAAAGATTCTCCGACCTTTATGTACCTTTACCTTTAGGCGACAATCTCATTCATGACTATTTAGTTTGCCATGACTTTCTGATTTCAATATGTATTTCTTTTTGCCATTTTCTTCTTCGAATTGAATGCTGATTTAAGTTTATCTTAGCTGTACATTAATCTAATCGCATATTATTATTCAATACTTTAGTTCGAAAAACATCCCAAAAAGTTGAACCCATAATACTCTATATTCAATGTAAACTATTACACTAACTTTTATTTAATAAAAAGAAAAGGAAAAAGTACAATTATAATCTTCAAAATTTGGGTCATGATCTATTTTAATCTCTAAAATTTCGAATAAAATGCATTTAGTTCTCAAACTTTTTAATTTTTATCAATTTATGATAAATTTGAAAATTTCATCAATTATATATGAAAAAATTGCGTGCAAGACACATGACTATTAAATCTCAAGATCCAAATATAATTTTAGTCTCCAAAATTTGTTAGGGAATAATTCGTGATCCAGATTTGATTCATAAGTTCTAGACAAAATGCATTTAATCCTCAAAATTTTTAATTTCTACCAATTTAAAACAAAATTTAAAAATTATGTCAATTACAGATGAAAACAGTCACGTGCAATGCACGTGATTGTTAAATTTTACCTGAGTTATAATACCTCCTAATCGATTTCAACTTATTTAACTATATGTTCACTTTCACATCTGACTATCAATACCTAATCATTCAATATTCTTGTCTACATTATCAAGAATTTAATACTTCATCATTCATATCATAATGAGCATCAATTAGGGAAAACCATTTTTACAGAACCATTGGATTTATTGTTACTACTGCTATATGTGGCATCATCATCCCACTACTACCCCAATTATTAGACTTACCATTCCGATGTTAAGAATTAATACTCCCATCTTCAGAATCACCACTAGTATCCTCAGAACCTCCCATCTTCTAAGCCACCTTTCTTGTTATATGGATTTTCTAAGGAATCATAACACCTAACTCCTGAACATTAATTTCATGAAAAAACTCCTCCTAGGTGTTAATTATAATTAAATATATTTGTAAGTGGGACTCTTATAGATTCTACCCACTTGCAATAGTTGGAAGATTTCTTCCAATTAATATAATAACCTCGCAAAATTAGGAAATAATAATTACATAACTACTTTAATATCTATATTATGTATAAAGGGAGAGTACCACTTGGTATGGTGGTCTCTTCATTTGATATCCTTTTAATTTTAAAAACTACCATTACAAATTTAAAATCTATTTGTAACCACCACCATAAATATTGAAAACTAACCAAAAACTACCATATATAATATTTTGGCTTCTAAAATAATTTAGAATATTTTGGTCATTGTCCAAATTATAGAAATTTTAATTTAATAATTATTAATTATGAGTATATATTTTTTATTACACACACATTAAGTGTGCCTTTTTTCATTAGTATATCATAATATAAGAGGAATATAATGGGAAAATGGTAACGCACTTAAAATTACTTGGAGGTTGTTGTTTCTTAGAAAATTTATATCACATCAACTCAGCATGCAGTAAGGGACGTTTTACTCCTAAGAAGAGCGTTAATTAGTGTGCTTGTCTATAATAAATTTTTTTAATCCTTGAATTAAATTATTATTTTGATTTATTAGTGAATTATTATTGTGTTGTTATTTTCCTTTCTTTGGATATAATTTTTTCAACACCAGATTAAATGAGTCAAAATTGACTAGGTAAGTGTTATAATTCAATTAGATTTAATAGTGACTAATTGATAGAATTTTTAAATTTGTCCTAAATTGATAAAATTAAAAAGTTTGAGAATTAAATGCATTTTGTTTGGAATTTTGGGGATCAAAATGGTCCGCGATCTAAACTTTAAGAGCTAAAATTGTATTTTTCCATTCTTTGAATATTTGGATCTTGAAATTTAACAGTTATGTGCGTTGCGGATGACTTTTTTCGTTTATAAATGACAGAATTTTTAAATTTATCCTGTCTCCAAAATTACTAGAAATTAAAAATTTTGAAGATGAAATGAGTTTTGTCTTAAATTTTGAAAATCAAAATAGACCACGACCACTACAAGAAATTTGCAAATTTCATGCGGATTTTTGCTGCGGATTCGTTTTCCCCAGGAATTATATACGGATTTTACTGCAAATTTTAGTTTTTTAGGTTTGGGATTAAAATTTTGCTACGGATTAAAAAATGCGCATCAAAATCCGCAGATAACATTCTCTCCATAAAGCGGGAACGTATTATTTACAAAAATTATGCAACAAAAATCGAAAGAAAAATTGAGGACATAGCAAATTTGTGAATATATTTCCAAAATTAAAATAATTCCGCAAATATGTCGAAATAAATTCCGACTTAAATGCAAAATGCTATTAAATCGCACAAGTGTCTGCGGACATTAATTCCGCAGCATGTGTCTGACATTCACATATTTGAAATTAAAGTTAATTTCGCAGCAATTGTAAATTCTGAAAATTCCGCAGAAATTTCAATTTACTGTATCCAATGAGGGAAATTTTTCATATAAATTGATAAAAATTTTAAAGTTTTAGCCATAAATTCACCCTCCACCTTTCTTCCAACTATCATCCACTATTTCCAAACCTAAATTTCATCCCTTCTTCCTCATTTCTTTCTCTCCTCAAGCCATTTTGCTCCATCCTTCCTCTTGAAGAAGCCGCGTGAACTTGGTGTTCATCTTGGATTCGATTTGTCCAGCCACCATCTCCTCTAGCTGCAACCGTGCACATCCTCAACCATTTCCAAGGTGATTGATTGATCTACCATTTCAATTTTTGTTCTTTTATCTTTTTTTTTTAATTCTTGTTATCCATAATTTTTGTGAGTGGTTTATTTTGTTATTTTCAGTTTTTTCAAATGTTTGTTATCCATAATTTGTCGAGGATTTTTGCTATGTTATTTTCAATTTATTTCCATATAATGACAATATTTAACACCTATACTATCATATACTAAATTTTTACTATAATAAGCAAGTGGAAAATTTTCATGAAATTATATTCTTATATTTGTCTAGGAATCATTTAGCATTTTAAATTTCTAAAACTTTAGTATATGATCTGTCTCTTATACACATCTAGATGTGTATAAGAGACAGGATTACAGGTTCTGAGGCTGTCTCTTATAAAGTTCTAAACATGTATAGTTGAAGGATGCAAAATGTCAAAAAAAATTACACTTATTTATTGTGTGGGAACTTTAGGTAATGGACGCAATAATTTTTTTATATAAAGAGATGTTGAACAAAATATGATAACTACTGTTTTGTGTTGATCCATTACCTTTGCTTGTAAAGTGCCCTCTACCAATTATTCCTTCACAAAACCAATGATTGGCCAAGAAAAGGTTAGGTCATATATAGATATTGTTTTTGTTTCATGTATTAGGTATGCAAGTAATAAATTTGTATCTGATGCTACAATTCAATTATTGTGTAGTTTAGTTTATGGCATATGTAACGTGACTAATTCGTCTGTTACATATGCCATAAACTAAACTACACAATAATTAACATAGTCAAAAAGAAGTATGGAGTTCAAAGTTTGAACAAAAAGAAGTATGCATCGCCTAGTTGTCACATGCATTCCCAAAGAACAGAAGGTGGGAGAACATAAGTCAGGTCCTCTCCGGAATGTTATCTGCGGATTTTGATGCGCACTTTGTAGTAGTGCTTGAACTACAAGGCCAATTGGAAAGGGAGAGATTGGAAAAGGAAGAAATGAAGAAAGAGCAAGCTTCACTACAAGCCCAACTATTTGAAACAAGAAACCATGTGTATAAGAGACAGGATAACCATTAGGATTTAGGGGAAATGTAGCCTAACAAGATTGTGAAGTCATTAACAATTATATAACTGCTACAGATATGATCTAAGAGATCAGGTCTTGTTCCTAAACAATACATTTATACACATCTAATCATCCTGTCTCTTATACACATCTTGTTCACGTTACTCCTAATTGTTTTTGAGATGAAATTTGAAATTTAGGTTTGGAAATAGTGGATGATAGTCTTGAAAAAGGTGGAGGATTTCATTATAATCCGCAGCAAAATATGCAGGTAATTAACAATTTTCTTGTAGTGGACCTAAATTTTGAGATTTAAAATTATATTTTTCCCAAAGAAAAACACTAGCTCAAAAGCTTTTTGCCCATATTTCACACAATCAGAACCTACAATTCTACCAAAACAATGGAATTAATAACTACAATAATCCATTAACTACGAAGTGCAGTTTAAGTGGTAAGACCTTTTCGTATAACTTATCATGGGTTCGAATTAGGGGTAAGAAGAGAGGTGGATTTTATAAAAAAATTAAAAATTAAAAATAAAATAAAAAAAAAGAATCGATATTGTTCTATTTAATAACTATTTGGGTCAGATTGAATTAAGTTCAGCTCGATATTAAGCATTTAACAGAAACTAAATGTATCTTTTTATCAGTTTGACATGTTTTGACAACGTTAACTAGCCATCAACTGTATACATTAATCGCAGAATATGGCTTTGGAAGTGTAATCAATTAGGAGTAGTATATGTTGACATGCAACTTCAACTTTCACACTAGTAGTAGGTGGAGCAATATAATGGATACTAGTGGTCGATTTGCTTTTGTAGTTTCCTTTTCTTTTCTTCATGTTCTGCCTTTTCGAGAATTTTAAGTGGATTAAACATTGTGGACTTTTTTGTTGAGCAATTTATAACACCAAGCCGATTTGACCTTGTGCTTCTCGAGTCATCTGACTTTCCAAATTTACTAGAACAATTCTCACCCTATACAATTTCCAGTTATGACTTTTCTCAAAATGTAATGATTCTAGTTACTCAATGCATTAGTCCTTCGTCACACCAGTTTTTAGGGCTAGAAGTTAGAACAAACTCTTATCTTTTATTCAAAAAAGATTATCCTATTAGTAATTGAATACCCTTTACATATAAGTTTTTACTAACTAATCTCCAATGTGGGTAAGAATTTTAAATAGTTAGATAATTAAAAAATATTAAATTTCTTACTTTTTAGTCATCTCAAAAAATGTGATACCCACTCTTACGGTGGTCTCTGTTGGTACGTAGCACAAACTTACTCCTATATTACTTTTCTACTCATATTTGAGTGGTAATATAAGGACTACAGTCCCGTTAGATAACAATTTTGTTATCCTTTCAAGATTTGTACACTATAATTTTTAAAATACACAATATTATATTGTAAGAATATTTAAAACAAAATGAGATTGTTTCTTAAAGGTAGTGTAGAATTATCTCATAATATGTCTTAATATGTTTTATCATTTTTATTTTTGTAATATGAAGTAATGAAATGTGTTCAAAATTCTTATTTTAGATCGTTTTGAATATGAAAAATTATCCAAATTTAGAAAATACTTATGTAGACACTATCTTCAATCTCATTTTGTAAATTTTGTAATGTAAATTAAACTTTATAAAATAAATAACATTAGTTAAATTTAAACAAATTTTTATAAATTTATTTCTAACTTTAAAGTTTACACATAAGATTTAAAAGTGCATCTACTTAAATATTTTCCCCTAAATCCTATGGACACATTATCAATCACGTTTATCAACATACACATACCAAACAAATTTACAGTGCTAAAAGTCTTCTAGAAAACTCTTTTGACTTCATATAAAGCACTCATGCAAACTCATGTTGCTAGCTTGATGTGGGCAACCTATGCAGAAGCCGGCCACTTGGTACAGTTTCCATGTTTCCTAATTTGTATTCTGTTCTGATATTTTCATATGAATTGTCTCACAAGAGTTGGAAAGTTCCTACGTTAATGTTGTTGTTGTTAGGCTGTAAACAGCCAGAAAAACATAAGGGGGAAAAAATGGACGGAGAGACCTTTGCTCTATCATTGAATGTCACAAGATGGACAATTTTGACATTAAATATTAATGGGACTCTGCTTCACTCAAGAGTCGAGCCAAAAAAAAAAAAAAAAATTGGAAAGAGAGACCTTTGCTTTATCATTGAATATCACAAGATGGACAATTTTGACATTAAATTAAATATTAATGGGACTCTATTCCACTCAATTCGAGTCAAGTCAGGACAATAATATATAGGACCACCCTGTCAAATTAATTGATACAAAACCTGGCTAGATATCCAAAATGGTCCCCATTTCACAATAAACTTTTATCAATGGTTAGGACTGTCTTATCCATTGTAGGATTCCACAAACGTATAATTTTTGTAGGAGTTGTCAATTGCGAGGTCTTGATCCATTATAACTAAATTAAGTAAACCAAGAATAAAAAGAAGGTCAAGTACTAACAAGTGCCAAAAATGTATCATAAATATCTTCACATATTAAAAGAAAGAAATTACATAATTTATAAAGGTACAAATTTAAAATCATTTTTTTGATAATTTACGTGTTAAAATCATATGGAATCACAATTATTGATTTTAAATATTTGATCGAATTTTGTTACTTCTTTCGTACGAATCTAAATACATATTAATACTTTTGTCACTTTGTCTATTTAGTAAAATGGCAGGTATTATGAATATATTCATGTATGATGTAATACAGGTACTGATGGGTAATACTCTTTAAATATATAGAAACCCTATTACTATTTATTGCTTAAATTTTTGCTAGATTGTCGAAACTTTTGAAAGGAGAAGAACATATGAAAAATTCAGATCAATGGACAGCGGAAGGCTATAACAGAAATTTAATCCTCATTGTTTACAAGGGAATATGAAGTAGTATTAGTGTATGAAAAGAGTTTGTTTTGTCCCTAATTAGCTGTCCAAAATTCATATAGTATCTAACCAAGATATTCGAGACCCTTTGTCCAGGCCACTAAATTGGAAAGGACATAAAAGTGACATTTTGAAGGGACAAAACTTAAGACATATATAATTTAGAAAGGTGAAATATAAATTAAATTTTAAAAATTTTTAAAAATAAAATTTACAATTTCTAGAATCTTAAGATTACCACCTCTACCCCTTAAAACCGCCTCTGCCACTAACCAAATATAATTTGTGTTTCATGATATTACGTACTTGCACAAAATTTGCAGCACAAGGTGTTCGGTTGAGTTTTTTGTCATATATGGATTTAGAGAGATCGAGGTTGATTAAGAACGTGGGAAATTTTTGGAGCCCATAAATTTCTGGGACCAATTATTGTTCAGCTCATCTAGATAAGTATTGCAGGTTGGACTACATGTGTTATAAGGTAAGATTGCTTTATTTATCTTAGTATTAAAGGGTTCCAGATTTGCAGTAAGAGACAGACTGATAAGTGAGGCGTGGTTGTTTGGTTCATGTCTTACAAGTAAGGGGTGGCGGTTGTCCATTTTTTTGAAATCCAGACCGAAGCCGAGTAAAAAAAAATTATATATATATATATATATATTATATTTTATAGGCATATGTTATTGATGTATTTAATTTTTTTTAGATTATTTTTAGTATAAATTATCTAAAATGTATCTTTACTTTAATTTTTAAGAATTTAATAAATAATGTAATAAGATACTTTTTTTCTTCCAAAAATAAAATTTACAATTGAAATATAAATAAAATATAATTTTTTGTTTCTCATTTTAGCTTGTATTAATTTTTTTAGTAGTATTCAAAATGTATCTTTACTTTAAAAAAATTTAAAATTGGAATCGTGATCAGAATTGGGATCGGAATCGGACAGAACCAGCTCTCAAGGTTCCAATTCTGATAATGGTTCTCTATGGGACTAGAACCGTGATAATGACTACTTACAACAAGGACTAAGTGCATTTTGTACCCTTTAACTTATACTCGATTTTTACTTTAAATTTCAAACTTTAGATTTGGACACTTTATACTTTGAACTTTCGAATTCTTCCCACTTCAACCCTTTTCTAACATTGCCTAAAAAATTAGCGGAATCTTTTCTTGTGTATGACAAATTCAATAAGATGTACAATAATATTTTTTTGCATGCAAAAATAAATATTTCGTTAATTGACGGGATTAAAAAATGGACTAAAGTGAGACAAATTTGAGAGTTAGAGTGTAAAGTGTCCAAAATTGAAATTTGAGAAGTAAAGTCGAAATCAGTAAGTTATAAATTGAAGGGTGCAAAATGAAATTAATCCCTTATAACAATTATGTTCAAAATCACAAATTTAAAATCACTTATTAAAATTAAATTTCGTAATAAAATTATATTCAATCACTAATTTTTTATTAAAATTTCATTTTTTTTTCACAAATCTAATAATGCATTTATTATTTTGTATAAATATACTATTTCGTTTTGTGCATATTCGCTGGTCAATACAATATACTTTTTTTTTTTTGCTAGGCAATACAATATACTATATAAATATAACATGACCGTCCCTTCTATCCTATGAAAAGGCAACTGTATGAACGAACTTTTTAAAAAGAGGGGCAACTATGTGCGAGTGCGAGTGCGAGTGCGAGTGCGAGACTGTTCTGACTTTTCAACCACCTATCCAAAGGCAAAGAGAAATTTACTAATCTCCATTTTGTTTTTTCTTTCATCGATCTTTTGAAGGAACCTAATTCTTTTATTTTGATTAAATTAAACTGATTTAATATGTTTAAATGAGACATAGTATTTATTAGTCATAATATAAAATTTTTGCTTTACATTTGTATGCAATTCACTAAAAATAAAGATAATTTAAAATTTCATTACTAATATACTAAAAAAGTTTAATTATGACACCAAAAGGGTAAATTTGTCCATGCACTAATAATTCATTGGGCAATGACGTCATTTCATTTGTTTTTTTTTTTTTTAAATGGCTTTACCGTTTCTAATGTTTGACTAGTAGGCAGAGTGTGTACTTGCCAAAGTAAGGAGTGGTAAATGTGGCTGTGCTTGCATTATTCACAGTTCTCAAAATACCAGTTTGCAATCTTTTAATATTTTTTAACTAATTTATATGTCACATACATTATCTTTTAAAAGTTAATATAATATTTATTTTAAATAATATCATGTATATTATATGTAAAATATGAAAAATCATTTAGAATAATGTCATTATTTAATTTGTCAAAATAATTTTTATTAATGTAATAATTTTTATTAATATCATTTTTAAGTAATCACCAATTAATTATTTTTTTAAAATTTTTTTTTTATCTTTTGAAATTATATACATAAGAGTGTGCCTTCCCACTAATCAATAATAATTACCGAGTCACTATTTCCAAATTTAAAGAGGATAATATGACTAAATGTACTTTCAACCAACAAAATGTACTTCGACGACAGACTAAATGTACTTCGATAATATCATTATAACTCGTAAGTGACGTGACATTCAACAAACACGGGTATGAAAACAAAGAAGAAATGATCCCCTGCGATGCGAGAGGGTAAAATTAGGAGGATGATAATGTCACGGTCTACATGTTTAATGTTACAATATTCGGCTTGTAAAATTATCACAATTATCCTCTTTGCTGTAAAGGAAGAAATATAATATGAGGAGAATATAGTAATTTCACAATACAATATCTTTGGATACTCGATATTATTCATTATTTTTAAAATAATATTTCATAATAATTTTATATATATTTTATAACTGTCTTTTTAAGAGAAATTTTATACATATCTTATTAAAAAATTGTTAAAGTAATTAAATAAATAATATTTTAAAAATAATAGATATTCAAACTAGAAAAATAGTTACATCTAATTTTTAATCTCATTTTTAGATTTTTAATATGAATTCTATTATAAAATTATAATGTAAATAAAATTTTATAAAATAAAATAAAATTTATTTTATAAAATTTATGAGTAAAATTTAAAATTAAACCTATAATAATATTTTCCTTCAAGACATTAATATTTGAACAGTAATACAAATCATCAGTGTTGGAATGAACAATAGAAAACAGAACACTGAAAGGAAGAGAGAGAAACCTTAATGGAGACAGAAAGAGGTCTTGTCAGTGATGCCCAATTAGACAAGACCTATCAGTGTCATCTGCCCAAAAATGGAATAAAAAGAGCATTACAAATCTGGACGGTCAAAAATTTTTCTCGTCTCCTTTCTCTCACAAAATATGAAAGTAAAATATTTAGATTGATTTTATCTTTAGTTTTTATTTATAAATTTTATAATTAAAATTAAATTTTAAAAAATTTTGTTTATATTAATTGATATCATAAATTTTTTAAAATTTAATTAATAATACAAAATTTATAAATAAAGTAAAAAATTAAATCTAATTAAATATTTGTCAATATAAAAATAGCCAACAATGAATAAAGGTGATTGAAAGTACAAGACTAGTGGTGTGAAAGATGTGATGGCAAAGGAATCTTCATTTTCATCGGTCCCTCCTCTTTCTCTCACACTTGGGACCTTTCCTCTTACGGTAACCTCTTACCTTAAAAATCTTTTAGGCTTAGTTTGGGAGTTTTGGACTGAAGAGAAAAATTAGTAAGTGTTTAGTTTATGGGTGCTAAGAGTAAAAATAATAATTAAAATTAGTGATATTTTTAGATATTATTTGATCAATCATTATAAAAATTATTTTATAAGAATCAAAATATTAAAAAATATTTATTTTTATTTTCTATTTGTGTTTAGATTTTAAATTGCATTAATTTATTGATATAATGAAACTCATTCATTGTTTAAACTAAACAAGTAAAGAAAAATGATATAAGACACATATCAATAGTAATGTTTATGATTTTCATTTCTATTCTGATATTCGAATGCAAACCAATCATCTCCTTAAATTATGAGAAAAGAGAAGAGATTTGATTATCTCTCTATGTTGTTTGGGAGTACAGGGAAGAAATGAAAATAATTTAGGACGTGGTGATCTTTATAATTTTATTGTTTGATTTATTGGGAATAGTTTTGACATTTTAAAAAGTTTTGTTAAATTAAATTTGTATATTCTCGCCATTTCTCTCCAAGTTTGTAGAGAAACTTTTGGGACTAAATTATCACTCCCAATTTTTTCATTTCTCTTATTTACTTTCTTACTTAAACTCCCAAACAAAAGGAGATGAGTTGTTTTATCTTCTTTTCTCTTTTTTTCTTTATATTTGTCAACTCCCAAACTAAGCCTTAGCAGTGGATTCCTCCAGGTAAAAATAATTATGTAGGCTAAGTTTACAAGTTCAGTAGAACTTATAATTATTCAAAAATTTACATAAACCATGTAATGTTAGATGATATTGATATCATTCATGTGACATATATTGATATTGCTTGTTATTAAATTTTTTAATAATTATAAAATTTATAAATAATTTGTAAACTAAATGTAACTAAATATTTTTCCTCTTTTTATGGTCAAAATTCGATAATGTCAAGAACTCACCACTTCCAAAACTTCAACATCACACCGGACCATGCTCCATTCCAATATGTAAAATGTACTCTATAACTACCATTTGGGGGTTTGACCAAAAAACAAAAAAAAAACACACTACCATTCGAGGACCTCATTTAACGTTAGATGAGCCTATCATTTAGTACCCACTGAGGAAATTTAGATCCTAATATAACTTTCATTTCTTTTCTCTTTTTAATTTGGAAAGAGAGTATGTTATCATTCTTTTTCCAAGGTCAGACAAATTATCAATAAATTCTTTATCTTTAGCAGCTTACAACGACAAGGAATAGAGGGGATGCTTGTCCAGTTTACAGTAGTTCTTACATATAGCCACCAAAAAGTATTGAGAGTAGCGAGAGTTGAACTTTGGACTTTTTGATAGTCTACTTGTCTTACTTATCATATGAGCCAACTCCTATTAACAATATAGTCCAAGAAAAATTTTCAAAGTTTAAGGGTCTGTTTGGTTAGACGTAAAATGTTGTCCTTAATAAATTGTTTTCTTTTTACATGATAAAGTCTATTTTGTATATAACTTTTTGAAGTTTGAGTGATAAAATAAAAATATTTTTAAATATAACTTATAACTGTTTTTCATACTTGATTTTATCAATATGAGATAAAAAATTTATACCAATTATAATAAATATTTCACAAGTAATTGTGATAAGAAAATATTGATTTTATCAATAGTAAGGTACTAAGGCTGTTATTTGTAGACAAAAGAAAAAAAAATATAAACAACCAAGATTGTTAGTTGTCACCTACCAATACAAAACACTGAAGTACATAATACGAAAAAATAAAGCGTTAATTTTAGTTTTCCCCATGGTCAGTGTCACTTTAGTACTTAATGTTATTTTTTAGACACTAAAATTCTTAAACTAACGATTAAATTTAACGATGTTAGATTTTTCAACTAAAATGGCCTTTTTACTCTCATATTTTCATGAAAATTTATTGAATCATACAACGAAATAAGAGAAAAAGTAAGACGAATAATTGAAAAAATGAAAAAAAAAAAAAAAAGATAATGATATTTGTAGAAAGATAACATTTTATTTAAACAAAGTTATAAGGGTATTTTTGTCAAAATGAACGGCAATGTTGAGTTGGATATAACGGAAAAACTTTAAATATCTAACATTAGAGACTAAAGCAATAGTGACCCTAAGCGTTTAGAGAGTAAAATTAAATTAGCCCAAAAATAAACTCTTTCGAGAAGTTTATTTTTCTTTGTTTTTCACGGTTTTTCGTTTTCTCTAGGTTTAGCAGGACATTGTGGAAATTGAATGAATTTTTTTGGGGCAAATTATATATAAAACTTGTTAATTGAGAACATCACAGATTCACGATGGATGTATCCTTACTACCTTTACAACAAAAATGAAAATTACATATCATCTATAATTCTATACATTTTATATGAGAACCCTATTCTAGTGCATTATTCCAGTTGCTCTGCTTAATTGCTCTAACCCCAACTGCTACAATACCAGTTGTCAAAAAAGATTTTCTTCTCAAACAATCATCATTCCAAGTATAATCTCCTCTATATATAACACATCCTCTGAACTTCTGCTAAACCACAAAGAAATTGAATGAATCACTGTGAGTTAACAAGTAAATGATCTAGCCATTGAGACTTACATATCAATAACCAATAGAACTAATTTTATTTTGCACCCTCAAGTTATAACTATTTTTACTTTACACTCTCAACTTTAGTTTTGGATACTTGACCCTTAACTATAAAATTTGTTTTACTTCAGTTCAATTCAATTTAACACCGTCGCTAAAATTAACAAAATCTTTTCATGTGTACAATAGGTGCATCTAGATGTACAATAATTTTGCCACAATATTTTGGATGCACGATCAAATATTCTATTAAATTTGTTAGCGGTGTTAAAAATGGATTGAAATTGAACAGATTTGAGAGTTGGAGTAGCAAAGTGTCTGAAATTAAATTGAAAGTGTAAAGTGAAAATTACGTATAAATTGAGATTTGCAAAATAGAATTAGTCCGTAACCAATATAAAATCCAATAAAACATTCTGTATTAATAATGTGAAACTAGTTAAGAATAATCATTTACAATACCACAGTTCAATACCATTTGCCAAAATTAATCTACGTGACAAATTTCTATTAAATCACCAACTCTAATATTAGATAATTTGTCGAATTTCGTTTTTTCTTTCACAAATCTAATGACACGTTAATTGTTTTGTCAGTAGTATTGTATAGATGTGCTAGTTAGATCATTTCTGAGTGAATTCAAAATAAGCATAAATTAAAAAAAAAAATTCAAAACTTCTAGCTTTACTCAATTTAGATGCCACTCGAAATAAGAAATTCTTTCAGAAAAACTTAGCCATTTTGCGAGTGTATTAATATAACATTGTGTTGGCTGAGTTGCAAATTAAAAAATAAAGAGAAAACTTGATAGCATAATTAAACAAAACTCCTTATCAATTAGGAAATATGTTATTGTTAGGTTTTGGTAATATAGTTATTTAAGTAATTTAGTTTCCTAATAAATTATGTTTAGAGTTGTTATTTACTATTCTAATTAGGTTTCTAGGTTTCTTGGTAGTTAAATTTGTTACCCTATAAATAGAGGGTTTGTTTAGTTGATTCAGTTGAGAAGAGTTGAGTTGAGAGAGTCTAGAATAGAGAGATTCTAACATAATGATAAGGCTATTATGCCGTGAGTTTATGCGGGTCTCAATATGAGAGTCCGATGTGCGTTATTTTGTAACTCCTCCTCTTCTCCCACATATTTTTATGTCCTGTTGAATAAATTTATCTTCCGCTGCGTATTTTTTTGTGCCAACAAGTGGTATCAGAGCTCTAGGTTCAAGAGTTTGATCCTCCGATATTTGTCAAAAATTGAAGAAAAAGTTTTTGTTGAAGTACTCGAACATTGGAAAATTAGTCCACGTGAGGTTAGTCTTGGGGTACTCGTTTGACAATTAGGATGTAACGAAATTGGCAATTAATTGGACAGAAATCTAAAAAGAGGGATCCTGTCGTGATTGTTTTTGTTGGTGTTGAGCAGTGATGGAGTAAAAAAAAATCCTACCAAATAGTTTGTGATTGATTTACAAAAATTGAGAATTTGATACTAGTTATCATGAAATTCATGGAGGATGATAAATTGAAGAAAAGTATACGACGAAGGTTTATCAGTCCAGATACGTGAATGTTTGAAAAAATTTTTAAGATGAAGATTAAATCAAATTGACGATGCCAAATTGTGGTAAAAAAAATTGCATGAAAATTTTTTATCGTCTTAATCGTAATTTGCCGCATGGCGTGGATCTACCCTGAGTTTGGTTTAAGGGAGGCATTGATGGCATAATTAAACCAAACTCCTTATCAATTAGGAAATATGTTATTGTTAGGTTTTGGTAATTTAGTTATTTAAGTAATTTAGTTTCCTAATACAATTATGTTTATAGTTGTTATTTCCTATTCTAATTAGGTTTCTAGATTTTTTGGAAGTTAAATTTGTTATATAAATAGAGGGTTTGTTTAGTTAATTCAGTTGAAAAGAGTTGAGTTGAGAGAGTCTAGAATTGAGAGATTCTAGCCTAATGATAAGGTTATTAGCTGTCTGAGTTTATGTGGGTTTCAATATGAGAGTCCGATGTGCGTTATTTTCTAACTCCTCCTCTTCTCCCACATATTTTTTATGCGTTGAATAAATTTATCTTCCGTTGCGTGTTTTTTTGTGCTAACAAAACTTTATATAGGTTAAGCTTGTCTTCCTCTTAATTCAACACCCCTAAAAATAACCCAAAAAAAAAAATTTAAATAAGGAAAAGGTGAAACTATGTTCAATCTATTTATGTGTTCCTACATTAGCATACATTAATTGAACATCATAAACACCTTTTATGATCCCAACTATTTATGCATGAGATATCCATTATAATAAAACCTAACTCCCTCAAAAAGGCATCACAATTTTTAAATCTCACAATTGTTTTTGTGGTGCCTCCACAAAAGCAAAGGGGACCCTTGAGCAAGTGGGTAAATGATTGAAGAAGAGTTCAATAGAGCGAGATCCATGTAGGTTTCTCAAATTTTTTAAGAGCAAAAATCTAACAAGAAATCTAAAATGTGTATATGCCCTAAAATAAAATGGGGAAAATTTTTAATTAATATGTCTACGTGAGGACTCGGGAGAAGATAATAAAAAATAAGTGTATAGGGTGTGCTTGTCGGCAGGGGTACGAGGTTTTATCGGCACAGGCTGTCGGGACTGACGTGGTCGCTTCTTCTCCTTCCGTACCAAAGTTTTCTCCATGCTTTTCCCTGCAGATTTTAGTCATTCTTTTGCTTTATTTCCCACAATATCCTTCTAAAATAGGTTTGGATAAATTATCAAAATTGCAACCAACCTAAATATTTTCCATCAATGTGGGGATCTTCTCCCATTTAAATACGACCATCTAATGTGCTTGTGATTGGGAAATCTCTATGATTGTTTTTGAATCGATGATTTTGCGAATGATTTGAAATTCATCTATTTGTTAGATTGATTTGTTTCAAAATGGATAAATTTCAAATTCATCTGAATTAAAAAGTTATTTGAAATCTTTTATTTCATATTTTTTTTAATTTTGGTGAATTTAAAATTTATCCATTTTAGCTTTACAAATCACTCCAACAGATGAATGAATTTCAAATTCTTTCCCGAATCCATCTATTCAAACACAGCTTATATGATATCACATCAAACAACAAGATTTATTTAATTATTATTTCTAAATTTTTGTATGACTGTCTAAGAGTTGGATTCAACCTTAATTTCTCTCCATTCCTTGATTTGTTATACTAAAATAAAACGATAGCACAACAGATGCACCAAGTGTTTCTTTTTTGAATTATCTAAAATAAATTGTGCTTATATATTGATTGTTTGAATTAGATTATATATAGGTAACAATTTACATGAAGCAATAAGAGAATTCATTTACAAACAGAAAACTTAATGAGTAATTTCACAAAATACACTCGTACCTATGTTAAGGTATTGAACCAGAAAAAAGACATTTGCTTAAAAAAATCAGACAAATGAAGAACACATCTAGATGTGTATAAGGGATTAAACGGTGAAACTGAATGCTGAGGGAGCAATAAGGGATAATTTGTCCCCCATCAACCAAAATCTTTAATATGTATATGTGAAGAAAAAGAATAATATGTGAAAGCTTCTTAACTTTTCATTACAAAGTAGGAGATATTTTAAACTAATTAAACTAACAAAATAGCTCATGTACTAGTTTTTTTTCCCTAAACATTTTCAAATCGTAGCACATTTTCCTACTACTTTTATTTTTCTTATCTCATATAAATAACATTGCAAAAAATTACTTAAATAATTATCTTAAATAACCTTGCAAAGAAAAGTTGTCTAAACGGAGGTATTTATAACCCATTTTACAAAGAGAAATCAAAATTTTTTTCCAAACAACTTGATGGGGTTGGGATACAGATGAATACTATTGGGTTGACATCATCCTGTTATTTTTTCATAACACACAAATATATACATAAAAGAGTTTTATAATTTCGTTAGAATACTATATTGTTATACTTTAACATTTATATTGTATAAATATTTAAAATATAACGAAATAATATTCTAATAAAATTATAGAAAACACATATACATATATATATATATATTCTGTTTTGCTTAACAAGAGAACATCATTGTGAGACTCGAGCAAGATTGCACGAATTTCAAACATGCAGATCATCCCATCATGGAGAATAAGCATTCAGTGCTTTCCACGGAAAATGGTTCTGTTCGACATTATAATGCTTCTTCGTCTTTCCGACTCACACAAATGACAAATGATACGCTAGTAGTATTTCATAAACTACTATAAGTTCAACAATCTTTTAAAAAGTAAAGAAACTTCAAAGTTTTTATTACTAATTTACAGCAGTTTTGTTAGACTTAAATCTCTATAGCTTTATTGTTTTAAAATTGGGTAGTTTATTCAGTAGTTTCTTTTATTGGTTGTGTTTTGTTAACTAAGTTTAGTGGATTGTATTATGAGTTTAAGAAAGAAATTAATTTAACTGTTTATTAAGTAATAAAATAGAAATTAAAATAGAGAATGAGATAAAATATTCTTCGTCAAATAAGATAAGTAATTTATGAGAGCATATAAAAAGTAAAGTCATTACATTGTTTGAGATATTAATAATTTTGTCTATTGTTTATTCTCTTTTTCAAATTTATTTTTTGCGTCTGATAAATGTTTCATTTACAATTCTTGTAGACAGTTGTAATTGCATTAAAGAACTCAAAATTTAGGTTTCTAGAAAGAGGCTAGTTATACTGTAAATTTAGGGTTCTACTTAGAAGCCATCAGATTTTGGCATTAGCTTTTTCTTTTTTTTTTTTAGTCAATTTGTGCTTGTGTGTGAACGAAATAAAATGAACCGATCTAAAATACTTATTGGATGGGATTGATCCAAGAATGACCGCTGCTGCGCTGACTGAGTACGTGTGTGTTGTTGTGGATTGGAGGGGGACTCTCGAAGAGAATCAATTCAAAGCAAGAAAAAAAACAACTTCGAACGACTTGCGCTGTCTCCAATATTACCGAAACAGTGGACCTGCTTGTATAGATGGCGGCACACAATCCTTACATAGTAGGAAGAGGATCATAGCATTAGGTGCTATTATATCTTTTCCTATTTTATATTGTTATTGGAGAACCGGATACTTGATTAAATTATCTTCTTTTTTTTATTTAAATGTAATTTTAATTTTCAAATTTGGGTGGTGATTCATTTTCATCCCCAGAGTTTTAAGTAAAACATACTTAAACCTTTTTAATTTCAATCAATTTAGAACAAATTTGAAAATTCTGTCAACTATAAATAGAAAAAGTCATGTGCAAAGTACGTAACTGTTAAATTTCAACTTCAAATGTGAAAAATTATAATTTTAACCTTCAAAGTTTGGGTTATGATCTATTTTGATTTCTAAAATTCCAAATAAGATGCATTTAATTTTCAAACCTTTTAATTTCTAGTAATGCATTTAATTTTCAAACCTTTTAATTTCTACTAATTCAAAACAAATTTAAAAATTCCATCAATTATAGATGGAAAAAGTCATACGCGTTGCACATAACTGTTAAATCAATCCTATTATATAATACTTTCCAATTGATTTCATCCTATTTAACCGTATTTTCACTTTTTCCTCTTACTATCAAATCTACACATTCGCCATTCTTTTTTATATTATAACACTTCCCATGCACATGATTGTTATAACACTTCACAACCGATTTCAACCCATTTAATTTGGTGTTGGAAAAGTATACTTCTAAAAACATGGATAATAATAATATAATGATGTTTTACTAATAAATTAAAATAATAATTTAATTCAAAATTAATCTTTGAGGTATAATAAAACAATAATAATTCACTTTTACAGTATAACACTACTAAAAAATTTAATTACCTGCATATTTTGCTGCAGCATTTATCCAAAAATCTGCAGGTAACAAGCCTTCCCACGGATTTGGACGCCTAAAAAAATTCGCGGGTAAAAAGGCCATGGATAATTATTGCTGCAGATCATAAAATCCACAGCTAAATTTGATGCGGCATTTGCTATGGAATATTACATGCAGATATTTTTCGTGGCTAATTCTGTAGCAATATTCCGTTAAGAAAACCTTTAAAATGACTTTTAATGAGGATTTTGATGCACAAAATATCCGCATGTAAAATTTCGCAGCAAAATCCCCATAAAAATCTGCAGAAAATTTCCCAGCAAAATCCCCATGTAAATATTTTGCAGCAAAATCTGCAAGTAATGTCCGAATTGGAAATTCCGCAGGTAAAAAATATCCGCAAATAATTCCGCAGCAAAATCCTCAAATAATTTTGGTAGTAAATTTTTGTTAATGTCATTTGGTTTTTTTTCTTACCCCTATACCACTATGTCACATTTCAATAATTTCACCTCAAATAACAATTCACATTCAAATAAATATAATACGAAACAAATTCAAATACAAATACAAATACTACAAATTAGTTGTTTGAATAAATAATCAAATATAGTCTAATTATCGGAGCTACCATCTGTATCATCCTCATGATCTACATTAGGAGGTGGGGAACACTGGCAACAAGAGGATCTAGGAAGAACGCCCAACCACTCCATCAAAATATGCAACTAACTTCTCGTTTCAGACAGTTGGGCTTGTAGTGAAGCTTGCTCCTTCTTCATTTCTTCCTTTTCTAGTCTCTCCCTTTCTAGTTGGGCTACGTAGTTTAGCACTTAGGGAGTGGACTGTGCTTCTGATCCTCTCATCAACATTCTCGAATTTGTACAAGGAGGCCATATGGATGTGAAGATCTAGACGAGGAACCCTTCATGGTCCGACCTAAAGAACCAAGCCCAGCAACTCTGCCTTTCTTCTTTCTTCCCACGACGTCATACCAAATATCCAAGTCAAATGGCAAATGCTGTAAGTGTTGAGAACCATCGGCAGACATATTGTCATTCTCAATAGTACTTTGAAAAGATATTTCAGTCTTTTTCTTCTCAACGTTCTCATACAAAAATCATACAAAAAAAATTATGGAAACGTGAATATTAAAGGACAAATCAAACAAGGATTGTAATCAAACCTTAATGACTTACATAAGCAGCTAGGGTCGGAAGATGAACCCAATCTTCCTCCTTCTTATGGGTACGGAAATAGAAATTAGAAAATGGCAGGTCTTCACCCCTCTTAGCCTTCTGTAATTAAAAAAAATAAATATTTTCAAGTCATCAATAACGAAGGCATTTTAATATAATGATACAAAAAAAAAAATTAGTATTGCCATTTTCTTGAAATGCAAGTACTCTATACGGTATATAACAGCCCGTATGCAGTGATGCACCCACATTGGAGTCCCGATTTTTCTTATTCTACTCGGATTTTGTTTGAACTCTAGGGAATTCCAATACTTATTCAGGTCTGTCCATACAGTATCCCCCATCCAAGATGGTTTTTTACCATCTTTTCGGACTTTTTGTAGCATCTAGGCTAGCCTACCTGCCCCTTTCTTCTCAAAATTCTCCCGCACCGCTATATTGTGCCTAGGTGGCCATCTAACTTTTTTTTGCAATGATCAAAGTAAGTTGTCATATAACAATATGAAAATAAGAATTACCTAGTCAATTAATACATTGAAACAATATAGACAAAAATACCTTAAATTTCTCAAATCACATGTCTCTTGTGGCTGTAGAAAACTTCTTCCACGAGGGTTTGCCTTCTTCAAACTTCGTCTTTATGCATGCAGTAATGCCCTCAATTACTGGTTTGTGAGGCCAAAACCTAGTTACAACCAAAATTGATTAATACAACAGCAATTCGTTATCTTTGTATAAACAATTAAATCACAATTTTATGTTTATCATAAATACTATTAACCCATCTCCATCAGGTTCTATCCAAATCAGTGTGTCATTAGCATAATTGCCACTGGCACTAGAAGAACTAGCGGATGTATGAAGGCAACCAGCAGGAGAGAATATCAATAAGGGATTGCTCTGAGACTGATGAAGGGGGGTCTGAGGATTTGATTGATCCTGAGGATTTTGCTGAGATATGGATGGTTTAGATTGACACATGACACGAAGGTTACCAATGGGGATTAACTCAGGAATATGAGCATTTGTTTGTTGAGTTTGTGATGCTTAGGAGCATGGCGGTAGAAGAACTTGGGTTGACACGCCTGCTGCTGTTGTACTCTCTCTTTTTTGTTTCTTCCCAATCTTTTTGTTTTTTGCTCCTTCTTTATCTCTTGTTTCAGCCATCTACAACAAATAATGAAACCAAGTAAGATATATCACAATCCAATACAAAATCACATAACAGCATAATAACATAAGAATTCTTGAAAAATAACATGAACATTAGTCATGTAATTATAAAACAATAATAATGCAATATGTATGAGACGATGGTCCTTTATGGTAAAAATTTGGAAAGACTAAAAATCTGAAGGAATTATTCTAGTTTATGTACTTATAAAAAAAACATAAATATAATTAACCAAGAATCTCAAGATTCCAAGACTCCATATTATACAGCATTACAAGAATCAGTATTTAAACATCAATTGCTTCTGAAACTAAGTTTAAAATCAAACAAGAAATGTTTTTGGGGGAAAATCTAGACCAAAGATTGAACAACCCTCTTTGCCTCTTTATCTAGTTTGTTGATAATACAATAGTTATGCAAGACAAAATCACATTGCACTAATATAAGTAGTCTTGAAAAAATAACATGAACAAAAGGTACGTTCAAACTATTAAATAATAGAAATGAAAAGATAATTATTCTTATATAACATTTATTCTTCTTATAGAACTATTATTATTCTTATAGTTGATCTACTATTCTTCCTGGTCTTGGTCTTCGTCTTCTTCTTCATCATCATATTTTTCTTCTTCTTCTCCTTCTTTTTCATCTTCCTCTTCCCTTTCTTGCCTCTCACCTAAATGAACTTCTTCACCATTGTGTTCATCATTATGCAGTTGATCAATTGGGTTTTCATCAATCATTGCATTAAAATGGATTTGATTCTCTTGACAAGAAATTTCTAATGCTTGTTTGTTATCCACAGTCGTGGTTGACTTATTTTTTATAACTATCCACCAATCAATTTTGCGAAATTTACTTTCCAGGATAAGAGCAATAATATACTTGTGTTGCCATTGCAGCAAAAACAAAAGGGTCAAACTTTGTCTATCTTCGATTTTTCTTCACCTCAATAATTCCATACTTTCTATATACTTTCACACCACGTGGAGATGTATTAAATCATTCACAGTTGAATAATATTAGATTCTTTATTGATTGTCCTAACCACTCCAATTCAAGAATGTCTTTGGAGGATATCGTAATAATTATTGCAAGTTGAGCCTTATCCTGTGCCCCCAACACACACTCCACTATTGTATGTTTTTCTACCTGCATCTCATATAGTAGTATGAAATTTGTAACCATTAATGAATATTACAGGCCATGACTTTGCAACTCCCAATGGTCCTAAGGCCAGGTAATGCAAATAAGGATTGTGTGATATGTGTTCTGCGTTATTGGTTATCTATTAAGTCTATCTTGTTCGTAGGACATACATTGACAATATTGTATACGTTATAAACATCAAATCTAAATTCTTACATATTCTCAGAACCAACAGGAGAAGTCAGATTCAATTTGTTGATCAATGATGGCTTTGCTAACATTACCATACACACTTCTCACTTGATGCTCATATGTGCTGCACCAGAATTGTTGATATGGTAAAAGTCTTATTCAAAAAAATATATTTACAGACTTAAAAGGGTACTACTTACCCAAGATATTCCTTAACCTCAGCACAATTTAACAACAACATGTAACTGGGTAACTTGCAATTCTTTATTACTTAGCCATCAAGTTGTGCCCTTGCCAGCCGTATGCCTAGAAAAATTGAAGACTGAAAGAGTTGATTGTCTTTCATCATTGTCAACACCATCGTCATTACGATGAACTTTATTTCTACTACAACGGACATGCGGCTCAAAGTAATGAGAACTAAAGTAAGCTATTTTTTGAGCCAAATATGCTTCACGTATAGATCCTTCTGCATGAGCTTTGTTCTTCATAGTCTTTTTAATCTTATTGAGGAACCTAAATTTTGGAAAGAGCATTGTAATCGTGAAATAATTCATATGAAGAATAGTTTTCAATTTGACAAGAAATTAATGAGCAGTTGGTTACCTTTCAAATGGATACATCCATCGATACTGGATAGGGCCACCTACCATTGTTTCACAGGGTAAATGAATTGGCAAGTGCTGGATTGAATCAAAGAATGATGGTAAAAAGATGTGCTCAAGTTCGCATAATATGATAGGAAGAGGAATATTTTCTTCCATGCTTAGTAAATGATCTTCCCATAAAATTGTTACACACAAATCCTTAAAGAATTGACTCAATTCTATAATTGGATTCAATATCCCATCAGGAAGTTGCACAGAATGCCATTGGAAGAAGACACTGCATCATAACGACATTTGGGACTTTTCATCCCAAACAACTTTGCCTCTTTCTTATCCATACATCTAACTATGTTGGACGTATAGCCATCTAGCATTCTCAATCCCTGTATCTAGTCACATATATCATTCTTTTGGGTTCGAGTTAAACAAAATTTGACTTTAGGCTTTCTCTAATTCCCATTGACAAGCTGTTCCAAATGCAACTCCGGTCGTCAATAATACTCTGCCAAGTCTAATCTTGATTTTGCATTATCTTTGATTTTAGCTTTGTTGTCCATAATAGTATGGAACACATTGTCAAACACATTTTTTTCAATGTACATGACATTGAAATTGTGTCGAATAAGGTTATTTTTCAATAGGAAAGGAGTCCCAGAATATGCTTCTCTTTGTCTAATTATGAGTTTGAGCATAACTACCAAAGCGGACATGCTAGTCAGTGTCAGTTATCCTGGAAAGGTGACGAACTCTCTCCCATAGTTGGTCCCCAGTCAACCTCGGATGAAGGATAGAACACTGTTTCTTTCATCTTAAGAAGTCATTTTTATTTCTTCTGAAAATATGATCAGGCTTTAAAAAATTACAATGACAATCAAACCAAGAATTTTTCCTCCCATTTTTCAAATAAAACGCTTTTGAATGCTCCATGCGAATAGGGCATGCTAGTTTTTCAACCGTACTCCACCCTAATAACATGCCATATGCAGGGAAGTCTCTAATTGTCCACATCAATGACGCCAGTATTACTAAGTTTTGTTTCTTATAGGCATCATAAGTCAAGACACTATCATTCCACAATTGTTGCAATTCATCTATAATTGGCTGTAAATACATATCAATTTTACTTTTTGGATTGTGTGGACCTAGAATGATCTGTCTTGCTATTGTTTAGAACGTGAAAGGGGAGGAACATTATAAGGAGTAACAATTACGGGCCAACAAAAGTAAAGTGTTGCAGATTGGCTAAAGGGAGTAAACCCATCAGAACACAAACCAAGTCTGACATTTTGAGGCTTAGTAGCAAAGTCAGGATAGGTGCAATCAAAATGTTTCCATGCTTCTCCATCGGACGAGTGACACAATACACCTTCCTCTTTATGATTTTTCTGGTGCCACCTCATGTGCCTTGCAGTGGTTTCCGAAGCATATAAGCGTTGAAACTGTAGAATAAGAGGCAAATAATGCATCTTTTTACGTGACACCTCTTTGAAATCATGTTTATACCCTCTACATTCTTTATAACAAGGTTCATGGCAGAACTTGCATTCCCTCAACTCCCTATCAAGCTTCTAATACAACATGCATCCATTAATGTAGCAATCGATTTTTTGGTTAGTAAGACACAATCTTGCTACTAATTTATTTGCGCTATAAAAATCAGAAGGAATCTTGTCACTTGAAAAAAAGACAAACTTCATTCATTATTTGTGCCATGCAATCAAAACATCCACGGGCATATTGTAGTTAGATTTTAAACTCATCATCCTGACAGCTACCGACAACACCAAATGCGTCTCACGTCCAAACCATAATGGTTCTTGAGCTAGATTCAACATATCATAGAGTCTAGCAGCATTCATATTTGGAGGTTCCTCCATATTTTGTTCACCTTCTTGACTAGATCCTAACCCTATAGTATCATATACCATGCCCTGATATCTGTTGGCATGTTCATAACTGCTTGTCGAAGGCCTACTTGTTTTCCCATAATGCATGTCAAAATCACCCCTTCCATCTGAATCCATATCAAAGTCTAAATTAATTTGAGGTGCTTCGTCGCTGTGTGAAGTTCAATACCAGTATCCAGGTTTAAAACCTTTCCTCATAATATGAACATTCACCATATTAGAGACATGGTGTCACTCATTTTTGCACTTCACACGAACATCTAATAATTACCTCAGTACGAATATTTCGGTTGTTGACAAGCAAAATTTATAAATCCAGCCAAACCCTCAAAAAATTCTTTCACATATCCCTGGCAATTTGGAAGAAGCCTATTCTTATACACATCCATCTTCAATGCTTCAGGATTTTCATTTTTCTTAACTAAACAAATGACTTACTTAGTCTCCTATTAAACAATTAATTTCCAAAAAAATATAAGAATATAATTTCATGAAGATTTTCCACATGCATATTATAGTAAAAATTTAGTGTATGATAGTAAGCTAACTAATCAAACAAGACAAATATATTTATGTGTTCATGTGTTCTTTTATTTAATTACATATATTTATCCTAATCATTACTCTTTCATATTTATTTTTTATTTTTTTAAACCTAACCACCTATACATTGGTTGGGGGCATAACTGGGACTTTTAACTATTGGGATAATAGTATTTGCAAAAACTTGGCAAAGAACAATGAATAGACTGCACTATGTCGCTCAAATTAGATGAGAAGATTACAATCATCTTCAACAGAAGAAAGAAAGTAGTAACTCATCAACCCCAAATCTGTTGTATCCAAATATAGAAAAACTTGGCAACCACAATATGCAAAGACATCCAGGAAACTAGAATTTTCTTAAAACTGAAAGGAAACTTTCTTAAAACTACACTTGCTAAAGCATATGTTACCATTGACTAAATATACATCAAAAAAAAGAAATATAAGTTTAACTGAAAATGTCATCGAATAATACTTAAGTGCAGCACGATGATAGATCACATCAACTCTCATGTATATTCTTCACAACCATCTCTATGGCTACAAGCAAATATCTATATTCATGGTCACAAGCAGGCGTGTTGCACTATGCCTAAAAACCTTGGTAATCTTTTTAAGCAAGGAACGAAGTTCACATAGTCAGTTAATAGTTAGTTCACATAATGAACAAAGTTCACATAGTCGGTTCACATAGTTAGTTCACATAATGAACGAAGTTCACATAGTCAGTTCAATATAGTCAGTTTGGCTTTCCAAATCACCTAAACAATAATACAAAAAAGTACAATCCAAATCAGTTCAACAATGATCCGAATCAACTGGAAAGATATGTTGTACAAGGAATAACGAGATGATTTACTTACTATGCCTGAGAACCTTGGTAATAATTTTAAACAATCTAAATCTTTGTCACTTAAATTTTGCATAACAAACATGTATGACAGACGAAATTGGAAGAATGAATACAATATTTACAATTGACATATAGCACAAAAGCACAAAAGGTGACTCGTTGAACACAATTTAGGGCATCCAAAAAGTTCAGGAAAACATTAACACTACTAATATAGAAATATAATTGATAGTTTACTCATAGACTAACAGGTTTAAAAACATTAAGAATCAAATTCTGTATGATAATAACAACTACCAAAATTTCACAAAATTCAAACCTTCGGAAAGCTACTTCAATCTGTTCAACTTCCCAAAATGGTGCAAGACAACATTCAAATCCTAAACCTTCAACTTGTTATCCCCAGACCTAAACAAACTAGCAGACACCATCATTCACTTAAAGCTATAAAATAACAATCTTTAGAACCTCATAGTATTAGTACCAATACAGAACATTCTAAATTTGCACTATAGAAAAAAATAATTAAAAATCTAATAATAATCTACAAAAACCTATCTACAAGAACAACTTTTTACAAGTAAAAATGTCATCAAGTAAAAATATATCCAAATCAAGTAAAAATGTCATCAAGCAAAAATTTCACCAAAACACACTCCCTAAATTAAATGACGAGATGATTTATCTAAATTGTTATAGGTCAATTAAATACTCATCTTGTTATAGTATTGAGTTGTAATTTTTGCTTCTACTTTTGTGTACAAAGTTAACACAAATTGCAAAAGTTGTTAACTCATAGTTGAGCATTATGCTATCAAAGTTGATATTTGATACTAGGGTGTGCACATTCATTATAAGCATGTATGACATCATTTAATATACAATGCCCAAATTTATGCAATCATATACAATCCAATTCTTTGTCAAACCGTCATAATTATATGCTTTGTAGAATTTGTGAAAAAAAATGAAATGTACAAAGTGCATTAGAAGAAAAAAAGAAAAAATGGTGAAATGAAAATATAAGAACAGCAACTTGTGTTGTTATGTTTATCCTAAACAGATATGTTTGCATAGTGCTTGGGATGAGTAAGGTTCATTTTCTCTACTTTGCTTTCTTTTGATATCAAAGGTCCTAATTCAAATTATAGTCCAAAAGCACCTTAATAGGAATTATAGTCCAAAGGCATTTTGTTACACAATACAACTACTTTTCACTCTAACCTACTTCTACCTAGCTTGCTTAGCCTCAAACTAGACACGAACTAGAGAGTGGCCAAAAATTAAGGATTACCAGTTCTACAAATTCCCAGTTACAACAAAAAATAGCCGCAAATCTTTAAAAAAAATATCTAACACACAAAAAAAATAAAATAAATTAGTATCTCTTATGAGAAAGCTACTGAATTCCTAGTTACAACAAAAGAATTTTACATATCTACACCTTCAAAAAAAAAAAACAGCCGCAAATATTAAAAATAAAAAATAAAAATCACAGGCAAATAAAAATGTAAAAATAACATAATAAAAATCTTAGAAAAATTATAAGATGTTGAGAAATAACAAAAATTTTAACCAATAAAATACCTTCAAAAATTACTAGCAAACAAAATATAGATAACAAATAGTTGCAAATAAAAAAAAAATTTGGATAATAAAAAAATTAAACTGATGTAAAAAGTGGAAACATAGGAATAAATTACCTACAACTAGTGGCGGTTTGAAGAGGTGATTCTCTATGGTGCCTGCTTGAAAAGGAGAAAGGAAGAGGAGGCTTGAGGAGAGAAAGAAATGAGGGAGAAGGAGACGGGTAGGAGAGAGAAAAGTAGGAAGAAGGGGGGTAAAGGAGGAAGAAGCTAAACCGGGAAGAAGGGGTGGCGAGAATGGTGGAAGAAGGTGGAGGAAATGGGTGGAAAGAGGAAAGTGGGATTTTTTTTCGATTTAATCTGGGAGGAGATGGGTGGGTTTTGTGTTTATACTTTTTAATTTGCTACGGAAATTTGCCGTGGAAATTTGCTGCAGAATTCACTGCGAATATTTTTGCATGTAAAATATCCACAGCTAATTTTGCATGTAACTCTATACAAAACTAAAAAAGTTGTTATAAAAATCTACAGCTACATCCGCAGTAAAATTACGTAGTAAAATTCGCAACAAACTTACCTATAGATTTTGCTGCAGATGTTTTATAGACAGAACCATTTCAATTTATTTTATGAATTACTTGCAGAATTAGCTACGGATAAAACAACTAGATCCGCAGCAAATATCCGCAGGTAATACAATCCCGCCTTATGGAGGCAGTTTTACCTGCAGATTGTGCTACGGATTTTGTAATCTGCAACAAAACATTAGTCTCGATACTAGAAAAACAAAATCCATATCAAATTCTATAGCTATGACCTGTGAAAAAAAAGTCGCAACAAAAATCCACATGAAATTCGTAATTTTTTGCTAGTGTAAAGAAACTTATTTATTGAGGTTAATTTTTGGAATGTTTGCTGAATTTGGTGTAGTAAATAAAAATTCAATATTTAGTTGCAAATGTTGAATAAGATTAAATAATTAATATATTAGTTCAAAGTTGTACTTCATGTCCTTATAAACAATCTCTTTTATAATATTTCTAAATTAGCGACAGATTTTTCAGTCGCTAATATTTTTTAAATATTTTAAAATATTAATTACTGATAGATTTTTCCGTCGCAACTATTATTCTTAGCAACTAAATTTTTGGTCGCTAAATTTAGCAAAAAAAATCGTCATTAATTCAAGGTTCTACAATTTGTCAAAACTAAATTTAGTAATCGATTTACTAGGGGAAAAATCTGTCATTGAAATTCCGTTGGTAAAAACATTGTTATAATTTACCGACGACTCATTTTCTGACCAACAGATTCCGTCGGCAATTCCGTCAGTAAATCGTTTATTGACGGATTTTTGTTAAAAATCAATATGTTAAATTGTCGCTAATGGGTCGAAATAGGTTGGAAAGTGTTACAATATAGATAAGAATATTGAATGGTTAGACTTATTGATAGTCATAGGGAAAAGTGAAAATATGGTTAAATGGATTGAAATCGGTTAGAAAGTTTTATATCTCATGATAGATTTAATAGTCACGTGCAATACACGTGACTTTTTCGTACGTAATTGAAAATTTTTTAATTTTGTCCTAAATTGGTATAAATTAAAAGTTTGAGAATTAAATGTGTTTTGTTTGGAAATTTAGGAACCAAAATAGACCATTACCCAAATTTTGAGAGCTAAAATTGTATTTTTTTCACAATTAGAAGTTGAGATTTTTCCATTTATAATTGACAAAATTTTCAAATTTGTCCTAAATTAGTAAAAATTAGAAAGTTTGAGGACAAATATGTTTTATATAAAACTTTAGGGACCAAGATATACCACGACCCAATTTTTGAAAGTTAAAATTTAATTTTTTCCCTTTTTTTTCCAGTGGTCATTTCTTTTTTTTCTTTCTTTTGAGGGTTTTTTTTTTTTTAGGTTTTTTTTTTCAGGGCAGTCCTACTTCAACTAAAATGCCGGATTATCAACTAATACTAATTTCACTTTGATTTGTTGCTACCGAAAAGGCAAAAGTTTTCCGTAACACTATGATTTTTCCGTTGCACTCTGACTGTATATTATACTCCATGAATCAATACATACGTGTAACATAAAGTATAACATAAATCATGTGATAGAGGACTCAAAAATTAACCGTACCCTAATAAATTTGAGAATCATATTATGCAATGAAACTATATTGTTAAATTTGTAATTTGAAACTAATAATGCCCCTCTCATAATTGTTTATCTCCTGCTCTGCCTTTTACAGTGAATAAGTTTTGGTTACTCATTTTGTAATATAAAGTGGGTATGACAGCCGTTGAAATAAATAAAAAGAAAATAGAGTTTCTATACTTTTCAATCATCTAATCTGTACTACTCACTCCGGGGGAAGAATTTTTCCTCTACAGTACTACTCCTTTTGCAAACAATTCTATATGGGATAAAGGACGCATTCATGGAAGAGGTGGGATTCATCACATGTTTATTGCCCTCCAACAACAAAATAAGTTAGAATCAATAAAAAGATTAGAGTATAAGAATATTATACTAACAAAATTATCAATATGTCTAACTGTGTATTTAACTATGAATTTAACTCCACTATTGAGAGACATTTAACTATCATTTCTATTTCTTGAAGGAAAGAGTCCAACAAAAACTTGCGGTTGGAAAGCCCGCAAGCTCTCCTTAGTTGGACGACAAGTTCTAGACCAAAGTATCTCTACAGCTGTTACAAATGCAGTAATGTCTGCCCATTCCAAAAAATATGATGATATCATTAGGCAAATTGGAAAAAGTTAATGGTCCCTTCTAATGGGGGAGGGTGGACAGGCCTATGGAAAAAATTGAACAGATTACCTCATGATTCATGATCTTTCCTTCAAGTAAAAAAATAATCTCATAATCATAAAAATTGGAAATATATGGAATGTAATTTTAAAAGCGAAACCGTGAACTTTTGGTAGTCCAAATGGAATGAACTTGGCCCATTAAGGGCCCTGTTGGAGGCAGGCCGAGGAGAACTTCGGTCATGCGTTGTATGCCTTATATATGTGTATATATATATATATAAAGAAGAAGATCTTTACCACAAAAAATTCTTAATATCATGATTCATGACATGTGGATCTTGTGGTTAAAGCAAAAGTTATATTAGTTAAGTGATATATGCTGATGTAAAAAAATGTTAGTGTAACTTTTATTTTGACCACAAGTAAAGTCGTGAATGAATTCATATAAAAATTTTCTGATTTATCGTGATTTTCTTACTTCAAATATCTACAACTGTATGCCTTTTTCTTCCTTAAATTGAATTGATGTATGCTTAAGTTAGTTTTGTATTCATCTGTTAGTTTTCAATTCATTTTTTTGGCTCCAAAGTGTAATTTTCGAATTATTTACCTCTATTCTCATTATCCAAAGGAACACCAAACGATATCTCCAAAACTGTCTATATGAAAGAAGCCAAATCGAGTGCTACGATCACAATGGGACAATGGGCTCGTAATATGTCAAGTTGTTCACTTACTTAAAACGATATTTTCGAATGCATAATTGTTTTCCATTTTCTGGGAATAATTCTCTAATGCATGTCTTCTCCCATCTACATTACATGCACATTGTGTTCCAGGTAAGCATAAAGGATATCCTCAGATAAACAAAGAGGACGCAAAGCACCCTAGCTTTGGACGTCAAAATAATAAAGAAACCCTTGGTGGCTTTGTCCATTTTCTTGTTCCTAGTATTTAACGTCATTAGCTTTATTTACATGGCTTGATGTCAAGCTTCTTAATTCCAAAAATATTTCAGTATAGTGAACTGAATTGCTAGACAAAGACACCAAGTATAACCTCTAAACAGTTGATTAACAAGGAAAAAGGCCAACTACATTTGTTTTGCCAAAGATGTCATCAAAAAATCTAGATGTGCTCAATGCACTTGACAGTGCACGTACCCAGTTGTACCATTTCAAGGCAATCGTGATCGCCGGGACGGGGTTTTTCACTGACGCCTACGACCTTTTTTGCATATCCACCGTCTCCAAACTCTTAGGCCGTCTATATTACTTTGATCCGGCCAGTAATAAGCCTGGAAAGCTACCTCATATAGTGAACAATTTTGTTATTGGAGTGGCCTTGGTTGGTACCTTAACTGGCCAATTAGTCTTCGGATGGCTGGGAGATAAGCTAGGGCGCAAGAAAGTTTATGGACTCACTCTCATTCTCATGGTCATTTGTGCTATATGCTCTGGTTTGTCTTTCGGACACAGCCCGAGAGCTGTCATGGGAACCCTATGTTTCTTCCGCTTCTGGCTGGGCTTCGGCATTGGTGGCGACTACCCTCTTTCAGCCACTATTATGTCTGAATATGCAAACAAGAGAACTCGCGGAGCATTCATCCTGCTGCTGCAGTGTTTGCTATGCAAGGAGTCAGTATCATTTCGCAGGCCTTGTTTCGTTGATCTGTTCCAAAATTTTCATCAAACTGTATGGCAGTCCATCATTTGTGACAGATCCCATTTTCTCCACTGAACCAGAAGCAGATTATGTGCGGCGAATTGTTTTGATGCTTGGTGCTATTCCTGCACTTCTCACATACTACTGGAGAATGAAGATGCCGGAAACTGCTCGGTATACTGCCCTCATAGAGGGAAATGCTAAACAAGCAGCTGCAGACATGGGTAGAGTTCTAGATGTTGAGATTCAAGCTGAGCAAGAGAAGCTAGCACAATTCAAGGCTGCCAACGACTACAAATTGTTGTCAACAGAGTTCTTCCAATGCCATGGACTTCACCTGATTGGCACGATGACAATGTGGTTCCTGTTAGATATTGCCTTTTGCAGCCAAAACCTAACACAAAAAGGCATATTTCCTACCATGGGACTTACAAGTAGTGCTAGTGCAGTATGTGAGTGCTTTAGGGGAAATGTTCGAGACTGCACGTGCCATGTTCATAATTGCCCTGCTCGGGACCTTCCCCGGATATTGGTTCACAGTCTTCTTCATTGAAAAAATTGGTCGATTCTACATCCAACTAGTAGGGTTCTTAATGATGTCTATTTTCATGCTTATCATTGGTGTCAAATATGATTACCTCAACACCAAGGAGCACAAGTGGTATTTTGCAACTCTCTATGGATCAACCTTCTTCTTCGCAAACTTTGGCCTTAATAGCACCACCTGTGTTCTCCCTGCTGAGCTTTTTCTGACTAGGGTGTGATCTACCTGCCATGCCCTGAGTGCAGCGTCTGGAAAGGCTGGAGCAATGATCAGTGCCTTTGGAGTACAAAACTACACACAAGATGGCGATGTGAACAAAATTAAGAAAGCCATGATGTTTTTGGCCTTCACAAATATGCTTGGATTCTGCTGTACCTTTTTGGTGACAGAAACAAAAGGCAAATCACTTCAGGGAACTAGATGTGTATATCAGGCGAGGATGCAGGCAAAAGTGAGGCAGAGATGACCCACAAACCACCCACATATCGACCAGAGGCCTCGTGGGAGTGATCATTAGAATGATGAAAGTTTATTGGTAGAAACCTTATTTTTCTATTCTACTACTATAAGCAAGCATGAAATGGTAGTATTATGCAAGTTTCTTAATAATTGACAATAGACAGATTGTTTTTTTGCTTGAAGATGTCATCTTTGGTGCTTCCTTCCACAGCTCCACAAATAAGAACCTCATAGTGCCTGATCTTCCTTTTATATTATCAATGCAAGGAAACCTTCATTTTCTATATTTTCTCTCTCTTTCCCATGAAAGTAAGAGTGGCAAAAGTAAATAGACATACAAGGCTTGATATCGCTTTGCTGTTATACTTGAGTTCTTGTTGTTCAATGTAGTCAAAGAAATCATCCAGTGTTCTTTTTCAATTATTACATTGTTTCCTCCTTTCTTCCCTGAACCCAAAAAAAAAAAAAAATTACCTGTTGGAAACAATCCTCTGTTTGAGAACATGGATTTCATGCTTTGAATCATCCCAAGTTTTCAGTCAACCAAAGTGAAAAAAACACCAACTTTGTCAAGATTTTAGAAGTGATTGAAAAATGTTAAGGATTATAAAGTTCATGTAAGAGTTAAAGCACAGACATCAATATATAAGCCATGCAGCAATACATCCAGTCACGAATCATCATGTAAGCCACCTAGTTATATGCATATAACAAACTCATTCCAGCCAGAGTTCAAGAACATCTAGCTTATCAACCGTTACATTATGTACCAGATACTGATATAACTGAATTTGTTATGCTGAAGTGAAGGCCAATGATTGATGGAGAATGATGAGTTCCGCTGAACAATGTGAACCAATTGCTAAATTCAAGGTTTATGACATACAAGTTACTAATTACAAGCACTTGCCTAAAATTGCTTTAGGTGAAACACAATGTGTCAGATAATGCAAGTTGTTGGACTCATCTTGTCAAACACTTACAGTCTCTAGTTCAAGTGTTACTTAACTTACACTATCTGTTGAGCTCCAGTGATGCATGCTAAATGTATAAGAGAGAGACTATTAATTGTATTGCCATCTCCAGTGTTATGATGCTTGAGGTACAGTAGTTTATCTATCTGAGAAAGGATGAGACATTATTCCATAGCTTTTGATTCTAGTGACCGGGCCTTGCTGGCTAGATTTGACACATTCATGGCTTGAAATTCAAATTAATTTTAACTGCTGGTAGCCTCTAGACTAATGGATTCGCTTCATGGATCCATGATTTACATGGTAAAATACATTAGTTTTGCTAATTACATGTCTAGTCAAAGCACCTCAATGGATATAAGGTTTGCTCAAACATGAACCAGATATTCTTTTTGAATTAAAAAAATATCCAAAGAAATCACAAATGGTTCACTAGAATAAACCAGAAAAGAAACAAAAGATGAATGTAAATATGGTAGAACCATCCATCTTCCTTAAATAGTGTTTCTGAACGACAGATACCATAACAAAATGATATGCATTTTTGTTTCTTTCAGTATAGGATCTAACAAAGATGGAACTATTATACAAAGAAAAGGTTATCGGAGTTGCTACCTTTTATCAAGGGGTGCCGTAAAGGGAAACTTTCAAAGACTAAGGTCTTATGTGTCTGCGTCTTTCTCCTCTTCTCCAAATCACGGCAGCTTCTCAAATAGAGATTGAGGAAACTGGAGAGGCTGTATGGTTTGATGGATAAAAAGTTGCACCAACAGTCTCCATGAAAGCTGCTATCAGCACTTTTCTTCAGGTATGATGTTGTTAAGTTAATGATCCCTCTTGCTCATCAAACATAAGTCTGAAGTGTTCTCAGATTGCTTGATCATGTCCCTCATTGTGTGCTCTCTTGATCATGATGTTACTAATAAATAAAATGAACCAGATAGAGAACTTGTAAAAAATAAAAAATAAAAAATAAAAAATAAAGGAATAAAGGGAAAATACAGACACACAAAGAGACCTGAACTCAACACAAGAATAAGAACTTAGAAATGTCAAAGAAGTACCATTAGTTTGGGATGCCATTCTATGTTGTACTGCATTTGATTATGCTTCATTAAAACATCGCAATTACATTGACTTCTTTTATTACGAGCTGGGTACCAATCACAAATTCAGAAGAAAAGCTGAACGTATTTGGGATTAGTTCTCTTTGTTTTATATCGCAATATCTTAGTGGATTCATCTCAAAAGATTGACAAAGTTTTACGCTCGCTGTCGACCTAACGCAACCCTCATCCTTTACGACTTAAGGGTAAATTTTATAGGACAGCAATTAAGCCAGCGATACTTAATGGGTCTGAGTGTTGGGCAGTGAACTACACACATGAGCAAAAGATGAGAATAGCAAAAATACGAATGTTAAGATGGATGTGTAGGTACACTAGAATGGACAAAATACGCAATGAGCATATTCGTGAGAAGATTGGAGTAGCATCTATTGATGAGAAAATGAGAGAAACACGTTTAAAGTGAAAGGTTAGGTTAGGTCATGTGTTAAGACGACCAATAGAAGCGTCTGTCAGGCGAGTAGATTTTAGAAAGAGTAGTCAACATAAGAGGGGTAGGGCAAGACCGAAAAAGACTTGGTGGGTAACTTGTAAGAAAGATATAGCCCATCTAGGAATTGAGGAGGATATAGTTTATGACAGAGTAGAATGGCGAAACAGAATTCATGCAGCCGACCCTACTTAGTGGGATTAAGGCTTGGTTTGTTTGTTTGTTCTCTTTGTTTTATATCCCAGCAACTACATCTAAAGAGAGAAGGAAAATCAAGAGGCCTTATTTGGATCCAGGATCTAATGAAGGAAACAGAAAACTGAAAGGAAATTTGAAAAGACAATTTCTTGCAAATTTTCTCTCATCCTAAAACAAATCTTTATCTAAAATGGTTTTAATTTAAGATGAAAACAAAGATAATTGATTGTAAACGATGTCTAAACTCAAATATTCATTTTCTACTTTTGCTTATAATTTATTTTTAGACTTTTTTCTGTTTTTGAAAAATGATTTTCTCCCTTATTGTTGACTGTCCTCTCCTTACCAATTTGGCAGCTTCAAATAGAACTTCAAGGGAATAAGGGGAGATCTTAAAATCACCATTTCCAAGATTTTTTTCTTTTTTTCACTTCACCACAAAGAATTGGAGTGTCGCTTGCAGCCATCAATTTGAATAACCTTCTACTCTTAGTAATCTCAAATTTCTAAGAGGAAACTAAAGGTATGACTTCTTCAAGTATATCGGGAGAAAAGATAAACCAGTGCTTGCAAATCAGACATATAGAAGAATGTTCTAAAATATTTACAGCAGTATATGTTTGTATGTCTATACATGTATGTATAAATTTTCAATGCATAAGTACTTGTATAAATTTATCTACATTACTGTTAAAACTCAAAAGTAGGTACCTTAAGTTACAATTCTCTGCACTAAGTATGCACACTTCCGTTACACAAGAAGTACTTTGTTGCTGTGGCAACTAAAATGTTTAAAGTATAAGCCAAAGAAGATATAATCCCACAAAAGTATAAGAAACACCTTTCAAGAATTGATATCTGCAGACAATAGAACAAATATATCATGCATTTGGAATGTGATGCAATTGAGCTTTAGCTAGATAAATGCAATCAGATACAATTCCAGTCCACTGAATACCTAGGAAAGTAATAAGTGGAAAAAATTTGGGAAAAAAACTTGTGTTGAGTAGGACTTTGTGTCAACAAGTCTTTGAAAACCTACTTACTCGTAAAAGATGTAGGAGGAAACATGGAATGAATTGCACATGGCTTTTGCTCCATTAAGATCCTTAATTCCCTGCTGTCAAAAGACCACTAAAAGTTTCAAATTCATAGCATTTCAAAAAGAGCCACAAAGAGAAAATATGATATGTGATTGACATACCCCCACAGATGGTCAATATTTACCACCTTTAGACGGTTAGAACTCAAAAGTTGAATGTATTACACAAACATTGCAAGCTAAAACAGTCAATCATAGGTAAATTTGCATGAAATAAAATATATGCAAGAAAGTCTATACTTAAGTTTAACCGTGCCAATCACATCATAGACCTTGGAGAAGAACTATGTGCCACAGCCACACATAACAAACTATCACCTTACTCGTAATGAAATCTGCTTCAATGAATAAGATGTGGAATGCCAGGTATCAACTCTACCATCACCAGTAGTCTCCACAAGAACAAGAGCCACCACGAAAATGATGAAATCGGTTAGTATCCCTCAAAATTATTTCTCTGCCCACCAGCCGTGACACAAACTTGAAAGCTGTATGGCAATCACCACAAACTCTAATGTTTTTCTTAATGCGAATGGTTGATCCATGAGGTGTGTTGAGGAGTGCAAATGCTAGAGCAAGCTTTTCACTGTGGTACTGCAACCTCACTTCCCTCTCCTGTTGGTCCACAAACCAAAGCACATGACTAGTATCCGGAACATAACCAAGTTCTCTAATTTTATCAGCAACATTCTCCCACATCCTACGCAATTAATCTCATTTCTCTGTGGGTGGCCATCATCATTTGCCACAAACATATGGACATTATTCTCAATCTCTAACCAACTACAAGCAGGTTCCTTTCTCACACCACTGTCATTCATCATTTTTCTCACTTTTGCAGCATCCCTCCATCTACCAGCAGAGGCATAGATATTAGATAGCAATATGTGAGGTCCAGAATCATATGGATCAAGTTCAAAAACACGCTCTGCGGCATAAGCACCTAAATCCATATTCTTATGCATTCTGCAAGCTCCAAGCAGTGCTTTCCAGATGGCTGCAGTGGGTTTGATTTGCATTTCCTTTATGAACTCTTCAGCACGACCAAGTTGACCAGCACGACCAAGCAAATCAACAACTGTCACGTAATGCGAGATATCGGGTTCTAATTTCAATTTCTTCATCAATTCAAAGTAGTATAGTCCTTTGTCTAAAAGCCCAGAATGGCTGCAAGCAGTTAGAACACAGAGGAAAGTTACTTCATTAGGTCGAGGAATTCCCCTGCCACACATTTCCTCAAAACGTTCCACAGTTTCCCCTCCAAGTCCATGTTGTGCACAAGCAGTAAGCATTGAGTTCCATGAGACCACATCTCGTTTCACCAGCCTATCAAAAACCTTTCTGGCATCCTCGATGCTACCAGCCTTACCATACATGTCAAGTAGAGTATTCCCAACAAAAGCTATAAGCTTTAACCCTGACTTTACCAAATGCCCGTGAATCCATTTCCCCTGCTCCAAAGCTCCAATACTTGCACAAGCTGCAAAGACACTAGAATACGTGAAATGTGTGGCCTCGAAATCTGCCTTTTTCATCTCCGAAAACAGCCTCACTGCATTCTCAGCTTCGCTTTTCCTAGCATGGCCAGCAATCAAAGCATTCCAGCAAACCTCATTCTTACTATCCAACCCATCAAACACTACTTTAGCCTCTTCCATTCGGCCACACCTGGAGTACATATCAACAAGAGCACTCCCCACATATACATCATCACAATAGACCATTCTTCAAGCAAATCCCATGAATTTGCCTTCCCTCAATCTCCCCAACAGCAGCAGCCGCCTTCAACACACTCCCCAAAGTAAACTCATTTGGCACGAACCCATTCCTCGACATCTCTAAAAACAAGCCCAACGCCTCCTGGGCTCTATCGTTCTGCGAAAACCCAGTAATCACAGCAGTCCAAGAAACCATATCCCTTTCAGGCATTTCGTCGAACACCTTGCGTGCCTCCTCAGGTGACCCACATTTCGCATACATATTGATAATCGTGTTTTGTACAGCAATATATTTACAATAAATGGAATTGAGAAAATGGGCATGGACGAGTCGGCCTTCTTTAAGCCTCCCCATCTGGGTACAACGTTTAAGGAGTTGGTTATACAGAGTGGCGTTTGGGTCCATTGCGCCTTTATCGATAAGGTCCAGTACGTAGAGACCTCCATTGGGGATTTTTCTGAGAAGATCTTTGTCTTGTATTATGCCGCCAAAAGTTGCGCATTGTACGGTGAAGGCTCCGATGTCCTCTTCTATGTCTGAGGCGGCGGCAGAGGCGGCGGCGGCGGAGTTGGCGGATGTGGAGAAGAAATGGGGCGAAGAAAAGATGATTCTTTTGAATATTGGGTTGGAGAAGGGTGTATTGGTTATATGCCTTTTCATCTGTGCCGACGCCGAGTTCTTGTGCTGATGTTGTTTGCTGGATTCGTTGTAAAGCCATTAAGTTTGTCAGCTTAGAAATTACTAAGAGTTTAACGTTAAATTCGCTATAATTTTAATGCTAATATTATTTTTCAGTTATTTTATACATAGATTGAGGATGGTCAAATTATTTTAATATGTAACATTATGTTTGATGCATTAAAGAGTAAAGTACATAAACTAAATGTCCAATCTGTCATTTGATTTTTAGCTAAAATTACATTTACCCTCAAATTATTATTATTGTATTACTAATATTTTTTGTGACATTAGGATTTTTTTTTTTTCTACATTCCAAGAATTTTGATGAATTTTGAAACACTATGATAAAATATGAAAAATTATTAAATTATGTCAAAATAAAATATGAGAGAAAGGAAAAATGAATCACGTAAAACCAAAAAACAATGAGATTTATAGAGTTATAAATTTATTTTTGTCAAAAGAAGCAACAATGTTGGGTTGGATTAAATTAAAAGATCTAAGTGTCTAAAAAATAATATTAGATATTAAAGTGATAGTAACTCTAAATATTAAGAGATAGAGTGGAATTAACCAAAAAATTAAAGGATAGAAAAGAAAAAAAATGGACAAAAAAAGATTAGGTATTGTAAAACTAAGTCAAAATTATCAAACTTGACTATAAACTAACTAAAGTAAGAAATATAGTAAATGTAGACAAAAAAAAATAGACAATAAATAGTAAGAAATTCTCTAATGTTTTCTATCATCAACTTTCATTTTCACCATACAAATGAGGTACCAAAATTCCCTAGTTATTGTTTTACAATATAAGATCAGCATATTCATAAACAAATACTTAATAGGATACATGAATTATGGAGAGCAATGGATCAAGGAAAAGTACATCACATAATCCAATGTAACTAAAGGGATGAATAACACATTTACCAATGTGCTTAGAGAGAAGAATAGACATCTATCTACTAAATATTGAATTCATAACACTCTCCCTTTGATGTCTATTACACAAAGAATATGTCTCGTTAAAAATCTTATTAGGAAAAAACTTAGCGGGAAAAAAAAAATCTAGTGAAAGAAAAAGAGTATACTATTCAAAGTATTTAACAATGTACTTACTCCCCCTGTTAAGAACATTTATTGAGATTTTTAAACCGACACATTCTAATATTTTTACCAATTTTTCAAATGTAGCAGTTGGTAGTGCCTTCTTAAATAAATCTCCCAAATTCTCACTTGATCGAATTGTTGCATATCAATTTCACCATTCTTTTGAAGATCATGCGTGAAGAAGAGTTTTAGTGAAATATATTTAGTTTTATCTCCCTTTATGTATCATTCCTTTAATTGAGTAATGTAGGTAGTATTATCTTCAAATAATACTGTAGGATAACTCACAATTCTTCTAAATGTAGTGAGTAATTGACCTTAGTCAAAAACATTGACAGCTTGCTTCATGAATTGCTATGATATAGTAGTAACATCACATGTGAATAAGTATCCAATTTAAGATCGTGCTTTGTGTGAATCAGATAGATATCTAGCATCCACATATCCGATCAGCTCTTGAATAGATTTATTACAATAGAACAAGCCCAGATTAGCTGTTTCTTGGATATGTTGAAGAATATATTTGACTCCACTCCAATATCTCGTGTAGAATAAGAATTAAATCTTGCTAATACATTTACAACGAATGATATGTCAGGTCTCGTGCAATTAGCAAGATATATAAATGCACCAATTGCACTAAGATATGGTATTTCGGGACTAAGAAATTCTTCATTTTTCTTTTATGGTCGAAAAGGATTTTTGTCAATATCAAGTAATAAATCAATCTGACGACCATTGGAGTACTCAATTGATGTGCTTTATTCATATATAATCGGTTTAAAACTTTAGTAGTATAATTTGATTGATAGATAAATATCTCATCTTCAAGATGTTCAATTTGTAAACCAAGACAAAATTTTATTTTTCCAAAATCTTTGATCTCAAATTCTCTCTTTAAATATTTAACTGCTTTTGAAATCTCTTTAGGAGTTCCAATGAAATTCAAATCATTAGTATAAACAGCAACAATCACAAAATCCAGTCCATTTTTTTTTATTTATAAAAACACGTGAACATATAGGATTATTTGTATAGCCTTCTTTAATCAAACTTTCACTTAGACGATTATACCACATTCGTCCAGATTACTTTAAGCTATACAAAGATCTTTGCAATTTGATGGAGTAAATTCCTCGAGAATTTAGATCACATGCTTTAGACAATTGAAACCCTTCAGAAATTTTCATGTAAATATCATTATCCAAAGTTTCATATAGGTAAGCAGTGACTGCTACAATGCATATTAAGTTTTTCATGTACTATCAGAGTCACAAGATACCGCAGTGTAATTGCATCCACTACAAGTGAATATGTATAATCATAATTAAGACCTGACCTTTGTGAAAACTCTTGTGCTATAAGTCGTGCTTTATATCTCACAATTTCATTTTTCTTATTTTGTTTTCGCACAAAAACCAATTTATATCCTACGGGTTTTACAACTTTAGGTGTTCGGACTACAAGTCCAAAAATTTAACGTTTAGCAAGTGAATCCAATTTGGATTGAATCGAATTTTTCCATTTTGGTCAATCATTTCTATATCGACATTTCTCAACCAATTTAGATTCAAGATCCTCAATTTCTTCCATAATTTCAAGTGCTACATTATATGCAAAATTATTATTAACAATTGTTTCAACTTGGTCCCAATATTTCCTTGTAGTAACAAAATTTATAAAAGTTTTCGTTTACATGCTCTTCATGAAACTCGTGTTCTTTGGGAGCTGAAATTTGCTCTTCAGGAGTTTGAATTTTGTTAATCTCTTCGAATTCTTTATTAATGTTTGACTGCTTTAGTCTTTTCAAGGATTTTTTATTTTTAGAACCAGGAGGTCTACCACTCTTCAAGTGTGCTTTAAGCTCATTTGTTATAACACTTGTAGATTGTTTTACTAGGACATCTAGTTTAATTGGTGCATTTTCCCCAAGAATATGAGATTTCTTAACTCTTTTAGAGTCAGTAAATACATCAGGTAATTAATTTGCAATCTTTTGCAAATGTATTATCCCTTGAACATCTACTTCACAAGTTTTTATACGAGAATCAAGAAAATCTAATGATTATATATTCCACGTGATTTCTTTTTTTTTTTCGTTGTTCATTTCCTCCCTCTAATATTGAAAAATTAGTTTCAACAAAATTATAATCTGCAAATCTTGCAATGAATACATCACCTGTCAAACGTTCAAGGTACATAATGAGAGAGAGTGAATCATACCCAATGTATATTACCAACATATTACCTTCTTTAGGGTCCCATCTTAATGCATTGCGGTGTCACTATAAGGACATAAACTACACATCCAAAAATTCTTAGATGAAAATATTTAGCTCATAATCAAGAGCCAATTGTACAGGGAAGTATTATGGTAACTTGTCGGCCTTGAACATATCAATGTTGCTGTATGTCAAAAATAGCATGTTCCCAAGCAAATATAGGGAATTTTGTTCTCGTTAACAATAGTCTAACAATTAATTGCAATCGCTTGATAAATAATTTGACTAAACTGTTTTGTATATGAACATGAGCTACAGAATGTTCAACACTAATGCCAATAGACATATAATAGTCATCAAAAGCATGAGATGAATATTCATCAGTATTGGCTAATCGAATTTTTTTTATTGGATAATTTAGAAACTGTGCTCTTAACTTAATAATTTGAACAAGTTGTGAGTTGATAATAAATAAATATGCGACCATCTTTTCAATACATCAATCAACACCATAAAATACCTAAAAGGATCCGCATAATTGATAAATTGGTCCACATATATCACCATAGATCCTTTCCAAAAATTCAGGGATTCAGTCCCCACTTTAACTGATGAAGGTCTCGTAATAAATTTTTCTTGAGAACAAACAAGACATGTAAATTCATTTGACTTTAATATCTTTTGAATTTTCAATGAATGGCCATGCAAATTTTCAATTATTCTTCCCATTATTGTAGACCCATAATGTCCTAGTCGATCACGCCAAATAACAAAATCTTTGGTATCAATAAACTTTTGGTTTACTAAATGGTACATTTCAATTGCACTAGTTTTAGTGTAATATAAGTCAGAAGAAAGAGAAGGAAAATTTTCTATTACACATTTCTTTCGAGAAATGAAAGTTGTAATACACAAATATTCAACATTTGAGTCATCTATTGTCTCAATATGATAGCCATTTTGGCAGATATCTTTAAAACTTAACAAATTTCTTCAAGACTTAGTAAAGAATAGTGCATTATTTATCACCAATTAATTATTCCTTCAGGAAGACATATTTTTGCTCTACCGAATCCTTCAATTAATTTTGCACTACAACTTATAGTATTGATATTTGTCTCTCCCAACTTCGGGTGAGAAAAATAATTCTTATTTTTAAGTATTGTATGTGTTGTAACACTATCAATAAAACATACATCTTCTTCGCCTTTTATTGATTCCAAATATTTGGTAATATCCACGCCTTCTTCAGGAAGGAAAATACAAAAGTAATTAATTTATTCAAGCAAAAGTGCATTCTATAAAAATACTAAAATCAACTAGGAAATAAGATAAGTGCGTCACATAACAAAAAAACTAAATTAACTAGGAAATGAAGAACAAACTTTAAAACAATTATAAAGCTAATCTCTTTGGTATTTTCACAGCATAGATTCACTTGTTTTGGACATTTCCATCATCAATCATGTGATCAATTTTTCCTTCTAGATGTTCAAAAAACTTAGTCGTATCAAGATGTGTTATATCAACATTATCAGCAAATTCATCATCATTTTCAAAATTATCATTTGGGTTGGTGAAATTTACCTTAACACTTTTGTCTTTATTTTTCAATGATACTTGATATAGCTCAACTAGACATTTTGGAGTTCTACATGTACGAGACTAATGTCTTTTAGTACCGCACCGATAGCATAAATTGTCAAGATCTTTTGAGGATTTCTCGTCTTTTCTCATCATTATTATCCCACTTCTGGGCCTTATGATTTGATGAACCATGTTCACAAGTATCATAATTATGATAGTCATTTAGACCACGACCACGGTCATGGCTACGGCCTCAACCTCTTTTCTATGTTCAAAATTAGCAAATTCAGTCGCATTCGCTTGGGAATGGAATAAAAACAATAGATCGGGTCTCATGATTTTCATTAATAATTCATTATATTGTTTGATTATAAGAAGGTATGAGATCAATTCAAAATACTTTTTGAATCCCTTCTCTCGATATTGTTGCTGCAGGAGCAAGTTCGAGGCATAGAAGGTGTGAGAAATTTTTTTCTAACATATCTTCGTCAGTAATAATTCCTCCACATAATTTCAATTGGGATGTAAATTTAAACATTACAGAATTATATTCACTTATTGATTTGAAATCTTGTAGACTCAAATGTAACCAATCATATCAGACTTTAAGAAGAACAACTAACCTCAGGTGGTTATATTTTTTCTTTAAGTTATTCCACAGATCAAGAGAATCTTTAACTATAAGACATTCGACTTTCAAACTATCATCAAGATGATGACGGAGGAAAATCATTGCTTTGGCATGGTTTTGGGCAGTAGTCTCATTTGTTTCCATAAGGTGTCTCCAACACCTATTGCATCAAGATGCATCTCGGCATCGAGAACTTATAATAAATAATTATTTTCAGAAATGTCAAGATGTACAAATTCAAATTTAGTAAGATTAGTCATAAGAAAAGTAATTAATAAACAAACTTTTTTAAGTATCATTTGAACAATAAGGTCTTCCACTTCACCATATCTCATGAAGATGGTAGAGTCGTGTTGATAATGTATTATAAAACTAAGTCAAAATTATCAAATTTGACTATAAACTAACTAAAGTAAGAAATATAGTAAATGTAGACAAAGGAAAGTAGATGAGAAATAGTATAAAATTCTCTAATGTTCTCTATTACCAACTGGTATTTTCACCTTAAAAATGAGGTACCAAAATCTCCTATTTATAGTGTTACAAGATGGGAGATTCATGAACAAATACTTAATATGACACATGAATTATATAAATCAATGAACCAAGGGAAAATACCTCACATAATCCAATGTAACTAAGGGGATGAATAACACATTTAGCAATGTACTTGGAGGAAAGAATGGACATCCATCCTTCCTCCTCTTTCTCTACTCTTACTCACATCTCTCCTTCCTTGTCCCCTGCCTTTCTACTCCAATCTCCATTTGCCCACCCCCTGCCTTCTTCTTCTCCCTTCCTTCTTGCTTTCCTTTTCTTCTCTATTCCCTTTTGTTGTCACTTATGGATTGATTTCAAAATTTTAGTTGTTGTAGCATTGGATTTGGAAAATTGTTGGAACAGATTAGAGGATTGTTTGATAGAATTGATGGTTTGGGAAACTTTATTCTAAAAAAAATATGATTTAGGCCTTTGTTCGGGTCATTGGAGAGGGTGGTGTTGAGCTCATTGGCACAGGGATGGTGATACTACTAGCCCAATGAATCGAAGAAGAAAGAAAAAGAAAAAAAAAAAAGATAAGTAAATAGATTTATATATTTTGGATATTTTTACCCTTTATATAATTCACATGTCTCCCATGTGTTTTGGATAATGAACAATTTAATGTCTTGAACTAATAGGAGTAGTCTCCGAATTTTAAGAGTTCAATGACCATTTAGTTCACAAAAAAATTTAATTGGTAAACTTAATAACTTAGGAAAGTTTAGTGGGCCGTAAAACTGTTTGCCCAACTTTTTATTCATAAATCTTGAACAAATGAAGATTAATTAAACAAACGGCGCCGTTTTAATGCACACCTTCGTCTTCTTGACTGGAAGGCGCCCATGTACCTCCTACGCATCAAAAGAAAAGATAAGGTGAACCATCTCAAAACCCAAAAAAACAGCACGAACCATTTCTGCCCACAATCCTCAGAAAATGGAGGCCAATCTCTTCACCTTACCTTCTTCCACCCTCCCTTCCACCTCCCACAATCTCTCTCTAAAATCCCACTTCAAGAACCCCTTTCCAGTCTAACAACCCCACAATGTTTGTGTTCTTTCTTTAACTGCTGATGGCAGCCATCAGCAGAACCAAGAAAGAAGAAACAGTTGAATCAGTCAAAAAACAGCTCCAAGATTGCTATCTCGTAGCTGGAATTGGCTACAAAGGGTTCACAGTGAAACAATTCCAAGAACTCAGAACCGAACTGCCAGAATCCACAAAACTTCTTGTTGCAAAGAACACTCTTGTTTACAAAGCCATTGAGGGGACTCAATGGGAAGCCCTGAAGCCATGCATGAAGGGAATTTATGAATGTTTGGTTGTTTGTCCATAGCGAGGAAATCCCAGCCGCTTTGAAGCCTTATAGGGAGTTTCAGAAGGAGAAGAAGTTGGAAGGGAATGACTTTACTGGGGCTGTTTTTGAAGGGAAGTTTTATGGGCCTGAGGAGTTTGAGGCCTTGGAGACTTTGCCTTCAAGAGCTGAAGTTTATGCTAAGATTTTGGGAGCTCTTAAGGGCCCTGCTTCAGCTGTTGTTGGGACTTTGCAGGCCCCTGCTAGGAATTTGGTTATGACTCTTCAGGCTTATGTGAAGAAGTTGGAGGAGGAGGGTGCTAGTTCATGAGCTTAGTTGGTTGATTTTGTTGTTTTGCTATTGGTAGAATTGTTTGCCCTGTAAGTTTTTGCTATATTGAGTACATTTTTATTTTTATGACATTCTATTCAGATTGTAGATTATCTCTTGTTTGTTATACAACTGGAGAAAGATTTTTTAACATCTGACTATTTTTACTTGTCTCTTGTTTGGCTTTAGTATTTAAGGGGTGTAATTTTTTAAGCAGTGTTGATTGTTGGGATAAAACTGTTCATGGTTCTCAGTTGTATGAAATTCAAATGTTATCTGTTGCAAGGAAAATTTGATAAGGTTTGGATTTATGGACTAGGTATGTAGGTTCTGCCTGACCATACATTTGTGTTCTAGAAATGACTTATGACTAATTGATTAATGTCCACATAATGGTGATGCTCTAGAAGGTTAAAATGCTATGGTGTTGTTATTCGTGCTTATAACTCCATATTTATGGTTTAGTGATTGTTTTGGTCCCTTGATCGAATGAGAGACAGGTGTGTGTTATCTCATACTAATGAGTTGAGTCTTTAAAATTGTCAGAATTTCACGTCTGTGGCATTGTAAAATGAAAATGCTTTTATATGCTTTTATGAATTGGAAGGGCTTTACTTTTGTAGTTGCTGATGATTGTCCTTTAAATTTGAGGAACATTCTTTTGGAAGATGTTAGAGGGATTAGTTTTCCCAGATTGGTCTGTATGAATGATCTGACTTTGTTTTTGTTTATGTCAAAATCTCTTTCCTAAACATCCAACCCCAAACCCCCCCAAAAAAAAAAAAAAAAAAAATTTGTGAAGGTCTACTTTTGATTAAAGATTTATTGGTATATAAATACTTTAGTGTCTTTGGAAACATCTAGGTATCCAATTTATCGATCTGAATCCCTTCTAGTAGTATAGAGGTTTTCTCAGCAACAATTGAGGATGTGAAACCATTACCCCATTCTGATATGATTTCAGAGAATAAGAGTTTACATGAATAAGCCCTAGTTATGCAATAAGAGTTAGGAACAACAAGGATAATGCTATCAGGCTTTAAGCAATTCCTTTGTTTTGACTGACAGAATTGCTAAGGCTGATGTATAGATGATACAGATTTCGCCTTATGCATGCCTGTTTGCACATGCAGCATATTTCAGCATGCCTGTATTACCTTGATATCTGTGGCAGTTCAACACTATGAGAAGGAATAATTCAGTAACCCTTTGTTTTGACTAGGATGAAACATCATAGTTGACTACTTTGTGAAGGAAATGAAAAAACTTGTCTAGCTATGCAACATAAGATCTTTACTTCTATTTCCAGTTCTTCTTTCACAAGTATGAGATTTAGAGCCATTAAAGTAAATAATTGGAAATTAGACTTGAACCTTGAGTCCCTGACTGGTATATGTTGTGCTTGGAGTAGTTATAGATGCTCTAAACATAATAAAAGTATAGCATTTGAAGCTTTATTCAAAATTCTGATACAGCAAACCAGTTGGTGTTATTTTGCATTGGTCAACCTATCAACATGAGCAAGTTAACTAGCCCATCAACATGAACAGGTGTAGTTAACTCTGTACTTTGGATAATTGTGACACTGCAGAAAGTAGAACACTACAGGATAATCGCATAAACTAACATGATCTTGCTGGGATATTGATTGGTAGGGGATGATTATATATTTATATTATATTTTCTCCAGTTGTTGGAGATAACAATTGTAGATGGATTCCTGAGGACACATTCACAATTATTATGTTCTCATTTGTCAGCTAGAACATTTGTTAATGAAGTTACAGTTTCTAAGATTAGAGAAACTCTGTAATCAATCCTTATTTTTGCGTTGTTTGGCATTTTGTCTATTAGCGAGGAGAACCTCAGGTCAACTCTGACTGTGACTGGAAAGTTGTTTCGTGAACATCCCAGTTTACCACTTTCATTGTTTTGTGTCGGTGCCTTGGTCGTATTCCATCTGCTTGCTTGAAATTATAGTTGTAATAACAAGATTTATGAACTACATGACCTATAATGTAATAGAGAATTCATGTACCCTGGTTAAAATTCAATTCATGTTCATCAAGCTCAAGAAATCTTGATTGGAACTCCCTTCTTTCCCTCCCCAAGCTACTTATTACAAGGAGACTCCAAAACACTAGTTGAACCACACCTAATCCCCACTGTCCTGTTTTGCTATCTGCTATCATGCCGGGGGTTGTACCAAAATTTTTTGATCAAACGTCTGTGAGATTGTTTTCGAGTTTCGTTCTTGAAGCATTCTTAATATTTGCAAGTCATTAGTGTAGAGGAACTGTTGTCTGTGATACTGGCATCGAACTATCGAAGCTGCTGACTTTCATTAGTTTCTTATCAGGTCCTTTAGCTATTGTTCTTGAGAAATGACCTGGTTTGGCCCATTTCTGGAAAGAAGTTTTTACGGGAAAGATTTGAACCCACACGTACGCAAAAAACTCACCGACCTTTACCACTAAGCTACCGGAACGGGTGCGAATTTTTCTTTATTTTTTAAGCTTCCCCCTCCCCTAATAAGAAGCATCTTCCAAAATACCAAATAGATGTGACTTAAAATTTGAGATGAACTCAGTATCCGCATTTCTCTTAATCAGCAATGGCAAGGCTCAGGTTTATTTTGGGATTATTGCTATAGTTTTTTTTTTGTTTTTTTTTGTCTGAGACAGGTACATTTTGTCAAAAATCTAGCAAGGTAATTGCAAATAGATTTGCAAGCACAGAGGGAGCACGAAATTTACAAGTGCTGTAGTATATTGTTCTCTAACAAGTACATTCTTACTATTTCCCAGTGAATATGACCACATTTCCCAAAATATGCTCTCACATGGGCACTTTGGTTCTTCTGGCTCTTGCTACAAATCCTATTGAAACAAATTCAGACAAGAGATGCTAACTTTACAATTGAAACAAGGAAGGTGTCAGATTTCCAACATAGTGGAGATAAAATTTAATAGTAAATTACTTCTTATGTTTTAAATAATTGTTGCTTGAGTTAATTTGTTTTGTTTTAAAATATTTGTTGTGTTAGGAAATCAAAGTATTAAATGATATATTTTTAATTTTTACTCTTAATATTATATTAATATAGGGAAGATTATGTATTTAATATATTAATATAAAATGATATTTTAGTCATTTTGAACTAATTTTGTGTAAAATTAATACAATTTAATATTTTTTTTAATATGTGCACACTAATTAAAAAAATGCGATAATTATTTTAAAATCGAGGAGTATCATAAACAACTAATCATCCTCAGAGACCCCTTTAGCACGAATACAAACTCAGAGTAATGTAGTCTTGAATTCTCTTCGCCCTTCATACTTAAAATGGGGTTAATATCACTTTATCCCCTAAACAAGGTGGATAATTACACTTTGTACTCTTAAACAATAAAAATATACATTTTGCTTCTCTTGATACTATTCATTTATTACTAATATTAAAATCATTAAGATAATCTAGTTAAATGACTAAAATGCCCTTAGTACTATATATTGATTTTTCATATATTTAAATTTTAATAATGATGTGATAATTATTTAAAAATAAGCAAAAATAAAGTATATAATAGTTCAATATAATCTTATCAATACATTTTTTGGTCATATTTTTAAAATTTTTTGATTTCATTTTATATTATTTCGAATTTGAATATTTAACTATAGTGGTAGATTAATTCCCAAATGATTGATTTTCTATTGAAAAATTTTCATTAAAGGTATTGTATGAAAGTGATACAAATATAAAATTTTTTGATTTTTTATTTCTCTTAATATTTTACATTTTTAATGTTTGGCTTAACCTATGCAAATTGTAATATCGGATAAAATATAATTCAACATTTCCTCTCAATTTCACTCTTTAAAGTCAAAGATATGAATGTGTTATTATATTATATTTTTCCCTAATTCTTTTATAACTATAAAAAATTAATTAAATAAATAAATAATCAAAATATAATACTAAGGGCATTTTAGTCATTTAACTAATTTTTTTTATATTTTAAAATTTTTAAATGATGAATAATGTGAATAGGGAGTAAAATGTATATTTCTATAATTTAAAGAGTAAAGTGTAATTACACACCTAATTTAAGAAACAAAGTGTTATTAACCCTTAAAATACTGAAAGTGTACCTTGAGTGTGACAATCTCGTAGGAAAGAAATCTATGCAAACATTTTGGTAGATGTAAGTAATGCAATATAGGCTTCACATTCTTACAGAAAAAGTTTACCTCCTTACAAATTATCACAATCATCATTAAAGGAACTCTTCGGATACTAACACTGAGTACTTTGATTACCGTCTCAAACTCAAAATAGTGGTAAAGTGTTAGCACCCTTGGCATGATTTCACCCATCGGCAAGGCCGCGTGTATGCCTGGCCCAAACGGCTTGCACGTCGGCTAGGCAGACTGCCTATCGACAAGGCAGGGTGGGAGATTGGCAAACGGACGTGGGCCGACTTGAGTCGTTTGCTTGCTAAATGTTCCTAAACTATGCCTTGGTGTTTTGGAAGTCCTTGGGGAAGTTTTGGCATCATTTGGACCAGTTTCGATGGGGTCTTGAGTGGCCCGAATGGCTCTCCTGATTTTCAAAAAATTGGTGTCAACTGCTGTCACTTGGAATTTTTTTTTCAAGCCTTATATAGGGAAGGCATGCTCACTCCACTTCCCGGGCGCCCAGTAGGCTAGGCCACCAGGTGGGTTGGACGCCCTGTGGGCAGTCTTGGGGGAACCTTTCCCCATGCTCTATGAGAGCTAGGCATGGTTGTATGGCTTCGGGATGGATGTTGGCAAACGTTGTCTTTGTGGCAGCTTGAGGGCACGAACGAGGTAGGTAAACGTTGGCAAACGGGTAGTGACTTGAACGGACCCGTGTATACATGCACACAAGTTGGACATAGCTTGTGGCATTCTTGGGCATTGTTGGGAGCCCAAGTGAAGCCTTGTGGGTGACAAGGCTGGTCGGAAAAAGAGTTGGCTGAGGAACGTAGGCAACGGCTGCCTACGTGCTGGACAGTTGCGGGAAACGGCTAGGCAGCGTGCACGTCGCGCAAGTACACACGCACGGGAGCTAGAAATCAGTGGAAGTTGACTCTCGTGGCTGGGTGGGACTACTTGGCTGAGCTGGTTGGTTGCATGTGAAAGGAATTGGCTGGGAATGCTGGCAGCACGTGGAGAAGTGCTTAGTAGGCGGTTATGGGCAGTTACCACCTTCTGAGGCATGGGCATACCAGGTGTGCTTAGCCAGGTGTGTTTTTGTTTGTCCAACAAAGCTAGGCGGTTGGGCTTGTCAACCGTATTGCTCCTATAAAAACGTGGTAGTCAGAGACTTGGCAAGCCATTGGTGGTAACATTTAGGCCAAGAGTGTTCTGCGTACCACCTATTTATAAAAAGTCCAGTTGTAAGTTTTTGACAGAATAAAAGTGTTACAAGGGTTGGCCTTGGACCGTAAATTGCTTGTGTGTTGTTTACTTTCATTTGGTTTTGTTTTGCTTTTGTATGTTGCCTAAATTTCGTGCTTGTGTGTGCAACGGTTGCTATAAACGAGTGAAAACGAAACACGAATGTTGGACGCGTTGGTTGACCAAAGTTTGCTGGGCGAAATTTTGGTGCCATCACAGGCTTCTTCTTCCGCCTTGGCATGTCGGATTCGTGTCAAGTAAAAGTTTTGCGACAATTGTGGTATCAGAGCACCTGGTCGAAGTGTTCTGGTTGTTCTTTCGATGGCTGGTGGCACGGTGGAACGAGTTTACCCGTTGTTAGAAGTGCTGGTAGACCAACTAATGGTGCAGTTGGGCAAAACCCCAGAAGGCTATGTGTTGCGTAGTTCGTTGAACGAGACAAGGGGTGCACTAGAAGCTGTTCGTGCTCATTTCCAACAACTTGAACAGGCATAGAATGCCAAATTTGAAACTCTTGCATGGCTACAAGACGAGATGGCTATGTTGAGGAGGGCATTTGCTGTTGCGGACACGGTTGGTTCCACAAGCCATTCTTCAAGGGCCAAGGTAAAAGTTCCTGACCCAAAACATTTTAATGGTGCAAGGAGTGCTAAGGAGTTGGAAAACTTTATCTGGGACATAGAGCCATACTTCAAGGAGGCGGGTGTGCCTGAAGAGGAAAAAGTGTCCATCACAAGCATGTACCTTGCTGGTGATGGGAAGCTTTGATGGGACGCAGGCTGGTGACGAAACCGTTCCTCAAATTTCAACGTGGGAGGCGTTGAAAACGGAACTAAAGAGACAATTCCTTCCTACTACCACTTGTCATGGCTTGCAAGAGAAGCACTACGAAGGCTGAAACAGACGGGTAGTGTTCGTGACTATGTGAAGCAATTTAGTTCTTTGATGCTGGACGTTCGTGGGATGTCCAAGGATGATAAGTTGATCAATTTCATGGTTGGCTTGCAGAAGTGGGCTCAAGCAGAGTTGCAAAGGCAAGGTGTCTAGAACTTGCAGTAAACCATCACTTCGGCTGACAGGTTGGTTGATTTTCAGGGAGTCACCAACGAGGCTGGCAAAGGTGGAAACAACTACCATAAAAAAAAAGACCCTAAGCATGGCAATGACAAGTACAAGATGAAAAGATAGCTGTGGTGACTGAGACCGAGGCCGGTAAGGTTCCTTTCGTTAAAGATAAAACTAACAAGTTTAGTGGTTATTTTATTTGCAAAGGGCCACACATGGCAAGGGAATGTCCCAAGAGAGAGCAGTTTAGTGCTGTAGTAGCCAACAAGGAAGGTCCGTCTTGTGCTAGGATGGGTTCCTTGCAGTTGGTGTGTGACAGCTACAATTCTGAAACCAATTCTCTTAGGTGCTGATAAGTACAGGGGTCTTTTGGGTGCAAGGACATGGCAGTGGGTAGGCTGTCGGGTGCTAAGTAGAGGCGGGATGCTTAGCTAAGATAGTGCTAGTAGCGGGTGGTTGCTAGGCAAAACGGGCAAGAGGATGCTTGTTGTCACAGTTGGAAATGTAGCAAACAAACACTACGAGACTTGATCAAAATCAGTAGGACATGGGGTCTTGCTGATTGTGGTAGCCGAAACACAAGTGGGGGAGTGTGCTATGTTGCTGTGTTGGTCTTGGTTTCATCTAGAAATCAAGGCAAGTCTTTTGTGTGGACAAAGGGCGGGCATTGTGCATGGTGCCTTGGCTGTGTGTTGGCCAAAAATCAAGGTTGGGAAAACAGAGGCAAGCCATGTTGGTTTCTTACCGAAGCCCGGAGACTAACCCATAGGGTCTAAAAAATGTGCAACGGGTAGTTCGTATGGTGGAACATAAGTGGTAAAATGCTTCTGTCCTAGTGTAAATTATTCAAGTTTCCATTTTACTTGTTTAATTTTATGACACGGGAGTACCAAGTGACTGATGTTGTTGCTAAGTGATTGGCAGAGTATTTTGTGTACTTCATTTTGTTGCCTAGGTACATTGTCTAAACTAAGGCATGTTGGCTGGACAATGTGACAAACTTGATGTTGGATTCAAAGTCGTGGCAACAAATGCAACTTAAATGAAGGCTGAATAAAAAAAAAAAAGAGGCTTGCAGTCACAAACTTAACCAAATGAATAGGCAAAAATGCTGAAGCTGTGTGGGAAAATGGGCAACAGGACTGCACAGTGGTGAGGCTGGTGCAAACTTCAGCAAATGTGGGAGTTCTGATCGGGTTGGCAAATGCCAATGCTTGGGGGTTGGCTGCTTGGCATTGATGAGGGCATCAATCTCTTCAAGTGGAGGAGGTTTGTTAGTACCCTTGGCATGATTTCACCTATCGGCAAGGCCACATGCATGCCTGGCCCAAACGGCCTGCACATCAGCTAGGCAGATATGCGTGCCTATCGGCAAGGCAACGTACGAGATTGGAAAACGGCCGACTAAAGTCGTTTGCGTGCTAAGTGTTCCTAAACTATGTCTTGGTGTTTTGGAAGTCTTTAGGAAAGTTTTGGCATCATTTGGACCAGCTTTAATGGGGTCTCGAGTGGCCCGAATGGCTCTCCTAATTTTCAAAAAAATTGGTGTCAATTGCTGTCACTTGGGATTTTTTTTCCAAGCCTTATATAGGGAAGGAATGCTCACTCCACTTTCTACGCGGCATGTGAGCAAGCCCTTGTAGGCCAATAGGCGGGTTAGCCACAATCTTGGGAACCTGTCCCTATGCTTTATGAGTACTAGGCAAGGTCGTGTGGCTTCGAGACGGATGTTGGCAAACGTTGGCTTTGTGGCAACTCACGGGCACGAACGAGTTGGGTAAACATTGGCAAACGGGCAGTGGCTCGAACGGACTCGTGCACACATGCACACGAGTTGGGCATAGCTTGTGGCATTCTTGGGCATTGTTGGGAGCCTCTCAAGTTAAGCCTTGTGGGTGATAAGGCTGGTCTGAAAAAGAGTTGGCTGAGGAATGTAGGCAACGAGCTACCTACGTGCTAGACAGATGTGGGAAACGGCTAGGCAGCGTGCACGTCGGGCAAGTGCACACTCACGGGAGCTGGCAATCAGTGGAAGTTGACTTCTCGTGGCTGGGTAGGACTACTTGGCCGAGCTGGTTGGCTGCATGTGCGAGGAATTGGTTGGGAATGCTGGCAGCACGTGGAGAAGTGCTTAGTGGGCGGTTATGGGCAGTTACCACCTTCTGAGGCATGGGCATGCCAGGTATGCTGCTAGTTGGCTAGGCAGCCTAGTTGTAGCATTTTTGTTTGTCCAGCAAGCTAGGCGGTTGGGCTTGTCAACCGCATTGCTCCTATAAAAACGTGGTAGTTAGAGATTTGGCAAGCCATTGGTGGTAACATTTAGGCCAAAAGTGTTCTGCATACCACTTGTTTGTAAAAAGTCCTGTTGTAAGTTTTCGACGGAATCAAAATGTTACAATGGTAGTGGTGGCCTTGGGCATTAAATTGCTTGTGTGCTGTTTACTTTCATTTGGTTGTGTTTTGCTCTTATTCGTGCTTTTGTGTTAGTGAGTGCTTGTGTGTGCAACGGTTGCCATAAACAAGTGAAAACGAAACACGAGTGTTGGACGGGTTGGCTGACCAAAGTTTGCTGGTCGAAATTTTGGTGCCATCACAGGCTTCTTCTTCCGCCTTGGCACATCGGGTTCGTGTCAAGTAAAAGTTTTGTGGCATAAAGTAAATGAGATTAAAACTTGTATCGACAATTCAGACAAATGGACGCAGGTTGTGTTGAGTTTTTCTTAAAATAATCGGTTTCAAACTCAAGTAAAGGAGGAGAGTTACGTTAAATCGACATCCAACGTAAAATTTTATCAATCTTATGAGATGAGTTCATTACAATATTGCGTTAATGTTAGGACGTTTTTCGTAAATGACGCATCGCATTGCCTGAGTGCTGTGAATAGTAGGCAGGGGTTGTTACATCTTCATGGGGATCTGGATGTAGTAGAAAATAAGCAAAGGTGCTCATAAAATAGGGGAAGGGTAGTGGGGAAGAAAAATGCTCAGGAAAATAAGATTAGAATAGGAACTTGAAATATTGAAATTTTTACTAATAAATCAATGGAGGTGGTAGATACAACGATTAAGAGAAGAATTAATATTTTGTGTAAAAAAAAAGACAAAATGGGTAGGAAAATAGCATAAACTATTAGATAATTCAGATTTTAAACTTTGATACTCAAGATTAAATAGAGCTAGAAATACGGTAGACATTATTGTAGATGGGTCGATGAAGCGCAAAGTAGTGCAGGTTATTAGGAAAGGATATAGGATTATGTCTCTCAAACTAATTTTAGGACGTGAAACTATAAATATCTTTAGCATCTATGCGCCTCAAGTAGGTCTAAGTGAATACATTAAGGTTATGTTTTGGGAGGGTTTAGATGAGATGATAGATAGTGTCCCCCAAATTGAACAAATTTTTATAGGAGGTGACACCCTAAATAGATATGTGAGAAGACATAATAAGAATTATGAAAAAATGCATAGTGGATATGGTTATGGGAGGAAAAACAAAGAAGGAAAATCAATTTTGGAGTTTGAAAGAACATTCAATCTTTGCATTATCAATTATTTTTTAAGAGGAGGGAGGAACATTTAGTTGTATTTAAAAGTGGATCAACAAAGTCACAGATTGACTTTCTCCTCACAAGAAAGAGAGGTATGAGGGTTTTTAGATATTGTAAAATTATATTTGGAGAAAATTTAATCTCACAACATAAGTTTTTGGTGGTGGACTTAATGTTTAACGTCACATTAAGAGAAGGAACCAACCTAAATTATCTAAAATTAAGTAGAAGAATTAAAAAAATGAAAAAGAAGAAATTTTTATGAAAGTTTTGTTAGGATAAAATATTTGAAACTTACAAGGAGAATCTGATACTTTATAGAATGATATGACAATTAAAGTGAGAACAATGGCTAAAAAGATATTTAGAGAGTCAAGAACTTATGCCCCCATGAACAAGGAATTTGGTGGTGGGATGAAGGTGCACAAGATAAAATCAAAGTTAAGAGGGCTAATTATAAGGTTTTATATAGTTGTAGAAGTGAAGAAAATATTGAAAATTATAATCTTGCTGACAAGGGGGCCAAAAAGGTTGTAAGTGAAACGAGAAATAAGATTTTTGAAAATTTTTACTAAAAATTAGAATCTATGGAAGGAAAGCAAGATATTTATAAAATTGCTAAAGTAAGAGTTCATAGGACGACGGACTTAATCCAAGTCAAGTGCATTAAGTCCTTATTTATTTACATTAGTAGTAAATGAACTTACAAGGCACATATAGGAAGAAATATTATGGTGTATGTTGTTTGCAGACGATATTATTTTAGTAGAAGAAACAAAAGATGGGGTCAATACTAAATTCGAGATTTGAAGAAAGGCACTTGAGGCAAAATGGATTAGACTTAATAGATAGAAAATAGAATATATGGAATTAGATAAATTTAGCAAGAATGTACATAAGAATAGAATAAGGGTTAGTACCAGAAATCAATAGATACCCATAAGAGAAAATTTTAAATGTTTAGATTCAATTCTTCAGAGTGATGTTGTATAGATCGAGATGTTGACTAAATGGAGAATGGCATCGAGAATATTATGTGATTGCAAAATTCTGAGTTTAAATGTTGGATAGTGAATTACACACATCAGCAAAAGATGAGAGTAGCAGAAATGTAAATGTTAAGATGAATGTGTGAGTATATTAGGATTGACAAGATACAGAATGAGCATATTCATGATAAGATTGGAGTAGCACCTATTGATGAGAAGATGAGAGAAACACGTTTAAAGTGGTTAAATCATGTGCTAAGACAATCAATAGAAGTACTTGTCGGCGAGTAGAATTTAGAGAGATTAGTCAACACACAAAGAATAGGGGAAGACCGAGGAAGACTTAGTGGGTAACTTGTAAAAAAAATATAACTCATCTAAAAATTAAGTAGGATGTCATAAATAATGATTCATGACAGGCCGTAATAGAATAATAGAATTCATGTAATCGACCCTACTTATTGAAAATAAAACTTTATTTATTGTTTGGATGTGGGCTACGTCTAATCACAGGATGCTAGATTGCATCTAAAATTTAATTAAAACATAGTTAGCCACTGTCTAATTGAACACGTGTGAGTCCAAACATTCGGCTCATCTGTATGAAATGTAGTCTGGATGTAAAATGTGACTCAATTGGTTGCCCTCTAATTGAACACTACACGTTCGGTTCACTCGAAAAATGTATTCTGGATATAAATGTGATGTAGGAGTGATTTTATTATTATTGTTATCTTCTTAGTAAGTATTAACCTAGGTGCCTTCCCCTTTTTTTTTTTTGATAATAAATTTTTGTTATTAAATGCAAGAACTTTTTTAGTTGCATTTAATAAAAAAAAAAATCATATAAATAATCACTCAAATATTCCTAAAAATATTTTTTTATTTTTTCGAATATAAAATAATGAGTTTTGATCCCTCTAGAAAAAGTTTAAACGTATAATTTTTATCTTTGAGCTCAATTTCGGTGATATTTTGACTAGAAAATACTTCATGTTCAACTCAATTTTTGAATTAAAAACAAACTTCTTCTTTTTTTTTTTTTTCATTTCTCCCCAAATAAATCCCGCAAAAATCACATTTTTCATTTCCACTCTTTTAACATTTCAATTGATTTAACCCAATTAGAATTAGGATTCTTACATTTATTAGGATCTCGAACACAAAATTTCGTTAAGCAGGTCATGGAAGAGATGAAAGAGGCCGATTGCTTTGCGATATGGGAAGTTCATAAAACTCAGAACTTGAAGGATCAATACAAATTCAGGAAGGAGATTTTTTAATTGCAGAGATTTTTGAAGTACCCTTGTTATCTTTTTAAGAATTAAATGTGTAAAAGAATAGTGGGTTTCTGTTGATTTCTTTACATTTTATTGTAAAATCTCATCATAATTCGTCTTTTGTTTTGTTACGCTAATTTTAGGTTGATAAAAGTAACTGTAGTTTCTTTCGGTGCTTCGACGAAGATACAACAAGCAGGAAAGAACGGATATTATAGATAAAAGTAGAAATGATGAAGCTGAAATTAAGAAAAGAAATGGTAGGGAGAAATCAGATATTATTGTTGGTAGCACTTTTATTTTTTTGATTGATGTTTTCCATGAATAATCAGTACAAAAAATGCATGAGAGATTTTATCATGTTTTTTTAGTTAAAATATTACAAGAATTGTGCTTAAGAATTAAAAACATACCCATACGTTTAGAATTTAAAGACAAAATTTATTATTTTATATTTGAGTGATTAAAAAAATATTTTTAAATATTTATACTATTTTTTTTTGAACTGGATACCCGGATTCAGAATCGGAATGGGTTCCAAACCTTTATACTCCACTAATTAGGTACGGGTACCGGTTTCAGATATGAGATGAGAAAAGTCGAGCCCGGGTTATAATTAGGTAACCCATCATTTCCCCCAATTTGGTTTTCCTCTCTCCACGTAAAGACGATCTTCTTCTTCATCATCATCATCGTCTTTACTGGCTCACACTCGCCCAAAATCAAAATTTGCAGCAGCAGCAGCTATTCTTTCTCATGGCAATTCAGTTGACCACATAAATACAAGGAAACGAAAGACTGCAAATTCCATTTCTCCAAATTTGGTTTTCTTCTTTCCTCCTCTATTTTTTTTTTTCAAAAACCAAAAAAAAAAAGGTCGGTGGGGAGAAGAAAAAAATGGACGATTACACAAGAGAAATGATGGACCTGAAGACCCTCGTCACTCGAACCCTTGAAAAGAAAGGCGTTCTCGCCAAGATCCGTGTATTTTATCAACTCCCCTCTTTTTTATTTTTTTTTATTTTAAAAATTCTGTTTTGCTTTTTTTGTTTTTAAGGTATTTTTTTAATAAATTCTATGTTGAAATTCCTTTAATTTTATCTTCCAACAATGCATGGCAGATCAGATTCGTACACCATATGTTGAATGACAAAAAGGGTTTTTATTTTTTATTTTTTATTTGCAATATTTTTAAAATTTCTGTTCTGCAATTTATTTGTTTTTCTTTCTCATGGGTATTTTTGTTTTTTGGTTTACAAGCAAGAGGAATTACAGCTAATTAAGTCCTATGTAGTGCCTCTACTGTTTAGCATTGTTTTCATAACACAATTCAAGTGCCGAAAAAAAGTAAGAGGAGATTGATGGAGGATACTGATATTTCATGGAAACACGTTACAGATTGATATTTTTTACTGTTTTCTTGTCAAATTTTGATTAGAATATAGGAGGAAGGTCAAAGAATTGAGTTAAGAGGCATTAGTTAGTTGTATTTTGGTTAAATCTTTAAGCTTTATAAATTTAGTCTATAAAGGGGTTTTAGTTTTTCGAGATGGTATATTCAATTCAATATTGTAGTACAAGGCGTAAAGCTGCAAGCTTTGCTTTGTTTTAAACAAGTTTGCAGGTGGGGTTTCTATTTAGACCGTATAATAGCTATTTTGTTTCGGCTTTTAGGAAATTATAGCTCGGGACGGTCATTTTAGGTTGAAGATATTGAAGTTGACAATGAGAATACTAAGTTATAAGATGATGATATGTCTCTTTATCAAGTGTTTATATGTTTTACATTTTATTCCTCGTGATTTTTTGTTTCTGAAGGTAGAAGCTTAGAATTGTGGTTATTTTCTTGTTGCATTTGATTTGTTTTGCTAGGCCGAGCTGAGAGCAAGTGTTTTTGAGGCAATTGAAGAGGAGGATAGGGCAATTGAAAAAGATGAAGGTTTGCCCGCTGCTTTGTTGGGTAGCTGTAATGAGCATGCTAAACAACTCCATAATTCTCCTTCAGGTTCTTGTTTAATGCTGTTGCTTTGATATTTCTCACTTATCACAATTCCATGTTCTTTCTTAAGGATGGTTGCTCTTCAAATGTCTTTTTATTGGTTTACCAAAAACTTGTATTATTGATGATGTGCATACAATTTGATTGATTGTGTTATCTAATCTCTTTAGGTGAAGTCTGGGAGTATGATGCTATAAGAAAGTAACCCGTGTTTATTCTAGTGCCGATGTATTTGCTGTAATTTCAAACTGTAAAATATATGTTTTACCATCACGGAAACATATCATGCAGTCTTGGCTGAGGTGGTTCCTATTCTAACATACTTATGCCTTTTATCTGTGAATATGTCCTAAATTCAGGGAGGCTGCTAACTGCCCTTATATGTGAATATTTGGATTGGGCTTCACTAAGCCACACACTAAAAGTTTACTTGCCTGAGTGTAATTTGGTAAGTTATTCGCTTCATTTACTGCATTTTGCAAAATTGTATTCTCTTTCATTTTTCTGATCCAGCTTATTGATCTTTTGATTGCAGGCAAAGGATTCCTGGAAGTCTGAATTGAAAGATTTTAGTAGCAAGAATGGATATGATCTTAACAGGAATGGAGATAGTGGTCCTTTGCTTTTAGATGTTCTTGAAGGATTCTTGAAGTATGAGGTCTGATACCGTTTCATTCTTTGTTTATGCTCATCTATATATCTTAAAGAATATTTACCACACACTTTTGTATGCTTCATTTATTGAAATTATAATATCATCTGAATTTTACATTAGCACAATGTCCAAGATTCTGTTTGACTTTTTTCTTTTACATTTTATAAGATTAACAGCTTGATCTAAAGGGCAATGACCTTTAGAATGTGATGATGCTCTGCTGAATACTTTACCCTTTTAAGGAGCTACTAGGATGTGTCTGTTGGTTTGTAGCTCGTGTAGGCCAAGCATCATTATCCATTTGCTACATCTTTTGTAATTTCATACATATATATAGAGACAAGATTCTTACTTTTTCTGAAGTATGAAGTTCAGGAAAGTTTATTTTTCTTCTGTGCATTGGATATATTTCATGATGTCCTTCTATTATTTTGGGTTAAGATATGATGGGTTATCTGATGCTGATTACATAGTAAGGCTTTCTTGCATTAGTTTTATTATGCGAATGAAGCAACAGATCCCTAACGGTCAGTTCTATGTATTTTTTTACGAAATCAAGAACTCTTCCATTGCTCGCTACATTTATACTAGTTGAATCACTTATGTATTTATGAAATATGAATTCCATATGCTTGTTGTGATGCAAGAGAATCCTGATTACTCTTCACAGAGTTCTCCAGACAGTATTCAATTGTACTTGCCACTATATTTTTATACTTGTCCATTTTTTCATTTCCTTGCTACTCTGGGACTGAGATTCTTTGATTGTTGTTTAACCTACCCCGTATAGGATTTTGGTATTCTGTTTACTTTTTGTCTAGATGTTTGAAGGGTAAGAACTTTAGCGTGGCACTTCGGTGCATCTCTTATTTCACTATTGATTTAGGATGAGAACCTACAAACTGACTGTGGTGCTATAATGATGTCCGATATTCAGATTTTTGGGCTTCTCGATGAATTTTTGTTGTAATTATGAATTTGAGTTGATTTCTACAATTGACCAATCATAGTTTTTTCTCTGCACCTGACAGAATTTATATTTTGTTCATCATGGATTGTACCTTTCAGATGAAGTTTTAACTTTATATCACAGATCTGATGCGTCTTATTGCAGAATTTGTCTCAAGCTAGGGGTGCAGGAAGGAGACTAACCACACCAGATGCAGAATCTCTGTCCAACATAGAGACTAGAAATACTAGGAGACCTTCATCCTCATCTGTAGCTGGTGGCTTACCTCCTCTAGGAAGGTCCGTTACTCTCACTCTCTTTTGTTGTTCTTCCTCTTTTCTTCACCTTTCATGAATAACTTAATTCTTCTCAATACTGTTGCAGGCCACTTCCTTCTTCTCAGGCATCTGGTGAGTAGCCAATATTTGTAACGCTAGTTCCACAATAGCTGCTCGATATTGTATTCTCTAACATACTTGAAATTTCAGATAGAAGAGCTGGGACATCCATGTCTGGCTACAGGAAAGATGAATACAATTGGAGATATGACGGTGATGAGCTTCCAGAAGAGGTTGTCCGTGCATCAGCTGCCCTAGAAAACCTTCATAAAAGATGTTTGGATAGAAAAGCTCGAAATCTAACCTCCTCCTGGCGGTTTGTTTATCTACCCTCAGTTGAAGTTCTTTTGAATTTTTATCTTCAAAAAAAGTATATCTTGCACAAGTGAACTGTTAGCATTTTACTGGACAAAGCAACAAACTGTTCTTATGAATATTATTGGTACATCTTAGTTTGGATTACTTGGCTTCATATGGGAAGAAAGGAAAAGTTAATTCTTTTCTAGGAAAATCCCTTTCTTGGTGTTTGCTGCATGCATAATGAATTGATTCTTAATAAAAGGCAGAGAGGACAAATCTCGTAGTCTTCTTTGAGCACCAATAATCATCCCTAAATATCAGAAACTTGCACTAGACTAATGTGGCACAGAGATTAAATATCATCGCAGTTGAAGAGTCTGTGTCTGTGTATGTGTGAGAGAGAGAGAGTCTCCTTTTGTTCACATGCAATGTAAATCTGAAAAGTAGTGGAATGTTTATACAATTGATATATTACATAGGTAAAGTGGCTTGACGGTTTTGATTGTTGAGTTTTGTTATTAGGCAGGTCTTATGCTAACCACCCACCGGTTCCCTTCTGCCCCTTACACCCTCTAGGTGGTTTTATATTTGGTCCGCGATGTATGCAATATACTATGTTTGTTGCTGATGTATATTCTCTAATCAGCATGATATGTAGTTTAATGGATGTTTTTATGTTAGATTTGGTTATTTTCTTTCCCACTTTGAAGTTTCTGGTAACCTTATGCCCATGTGTTTGTGCTTGCCGTTATTCTTTTGGTTGAAACTTTTCTGTTGCCTTTTGTGGCATGTCTCAACTCAGTTTTTGAAATTTGATGCAGGCATTCCGGTAATGGAATTTCTGAAGATGATGGCAGGCTAGACAAGATATAACTGCTATAGTCTTTAAATTACTTATTTTGGATGGATTTTATTCTTTATCCATCTATAATTTAGGTCATGGGACGGGTGATGTAATTGTAAGATGAATATACATTTGTGCTTGTTCCGCTAGTGATTTGTGTGAGCTTTCTTCCTTTTGTGTGTTTCTTTTCCCAATTAAAGATTCTTTTTATCTTTGTCCAGTTGATTTTCTTTTATCTTCATGTGTTTTTCTTGTGTTCAGTATGAGTAGCTGAAGATGTTTGCAAAAAGGTTGAAAAGGCCAAAACTGTCTTCAGATATACAATTTATCTTAACATTCTAGTTTGGCTGTTATGATTGCTCCAATTTTTTTGTGGGAATGTTGAATCTGCAGCATTAGATGGTAAACTGAGTCTTAGCACTTGTACATTTGGCGACCCTTTTAGGAATACTACAAGTGAGTTTTGTCAATGCTGAAATCGGTGTAATTTTAGTTAGTAGAATGGCTTTTACCCTTGTTTTTTCGTCTTACTTCAAAGGGCCAACTAGGAATTGCATCCTCAAGTGTGAGAGCCTGTTTACATATACGTGGAACCACCTCGAGTCGCATATTCAAAATTTCAAATGTCATTGTGAATCGCGTGGTTCATTGAGATGTAAACATTTTTCTTTTATTTCCTTCCGTCAAACGTACCTTCTCTTAACTAGAAATCACTAGGTCAAAAGAAAACACGAAAGAAAGGAAATAACAACTGGAAAAGAAAGGCTGCTTATTCAAAGAAACCATTTCACAAATCAACAAGTATATATACATATATAAACGAAAAAAAGAAGTAAATGAAGTTAACAAATAACATATTGGTTAAGAATTTTTTTTTGAAACAAAAGTAATGTTTATTAATACCCTTAACTTCTTTTACAGTGGCAAAGGAGGTCCAATCATGCACAAAACAATTAGTGAAGAAGATTTCACTTCCAGAAGAAGCAGGATGTTTTTTCATCCAGATATTTGCAAGGTCGGAATTTTGAACCTCCGTCGGAGATTTGAATTTCGACTTCGAAATATGAAAAGTCTTATGAAAATCCTAACCAACTCACTTTAAAAATTACCACGTCATGTCTAATTTTGAAAATTAAAGAGTAAATTGAAAAAAAAGAATTCTCATATAATTTAATTAATAATCAGTTTTTTTTTGTTGTTTTTGTTGTTGGGTCTATAGTTTATAAATCTACAATTTACTCCGGTATGGTTTAGGTTCTTTTTTCATAAAATGTACCCAAAAAAAAATACCACTAACTCTATTACCCCTCGTCCCCAGAAACACCATTAGTTTAAAAGAGATAATATTTTGCGTTAAAATATATAATTAATCATGATTAGAGATTTATAATTGTAAAAATAATTTTTTAAATAAAAAAATATCAATTCTGTAATGATCATTTAACAATTTTATTTTAATTCAAATTATAAGAGAATCAATTATAAATTTATAAATCGTATAAGGTAATTTGAATATTAGCTAAAGTACATATTAGCCAAAATTAAACTCGTGTAAAATTTTCTTGGGCAGCTTTTAATAAATAGAAGACAGAAATCTGTCCTCCTCTTGAAAGCTGGAGCTGAACTGCAAAGCCTCTTTTCTTCAACGTCGTCAAGTCACTTCAATAGTCCTCTCCTCCTTTGTCTGTCTCCTCGCAACTCAAAAGACTTTCCTCCTTTTAATCTCTCAAACTTTCTTTCAAGAAATCAAAGCATAAATTCTTCTCTCTTCCTTTGTCCAAATTCCCACTTTTTTTTTTTTTTTTCCTTATTAAACTAAATTTGTTAAAAAATGGCGGTATTAAAATTAAAGCGCCTAATATCAAGAAGATTCACACGAACCTCCTCAGATATAATATTTAGCCCGTATTATTGGAATTCAATCAAGGGTTTTTCTTTGAAGTCTTCTTGCGAAGGTGGGATCCACTCGCCACCACCACCACCACCACCTTTATCTACTACCCCTCCTCCTCCGGCTCCAACTGTAATTTCAAATCCTCGTGAGGGCAGAAACGTCCAATGGGTTTTTCTCGGCTGTCCTGGTGTTGGCAAAGGCACCTACGCAGCTCGCCTTTCCACTCTCCTCGCCGTTCCTCACATCTCCACCGGCGATCTCGTCCGCCACGATCTTGACAGCTCTCCTCCCACGGACCACTTTCATCTCAGGTCTCTCTCTCTAATTTTTGAAAAGAATAAAAATTTGAATTGTGCTTGATATTTACCTTACTGATGATTTAGTGAGAAAGTGGAAAGTTAGAATTTTTGAGGAGAATTTTACGGTCTTTTAGCGAACTATTCATTTAGCTTTAAAAGGCTGTACAGTATAAGCATTAGCTTTAAAAGGCTGTACAGTATAAGCACGTGATATTGTACTGAATAAGCATTTAAAGCATCAAGGAATGATTTCCTAAAGGGACTATGTTGAGAATTTCGTGATATTGCCTGAAAGATATTTGATTAATTAATGTTGGTTGAAATAGAATTACCACAAATGTAGAGATCACCCCATATGTACAAAAATGGTATTATAATTTTTTAAATTTTGGATAGAGATTATTACAATTCCATTTGGACAGCTATTATCCGAGATATCATTTAGAATAATTATTGTAGTAACTTTTTAAGATGTGATATAGCTTGTGGGATAAAAAGGTAGTTGTTAAGAAATGATTACTAAATATTATTTGGAGAATAATGGATAGCAGGATGATTACACCAGTGACTAGTTCATGAATTGTGTAGAAAATTTTGTTTACACTGTCTTAAAAGCTAATGGCTATTTTTACCTTGATATTTATTGGTGAACCGATGTTAGTATGGAGGTTCTGATGGGGTAAGTAGCTTTTCAATTGTTTCGACGCATCGCACTTTGCACAGCGATCTAGGGTTAGTGATTGGTGGTGTTCCACTAGTAAAACCTTATGGAGAATGGTAGGAAATTATGTGGTTGATGATTTGGATGGAAAAAATAGGAGATGCTTTTGATGTTGTATTAGTGGTGCTATGTCCATATTGCATATTATTTTGCATTGGGAAATTCATCCCCACTTGTATGGTTTCTTTGACGAAGCTTATCAGTCATACAGTTGCTATTGCTATTCCTCTCAAGTATATGACTACCAATTAATGTAATAGTTACTAACGTACCAAGCTTTTACTAATCAAAAAGACGAAAGAAATGGTCTGTAATCATATCATGGCTTGGTAGTCTTATGTCAATTTAAATAGGCTAACTGGAAAGGAACAGATGCTAGCTTATGATATCACTTATCCTGGTTCTAGGGACGAACACTTGTTATTTTCTACTGATTTTCATCTACCTATGCAATTAAGTAGAGGTTTATCGGGGTTTTATATGTTTCTTTAACCTCACGAATGACGAGTAATGAAGAATTTATTAAAAAAAAATGAATCTTCCAAATCTTCATATCATATGCTCCATCTATGAATGAATGTGAAATAAATTGTTTATTACTTGTGTTCCATGTACAATCAAATTCTATTTAATATGGGAATTTGAGGATGAAATGAAGAGTCTTATATAGTTTCTGTTGACGATATTCACAGCGGTCTTCGGCGTGCTATGCACCGTAGATATTTGTGTACCTGTGACAGTCTGCTTTGCAATACCTTCATAGAACAGTGTTAAAGGTCACTCTTAAAGTAGTCTTGTATTTTCTGTGTAAGTGCAATTATCAATTTGGAGTGAATCTTAGACCATTTAATGTTGCTTGCTGCCCATGTTCTCTAGTCAGATGCTAGTTAGTGAAATCTGAATTTTAGATGGTTTTGTATCATAATTCATGATCTACATGTGGCTTTCCTGGAATGTTAGATTCTGGACCTTTATTTTCATTTCGCCCTTCCCTTTTATGGAGTTGCATTTCCTAAAAGCATAGAGCTGCATTAAGGGCTTTTATGATAGATAGTCTGTGTTGTATAATGTTTGCATGTCTGTGTTGTGTATATATGTTGACTTTTCTCTGTCATTTTTCTTTTCTTTTTTAATGTTTATTTATTCATTTATTTATTTTTTATTTTCAGCTTGCGGAAATTGTCAACCAAGGAAAATTGATTTCAGATGAGATCATAATAGATCTTCTTTCTAAGCGTCTTGAAGCTGGAGAAGCGAAGGGCGAAACTGGGTTCATTCTTTTGATGGCTTTCCTCGAACTATAAGACAAGCGGTGAGATTATTTATGTTGATTGTGAGAATGACTAGTTGTTTAGATTGGCTTAGTTTGACTAATTATCACTGTGTTATGGAGGTCAAAACCCTATGTTATTTTAGGAAATCAAAGATCAAAGTTGTTTAGGGGAGACTATTCTGGGGTTAATTGCTGAGAAGGAAAGGGTATAGGAAAGTTTACTAATTGTTTGAACTTTATGATTGCATAAGTTGTTCATAAACATAGAAAGCTAATTTCTTAGATAAATTATTCATTTTGAACTTTTCAGTAACAAAATTTTTTAACACTGAAGTCGTTTTGGTTGCTTGAAGGCCTGTTTTTAGGAAGTTTATTTTGGAGACAAGGATAGTTGTATAGTAACTGATTGCTCAGTTTGCATACTCTATATTTGCTTAGTTTGCATACTCTATTTTCCATTTCTGTAACAGCTTCCTATGTCATTTCAACAACTAAAATTATGAAAATAACTATTTTTGTACTTTGGTCTCGCTTCAACAATTAAAATTGTGTTTAGCTATGTCATCTGGTCCTACCTTGTTATGTTGTAGGACACACGAAACATTGTGTCACCGCATCTTGTTCTTACAATAGTGTGGATAGTAGCTTGAATGGGTGGATTTTGCTCACATGCACAAGTTTGTTAAGATGCAAACTAAGAATTAGATTTTTCTAATTTGAGTAGTCCCTTTGAAGGGCTACAAATTTATCTTCTCTCCTACCTAGTGAATATAGATAGGGCACTAAACCTATGAGGGAGGGCAAGATAAATGCATTTGGAAGACAGAGTTCATTAAGTCGCGGACTCTCAGGGTAAATTAATCCCTGGATATCTCTAAGTGCTAGTTTGCCAAAAAAATGCTCCTCAAATAATTTTTATTTTTTTAAAAAACCTTCCAATCTTTGCTGTGGCCAGAGGCTCTGAGACAATGTAACTGAGAGCATAAGTGGTCATATTGTGTTACCATAGTCATGTACTGCAAATATCTTTTTCTAGTATAAAATTCAATCTGAAAGGTTCTTAGAAAATTTCATGATAGGTTCTTATTGCTTATAGTTTCTCATTAATCTCAGATACTGATTGTTCTTCATATACTTTTAGAAGGTATTGAGAATAATTGATTTTGAAATGTCAGTTCTTTTCATGCTTGCTTAATGCTGAAGAGTTTCTGGTGCTGTATAAAGAAACTGCTAAAGGAGTTAATAAGTAGTTCAGTTCTAAAAATAGTTCTAGAAAGTTGTTTCCATCTAAAATCATCTAAAAGGAATACGTTACCAGGAGTATTTCAACGTTTATGTAGGGCCTATTCTTGTTTGCTTCCGCTTTTATAGAGCTCATTATTGACAAGTACTATAAAATAGCCATTCAAAAATTAAAAGAATAGTTCATTTTTTAAAGTTTTGAAAAGCCAAAAGCTGTTTCCGAGAGCACCTTAATAGCTACTTTCATATGAAATTTCTCCAGCTTAAAATAAGCTGAAGTTTGAAGAAGTCAAATGCTAATCAGAACACCTAAAAAACAGCTATTAGCCTGACAAAAGATATAATTAGCTGATTATAAGTAACCAAGAAGGAATCCATACTTTATTTATATGCATGTATTATACCGTATTTTTGTTTCTGTCATTTAAATTAAGTTTCCAGCTTCATGTATGTACAATAAAAAAAATAATGTACACTCCTATTATATTGTACAGATCTTTTGAATAGATTGTGATATGTATTTATTATGTATGTGTTCACTGAACTATATTCTCAAAATTTTTTGATTTGCTGCAAGGAAAGTACTTATTATTGTTGAAGGGTTGTAGATTGTGCATTCCAGAATGGGCTTGGGCTATAGGTGGAGAGGGTTGGAAGTTGCATGATATTGAGGGGATTTTGACAAAAGTTTTTAAAGGAAAATTCGTCTTTAGAAAAGCATTTGGGATGGTGGCTGGGGTGCTTTTGAGAGATAACTGTATATGGGACCATATTAAAAAAGCTTTTTGTAAGTAAAAGATTTGGAGCTGGAGATACTAAGCAACTAAGATGGGTCATATCTTGTATGTAATTAGCACTATGCAAGCAGCAAGTACACAATATGTTTGTAAGTTGCTCAGATTAGGGTGTAAATTAGGAGTTCTTCAATGGATTTCAAACATTTGTAAGTATATTGTTTATGTTAAAGTATGCTTCATATTATGAAGTTTCTCTTTGGATCATGCAGTTGTTACCTGATAGTCTAACTGATGTAAGCAAGTTGATTTCTTTTAACCCTCAGATGCAATTACACACCGGCACACAGCAAAAGCAACTAGAACTGGTACTGGCTTATCTTTGAAAGAGACTAGCCTGCCTTCAAATCTGTGGAAAATGGTCTTCATATTAGCTTTTGACCTTTGAAATGGAGCAAATTGTTTCCTTTTCCCACCGGTGGTCTTGCACACACAAGTGTATATAAGTCATTTAATGTGATTTATTCAGCTTCCCTTGAGATATTTTTATCAGCAACACAACAAATTTTTTTAATTCTTTCATTAGGCTTGCTACTCAAGTCTGTCTTCTGCTTATGGGTTTTTTTTTTTGGGTTTAAACAGCTTAATTCTCATGGCCTCCAAATCTTAGATTTCAGTCCTTGCAATTCTGTTAGAAAATCTTGAAAGTTGACTGAGTTACTTCTCATTGATGCTTCAGTATTTCCTGAGCATTCAATAAATCTCGTCCATTTGAACCCTTCCTCAGTCTTCTCATTTTTCTTTTCTTTTTTCCTAATCCTGATTTCTCCACATACAGAATAAGTTTTCTGTACACAAACCTGACCAAGTATTGGTGGCCTGTGTCCTGAGGTCTAAAATATAGAGATGAAACAGACCTTACGTTGTCCTATTACTCCCAAAGCATACCAAGTTCAAGCTGACAAAGAGACTGTGTAAGTAGTTTAAATATTTGATTCCTTCCTCCCCAAACCCCCATAAATATCATTTTATAGTTTCTCCTGACAATAATCTTTTATAAATCAGGGGGTATTTAAGATTTATGTTATTGATTCCCCAAGTTCTTTTTTTCTTTTTTGCATTGTTTTATTGACACAAGAATGATTTCTTCTGTATGCGTCTTCAATCCCCATTAGTTTTTCTCTGCCTTGGTTGCTTTTAGGAAATTCTGGAAGGGGTAACCGATATTGACTTGGTGATTAATCTGAAGCTACGGGAAGAAGCATTACTTGCTAAATGCCTTGGAAGAAGGATTTGTAGCGAGTGTGGAGGGAACTATAATGTTGCATGCATTGACATCAAGGGTGAAGATGGAAGCCCTCAAATGTACATGCCTCCCCTTCTTCCACCTCCAAATTGTGCATCAAAACTAATCACAAGGTCTGATGACACCGAAGAAGTTGTGAAGGAGCGCCTCCAAGTCTATAATGAAATGGTATGGCTTGATGATCTATTTGAAACTTCTCTTATTCTCTCTTATTATCATGAATCGTATGGGGCTGTGTAATCATCCAGGCATTCGGTGGGGCTTGTGTTTGGCATGCGGAAGCTGGTTAGAGCAGCTTGTGACATATAATGGACCTTTTTCAGTCTTTGTGGCTCATTGTTTTACTGAGCTTAGGTCAATGAACTGTTTAAAGCTGCTTGAGCTGTAACTATCTAGATTGGTTATTTAATGAACAAGCCAAAATTGAGCAAAATTTTATTGCTCTTTAAGCTATGAAAGTCTAAGATTGAAGAATTTCTCTTTTGGCTTGGCTTGACTTATTTGCACTTAACGTTTTATGTTCTGGTACATGGATATTGGAAAAACAGAGTTGTCGTTTAGAAATTTAGTATTCGTTGTTTGTCAAGAGATTGTACTAAAATATTCAGAAAGGAGAGTTTCAAGGTAGTATAAGCTCTAGTCTATGATGGGATCTTTCCAAAACAAGAGAGGTTAAGAGAAGACATCTAACACTGTTCCCTCTGGCTTATTGCCTTTTTACATTTTGTTGTAAATCATCTCTGGTACATGGTGGTGTATGCTTATATTAAATGTGACATCTATTGTATAGCTTTGGTACTTAGTGTTAGTCACTTGTTTCCAGTTGCAGATGGGATAAATTAAATTTGGATACTGATATCTATGCCTATAGATATATCTTTTAAATTACAGCTTTCACTTTGTGAAATTCTACGGCATAAAACTAATATTCATTTTTAACAAGACATACTGTTGGCTTTAAACTTCTGGTGTTCTAGTGGTTATTCAGATGAATATACTTTGGCATATTCAAAGTCTGTAGGAATGAATACCATGAAGTAATTTTAGTGGTGTGATGTGATTAATGATTTATTTGTTTCATGCAGAGCCGACCTGTAGAGGAGTTCTATCGAAGGCGTGGGAAATTGCTCGAGTTTGATCTTCCTGGAGGAATTCCTGAATCCTGGTCAAAGTTGCTTCAAGCCTTGAATCTTGATGACCATGACGACAAAAAGTCATTAGCTGCTTGAGATTTCACAGCAGCAATACTAATAGTTTTGTGGCTCGTCTACTGTCTTTCTCTTTTGTGGGGAGGTGGGGTTTAGTTGATCATTCTTTGCATGTGTAAGGTACATGCCCATCTGTATCAAAATGGAAGTAATCTATACGTGTATGTCTATTGTTTTTAAATGGTTGTATACAATAAAATCTCCTATATACACTTCAAAGTTAGTAAAAACACAAGTTCCCTAAAGGGATTTCTTGATTTGTGGAGGACAGTACTAGTACTTTTGCAGAGGCAAGATATTATTTATTGTTCTCGTGTAAACATATTTAATGTGACTAGTAGTGGTTAATTAATTTTGTTTTCTGGAAATCATTGCTGGTTTACTTTCTATTTTCTGGCAACAAATTTACTAACCTTGTTCTTTGATTTTTTTTAACTGGTTTAAAATGTTTTTCATATTAGATGTGTATAAGAGACAGCCCCTCCACTCACACCTGTCTCTTATACACATCTAGATGTGTAAATTTAGTAGCAAAAATTAATTTTTGGTTAAATAGTCAACTTGAGACTATTTGGTCAAATTTGAACTAGTCTTCTTCTTGCTCAATTTCTTCATCATTTCTCCAGCTGCTGGCCGATCTCTCTTCCCCATTTTTCCCCCAAAATTTTCTTGGATTTCAAGTAGAAAGTGCTTGGAAGGTAAGATTTTATGTATTTTAGCATTTCAAGATGTGCTTTATGATTCAAGCTTTAATTTCAAGTCTTGTAGGTTTCCTTATGGCTGAAAAATAAACCCTCTTTGCAGCCTTATATGTTATGATTTATGTATGTTATAGGTTGTTTTTAGTGTTTTGGAGGTTGGGAAGTGATTGGGGTTGATTTTTAACAACTTTCCATGGTTAGATTACAAATTTTAAGATTATGAGTTGGGGTTTTGTCTTCCATATGTGGCCTAGAGTGTTATGCTATGAATGCTTATGTCTATGCACATAATGATGTTTTAAGATGTGTTTTAAGGTTAGTTTGGATAGGAATTGAGACTTGAAACCAAGTGGAATTGATTTTCCTTCATTTTGTAAGTAAGCGGAAGTGTATTGTAGACAGGATAATTTGGATAAGATGGTTATGATGTGTAGGAGAGAATACCTGATCTTTTGATGGTTTTAAGTGTTTCCTTGGTAGTGGATGGTTAGGAAGCATGTTTGAATCAAATCGGTAAAAATTTCAGTTTGGTAGTAAAGAGGAATTCCAACCATAGGTTGTTGCTCTAATGTTGTAATAGAGTTAATTGTAGTGGTTTTGGGGTATGGATTGTTGTGGAATGCTATTGATATAGTCACCGGCTAGCAACCGGAGCAATAGCCGGGACTATATCAATAGCATTCCACAACCTGTCTCTTATACACATCTAGGTCAAGTGTATAAGACCCCGCAGTCAAATAGTTTATAACAGTCACATAATATGAATTTGAGGGGTTAACTAAGTGTTTTGACGGGTTTTAGCTTGTCGTTGGTCGAATTTGTGAAAATGTCATTTTGACCAAAGAGTTGTTGGTGTCGTTTATCGTTTCGCTTTCCTAGTCATTCTTTAACTTCTACATCTCTTCTAAGAGTCCTCTTATACTGTTTAGGTACCACGCCACCTACCGCCGCCGATCGCGTTCGGTGATCATTTGTGCATTTTGCTTTGATAGGTGGGTAACATAACCAATCTAGATAGTATTTTGCTTAAGCGACTTTAAATAGTGTTCTTCCACAAATTAAGATGGGTATGTACACAGACAGATGCAAATTTTACCACATTTTGGAAGTTATTAAATATTTTGAACTAAACAACTGTTAAAACGGATAGACATACACGTGTATCTCTACAACACATTTGATACAGATTCAAATAAAGCATAATCAGGTATGGTTTCCACTAAGAAGATTTTGGTTTTACAATACATAAGTCTCTAGGTCATACCTTTGAGCCTAAAAGATACTCATGCTATTTTATTAAATCTAGATGTGTACTGTACTAGGACAGATTGCTAGCTTTACAAAATAATGTGTTTTGAAATGATTAGATCTGTTTGGCTATGTTTTGGACATACCTTTGAGCCTAAAAGATACTCATGCTATTTTATTATATTCCGGATTGAAACTGTATTTGGATTTGTTCGCTATGCTTTAGCATACTATGTTTTGAAATGATTGGATCTTTTTGGCTATGTTTTGGACATGCCTGACGTTTAAATGGCATGAGACATTTTAGAAACTACTTATGATTATGGTTTATTGACGTTTAAACGGCATGAGACATTTTAGAAACTGCTTCATGACTATGGTTTTCACAAATGTTATTAACAGGTAGTGTATTAGATAGGTTTTGTATTGATGAACTTTGTTTTTGTTGTAGCATCTTTTGTACTAAGAAGGAATTTTTGTAATTCGTATTTTTGTGTAAAATGAAATATTCGGTTTTATAGTTAAGAAATGGTTTGATGGTTCTATTACATTGTGGTTAAGTTCTCACATAAAGAAAAAAGGAATACACTCAGGTCTCGATACCATCGAGGTGTGTGTTAAGGTACCGTTTTTCAATGACAAAATCTGTGTTGGATAACCACACAAAAATGATCCATTGGCTTTTGAATTGTGTCTTGGTCATTGTAGTCGATAGGAATTTGACTAGGGCCAGATTTTGAATGTTAAATTGTCCCCGGAGAAATTTTTTTTGAATTTCAACTATTTCACCATTTGCTTGGGAAGTCTTGTTGAGTAGGCCATAAAAGAAGTTTTTTTTCCCGAAAATTTGGTAAGAAGGATCAAATGGTTAAAGACCTAACTTCAAAACACCATAGTACACTGTGGTATCCAAATATACAATAGTATCCAAATGTACCGTAGTATCCAAATATGCTATAGTATCTAAACATTTCATAGTATCCAACATACTCTAGTATCCAACACCCACACCATACTATCCAACCATAGTAGCCTACTATAGTCTCCAAGTACCATAGCACCCTACCATAGTCTCCAAGAACCATAGTAGCCTACTATAGTCTCCAAGTACCATAGCACCCTACCATAGTCTCCAGGAACCATAGTATTCTACTATAGTACCCAAGTACCATAGCCCATAACATAGTATCCAAGCACCATTCACAATATCCAGACACTTCAAGTAAGTACTTATTCTTTCCCTGTATTTCTCCTTATTTTCTCTTCGGTATTTTGTAAAACACATTGTGTGCAATTTGAATTACCATCTTCATGAGCTCCATAAACCTATCATTTTGAACATCACTAGGATCTCTTTTCCTCGGTAGTTCATTCCAAGAGTAATAGGACTCTTTAGATTTGAGAACATCTATGGATAAATTAGGAGAGAGAAGGGATAGGAAAAGGAGAAAGAAAGAGAGTAATAGAGAGGAAAAGAGAAGAAAACCACAAGAAAGGATGATGAGATCTTCAATAGCCAAGCTCTCTCCTTTGTCGGATATTCAAGGGACTATCTCGCAGGCTACGACAGCTTCTTGGAGCACTGAATTAACACATCAGCAACCAACATGGTTGAACAGCTCGCTGGTACTGCTCATTTGGAAGTATCTGAGGTTGCTTCAAGCTCCCTCCCTCAACACTTTCTTAGCTTCTATGACAATTGCTTCCTTCGTTTTTGGTGATGATTCTACGGACATAAAAATTGACTTGAGAAGAGTTGCAACTGCACGAGACAGCCAAGCAGCCGCTCTTCATGTTGGTGATAAGATCATAAATGTAGTATATTGTATGTGTCGTTTACCTCTATTTTAATGTAATTTGAGCAAAAATTGAGTAATTACTAGCTAAAATGGTTTATTTTGAGTTTTGCAGGGTTTGAGTGAAGAAAGAGTCCAAATTGATCCCAAAAGTGGAGAAAAATTACAAAATTAGAATTTCGTGCATCGGCAAGGAGCGATTCTGACACAGTTTAGTAGATTCAGCATATTCTTGTCCAAGCTCTAGATTCAAGATATTTTGGAAAGTTAAGAGATAGAGTTACAACTTTCATGTTTTGAGTTTTTCCAAATTTGGCCTACATCAAAATTTAGAAGGAAGTTGAAGTAGTTGCTACCAGGCGCGCCCATGCACTGCAAAAATGAAGCGCTTAGGCACTGTGTCCAGTAGCTGCAATCTTTGTCACTGGAAGTCACACCTAGGCGCTCAGACAGCTGCAAAAGTGCAGCGCTTAGGTGCCGATCAACGGATAGGTCTTATAAGGTTGCTTATTCTGCAAGAAACATCCTCCCGTGGGCCCATTTGCATGAGAAATCTTGTGCTTATCATCATGGAGCCCCAAAACCTTAAAAATATCTATAAATACATTGAGAGAAGGGGAGAAAACAATAATAATCATTAGCCATCATTAGTTTTTAGGTTTTTCAATAATTAGGGTGATGTTTTGGTTGTTGGGTAGATTTTTTTAATTGTTCAAGCTAGAATTTCATTCTCTTGTCAAGAATTCAAAACTTGACGATTATCAACATTCATTTTCGTTATAATTACTGAGTTTGATTTATTCTTATGAAATTTAATTTTTGTTCTTATTTCTTTAATCTTCCTTAATTATCATACTTGTTTTATCGCTTTCAAAATTCTTAATTGTTTCCGTAATTTTGTAGTTGGAGTTTTATTGGATCTTTTTTGATTGCTTTTACAGTGTAGATTAATTTAATTTCTGTCTCGTTCTTGATTAAATTATTGCAAGTAGGGTATACTGAATTAGCGTTTTAGTTAATTATATTTAATTACTTTCTGTAGGGTTAGAATTTTACATTCTTATATTTATTTTAATTTCACGTGATTAAATTTAGTTTAAATTGAGTTACAAACCCCTGATTATTTTGTCTAACTAATAAATAGGCTTGTAAACTTAATAATTGTTCCAATAGTCCTTGTGGGAACGATTTTTACTAATTTTATATACAAACTCACCTCGTATACTTGCAAGTGTATGGGAGTTGATTAGGATACTTATGGTTTTTACTATTTATTCATTGTTTTCAAAAACTTAATCAATACTTTACCGAACAAGTTTTTTGCGCCGTTGTCGGGGACTATTTTTGTTAGGTAACAATATTAGGTGTAGTGAGTTTTACTAGATTAGACTTTTTATTTCTTTTTTTTTAAAAATTATTTACAATTATTTCTTGTTCTCTCGAGTTTGTTTGGAATTGGTCTTCAATATTTGGATATTTGGTTTTCTTTTCTTGTAGTTTATGGTCAATACTCGTTCATCCAATCCACCACTTCATCTGATTGGGAAATTGAATGGACAATAAGTAGAAACCGTAGACAACAAGACTTAGACCAAGGCGACCATCTAATGGAGAATCCAGACCGCGCTGTGAATGAACAAGAGGAGGTTGCAGGAAACAATGGCAACCAGGTTAATGCTAATACTAACCCTTGACATCTTAGAAAGTATGCCATACCTAATTTCGAAGGGGTGAGTTCTAGCATTGCTCGGCTATCTGAGCAAGCGAATAACTTTGAAATCAAGCCTGCACTGATACAAATGCTCTAAACACATGCGATGTTTGGAGAAGGATCCAATGAAGATCCCTATGAGTACTTAATCAGGTTTGAGGAAGTCATTGATATTTCGGTACAATGGAATCCACCTCGATTGTATCGGGCTGAGATTACTCCTTTTTTCTTTACGTGATAGAGCAAGGTCATGGTTGCAGTCATATCAATTCGAGACAAGGTATTTTCGCAACATGCCACCAACTCGCTCAAGAGTTCCTAGCCAAAACTTTCCATCGACTAGGATTGCTAACCTCCGAAACGAGATTATATCATTTAAACAAATTCCTCGGAGAGAGCTTAGGAGAAGCATGGGACCGGTTCAAGGAACTGTTGAGAAAGTGTCCGCACCATGCTATACTACTATAGTTGCAAGTCCAAACCTTCTATAATGGACTATTTTCGGATACTAAATTGATAGTTGATGCTAGTGCGCGAGGTTCTTTTCCCTACAAGACTTCGGAGGAAGCGTAAGAGTTATTGGAAAGAATGGTATCCACTCATTATTATCATAGATCAATAACTCCCATAGTGGGACAACAACAACAAGAAGTTAATCAAGCCAAAGTTCAAAAAGAAGGTATGCCTAATTATGATACTTTCATATCTCAGCAGAACATGATGATGAGTGCCATTACAAACTTGACCAAGGCTGTAGAGAATATGAGAAGAAGTTCAAGTGAACTCTATTAGTTCGACATCCCAAGGGATCTTGAGTTGTGATTTCTACGCTTCGGTGTTGCAAGATGATCGGGCTCAACACGTTTCTAATCAAAATTTTAGCTCATATAATCAGCCCACATACTATGGCAATACATACAACCCTTCTTGGCAAAATCACCCGGACCTTTCTTGGACTAACCAAAATAATGTTCAAAACCCTTCATTTCAGCCCAACCAACCACAACAATATTTTTTCAACCAAACCTCATTATCTAGACCATATCAACCATCTCATCAAAGGTATATCCAAAACTTTCCACCTCAACAAAATAACTCATACCAGCCTCTACCAAGAAGACCACCATCTCAAAATCAAATTATCACACATATGTGAATCATGATTTATCCAATGATGATAATCTGAGAAGGGATTTTGAGAAGTTGCAAACGGAGTGTGAAAATTTGCCAGCTACCACGAGGAATCTTGAGTTATAATTGGGACAAATAGCCCGACAAATAGAGATAATGAGAGACCGGTTGGAGCATTGCCGAGTGATACAACCCCAAACCCAAAAGAGCAATGCAATGCTATCTCCCTAAGAAGTGGAAAAGAGTTGGGTATACTGATGAAAAACAAGAGGATGGTAAAGAGTAAGAGAAGAAAAAATCCAAGGTGATTAAGGATAAGAATGAAGTTGGTTGTGATGATGACAAAATGACAAAAATGGATGAAAACAATGAGCTGAAAAAGAAGCATGTAGTAGAGCCCTTGAATTTGCATCCTTTGGTAAAGATTCCATATCCTCAAAGGCTCAATAATTTCAAAAAGGAGGAAAAAGACAAGCAATTTTAACAATTCATCAACTTGTTCAACAAGGCTAATGTCAACATTCATTTGGTTGATGTTCTCAACAAAATATCCAATTATGTGCGATTTATGAAGGATCTATTGGCTAAGAAGCATCGATAGGATGATGATGAGACAGTTTGTCTTGATGCCAAGTGCAATGCCATTGTTCAACATAGGCCTTTAACCCCCAAGCTCAAGGATTTCGATAGATTCTTTATACCGGTGAAAATTGGAGGACACATGTTACATCGTTCACTTTGTGAATTGTGGCGAGCATCAACATTATGCCGAAAGCCATCTATGATAACTTAGGGATCACCAATACAAAACCAACCAACATTACACTCCAATTGGTAGATTTTTCTGAGATAAAACCATTTGGCTTGTTGGAGAATGTGCTTGTTCAAGTGAAAAAGTTAGTGTTTCCTATGGACTTCATTGTGTTAGACATAGGCGAGGACAATGAAATTTTATCGATTCTAGGGAAGCTGTTTTTATCAACCGCACATGCTTTAATAGACGTTAATAAAGGAAAGTTGATTTTGCAAGTTGATAATGAATCTGTTGAAATTGATGTTTTGAATTATGATAATAATGTTCCAATATTTGAGAAAAAATGTGCTAATTATTCCCTTGGTTCATTCATTGATAGGTTTAAAAATGAGATACCCAAGGTGGGTCAAGTTAAGTTTATAATGCATTCAAAAAGGATGATGAAATAAATGAAGACTCTAAAATTAACTGGAAAAACAAACTACCGGATGATGAAAGTGAGATAGGAAGGATTCATGGATCGGCTTCACAAGCGCGAAAAGGTAAGAGTTTGGGTAAAAGGACTATGACCAAGAAGAAGAAAAAGCAGTGCAAAGAGTGACTTGAGGCTATCATTTGTGCACTATCTTTGGTAAATGCTTGGAAATGAGGGCAAGTTCAAGTTTATGTCTGAAATCAAGCATCAAGAGTGATGAAAAATGGTGTTAAACTTTTCCCATGGAAACCGAAAAGAAAAGGATGGCCGACCATCCTTAAGTGCTTGAACTGATTTCAAGTGCCGAAGTCGAGCCTAGGACTATAAACAAGGGCTCTACATTGGAGGCAACCAATGTTTTTTCTTAATTTTATTTATTATGTTTTTGTTTGGTTTCTTGGTTTATTTGTTTCTTAATATCTTAAGGATTTTTATGTTTTGTTTTTTGTTTTGAGTGGTTGATATTTTCGACTTCGACTCAAAGGTATTTAGTTCAACATAAACGACACCAAACGTTCTTCATTGATAGAGAAGCTTCCCTTTTTTTCCTTTTTACTTTTTATATTTGCATTGGGGACAATGCTATACTTTAAGTTGTGGTAGATAGTTTTCTTAATTTATATTTGTTTGGTGGTTTGTTTGTTTATTTTGTTCAATTTTTGTTTTCATATTTGTAGTTTAACTTTTGATTTGTGTGCTTTTCAATTTTTTTGAAAATTTTGTTCACAAATTGCTAGCATGTTTCTTTGATTTTCTACTAGATAAATTTTGAGCTAAGTTTTCATGAGTAGGGTAGTCGGTGTTAATATTTTCCTATAATGATTTCTAATTTTTGATCACTAATAGCCCTACAATGTTGTAGCTTTTTGGCACTAAGAGATAATTGTATAGATTCACTTATATTGCTTAGACATTTACTTTATTACATTTTCAAGGTGAAATTTTAGATAATTTGATTTATTTGATTTAAAGATGAGGGTAAGCATTTATTTAGACGTTTAAGCCTTTCAAGACAACCCCACTGTAAAATTTATCCTTAGAACCCTATTTGAGTCTTAATTTGTTTTGAATGAATAGAAGCACCATTTGTTTTTTTTCCTAACTCATTTTTTATTTACCTTTGTGAGGTATCCTAAATGTTTCTTAAGAGTTTTAATGTCACATTAATTGTTAAGGAGATATAAGGATGAAAGGTATTTTGTATGAGAGTATTAGAATGAATAGTGTACAGTTTAAGGTATAGGGGTGTTAGAAATTTTTTTTGTTGACCATGGTAAGTGGTGCCCATCACTGGCACTTGCTTTGGAGTGTTGCAGGTGGTGCCCATCACTGGCATCTACATTGGAGTGTTAGCAGATAGTGCCTATCACTGGTACTTGTTTAAATATTTTTTACAGGTAGTGCCTATCACTGGTATCTGTTTAAATATTTTTTACGGGTAGTGCCTATCACTGGTCGCCGTTTTGGAGACTATAAAGAGAAAAAAAAAAGTGATATTTTTACAAGGTGTTGGTGAGAAAGATTGAAATTGACAAAGTAAGATTTTACTTTGCTTGTTGCACAAAATTTTCATGGGTGTTTATTGATCAAGTGTGGGGTTATTCATCTGTAAAGATATAGGGTTTACTATGTTGGAGAAGAAGTTTTATTTTGATGTGTGGCCAGCATTAATTTAAAACTTTTTTTTCTTATTTGTATATCTTTTTTCCTTTCTTTTTTAGTCAAGACTCTAGCCTTATGTTACAAGCTAAAAGTCTTACCTAATTTAAATCTAGTCAATTGTCTATATTAGTGGAGAAATATAGGAAGAGTAAGCTATGGAGTGTTTCGAAAAATTCAAAGGGTTTGCATAATTTGATCTGAGTATCTATGCACACACCTACATTGGAATTCACATATAGCGGTTTGTTATCATTTAACTATTTTCCGTATGAAGATTTGGTTTTTGGTTATTCATGTGGATAATTTATGACATGAGCTGAGTATGAAATCGTCCTTTGTGGTTCATTTCTATGTTTTGCTCGAGGACGATCAAAAGCTAAATGTGGGGGGCATTTGATAAGCTCATAAATGTAGTATATTTTATGTGTCGTTTATCTCCATTTTAATGTAAATTGAGAAAAAATTGAGTATTTATGAGCTAAAATGGTTTATTTTGAGTTTTTTATGGCTTGAGTGAAGAAAGATTCCAAATTGATCTCAAAAGTGTAGAAAAATTACAAAATTGGAATTTCCTGCATCGGCGAGGAGCGATTCTGACATAGTTTGGTAGATTAAGCATAAATTTGTTGACCAAGATCCAATTGATATGATTCAAGATATTTTGGAAAGATAAGACATAGTGCTACAACTTTCATGTTTTGAGTTTTTCCAAATTCGCCTGCATCATGGTCAAAATGGTGGAGGAAGTTGAAGCAGTTGCTGCTAGGCGAGCCCATGCGCTGCAAAAATGAAGCGCTTAGGTGCCGTGTCCAGTAGCTGCAATCTTTGTCATTGGAAGTGTCCTGCGCCCAGGTGCCGATCGACGGATTGGTCTTATAAGCTTGCTTATTCTACAAGAAACATCTTCCTGTGAGCCCATTTGCATGGAAAATCTTGTGCTTATTATTCCAGAGACCCAAAAATCTAAAAATATCTATAAATACACCGAGAGAAGGGAAGAAAACAATAATAATCATCAGTCATCATTAGTTTTTAGGTTTTTCAATAGTTAGAGTGATAATTTAGTCGTAGGGTAGATTTTCTCAATTGTTTGAGTTAGGATTTTATTCTCTTGTCAAGAATTCAAGACTCGATGATCATCAACATTCGTATTTACTATAATTACTCTAAGTTTGTATAAGAGACTGAAGCAATTTAATTTTTGTTCTTATTGCACACTTTCTTCCTTAGTTATCATTCTTGTTTTATCGCTTTTAAAAATCTTAATTGCTTCCGTAGTTTAGTAGTTAGGGTTTTATTGGATCGCTTTTGATTGCTTTTATAGCGTAGATTAATTTAATTTCTTGTTCTTAGAGATTAAATTATCGCAAGTAGGGTAGATTGAATTAGTGTTTTAGTTAATTATCTTTAATTGCTTTCTGTAGTGTTAGAAATTTATATTTTCATATTTATTTTAATTTCACGTGATTAAATTTAGTTTAAGTTTAGTTAAAAACCCTGATTATTTCGTCTATCTTGTAAATAGGTTTGTGAATTTAGTAATTGTTTCAATAGTCCTCGTGGGAAGTTTATTCATCCTGTATACAAACTCACCTTGTATACTTGTGAGCGTGTGGGAGTTGATGAGGATAATTAAGGTTTTTACTTCTTGTTCCTTTTTTCAGAAAACCTAATTAATATTTTACCGAACAGTTGGTACTTCGATTGACACTACGGATGCTAAGGTTAATATCGTGCGATTTCCTCCTTTGTGGAGTATCCCATAGCTACACCTCCCTCCATTACTATTGGGCAATGTTTTGCCGAGGCTACATCAATTTCAACTGCTGCTGCCAGTGAACACGCCAATTCTGTTGATGTCACAACATAATCTCTCAGTTGCTTGTGGTTCCTCTACAGCAAGGCAAAATTTTTCAATAGTCAAGCAAGGAGCTTTGGTAATTGTAGAGCTTATAGTTGATACCAAAGGTACCATCCTGTGTCTATCAGTACAAACCCAAGAGAAGGATGATATGGTTGGGTGTGGTAAGAAGGCAATTTCTCATGGCAAAGGAAAATTTTCAAAGGTAGTTTGTTCAACATCAAATCTAAATTCGATTGAATCTTGAACAAAGGATGGCATAGCTGAAGCTTCCCATGTGCTTGTTGGGGATATGCCAATTGATGCTAACCCTCTATGACAATCACCCCAAGTCAATTCCTTTGACATTAATAATGAGAGAAATCATTCAAATGAAGAAAATATTGATGGGGTATGTGATGTTTTGGACACCGTTATTAATTCGTTAGACAAAAAGGATATGACTGTTTTAGGCCAAGGGCCGAAGCTAAGTGCACTTCGGTGAAATTTGTTCATAGGTAGGCCTTTCAGTAACTTGGGGGTTTCTCATGTTCCAAAGTAAGGGTGAATTTGTGCCGTACTAGTACCTCTTTTGCAAGGATGCCACCTAAAGATTCCTATTTGTATAGAGTTAAAGAACATTGCTCCGTGATAGTACCCCTGGGTAATCGCTTGGTCCATACTGAGTATGCAAGTGATCTTAAACAAAAAATCTCCAGCGAAAAAGGCACTAATGAAAGTGAGCATGAGCGTCTTAGTGAAGACTTCATGGGTGAGCATGAGCAATGAGACACTAGTGAAGGAGTTGCCTCTCAACCAGAGTAAGAGGAAACTAATGAAGACTCTTTGGCCAAACACAACCAAGAGGATACTAATGAGTGCTCCTTTAATGAAGACAGACAAGAAGATGCTATTGATGAGGTTGTCGCTATTCCCTCACAAAATAAAGGGAAAAAAAATCTTTAGTTCCTCTTTGACGAAAAGAAAAGAAAGAAGCCAAGGGTTTTACAAAGGACTTTGATTACATCTACTCTCAATGCAACTGCCTTCCTTGATTGTTGACATGGATTTACTTAGAAAATGGGTGGAGTTGTTTCATATTCCCAACTACTTCAAAGTGACGGTGCCACCCCCTGAGCACAACCTTGCATGAATTTCTCAAGATATGTCTCAGTATATTTGGTGCAATTAAAGGTGGGATTGAGATTCCTATTACCCATTTTCTTCCAAGAGTTGTTGGAACATTATCAAATTGAGCTCGAACAATTGCATGCTGGATCCATCCAAACATCAATGTATATCTTATTACTTGTACTAGTCTTCATGTGAAGCCTTCAATCGCTATTTTCAAAAAATTATTCATGTAGCAACAAAGAGAGTTGGAGTGTCTATTGGTTGGAAGACTGACTTGAAATTAGTTGAAAATATATGCCCCAAGGTTGATAATTGGAGGAGTAACTATTTTTTGATCCAAAGGCGACCCGACTCGAACTTTCCCACATGGAACTATGACTTGAAAGCTTTTAAAGCTAACAAACTTGTTTCTCTAGCTAAGAGTTTAGACGGCATGAGCGTAATCATCTTTCTAAACTTATGGGAGCTGACAAACTCCCATGGCAAGTAATAGTTAATGAGCAAGTTTTAATGTCAGTGGGATGTCCTACCAATCTTGATCCTATATTTCCTTTAGGTTGACATGCACCCATTTTTACTTAACATTTTTACTTATGTCTTCTCTTCTTTCCATATAACTTGAGTATTACTTTTTCCTTGGACTCAAATTGTTCTCTTGATTTTGTAGTGAAAGCCATAGAGGATGCTATTTGTGAGTGTGCTTTGAAGCGGAGACAAGCTAAATATCAAGGTTCATCTCATCCACCCAAGGATGTCACTACTAAGGCTAGAGAATCTAAGAGACCACCTAAAGAGGTTCTCCCACAACTTTTACCTAAGAAGAAAACCACACTTCCTATTGAGACTGCTCCATCACCTTCACCTCAAGTTGAAGTTCCAATCCAAGAGGCTTCTATCCAAGTAGCTCCTGTTCCAAGTCCACTTCATAAATTCAAGATTCTGCTCATATTGGAAGTTCCTCCTCCACACGCATGTTCTACACCCCTTCTTGGGAGGTATATGAGGATTCTGCACTAGAGAACATAAGTCGTCCTTTGATTGAGGCATTATCATTGCCTAAAGAGCGGCAGGAGAGAATTGGAAAAATTCTTGAGCTCTACTTGTATTGCCAATACCAATGCAATGTTCAAACATATTGCTCAAGTAACTTACTCTTTTATTTTTGCAAAAATTTCTAAGTCTTTTTGCTTATATTTAGGACAACATTGTCATTTCTTCTTTGATCTTAGATTGGCAATCTCCACTACTATTCGCATCAACCTCAACAGCATCATTTAGCAAAAATTTCAAACTTGGAGCTCAAGCTCAAAGAAGAGATGGCTGCAAAGGAAAAACATTTCAAGCTTTTGTGTGTTACTTTTGAGTATAAGAAGAAGCATATTGAAGAAATCACCAAGTTGAAGGATGAGAACAAAATGATTCAAGAATCTCGTTCAAAGGAGAGATGAAAAAGTTTCGAATGTCACACCAGGAAGAGCTTTGAACCATGGAGAAAAAAAGCAAAGATGCGGCGATATTTGACTTCCTTAACTCCTAAGACTATCAAGATCGCTTGGAGAAACACTTAATAGATTATCGCGCTAGCCTAGAGTTTGAGGATTTGGTAAAAGACCATAGTATTGGGTATTTCGACAAAGGTTATAATCAAGCCTTGTCCTACTTGAAGAAGAAATATCCAAGTTTGGATATTGATGACTTGCTTCAAAATCTAGTTCCTCAAACCCTTCTTCACCCTAGTATATAAGGGGCTCCAACTAAGCATGGAGTAACCTAGCATAACCATTTTCCATTTTTGAGACTTAGAGGTCGGGTTTCTTATATGTACGAGCTCTACCTTTGGTTAGTATTATGTGTTATTTGCTTTTCTTAGTATTTTCTTTACTTGCATTTGTTGCTTTTGAGCTAGAGTTCTTCCTCCTACATAGTGTCCACAAATTATCCTCATGTATTTTGACTAAAACATATTGAGTTTCACTTGGACTTAGACATCGGAGATAAGGCATTGAATATGACATTTGATACAAAATTCCATCAATGATCAAGTACTTGGCCAAATTTTTTTCTACCCTTTGAGTCTAGATCTTATCATATTTTCCTTTTTTCAAGTATTGAATAATCAAGGTCATTCAATTCGAAGTAGTGTTGATATCTATGACCTCTCCATGGTTGATACTTCTTTCCCTCAGAACTTTCAGGAACACTTCTTTCAACATATTGGAATGCACTGAACTTGCAATTTTTGAGAGGGCATTCATCTCCTTGTTTTCATCTTGAGTCATATAGACTATGTCGAATTTTTCAAAGTATTAGATCAAATCCTTCACCTTCCTTAGGTAAAATTGTAGGGATGGCTCCCTTGTTTCACACTTTCCATTGACTTGTTGAACTACAAGGTTTGAGTCCAAATTTACTTGCAAGTTTTTAACCTTAAACTTTTTGGCTAGCCTCATAAGTCCGAAGACTAATGCTTCATACTCGGTTTCATTATTACTTGTTTGAAATTCAAACCTTAAGGCAAGCTTGTCTTGAATCCTTCCGGAAAGGTAAGAAGAATTCCCACGCCACACCATTTGGCGTTGCTCGTTCCATCCACATGCATTTATCATAAAGATGAGTCTATGATTTACTTTCCAAAGGTGGTAGTCATGTCTTGAATTTTCTCTTTACTTGGCACTTCTAAGTTCTCCTCTTTCACCATTTCTAAAATGAAATCGCCTAAATCTTGTGCTTTGATTGCCGTCCTTGGTTGGAAATAGATGTCATACTCATTTAGCTTGATGGTCCATTTTACCAACCTCTCCAAGAATCCAGGTTTTAAGAGGATAGACTTGAGTTGATGATTGGTAAGAACAACATTGGATGACTGAAGAAATAAGGCCTGAGTTTTCTCGCTGTCAGCACCAAAGCTAAAGCCAATATTTCAATGGTAAGATATCGAGTCTCCGGATCACCTAAACACACTTTACTCACATAGTATACTAATTTTTGACCTTTTCCACTTCTTTACTAAGAACGACGCTCACCGCCGTGGATGAACAGGCCAGGTATAGGTAAAGAGTTTCCGAGTTCGAGCTTAGTTAGGAGCGGTGGAGAAGTCAAGTATCCTTTCAATTCCTCAAAAGCTATTTGGCATTCTTCTATCCATTAAAAATTCTTGAAAATTTTTAGAGCTTTGAAGAAAGACAAATTTCTATCTCTAGACTTAGATAAGAAACGACTTAAGGCAACAAGTCGCCTCGTGAGCCTTTGCACTTCCTTGATGCCCTTGGGAGGCTTCATGTCTTGAATTACCTCAATTTTTTTGGGGTTAACTTCAATCCCTATTTGAGTTACCATGAAACCTAAAAACTTTTCCTGAAAACTCCAAAAGCACATTTTTTGAGATTAAATCTCATCTTGAACTTCCTTGTAGTAGTGAAGGTTTCCCGAAAGTCCTCCATATGATCTTTTTTTAACTTACTCTTTGACAAGCATATCATCTATATAAGCTTCCATATTTTTCCTTAGTTGATTTACAAACATTCTATCCACCATTATTTGGTAAGTGACTCCAGCATTTTTCAAGTCAAAGGGCATTACTTGGAAACAATAAGTGCCAGAGTTGGTGATAAAGGTGGTCTTTGCTCGATCCTTGCAATTCAAAAAATATTGGTACTATCCTTTTTATCTATCCAAAAAAGACATGACCTCATATCCGGAGGTGGAGTCTACCACAGTGTCTATGCAGGTTGTAGGATAACAATCCTTAGGGCAAGCCTTATTCAAGCTTGTGAAGCCTACACACGTCCTCTACTTAGCTCCTGGTTTCGGCACCATGACCACATTACTAAGCCACTCAGGATATTGGATCTCTTCGATTATTTTTAGTTCCAAGAGTTTGTCTATTTCTACCTCTACTGCATGGCTTCTTTCTCTTCCAAAATTCCTTTCCTTATGGATGACGTGCTTGAACTTCAGGTCTATATCAAATGACATGCATATCTATGTCGACGTCAATCCTTGGCATGTCCAAGGGATCCCTAGCAAAGAGATCTTTGAACTTCCTAAGTAAAGAGATGAAGTTTTCCTTAATATCCCCCCGATAGGGACTTTCCCACTTTCACAACTTTGCAAGGATCATTTTCATCTAAGGCCACATCCTGAAATTCTTTGGTGGGTTCTCCCTTTGGGTTGAGCTCCTCTTTTCCTTCCAAGAGTTGAACATTACAACTATGAACAACTTCCTTCCCTTTCAACTTCAATAAATCCATACAACATTGCCTCGTTATGACTTGATCTCCCTTTATCTCGTCCATTTCATTATTAATTGAAAATTTCATATTCATGTGATGAGAAAAAATGATGGCACCAAGTGCTCCAATGGTAGGTCGACCAATAACGATGTTGTAAGGTGAAGAGGTCTTGGTGACTACAAAATCAATCAAGAGTTGAACATATTGAAGGGATGAATCACACATGATAGGAACAGTAATGTATCGAGCTAAGTGGTTCAACCACTTCTCTGACAAAACCAACCAAGGGTGATGTCACGGTTTCAAATATTTCTCCTCCAGCTGCATTTGTTTGAAAGCTTCATAGAAAAGAATATCCGTGGAATTTTATTGTCAATCAAAGTTCTCTTCACATCACAATTTACAACAGGTAAGGTCACTACCAAGGAATCGCTATGAGGGTGAATTACTTGTTCCGTCTCCTCCAAGCTGAATATTATGTCTTGACACAACTTAGGCCTTTTCATACTAAATTGAACCAAGTTGATCTAAAGAGTATATGATTTGTGGGATAACGCAGAGTCACCATTTGTTGCTCTCCCAGAGATAGTATGAATGATGATTCTCTCTTAATTTTCTACCTCCACTACTCTTTATCCTCGAGGTGGACCTCGATCTTCTTTGTTCGGGTTTTGCGCTTGACATTGAGGTGATCTTCCTCTATCCATTCCTTGAATGAATTACTTAAGGTAACCCATTCTTATCAAGTTTTCATTATTATGATTAAAATTTTGAGGAAAATACAATCATTGGTCTCATGCCCATGATCTTTGTGAAAATAACACCATTTGTTCTTTGTTGCGTCACTCTGGATCACTCCTCATAGGCCCAGGCCACTTGGCATAAAGTTCTTTCTCAATGATAGCCAAAATGCGTGAAGGTTGAGTTTTGAATGGGGTTAAACTTTAGGAGAGTCAAGACTTCTCCTATGAGGAACGGTTATGGATAACCTATGCCTTACATTAACTTTCTTTGGAGGCTCTGCTCCACTAATTCCTCCATATTCTTTCATTTTCTTCCCATTTTCACCTCTGGACTCTCTTTTTCTCCTTTTCCCCCTCATCTATTTGAGAGAACTCTTTGGCCCTACAGAAAAAGTTCATTGATGGTGGTGGATGACCTCAGGTTAAGATCAAATGAAAACTTTCTGGGCTTGACTCCGCTTTAGAAAGTCATGATTTGCATATCTTCTATAGCCCCTTAAATCCCAATGGTGTTCTTGATATACCGATCTACATAGTCGAGATAAGGATTCTTTTAGCCTTTGCTTAAAAGTAAGCAAGTGAGTACACATCTTGTCTTTGGAATCCTCTTTTGGTTCCCATATTTGTTCAAGAAGAGGTCCACAAGTTGATCAAAACTTCTTTTGTCTCATTTCTTATACCCTCTAAACCAATCTGAGGCTGTACTCTTGAGGTTCCAGGGAACTCTCGGCATAAGATAGCATCTGAGGCACCTTGTAAACACATCTTGGCTTGATAAGCATCAAGATGCTCCCATGGATATGAATTTCCATCATAAGAGTCAAAATGAGGAGTTTTCCAACGTCTTGGGAAGGGTTCTCACATTATCTCATCGCTGAATAACAAGGAGTACTTGTATCTTGTAGCCAACCATTCCTTGTCATCCATCCTATCTACCCGAGCTTGGAGCTCTTTCAACTTTCTTCTTAGCTCTTCCTTTTGCTCAGGTATCTTTTCCAAAGTATGCTCCCTGACATGGTGTCTTCTTTTCTTTCTGACCTGCTATTGAGGCCGCCTTGTTTGAACTTATTGGTCTAGCCTCTGATATGGATCCGAATAGCCCAAAGATGTGTCAAGATGAGGAGATAAAAGATGGAGCAAGCATGGATTCACTCTTGCCAAGATTGAATTGAAGATAGTCCGATCCAACTCAATCAATATACCACGAATGTACTTCAATTTTGGCAAGAGTGAATCCATGCTTGCTCCATCTTTCATCTCCTCATCTTGACACATCTTTGGGCTATTCGGACCCATATCAGCCTCACTTGGCTTGGATGAGCCTCTCTTCTTGACTCATTCCGAGCAGACTAGCCTTTGCACTCTTGTTGGGGGAATTCAATTGGAGTTAATTCCCTACCCCCTTGATTATCCTTATTGATTGAACGAGAATATCTCTTATCCAAGGGACCATGATGTGTAGAGTGGACAACCCGAGGGTTGCCACCAGAGTTATGTGAAAGTTGTCCTCTTTTTTCGCCAACTTGTTGCTCAAGTTGATGTGCTTCATCATAAGTAACTTTTTTAACATAGAATTCTGTTGTGCTGGCAATAATATCTCCACCTCCCTATCTTTAGGTTAGGGATTGGGATCCCTAGCTGGCCCCCTACTTGATCAAATACTCTAATTGATAGATTAGACTGGTGTTGGGAGACGATCTCATTTCCTCTATCTTGGTTGTTGTGGTAGGTATTGCGCGTGCTCCAAACCATAGGTGAAGATGACTTAAGATGGCTTCTTATTCAGATTCTCACAGACGGCGCCAAATGTTGATGCGTAAAAATATTAGCACTATGGTCTAAAAAACTAAGTATAAGTCCATGTCCAATCAAAAAAAATACTCCAAAGCAAAGGTAATGTACAAATTTCGCCAAAGTGCACATTTCTTCGACCCTTGGCCTAAAGCAGTCATACCTTCTTCATCTAAGAAATTAATAACGGTGTCTGAAACATTATATAACCCATCAATATTTTCTTCATTTGAATGATTTCTCTCATTATTAATGTCAAATACGAAATAGACTTGGGATGATTGTCGTAAAGGGTTAGCATCAATTGGCATATCCCTAACAAGCACATGGGAAACTTTAGCTATGTCATCATTTGCCAAAGATTCAATCAAATTTAGATTTGATGTTGAGCAAACTACCTTTGAAAATTTTCCTTTGCCATGAGAAATTGCCTTCTTACCATACCCAACCACATCATTCTTCTCTTGGATTTGTACTGGTAGACACAAGATGGTACCTTTAGTATCAACTTTAGGCTCTCTAATTACCAAAGTTCCTTGCTCGACTATTGAAAATTTTTTCCTTGCTGTAGAGGAACCATAAGAAGCCAAGAGACTATGGGTAACATCAACAACATTGGCGTGTTGACTGACAGTAGCAGTTCAAATTGGTGTAGGCTCGACAAAACATTGCCCAATAGTAATAGAGGGGGGTGTAGCTATGGGATACTCCACAAAGGAGGAAATTGCACCAATATTAACCTCAGTATTCATAGTGTCGATCGAAATAATGTGAACCAACGTGAAGAGTGGCTGCTTGGCTGCCTCGTGCAGTTGCAACTTTTCTCAAGTCAATATTAGAATCATCATCGAAAACAAAGGAAGTATTCGTCATCAAAGCCAAGAAAGTCTTGAGAGAGCTTCAGGGAATCCCAGATACTTCAGAATGAGCAGTACCGGTGAGCTATTCAACCATGTTGGTTATCAAGGGAGTTACTTCAGTACTCCAAGAAGCTATGGTAGCCTGCGAGATAGTCCCTTGGATATCCGACAAATGGGAGAGCTAGGCTATTGAAGATCTCATCATCCTTTCTTGTAGTTTTCTTCTCCTCTCCTCTCTATTACTCTCTTTCTTTCTCCTTTTCCTATCCCTTCTCTCTCCTAATTTACCCATGGAAGTTCTCAAATCTAAAAGAGTCCTATTACTCGTGGAATGAATTGTAGAGAAGAAGGGATCCTAGTGGTGTTCAAAATGCTAGGTTTATGGAACTCATGAAGATGGTAATTCAAAATGCACACAAGTATGTGTTTGACAAAATACCAAAGAGAAAATAAGAAGAAATAAATGGAGAGAATAAGCACTTCCTTGAAGTGTGGATGTTGTGATAGTGCTTGGATACTATATTATGGAACTATGATGTTTGGGTACTATAGTAGGACACTATGCTATTTGGAGACTATAGTAGTGTGTTATGGTACTTGGGGACTATGGTAGGGTACTATAGTTGGATATTATGGTAGTGGGTGTGGGATACTATAGTATGTTAGATACTATGGGATATTTGGATACTATGGTATATTTAAATACTACGGTATATTTGGATACTACAGTATGTTTGGATACTACAGTGTTTTGAAGTTGGGTCTTTGACCACTTGATTCTTCCTACCAAATTTTTGGGAAAAATTTTCTTTGGTGGCCTACTCAATATGACTTTCCAAGCAAATTGTGAAATAGTTGAAGTTCAAAAATTTTTTCTTCGAGGACAATTCAAAATTTGGCTCCAATCAAAATCATATCGGCTCCTGCCAAGACACAAGTCAAAAATCACTGAGTTGCTCTCAACCAAGATAAATTCGAATTGAGAGTAGGGGACAAATGATGATACATAAATATATCACCCGATAGTCAAATTAAGACCAAGGGCATCTTCGTAATTTTTGATGTGGACTCAATCCAAGATAAATAAAGATCTCATGGGCCAAATAATTATTTCAAAGCCTATAAGGCACCTAAACCCATCAATGACCACTATAAATAGTTAATCTTCAAGGTTAGTATATACTTACATATAAGAACACAACTCTCATTACAAAACTCTTTATTTTCTTAACTTCCATTTTGCTCCTTAATTTCCTCTGGTTGGTAAATTCTGACTTGAACGTTAGAATCTCTTTCGGGAGACAAAGCCCAGCCATTCTTGTTATTGTTGTAAGTTATTGCATCGTGAGTTTGACACGCATCATTGCCTTTGCTTTGGAGTATTTTTTGTGATTGGACTTGGACTTTATGCTTAGTTTTTTAGACCTTAGGTACTTATATATTTACACATCAACAATATTGTTGGCTTGTTGCCATCAGTCAAACAGTTACCTGGTTCTGAATCTTCTTACAGATACATCAAAAAAAAAAAAAAAACTTCTAGCAGATGTTACTTAATTGTTGAAAAAAATAATCTTAGGTACTACGAAAAAAATAAGGGTTTGATAATATTCTTGATCCTCTTAATTGTTGGATATTAATACAAAAAGTTAGTAAAGTTTTTGAGTATTAAGCTCAAGTTTGGTGTTAAGTGGAAGTTTCCCCTGTGGATTACTAGGAAAGCCAAGAATGACTTAAGGGTAGTTAACATATGGACAAAGTTACATCATTCAGCTTGACTAATTTTTTTCCCAAAACGCCATCATTTACAAAAAATTTGAATTAGGGGAGTTAAGTGGTATTTTTTAAAGTTTAGAAGTACTAAGTGATATTAGCATAAATCTCAGGAGAGATTTATGAAATTATCCCTTTAAAAAATTGATTTAAGTACAGAGAGACTATTTATTGTTTTCTTTCATTTTTACCCGTAGTATAAAGTTTTATTGATTAAAATAGTTGAAGAAAAATGAAAAGGAGAGGGGTCATAAAATAATCATTAACAAACAACATTGGGTAATAACTTTTCATGTCCTTAACCAATTAGTATCAGAAAATATATTTTAATTATTTTTCAATTTATAAGTTACTGATTTCCAAAATAACTAAAATATTTTTTTTATATAATTAATATATGGTGTATATCTATGTGTTCTAGATTTTTGTTCAACATATAATTGAATCACATTAATGCATTCCTAATTGTTAGTCAATAATTTGACAAAAAACTTTATCAAAAACTTCATTTAGTTTTATTTTTATTTTTATGTGTTTGTAATTTCTCAAACAAATACGAATCATATTTGTTTTTATAATATATTGTGGGGTTTTACATGTTTCAAATTTTTATTCAAATCGACACACACAAGCACATTAAATAACCACATTTTTTTACATAAATTTATCAGAAAAAATAGTTAGAAAATACATTTTTCAATTTTGAGTTTTTTATTTTCAAACAAAATAGTACTAGTCATATATATTTATTAGTATATTATATGATGTGCTGTACGTATTTTAAGATTTTTATTCAAACTAATGCAAACAATACATTAAAATTTACAATGTTTTCATAAATTACATGGATTGAAGTAACACATTTTTTGTGTTTATGAGTTTGAGATATCCCCAAAAGTAATACTAATACTATTATTCTATTATACTAATATGTGTGTCTTTGTAAATGGTCACATTTTTGTTGAAATATATAGAAATAAACAAATTAATGCAAGCACATAGTATTTCTGTAAATAAGTTGATAAAAATTATTGGAAATCTAAAGAATGTCAATTGAAATTTGTCAAATATCTAAGGAGAGGTTTTTGAAATTACCCTTTCATAACATGGATAAACTACCCAGGATATAAATATCATCTCATGCATTTTAGTACTCATAGTAGGACACATTGATAATAAAGAATGGAGATAAGTGATATTTTTAAAAGTTCAAGGGTATTTAGTGTATTAGTCTAAACCTTATGGGAGGTATATGAAATTATCCCATAACTAAAATATACATTAAACATAAACATTATTTACAAATAATAATAATAATAAAACTAAAATGAACATTGAAACTATATGTTCTCACAAGTTGTGTCAGGATATTAGAGTACATAATTTTGATTTAATTGAATATTCCCCCTCTTGTTTTTTTTACCTATATGAGATTTTTTTTTTTTTTTTTTAACTCTTATGTTGTTATTTTATGTAAGGATGGGCAAAATTAAGATATAATAACACTTTACCTCTAAATTTGGGATAACTATATTTTGTCACTCTAAACTTAAAAAATAGGCACTTTGCTCCCTATGTCAACTAATCAACCATTCCTTTTTTTTTTTTTTTTCAACTTTGTCAAAATAATAGGTTAATGGACAAAAGTACCCCTTAAATTTAATAACACTTTCCCCCTAACTAGTAGTAATTCTTTACTTTGCTACTTAATACTTTAAAAAAAAAAAAAATCCCCTTTTTAATAGTTAGACGTTAAATGCATAAATTCAATAAAAGCAATTTAGTTTAATAGTTAAATGTCCCATATTAAACTGAACAGAGAAAAATATTATAATATGGGATTTTATAAAAAAATATTATATATATATATATATTTATTTATTTACAATAGTGTGACAATTAAATACAAATGAGAACAAAAAAAAACTAGCAAAATAAATTGAAATTGCCTTAGTGAGCGAGAAAATATAATACGCAATTTGTACTACTTTGACAAAACATATAAAAAATGTAAAATGTTTAGGGCAATTGAGACGCTTGCACATATATTCTCGACATGTCCATTCGGATTTGCTATCTAGGATCACTTTAGCAGTATGTTCGGTTTGCCAAGAGCTCGCGGAAGTTCGCCTCTCTCCTTGTTCCAAACGTGTTAGATTGGATCGGTTCAATTCACGACTTCACATGAAATCTTGACTGTCTTCTGCCTTTTCTCATCTGTTGGGAAATTTGGAAAGCTCGTTTCTAGGTTGAGTTTGATGGTGTTATTTTATCAGTTGATTAGGTAGTTTTCCAGGTAAACTTTCTGCTTCAAGATTTATTCCCCTCACTTAGATATGGATCGGTCATGGCTACAAGACGAAGTATTGTGACTTCAATTACATGGACATCTCTTCTACCGGGCTGCTATAAACTCAACATTGATGATTCGTCATTTGGTAACCCTGGTCCATCAGGTGGGGGTGGGTTGTTCTGAGACAACTATGGGGTTTTTCTTTTTGGCTTCTCAGATTTTCTTGGACATCTTTCATCTCTTGAAGCTGAATTTTGTTCCCTTATTGTTGGAGTAAAATGGTGCTTGCGGAAAGATTCCCTTCCCTTGCTCATTGAATCGGATTTCAAGGTATTGGTAGACATTATCCTCAAACGTGTACAAGATTCAACATCCTATCAAGATTCAACATCAGTTTAGGCAGACAAACATCTTTAGCAGACACACTTGCAAAAATGACTAGTTCCAGCAGAGCCTCTATCACTTTTGTTTCTAGTTCTCTGTCCTCATCCGTTAGAATGCTAGTTATCTTAGATGTATTAGCGTTTTCATATTTACGTATATGTACTAAATTTGATTCCTTAGCTCATCAATAAAATTTATCTGTTCTTTTCGTCCAAAAAAATGTAAAATATTCAAGGACATCCAAAAATTAAAGTTATATGAAAAATTTTATCTCACAAGAAACTTATAAAAAATCATCAATAAAGAATTCCATCAAAGATGTCACTTTGGAAAACGTGTGACCAATGCAAAAAATATTAAATTTTGACATAATATCAAAAAATTCAAAAAATAATATATTTGTGCAAAAAATTATAGTGATATGAAGAAATTTTATCTACAATTTTCATTGAAAAATCTAATGGGAAAGTTACTTTGAAAAGCGCACAAATAAAAAACTTGTCAAAATTCAAACATATACTAATCGGGCTTCATTCCATAAGATTGCAAATTTTTAAAAACATATTTAACAATATTAAAAAGAAATTAAAAAATAGGCACTACGAAAACATTTAAATTTAGCAGAAAAGCCTTTAAATTCATGGAATGAATTTCAAAATCTAAAATTCTACCATATTTTTATTTTATTAGTTATTTTTACAGGGCATATTATTCAAGGCTCCCAATCTTTTGAAACAAAGAAAAATAAATTTGAAAATTATAATTATGAAAGAAGAAATATTAGGCATTCTTAGATACTAGACAAAATGGTTTACAATTATAATTATAAATTAAATAGTTTCTTGGAGTCAAAGTATATACTATTTTAATGTAGGGGGTAAAATTTTATTATCCTTAAATATAGGGGTAAAGTGTTATTAGTTATAAGAGCAAATTTGGTATTTTGTCATTTACATTTTCCAAAACTATTAGAAGTCATGAATTCAATTAACTTAGGGAGCAAAGTGCTTATTTTTTAAGTTCACGGTAACAAAGTACAGTATTAATCCATTAATTTAGGGATTAAAGTGTTATTAACCCTAAAATTGGAAAAATATTTAGGTAGAACCTTGACAACTGTGGACTAGATCACTATCCGATGTGACTTGATTAGACCAGTTTAAAAATCTTACTTTCATCAACTAATGTCATAAATTTTTTAAAATTTAATCTACATCATAGACAGTTTACAAATAGAGTCAAAGACTGGATCTACCTGAATCTTTGCCAAATTGAAGACCTGTCAACCATAGTATAAATAGTAAATAGCTGGATGCCTGGATAGAAAAGTTAGCCATTTCACATCACAAGACAACTTAACAAAACACATTAACACTACTTTGTTGTGTGTCATATATTATTAGTTACGAGTGTATTTATATAAAATAATAAATATAAAGTGATAAATAAAAGTTATTATTGTGTCATTAAATTTTTAAAAAAAAAGGAACAAAATTTGACTAAAAATATAAAATCAGGGGTTGAGCATTTAATAGGATTTTAACATCTAGACTAGGCTTTCAAAAATGGTTTTGAAATGTGATTTTATATTCTTATTAGTTACAGTGTATTTATACAAAATGATAGATTTATTAATGTATCATTAAATTCAAAAAAATAAGAACGAAAATCAATCAAATATTTAAAATTAAGAGATTACGTGGAGCGATTTTGATAATTGATCTAAATTTATAACTTTATAAATTATTTTCCTATTATTTATTACTACTTTGTTTGTCAAATATTATTCTCCCTCTTAAGTTCGATCTAAATTCTAACGTCAAGATCGGAGGCTTTAAATTTGTTTTAGATTCTCAGGTGTCGCTGTTCAGTAACTAATGTTTTGGGTATCGTTGTTCAAGAGGTATGGGGTTTTCGTTTTATTGCCTAACCTAGTAGGTTCATAGCATGAAAGGATGTGAATGAATATAAATAAGTGAGACACTTTAGTGTTCAAATTTATTTAATTATTTTAATAAGTTATAATTTTATTCAAATGTGACTTGTTTAACTATCGAGCGGAACTCAAATTAACTTGTATCGAGTCGAATTCAAATTGAGTTCGAATAACTTGGATTTTTATATTTAAATCTAGAGTTTTAAACTTATCAAGTTGAGTTTAAAAATTAACAAACACTAAATCTTGTTCAAGTTTTACTTTATTATAAAAAAATCAACTCCAAACTCTTATAGAATTGATTTTGATTCAAGTATTGAGTAACTTTTACAGCCTTAATGCATCCTGACTACACTTTTTATATTTATACCTCTTGATATTTTTTAGCATCAATTCCGACAATATATGAAGAAGAAAATTCAGCCAATCCTTTCTTGAGTAATTAGTTCAAAACATTAAAAAGAAAAAAGCAAATGATCGAGTTGCGAAAATTCTAAAGGAGATCAACGTATATCAATCCATATTTTCGATAACGAAACTAAACACTTCTCTTTTTAACTTTTAACATGAAATGTGATTTATTGTGTTAAAAAACATAGGATTTCCATTTCAAAACTAATTGACTAATTCAGTGAGTGGTGTAACCCTTGAATCTTATTAATTAATTTAGAAATCTTTGGGCAACCAATGTGGAACATTTTGTCCTTTAACATCCCTTCTCACACGTGACTTGGGCTTGTTGAGAACCCGCAATATGAGTTGATTGGGTTAGTTGAGAGCCCGGGACTTGCAAAAGCCCAAGAGTTGAAATAGGTTAGAGAGAATTCAAGACACGTGTAGAGTTGTGGGACTTTTTGTGAGTAAAAGCCAAGGACCAACTCTGATACCATGTTAAATAACATGATCTTCCATTTCAAAACCAATTGGCAGTGAGTGGTGTGGCCTATGAACTTATTAATTAGTTCATAATCTTTTTGGCAAGTCAATCTGAGATTTATACTTTTAACACCTTTAACATCCCCTCTCACACGTGACTTGGGTTGGACATGAAACCCTGTTACATGTGGGTCAGACGTATGATAGCCCGTTGGAAGGGGTTAAACAGAATCTTGTTCCATATGGGTCAGACGTACGATTGAGCCCGTTGAAAGGGGCTGGACAGAAGAGAGCTCGTTGGAAGGGATTGGACAGGACCCGGGACACGTGTGGATGGATGGGAAAACACTTGAGGGCTAGCTATGATACTATGTTAAAGAACATGGGATTCTATTTTAAAACCAATTAGTGATAAGTGGTGTAACTCATGAATCCTATTAATTAATTTAGGAATCCTTGGGCAACCAAATTGGATTTGATAAGACTTCGTCGAGATTGAATTTTTAAAATCAAGTCAAATTTGAATAAGATTCAGCACTGGTAACTTTTTAAATTCGACTCAAATTTGTTTTGATAAATTTAAAATTTAAAATTTGCATGTAAAAATTCAAATTACCCGAGTTGAATTCAAATATGACTTGAGAAAAACTCTATTGAGTTTAACTCGAATGACAATCAAGTCAAATTTAAAAATATTTATTTATCTATAATTATAATTAAACAAAATTGGGTTGTGTATTCCCAGCTTTTCACCCATATTTGGGTTACTTAATTATAAGAAATTGGTAACTGGATTTGGATAGTCCTGATTCTTGAACGGCAGGTATAATAATAATTTAAAAAAACAACATCGGGCATGTATAATTGTATGTTTAGTTCTATATTTCATGTATCCTGAAGTGGGTTGAAATGTTGCATTGGATTTTTTTTCTCCCCTCAAGTATTTGTTCTTCCATGACTTTGGAAGTAGTTGTTTTTTTGAAATGATTTATAAAATTACAAATATTGAATTGCATTCAAGATTATATCACGTGATAAAATTACATTCAATTATTAAATTTGTGATTTTAAATAATTAGTTGAATTTCATTTGTTTAAATACAAATTTAGTAGCATACAAATAATTTTGTTATTTTGTATACATGTGCTGAATACACATAATTTACTATCACAATTATTATCCCCTCTTTTATTTGGTCACTTTCTAATTTAATCTCACACTTTTACAAAATTAACCTATGACCCCAAATAGCGATTGCCTAAGCTTCCCATTAGAAACTCCGTGATTTAAGATTTTGAAAGACATTGGAAATTAATTGTAATCTTTTACCAAAAGGTTCACATCCTCTGGAGATCATTTCCATCTTTTCCCACAAAAGAAAGCAATTAACTTTTCTTTTTTACCCATTTGTTTAAATTGAGTTGTTTTGTGCAAAAATAAACATCTAGACGTAAGACTTTTAGACGTTTTGATAATCGAAATCAATAACTTAATTACAAATCTGCTCTTCGTGGAATTTTGAGGAAACAACTCGATCCGTATATGTCAAAGCAGAATATTTTATTAAGTATAATAAAATAGCGAAAATTTATCGTATCATTGAGGAGATCCTACTTACATGCTTTGATATCTTTTCACATGTTTTAAAATTTAAAAACATTTAAGCGATTTCTCATTAACTTTATTTTTTTTGTCAACCAGATGAAGTCTTAGGATAAATTACAAGAAATCCCTTCCAATTTGTATTTGTGTAATTTATAGTTAAATTTTAATTTTTAAATTTTTTTTAATTACTCATAATTATCACAATGGACAGGTAACGACCCATCCAACCTATTTTTGGCAAGTACCTTATATACATGAACAAGATAGAGGTCAATTTTTTCCTGACCCAATATAATCAGATCAAATTGATTAATTATCAAATACATTGAATACCCAGTTTATAAATACCCTAGACACAAATAATAAGTCTCACTTGCTCCCATAATAGAATCCACGTGGGATCCGCTTATGTATCACGGTGTAAGTAAGTTTTCTACTATATATAATCACTTTTTTTTTTTTTTTTTGATGAAATTCTTACAAGAAGTTACAAGTTTCTCTAAAATGTGTATTTGAATAGTAATTTTTCATCTCTTATCTCTAGATTTTAGGCATAATCCTACCTTAGACTTTAAAGGGAGATTCTTAAATGGACCGTATAAATGTAATAATGCATGGATCCCTTGATTCTGAATCAGTAACATCACCCAACTGGGTGATGTAGCTGATTCAGGACCAAGAGGTCCATGGCATAATGCCATAGATCTCGTCCATCCAAGAATTTTTCGGCTTTAGACAGTTATGTCATAAAATAACAACTCACTTGATAGAGTTTCGCTTACAGTTTGCACGTCTTTTATTTTCAAGACTATAATTCACTTTGCAGCTTTCAATTTGTTACCATTTTTCACATTGCATCCCAAGTTTTTTTTAATCGCTTTGCACTCAATATTTTTTTTTTTGTGCTACTTCTTTCAAATTGTTAACGGAAGCTACTAAGTTGACAAAATATTTTAATAGTTGGACTGAAATGACAAGAAAAAAAATATTATAGTGTAAAGTAATCAAAAAAAAAAAAAAGTTTGGAGTGCATTGAGCAAATGGTAACAAGAGGAGGAATTAACTCAAAGAAAAATAAAAGACTAATTTGGAAAAACAAGTGGATTGGACAAAAAGAGTTTAGATTTCCTTCATTGGAGATCCATCAAGAAAATGAGATTTATTTTAAAGTTGTGTTTGGATCGATGAATTTGAAAAATAATTTAATCAATTTATCTATTTATTTGAATAATTTGTAAAGTTTAAATGGATTAATTTCAAAAACATTCAAATTTGTTAGCATAAAAAACACGCAGTGGAAGATAAATTTATTCAACACATATAAAAATATGTGGGAGAAGAGGAGGAATTACAAAAAAATGAACATCGGGCTCTCATATCGAGACCCGCATAAACCCACGGCATAATAGCCTTACCATTAGGCTAAAATCTCTCTATTCTAGACTCTCTCAACTCAACTCTTCTCAATTGAATCAACTAAACAAACCCTCTATTTATAGGGTAATAAATTTAACTACCAACAAACCTAGAAAACTAATTAGAATAGGAAATAACAACTCTATACATAATTGTATTAGGAAACTAAATTATTTAAATAACAAAATTACCAAAACCTAACAATAACATATTTCCTAATTGATATGGAGTTTGGTTTAATTATGTCATCAATGCCTCCCTTAAACCAAACTTTCCAAACTCTCCATAAGGGTAGCTTTTATATCCATTCCATACACGATTAAGACGATCAAAAATTTTCATGCAATTTTTTTCTACCACAATTTATCATCATCAATTTGATTTAATCTTCATCTTCAAAGTTTTTCAAACGATCAATGTATGTAGATGGATAAATTTTTTTCGTACACTTTTTTTCAATTTATCAACCTCCATGAATTTTATGATAACTGGTATCAAAATTCTCAATTTTTGTAATTCAATCACAATCTACTTGGTAGGATTTTTTTCCTCCATCACTGCTCAACACCAATAAAAACAATCACGACAGGATCTCTCTTTTTAGATCTCTGTCCAATTAGGGCCAATTTCGTTACATCCAAATTGTCAAACGAGTATCCCAAGACCAACCTCACTTGTGGTCCAAATTTTCCGATATTCGAGTACTCCAACAAAAACTTTTTCTTCAATTTTCAACAAATATTTCAAGATCAAACTCTTGAACCTAGAGCTCTGATACCACTTTTTAGCATAAAAAATACGCAGCGGAAAAAAGAAGATAAATTTATTCAACACATATAAAAATATGTGGGAGAAGAGGTGTTATAAAATAACGCACATCGGACTCTCATATCGAGACCCGCATAAACCCACGGCATAATAGCCTTACCATTAGGCTAAAATCTCTCTATTCTAGACTCTCTCAACTCAACTCTTCTCAATTGAATCAACTAAACAAACCCTCTATTTATAGGGTAACAAATTTAACTATCAAGAAACCTAAAAACCTAATTAGAATAGGAAATAACAACTCTAAACATAATTGTATTAGGAAACTAAATTACTTAAATAACTAAATTACCAAAACCTAACAATAACATATTTTCTAATTGATATGGAGTTGGTTTAATTATGTCATCAAAATTAAAGATTATGAAATGAATAATGTTGAAAAATAAGAATTGGGGAAGTTATGCACACCAGAAAAATGAAATTCAATATTGTAAAATATACCTTGCATACGTGGTTTAAACATCTTGGATGAGATAGAAATTTTAAGTTTATTCCTGCAATATTGTTTTCTTGTTATATATAAAATTTATGGTCATAATGAAGAAAAAGCTAAAAATAAATAAAATAAAAATTATGCTTGGCTTATTATTAGAAATCTCCATATTTCTTCACTAATTTTTTTTTTTTTAATACTTTGCAATCTAATATTATTTTTACTTGTCACTTGCGTCTAATAGTCCTTTTTTGTTAAAAAAAAATAAAAAGTCTTCTCATTTACTTTTTAATGATTCGAACACATAATTAATAAATTATAAAAAAATATTTTAGCACCTAATTTGTATTTTGTTATCTAGTCTAATAGTTAATAGAAGCCACTGAAACTAATAGTTAAAAGATTCTAATCAATTTAGTGGCTTCTGCATCTAATAGTCAACAAGTGCGGAATCTTTTACTTGTTGAATTGAAGCTGTGACCGTGAGAAAGAAAACATTCAGGTGAAAAGTGATAGAAAAGAAGTTTGAAGTTTGATGTGAAAAATGATGAGAAGTTTGGAGAGGTGCAAATTGAATTACATTCAATTTTTAGTATGACAAGTAAACAAGTCGAGTTGAGTACGAATAGTATATTACTTGAATTTGAACTCGAACGAGTTTTAAAAATAGAGTTTAACTTGAACTCAAAAAATTTGATAAACTCTAACTCGATTCAAGTTCGCTCAAAAATAAATAAAACGAGTTTGAATTTGAGTAATTCGACTTTTTCGTTAAAAAAAATCCTAATATTAAAAAAATCATATACACTTAGTGATTTTAAACTTTAAAAATTAAAAAATTTATATATATCTGCTCAAAAATTTCGACGAACAGTCGAGTAAAATATATGTATACTCGAAATCGGCTCATTTAGAGATTCAATTTCGAATAAACTCGACTCAAATTTCTGAACAAATCAATTCTTTACACCCTTAATTTTCAATATCAATATCACTGTATCGGCGATGCTATCACTATGTCATCATGATATCTATTGCCGTTAGTGCTTCATTAACACGTATAATTCGCTCTTGTTATTTAATTTGTATTATTTTTATAATACATGTTTTCTATTTAATTTAAAACACTACATCCTTTCTATTTCTTTTATGAATATGACCTTTAAGGCTTTAACAACTTAGTTTCGACCAACCAGAAAATGTTTCATAAAGACACATATTCACATGTAAATGCATGTGCGTGTACATACGCCACGCAAATATATAGTATAGATTACTTTTTATTTTATTATGAATTAATAGAACCCTTAATACATCAATTTTGTTAAGAATTAAGATCATAAACAAGCCCGCGCACACACACACATATATATAAATGTTTCATAAAGACACATTCACATGTAAATGCATGTGCGTGTACATGCACGAACGCCCGTGCACGCAAATATATAGCATAGATTACTTTTATTTTATTATGAATTAATAGAACCCTTAATACATCAATTTTGTTAAGAATTAAGATCATAACACACACACACACACACACACACACACACACACACATATATATATATATATGTAGTATACATATACGTACACACACACACACATATATATACATAAATATATATACATACACACACTAAAATATATATACTATACATACATATAAAGCAAAAAACTTAACAATATGAATTTGAATCACTAAGAGATATATGGAGATTCGCTCTCTTTTATTAAAGAAAAAAATAAAAAAGCTGAAAGCCTGGTTAGATTAGCTGTGAATTTGTGGCGAATTGGCACTTATAATCTCAATCCCTTGTTTTGTGAGTAATTTATAAATGCTATTATGAGTGTCTTCCTCTTAAACTTTTTCTCCCCAACATCATGAAAGGGACTGTTTCCGCGTTCCCTTTCAAAAGTTGAGGCCCATTGGACATACAATGAATAATAATCGTAATATTTACGAGTGCATGCATGCATGCAAGCAAATTGCAATATTGCAATCTGCTGCCAAGTTGAACACTTGAAACTTCCTCGATCCTGGCTTTGAACTGTCTGTCAACCAGACATTCCCACTTCAAAACTGATTATAATTCTATTTCTTGATTTTTATTCCTTGTGATATTCTATAGCTCAAATGGTCCCAATGGCACATGGGAGCACGGTCGATCGGCATACATGGGGAGCACGGACAAACCACTGTCATTGGGTAATAGTGTACTACTACTATTAATTAGATTTTGATCCTCTCTATTTGATTTCTTTCTATGTGTGTCTATTTACCTATATCTAAATAATTAATACTTAAAAATATAATTTGAATATATCGTTAGTTTTATCTCATCTTTTAAATCATCGTATCTAAAAATCAATTCATTCAAAAAAAATTTCATTGTTAAAGAATATGTCACATTTAGACGGTATAGAAAATTTCAAATTTTGATAAAATATAAAGAAGGTCAATCAAAGGGTAAAACATTGCTATATATATATATATATTTGCAAGACATTTATATACAACATGATTTAAATTATGAACGATTTTAATTTTTGAAAATATTTTTTGAAAATTTATTTTTTAAGGGTAAATGAATGGGCCCCATTTACTCTTAATTAGAAAGGATCCTTGTCCTTATTAATTGTTTAATTGTTGTCTGAACTAAATCCTGTCAGCCATGCTATAGGTATTCTATATCATTTTATGTGTCAATCTCTTATTTCGTATTTTGTATGTTCACCATAAATATTTTATTATAATAAATACTTATTAATCAAAATATACGTGATCAATAAAATATGTAAAGAATGAATTGAGTTTGATATAGGAAGTAAAATAAATGATTTAGGCAGAGGCACAGGCCCATTTCTACCTCTTGACCTCGGATAGAAATATTAATTAACCATAGTTTCCAGATTACCTGAATCTCAATCTTTGGTTTCCTTAACACTTAACAGGTTTCAGCTGAAGCAACGAAAAAGAAAATTAAATCTATGCTGGGAAGTGTGTACAATAAGTCAACCTATAACTAGGTGGACACAAAATTTGCTAATTTAGGCCTGAAGGCCATTTAATAAACATATATTTATAGAGTACTAATCTATATTTTTCTCAATGTTTAAATTTAAAATGCAAATTTTATAATGGTAACAAACAAAATTTTCAAAATTCTGAAGAATTAAAAAAATACATTTTAAAATACGTCCTTGCTGCTATAACTATAGAATATTCCAAAATAAAAAAGTATTTTATTCTCGTAATAATTAATATAGCTTTGCTTAGGAATTTACTGAATCCCTTAAATGATAAGTTATCTAGCTCACTGTAAGCTTTTTATAAGTTTTTTTATTATTTAAAATGGACATTTACAAAGCATTTCCTTTTTCTTTGCTCTTCCAAAAGCGATATGAATATTTTTTTTCTTGTTATTTATCTCTAGTTTTTGTATTTGGGTCTTTTACTTTATGTAATGATATGATATGTATATTTTTAATATAAAAAAATATTTAAATAGGGATAAGTGTAACTAAGTGTGATATCAAAAGATATAATAAAAACCTATGTGGCGCACCTTTTGTGTATGAGATGCTCGTTTAATACTTTACAAATCTTTGTATTATGTGAAACTATAAAAAGTATTTTATATCGGTTAGTTTAAAAATTCTTGACTAATTATTAATTTTTTGAATCACACTATTCATTGTCAATTGATTTTGAGATGTAAATTCATATTTTTTAATATGATATTAGAGCAAATTTCAAGTGTTTTTTCATCCACACATAACTTAGGACCTTATGCATATTGGGTTTGACTTCATGTTTATATCAACTAATATTTGTATTATTTTTGTTTGTATTGGTTTAGGAGTTTATCAACCAACACTTCTATTGTTCGGATTTAGGCCTTCAAGTCATATGTGAGAGGCCAAACTAGTTTAAGAGTTTATCAAACAACACTTCTATTATTCAGGTTTGAATCCCCAAGTTGTGTGTGTGGGCAAACCAGTTTATTGTCTTATTTCAATTCAAGTCGTGTGTGAGAGGGGGTGTGAAAGTATAAAAAGTATTCCACATCAATTAGTTTAAAGATTCAAGATTAATTAATAAATTTTTTTTAACCCACATCACTCATTGTCAATTAGTTTTAAAATAAAATTCCATATTCTTTAACATACTCCCTTAAAAAAAAAATGTAATCATATTAGTCCTTATTTACCTGGTGCACTCTGTTTCAATTTTTTTTTGTCGAATCAGCTGTTACACATACATATGTACGTAATTATATATATACACACATTTGACATAGTGCATGAAGTAAATAGTATAATCTATGCTATCTATATAGAAAATTCTTAGGTGAATCGGATTCATGGTAGATACCATGAATCTTTAGCCCTAATTCATCCATATTACTCCTAAAGATGATTATTGTAATATATTAGAGTGATGTAAGTGAATTAGGACTAAGGGATCCATGGTGTCTACTATGGATCTAGTCCTCCCACATCACTCCTGGAGATAATTATTTTAATAAATTGAAGTGATGTGGATAAATTAGAACCAAAAAATTTATGACACCTATCGTGAAATCGATCCACATAAAAATTTTCCCTATGTACTTCCTCTATGTAACTGTATTAGTAATTAGTATAGCAAAACCTTCTAGTGAGAAGCTATAAGAGACGCCAAAAGTCATTTTTTTAATATCTTTTGTATTTTCTATTAATTAATTAAAACATAATGCAGTTCATCACACACAACAAACTAAATAAGTTTTGAATATTAAAAAATTTGGTTTATCTTCATAATTATAAAGTAGATTTAATCTAAAGAATAAATATAAACTAATTAATGAACTGTAATAAATAGTTATTAACCGCTTTGTTTAACTACTTAAATCCACACAAAATAAGTTTATATTAATGGTCTAATCTTCTATTTTTATGAATATAACAGATGCGATATGTTATTTTTACATAAAAGACAATGTATCCATGCCAAAAATAATGTCATTATTGTATAACGAATAATCATTTTACATTATTTACTTTTAATTTTTTATAGTAGTATCTCAATATAAATATTTGAATTGCATATCAACAATTTTATGTTCCTTAATTTTATTTTTCCTGTTTCCTTTTAAGTTTTTTGTGTTGTATAATTTATTAATAAAGTACTTTTGTTTTCCATTAGTTATATACTTAGGTTTTCCATTAATTATATATATTTGTCTATCTGTGCATAGCATGAACTTTTTAAATTATTATATTTTAATGAATTTAGGTTTAGTTTTTAAAATATTTTTTCAATAAATTATTGAATTTCAAATCTTTTATCAAATTTCTTGATCCAGAAGCATAAGCCAGAAATGTTACAACACGGCACCTCTGTGATATTTATTGGTCAAACTCTTCATTTTTATATTTTATTTTCTTAGTTGAATTTAGCCCTCTTTTACACTTGAAGTGGATGAAAGTAATTTTTTCTTTATATAACTTACCCTTCTTACTTAATTGACTGCGCGAGTGGTTAAAGATGGAAGACATTTCTGGAATAAGGGCTGTTGCTTTTTCCTTGTACTAACCCTTCATACGGATATTTCTGTGAGGAGAACAAACAACCACTCAATACCCAAAGTAATGTCATTCTAGTACATTATAATTTCTGTTTAAGTAACTGATGCAAGTGAGTTACCATTAGTAATCCTATTTAATCTCGAAAATCTTTTGCTCTAATTATACGCCTTATATTTTTTTAGATAAATGATATTTACACACTATTTTTAACGAATTGCTCAATCTTATCATAATTTATTATTACCGAATGTTCCCGTACTCAATTGAAAGGGTGTATAATAAGGTAATTATACTAATAAATAGTGAAAACGATAACCATTATACTCTTACTAATGAAGTTCCGTCTTTTTGACAAAAAATGAGTTTTCACTATTCGTTTCAAGCAATTTAGATACGAAATTCTCTTAAAAAAAATAATAGGTCATTCTGGAATCAATTCAAGATGGATCTTCATTTTTTTTTTTTTTGGGGTTCTAAGGAGTCAATGTTTGAGAAGTAGCTAGGTGACCAGCACATCTGGCACAAAAAATATTGTTATCGTACGTAATTGGATTACTTGAACGATTACCCTCATATCATAAGCATGTGAAGTTTGGAAAAAGTTTAGATTACCACTTCAGCAACTCAACTTCTGACGTTAATTAATTGTACCCTTAAACATTTTACTTTCTTGTATTTCATTTAATTAGCAGATTAACTTTTTTTAGTTTATTGCACTTATCAATAAATAAATAAAAAATGATCGGTGTCAAATGAGATGAAGTAAAATTTTTTTTTTTTTGAGTTCCAAAATAGACAGACACATTTTAGATTTTCGTGAAGATCGAATTCAAGCATTTTTTAATAATGTATCAAATATTTTTTATTTTTAAAAACATATAAATAACAGAAGAATCTTTTTTTTAAAGAAAAAAAAAAAGTAATTGTTACATGTATTATTTTCAAGGGATTGCATAAAACAATATTTTTGTGACTTTAGGAATTAGTATTTGTTCTCGGGTATGAGATTAAGTGAAGCAATAACCTTTTTCAGTTTAAGCATTTGATTGAGTTGAATGGTACGTAGAATTGGAAGGGCAGAGTCCGGATTTGCTAAATTAATTATCTAATTCAACAATATCTTTAACTTAATTATGTTTTGTGAGTTTCGAAACTTTGTAAAATTCCTTTCAAATATCTTGAAACTACAAAATCTTTGTGTATATGATTTTGTGTTAATTAATTGACCATTTTTTCTTGTTTATTGTTGTTTACTAGTTAAGTCTTTTGATAAAATTAAAAGTTTTCGTGTAAGAAACAGCAATGACCATATGACTTAAATTTAAAAAAAAAAAAAGGAAAAAAAAAGAAATTAGACTTGACTCGACCAAATTAAGACTAAGGAAAACAAGCTGTCTCTTATATAGAGTATCTAAGATAACAAAAAAAATACCTAAAAACTATCTTATTGATGAATAAGAAGGGGACCAACAAAATTAGAAAAGAACAAGAAAAATTTTTTGAAGAAAAAGATGCCAAAGTGAGAATTTCAAAAGAAGAATCTGACACTTTTTTGCTTTATTTATAAACTTTTCAGAGATCGGAAAGGTGAAAAGGATGTGAAACCTAAGCCATAAAACATGCCTAAAGATGCAAAGATAGATGGGGATAATATTTTCCAAAGGGATAAGAAAATGTGAAAATCCAAAAAGAGAGTGGTCATCAAGTCCATCCATCACATTTTGTATTTCAACTTTTCATCTATTTGGACTTTGATAGAATTGAAACCTAGCATAAGATCACCACAGAACAAGGAGAGATGCTAAAGATAAATTGGCGAAACCCGTGTTGTCCAAAGATAAGAAGACGGTTCTCCTGTTTCATTCTATTCTAAGACATTATGTAAAATATATTAGTTTGAGAATTTTCTCTAATCAATTTATGAACCATCCCTATCTTTCTTATAAAATAATTCCAATAATGATTAACTAATAACATTTATAGTATCATTAACCTTATTTTTCATTCCTTACCCTCGTACCAATAAATCAAATACTTCCTCAGTATATCTTCATGACCTAAGAAATTAGTAGTTTAAATATATAGTAATCAGCAATTTTTGCATGATAGAGTGATATGTAATTAAGTACTTCTATAAGTCAGTAAAATGCAACGGTAGTATATTGAGATAATCAATCGTTATCTTAAACTTAAGACTTTTATTTAATAATAATAATCCAAAGAAAAAAAAAAGAGGCAAGGGGGAGGGTTGGGTGGGTTTCCCAAGTAATTATTGCAGTTCAACAGGTTCTAAAATTCATCAAATTACAAGTCAAAGCTCTTTTGGCCCTTTCTTGTTTTTGGATTTGAATTCTTTTGTTTTCTCCTTGTTTAACTAAACAAAGTACACATCAATGTTAATTTAGGAAAATTCTACCGTTTTTTTTAGGGAACTATTCTTTTGTACTTTAAATACTTGTACAGTACAATATCAATGTTAATTTAGGAAAATTCTACCGTTTCTTTTAATTAACTATTCATTTGTACTTTAAATACTTTGTACAATATCATGTGTTTTAAATAATTGTACTATCCACAAGTTTTTAAAGTTAAGGAAATAGTTCCTTAAAAGGGACTATAGAATTCTCCATTAATTTATTGGACACTACTCTTGTTCATGTCCGAAAACATGTGGTATAGTAATATTAGGCAAATACTTAGATAGATCCAATTTTTGACTCTACTCGTAAATCTTGTGGTGTGGATTAAATTTTATAAAATTTATTACATCAACTGATGTAAGTAATATTTTTTAAAATTTAATTTTGATCATAAAATCTATAAGTAGAGTTAAAAATGAGTTTACTTAAATACTTTACCTAACATTATTATACCATCCAAATATGTTAGGAAAGATTGTAAAACGGTGACAATGACAATCGTACGACACACACACACACACACACACATATATATATATATATATATAACCTTAATGGTTGAGAGCCAACCCTAACTTCAGTTTTAATCTTTTCTGTAGAGATACTATTACTAAAACTTTGAGCATTTTTTGTTGCACTTTTGTACCTAACAGGGTCATTTACCATATACACATTTCTTTTATGTTAGACGAACTGATTAATCACAAATTGAATTACTAATTAATTATTAGTAATGGAGGATCTTTTGGGCTACATCTGGAGCACGGAGTTGAGTCTATTGAATGTGAGCGTGAGGACTGAACTATTAGATGAAGCAGCTAGTTTTGTCCGAGCATTGATTTCGCAACATAATGGGAATCTTGAGAGGCGGAAAACCGGCTAGCAGTGCTCGAACGTAATCCTTAGAATAAATATGCTTGATTGCTTGGAATTTGACACCAACAACTTGAGTCACATTTGGGTAAACAGCATAAACGAAATAAACTAGATGATTATTACTTTATTCTACTATAATACTTATGTAGGCTGTTGGACCATGTATATTTTATGTTTAATATAATACTCCATACTCTTTTTCCTAAATAAATTTGTTAATTTAAAACAACACCAATTATAAAATGTTGGTAAATTTCTTTTTAATTTGCATATATCTCCAAATCACCCCCACTTCAAAAAAAAGTAAAAATGTTGTTGAATAAGAACAATTATCCTCGTACCACTGACCTTTTTACAATAGTTACACATCCATCTATATCGTGTACTAGTTTTTGTCCCACGCTATGCGCGGAATTAAATACCTATGTATATATATTGTTGAAAATTATAACAATATATAAGTTATAGCTACAAGGGCAATATATAAAAGTATACATAATTTACAACATGTAAACTATAGGTTAATTAGAGTAAAAAATATTGAATTACATGAAATATAAACACTTTTAGGGGATGAAACGAAAATAAATAATTTACTTTTTGTAATGAAATTATTTACTCTAATAATTATCTGCACTAGATTTCATGTGATGAAGTCCTCATTGGCTTCAAATTGAGTAGGGAATGAGATGTTATCCTTCCAAATCCATTTGGGACGAGTTTCTGTTTGAGAGACAGCATTTGGAGAACTTATCCTCACCTTGTATATATCAAAAGACGTACTAATACTTTAGAATCATCATCAACACTTGTATATTGTACAGGAAGCTTAAGTGGACTTGAATATGATAAAATTGATAAAATCTTCAATTTCTTAATTTAAAAAAAAAATCTTCAATTTCTTCTATAATAATAGCATGAACTGAGATTTCTAAAATATGGTGCATGCAAATAAATAAAATCAAACAATTAATTCTCTCATCACCTTGAATGACTATCCATTCATCCATTCAATATTTAATTAAAAGTTTGATTCTTCACACATTAATTAAATGACTCTTTACTTATCAATTAAAAACACCTTTAAGTTTAGCTAATAAAAGTTTCAATTTTTTAATAATAACAATTAGAAAAGAATGAGATTTATACAACATAATGAACGATTTTTTTTAAAAAAAATACATATAATAAATTACTGATCAATTTAAATTATCATTTTCGTTCATCAGTCCAATTTTTTCTAAAATTGACTTTTCATTCGTGAGTTTATATGACTTCATAACTAATCAATTAAAAAACACCCTTAAGTTTAACTGATAAAAGCTTCATTTATTCATTAAATTATACAATGGGAAAAGAATGAAATTTCTTCAAGACAATGCAATGCAATTAAACAAAATCAAACAATCGTATTGCTACTATAGAAGGATACTGATTAATTAGTTGTGACATATTTACACAAATTAGTAATTACCGATCGGGTTAAATACAATAATCCCCCTTAAGGTTTGGAATATTTTGCACTAAACTCCCTAACGGTATTTTTTTTCACTTTGCCCCTTCCGTTAGTATGCATAAAAAATTTGACTATTAAAAAGTTCTTAAAGACATTTTTACCCCTAGGCACTACGAGAAAACATATAATTAATCCCTTAAAATTTATTATATTTGTTATTTTAGTCCCTAATCCTAGTTTTGTGTCAATTAACCTACTTTAGTCATTAATCAATATAAAAATATTGTCAAAACAACTAAAAATATAATAATGTCCACTAACACATCAGTGGTTTTTTAAAATACTTGTGAAAAAAATTTAAATACAAAAATTTCCTAAAACTATTGGTATTTTGCAGTCTTTCTATTACATTTTATTTTCATGTAAAAGCAAATTTTTAAATATACGAAATTCATAATCATCTAATTAAAGTTATATCAGTCTATTTTCTTTTTTCTTTTCTTTATATTTATTTAAAATAATTTTTTATTACTTTTTTTGTCCTTTATTAATATAATTCAATTATCACCTAAATTATACAAAGTAACTTTACACATATAAATCAACACTCAAATTAAAATAATTTAGATGAAATAGTTTTAATAATTCATCAAAATTTTAAAATTAATTATTTCATCGTGTTTTTATGTTTTAAATATTGAAGAAAGCATAGAATACTTAATAATTTAGAGCATACTTATATTATTATCAATATTGACAATATTTATTTATCCCAAAGTATTAATGATACAAAACTTACATGAGCGATTAAAGTAAAATATCGCTAAAATCGTTCCTAACCTTAAAGGGGTTTACTGCGATTAACCTTTAGAGGTAAATCTGTTTTTTTAAACAAACTAAAGGCGAAATTACATTTGACCATTAATCAAAGAGTAAAATAAGAAAAAAAATAACGTTAAATAATTTAGTACAAAATATACCAAACCTGAAAGGGAATTTACTGTATTTAACCCTTACCATTCAGATCACATCAATGCCTCAAAATCTATTCCCACTCCAATTGGTTCCATGCTCTTATAATTTTATTAATTATTCAAAATTCATCTTTCTTGTTTTCCTGTTGCTTGAACAGGGACATAATGCACCTTTCTCTATTGCTACCTGAGAAGGTTGCTAAAACTCTTTGATCTGTAATTGTTAGCATAGGATATTAGAAAAATGATTAATTCTATTTTATACCTCTCAATTTATATCTAATTCTCATTTTAATCATCGAATTTCAGTTTTGGACACTTCGCACCCCTAATTTAAAATTAGTCCCGCTTTAGCCTTTTTTTAAAAAGCGTCAAAAAAAGTTAATGAAATCTTTGTTTTTACTCGCAAAAATATTGTTGTACATACTGCTAAATTTGTTATACACACGAAAAATTCTGTTATTTTCTAAACGGTTTTAAAAAAATGGTTGAAGCGGAACGAATTTGAGAATTTCGAGTACAAAGTGTTCAAATTAAAATTTGAGATGTAAAGTAAGAATCCCGTATAAGTTGAGGGGTGCAAATGAAATTAGTCCTTAAAAATAAATGCTTATTTGCATTTTGCTCCAGTTAAAGTAGAACTCTCATGATTTGGGGCAAGCTGTCGTAAGCTGTGAAACTAAGGTTCCTTTTCCTAAATGTCTATTAAAATTTTTTGCAAAATAACAGAACAACCACGAGCTTCATTGGTAAAAACTGCAATAATTTCATTAATCTTACTATATGCATGATACAGTTCAATTTCTTGCAAACAAAGGGCACAATGGAATTTGCATTCCCCCGTTTGAGCAACAATAAAGATGATATCTTAATACGATTGTAGTATTATCTCAAACAAAGGAATTCATAAAGAAATTTGCATTCCCCAGTTTAATTACATCAGTATTTCTAGTTTGGATACTTTAGGAGATGAAAAAAAAATTTGAGTGTAAGACCACAAAATAATAAGTAAATGTGTTTCATTTGTAGCAAAGTCAAAGGAGGAATTGGAATAAAAGTAGAGAAAATAAACTTAATTTGAATAAGATGTTGAGATTGAGAAAACAAGGTAAAAATAACAAGTGAAGAAGAGAGTAATATACAAAACGGAAAAAATCGAGAAGATGAGAAGGTGTGTGACGTTTCAGTTTGAGTGTAATATTGATTGAAAGGCCATCAGTTAAGCAAGTAATTCACATAGTTGTCCTAGGACGAAGTACCAACCAAAATTATAAATCCCTACTTCTTATCTATTTAGTAGGATACTAGTTGATAAGACCACGCATTGTGCAGTGAAGAAATGGTTTAATATAAATGCCTAATAAAATTAAATAAATAAGATATAGTGTACTCACTTTGTTAGCAAGATCATATGATTAGTAAAATTTATGTTAGTCAAACAATACATGATTGTATATGCATCATGAGTTCCAGTAGTCAATAATGATATTCCCAGATTTTCTATCATTATCAGCAATGTATAGTAATTAATACACAGATCTACATAAGACAACATACATCTATGTAATAAAGTAAAAAAAAACAAAAAGACTATCTAGACATGAAGCTGATACAAATTACTCCATTTGCAATGATAATTTGATATCGTCATCTACCAACATAAAATGTTGTCACTAATTCACCACCTCAAATTTTCCAAAAGATGGGTCTTCATCTGTCGTTATCTTGATTCAATCACTAAAGAATTTTGCAGTTCAAACCAAAAGAGTTGTCACCTAGAAATATATTTCCCATCAACTTAGACCAACAAATTGAATAAGTACACAAGCTGAAACTTCTAAAGGAAACAACAAAAGAAATAAATAATCTTGTAATAAGAAAGACTTAGAATGATTTACATTATTATGCAAGGAAAGGCATAGAATGATACATCATTATGTAAGGAAATACTAAAGTACACAATCTTGATCCTGAAGTCTTGATTCTGGTGCCTAAAGAAAGCTACCAAAAAATCAATAGTATAACATAAATTTTTAAAATTTCTTGTATCTTGAAGCATAATAGCTTCTCTTTGCAATTTTGTGAAATTATTCAGGTATTAATAACAATCACTAGTAGAATTGTTATTATAATGAATACTTTAATATGATTAGTTATCTCACAAATGAATAATGACAACATTTATGAACTAACGGGGATTTCAATTTTTTTCCGTTTATAACTCCCACATCAACCCGTGATCTGGGCCCTAAATAATACCTTTGTCAGATGCGATAAGGGATGGTTAGAGGTGGAAGAAGTTAAAAGGTGCATAATGACAAATAAATTCATAACTCTTAATTTAAAAGGAATCACTGACAACATTTACCATAAATTTCTTCCAAGGAAAAAAATCAAAAGAAAATAAGAAACAAATTTTGCCAACAAAATTTATATTCATCACAACAAAATGCCAGAAAAAAAATATCCTATCATTAGTTTTCACCCACACAGAAAAATGACATCTTTCTATAGAATAAGAAAAATACAATTTTTTTAATAAAAAAATTAGGAAATAGCATAGTAATTAAGAAGTTTCTTGTTGCTCATTAAAACGATAATTTTAGGAATAAGCATAGTAGTACAATAAAGAATCCGAAAAATACTAAAATAAATAACAACTATGCACCTTTAAACAAAAATCATTAAGCTAGTGAAGGAGAAGCACTGTACAAATCTCCATCCTTTTTCTGTAACAATAGCAACATAAACTAATAATAAGTTAAAAAATGAGAAACAAAAGAAAATCCTTTTATAAGAGGTAGAGGGATGATTTCCATAGTGAAGGAGAAACCCTCTACAAATCTCATGAAAAAACCATTTATGCGTCTAACCAATACATTTTCTAAAGGAAGTTATACATCTATAACAGCTCAACCACCACAACTTTCTCTCCATGATCTTCCCATTTGTTTCTTTATCTTGACCACCACATTTCTTTAAATCACTCTACAATTCTTTTCGTATACAGTTTCTTCGATTTCAGTTGATTGTAAACTGCCATTTGATATGAAAAATGTACTATTAGAATTTGGAAGTCCTCTATTTCTCAATATTAGAACAAAATCAAAACAACTGTTCAAGAGCATAGCGGTCAATATTTCGATGTTCAACAAATTCATGTAAAAGGAATTGACATATCAAATAACACTCATTAGGAAAAAAAAATTTCTTGATACAGTAGCACAGTACACAAAAAACTCAACTTTCACAGACAAAATATTGAACTTTCCTCAAAAAATAATACCTTGACTTATGAACTTTCACGAAGAGGATAAATCCCTCTGTCAAAAAAAATAAATAAATAAATAGATAAAAATAAAACTATACAAAAAATTTTACCTGTGTATCAATAGATGTGAATCATCCAGAAAAATAAATTAAAGAGCATATTTCAGATCTAATTCGATAGTCATAAACTGTGAAGAGGCTATTGGTCAATTGTTCCATAAAAATGGCAAACAGAGAATAAAAAAAGAATTTGCCTTGACACCAAAAAAATGTTACTTAATTGCCAGAGACTTGAGCGATCCTTTTTGTGAAGATGTCATCTGATGGACTAGGGAAGGGAGTTTGTAAAACCAATGGACAATAAGATGGAAAAAATAAAACCCTCAAAAATCATGATAATTACAAAAGAGTCAAGAGAAGGTCATGTGAAAATAGACTATCAAAATTTTCAAACAATCCAACTCCCTCTTTATACTATATTGTTAAAAACTTTTTACCCAAAAATGTTCATCTGAGTCATTAGGGAGGCGGATGTTGCTCAAAGATCACAGGAGTAGAGAACCACAGGTAACTTATTATCGATTTAATAATTTATAAATGTAAGGAACTCATTAAAGATAAGAGAGAGAGAATTTAGGAAGAGAGAGAGGGAGGAAAAAAAAGAAAAAAAATAGAGAATTTAACATTAATTAATTTTTTCTCAATTTATTAAGTAACAATACTAAAATTTCCAATAGTTATCGCTAGTTTACAATGGCAAAGCTCTTTTAAAAACACACATGAGAGGGGATGAGTTTCCCTGGATTCATGATATTGTTAGCATCTAAAGTAGTTCTAATTTTTTCATTGTTCTCAAGGACTCAATTCCAAGTTCTTGTTCAAGACACCATTAAAATAGAGAGAATAATCAAGCCAGATTAAAACATAACAGCAAATGACCAAACAAATGCAAACCAAAAGGAACAAATCAAGTCTAAATGGTTTCCATAAAAGATTCAAACTTTACTTTATTAAACTCAAGTTAATTTGAAATTAAAGATTTTGCAAAATGGTGCCTCAAATTAAATCATTGTAGTAAAAAAGGACATACTAAATAATCATTCTTTGGCTAACATTTAAAGATGAAACAAAAATTTGCTCTATCTATGATTTAAATAAAGATTAGAAGTGTTCAATGATTCATTGGTGAACAACAACAATCTTGACTAAGAACATTATCTTGATGCATTAGAGCGTTTACGGCAAAACAAACCTTTGTCCGCACATCAAAAAGGTTACTACGTAGAGTAACAACATAATGATCTTATACCTTCATTTTTCCCAATCCCACCATGTTCTCCTGTACATTTTCCTACTCAACAAAGAATTAAAAACGATCAGGCAATTTAGGAGTCTATGGAAAAAAATAATTCATCATCATATTAAGTGGGGAGTTATAAATGAAATTAGTTATTGGCAGACTTCAACTCTATTCCAGCAACTTAGCTTGCAAATTAACCGAAGTTTCATCCACTTAAGCAATCAAACAAATAAAGAAATTATCTTATTAAATAGTAAGAAAATAAGAAAAATAAGAAAGAAAATATAATTTAGTAATTTCTCAAGTAAAGGCTCAGATTAGCTAAAATTCAAGTAGCGAGGGACAACAGTCTGTCATGGCTGCAACTCTATTGCATTAAAGAGAGAAACCTCATCCTAAAATACCATCAGAGATGTCATGTTAAGATACGGGATGATGTCCTCCATTGTGACAAACAACTGAGTATCATCTTAGCCAAGTCATAAACTTCTCATCCACATACAATATAGTTAAACATGCAAACTAAAATTGAATCAGAATCCTATTTCTGTCTTCAAATTTGCTATTTCAATTTCATAGCTCATAATTGGGTGATTCAAGATCATCATAACCACCAAAACTACAAATTGAAATCATTTATAGCCAACAAATTAGAATCAGTAATAGCCAAAGAAACAAAAAGAATACCACTGGAAATTAATGTCTTCATCAGGGTTTTAGTTAGATTTTCCATTATAGGGCCTCCAAGACTTTCAATTTGCACCAAATTCGGCTTTTATAATTATTCAATCACCTGTTAGATCAATTTAGACCAAAAAGAATTATTTAAAAAAGATGATCTGTAACCAAATATAAATAATTTTAGAAGTTGAAACATTCAAAGGTATGAGCAAAAAAAAATGCTTTAAAAAACCTAATATCATTACATAAAACTCATACTGCCAAACAACATCAAAGCAAGAACCTTTGAGTCATGATTCATAAAGATGAGAATAAAAACAAAAATAGGCCATAGATTCCTATTAGCTTTTAAAGGTAAAAAGAAAAAGATTTTTTTTTTCTTTTTCTCTATTCTAGATAACAATAGAGAAGGAAAATGTGTATTGTGGATAGTGATGCTCCTAGAGTGTGGTGGTATTTTTTTTTTTGCAATTTCCATACATTGATGGCTGAAAAATAAAGTTACATTTATGAAATGTAAGAACAAAAAAAGCCATCTTTAATGAATTTTTTTTTTTTTTTTTAAAGAAAAAAAATCTCATATCAAAACTATTAAAAAAAATAACAACTGACGAGAAGAGAAAACAAAAGCAAAAACAACAAATAGGAAGCTCATTGTCAAATTTACAGTTAAATACATAAAATTTTTTAAAACAACAAAGAGAGGAAGGGAAAACATAACTGCCTGATTGTATTTTCTTCTCGTTACTATAGAAGAAACTCCTATTCATAATAAAGGAATAGATTTGTCAAAATTTTAAATGAATCTTCAATCTTTAGCCTTGAAATTGAAAGTAAAAATATGGCAAAAAGAAAAATTTTAGGAGAATACCTAAGTATTAGATCTGGTCTTCCTCACTTGTGGAAACCAAATTAGAAAACTATGGAAAATAAAGAAAAACTTTCGAAAATAAAAGAGAAAAAATAAACGCACAAAGATCTGAAAAAAAAAGAAGAAAAAAGTTACCAAAGAAAAAATTTATAAAAAGAAATTTACCTTCTAATAATATGACCCCAAAAATTTGCTAATAATCTAGTATCGATCTCTTCATTCAGTAAGGAATAGATTGAGAGAGATAACTGCCAAATGGACCAGATAATGGTGGCTGCAACTGATAAAAGAGGCTAATTTAGGAAGGAGTGTGTGTGTGTGTTTAGAGAGAGATAAAAAGAGAGGGAATAGTCTATGGCTGATGAGAAGAGGAGAAAGAGTTGTGAGAGTAGTTTGGGGAAATAGAATATTGGTTGATACCCATGGTTGGAACATAAAAAGACTAAAAAGTCCTTAAAATTACAAAAGAATTGGGCGAATCTCACGTGAATACCATGTGATAGGACGACGAAAATTGCTACAGTAAAACATGCTAGTGGGTCTTTATACTATGTATTTAAAGAATAGAAACATTATTCTATATCACCTTATAATTCATTGTACGTTATACACATTAGATTATATAAAGTAGTAGAAGAATTATTCGAACATTCTATAGTACATTAAAATTCATTGCAATACGAAAAATCTGTTCATTCTTGGAAGGTATAATGATTTATATCTTAGGAATCACTCTTGTCAAATTTTGGAGCCATCGGAGATAGAAAAAAAAATTTTGATTTAATAAAAAACAAGTGACCAAGAAAAGCTAAATCTCAATTAATGATAACTACTTCTCTTTTTTTTTTTAATAATCTATACTATATATAAAGCGTGAGGGATGATTTCGGTATATGTCATTATTTTGAACTTCTTTTTTTTTTATCCTTATTATATGTGTAACTACATATTTCTCCCTCCATTCTCTATATTATCCTTTTATTTTTTTGCATAATTTTTTAAAACATTTTTACTACCTTTTTTTATAAAATTTTTTGTATAATTTTTTTAAAGTATATTCATAGAATGTGCTTTTTCTCACTAGTTAATGATAACTGTTGAGTGATCTTTTCAATCCAAATTCACACACAAACGCACACATATATAGAAGAGAGCCACATACACAATCTAACACAAGAAAAAAAAAGATAAAGAACTTGATTGAAAAAAAGAAATTAATCTTGATTTTCGAAAAAGTATCTGAAGTTAGATCAGACTTCTGAATGAAAGAATCTTTTGACATTTCTAGTGGTAAAGATTCTAGCACAACAAGATGTGATCAATAATCTATGAATTAAGAAACTAACGCTTTTTCTCTTTTTATTTTTGGTGAGGAAAATGGAGATGTCAATTTTGATTCTTGCGAAATATTTAGGTAGATATGGTATTCGTTTTTATTTATAAATTATATGATGTGAATTGATTTTATAAAATAAATAACATAAATTCATATAAATAATATTTTATAAAATTTAATCATGAACACAAAATCTATAAGTGGGGTGCAAGACCAAATTTACTCAAGTACTTTTCTTGATTTTTGATTTTGAGGAAAAATAGTACTATGAAATCCATAAGATTCACGATTCATGTGTTCCAAAAATACGTTTAAGTAAATTATAAATTTCCTTAAAAAATATTTAGTTAAGTTTGATCTATAAACTCATATGTAAACTTTGTGTATATTAAATAAGGTACATGCAATATGTGATGTCACTATATCCCACATAATATCATCTAATGTTCGATTGGTCATGTGGATATATATTTTAACAGACATGTAGTTTACGAATTAACTCGTAGATTAATCTTACGTGACATCCTAAATGTCTCACAAATTTACAAACATATTTAAAGAATACTTCTATACTAGTGAATAGGGATAGGCTAATAGCAACTTGTAATATGCAGCTGAAAACTTGTTTCAAAATATCAGTCCTGTAAAGTAGTATACAAACCATGAAGAGTGATAAACTATTTGAAACGAAGCAATTAGCATATTGTTATGTAGAATATGATTTACGAATGCACAAATTTAGGGTTATTGGTAAATATATAATAAATCACTAATATTTAATTTTAGATATTTAGTCAAATTTCGTTCTTTCTTTTTTAAATATAGTGATATTAGTAATTTTTGTCATTGTGTCACTTTGTAAGTTTGTGTAAATGCATTATTATTATATTGGAGATCCCACAATATACACTTAATTGCATTGTTTTTTTTCTTGCTTTTTTGCTTGATTAATTTTATCGTTGTGAAAATGGATAAACATAAATGCATGTAAATGTATGGTTATAGCCCGGTAGATTTATGTTTTATAGTATCCCTTTGAAATATATAGCCTTTAAATGACAAAGATAAACTTAATGATTGATGCATGAGGGAAAAAAAACGAAAATGAATCATGTAAAATATTTGTACTATATAGCAAGTAACCTTGCAACTTTGAAACCCAGAAATAAATGTGAGACATTCTTAGTGTGCGGATTTAGCAAGAAATGTTGTATTCATCTCCACGTGGTCACAATCTTATCAATTAATTAAAAGCGAATTCTCCTAAAATGATATTTATGTATTTACAAGTTTATATAGTATAATATTATATAATTTAAAAATTTATATTACACAAAACTTTAAAATATGTGATATAATTCCATATGAGACGATCAAATTTTCTTAGATTAGGTTTAACAACATAAGATCCGAAGTTACTCCTTGTCAAGGAAAAAAAAATATTTGAAGTACACTAGTTACTCACCTTAGCATCAAAAGTTAAATTAAATATACAAGTAAAAGAAACACAAATTGAATATACTAAACTTTTAGACCATTATCTCTGTCTCTTAACACATTTCAGTTTGTTCTTAAGCTTGCCTTATAAGTATAAATACAGAGATAATTTGTGAATCTACTAGTGCTTTACTATTTCAGTTTTTTTTTTTCTAAAAAAATTAAATAAATCATAGAAACAGGGGCGGATAATAGGGGGTGGGGAGGGGCGGCTACCACCCAAAATATTTAAAATTATATTTTTCTACCCTTAAAATTTTTTAAATTATTATTATACTATTATAAAAATTAGCTTTTGCCTCCCAAAAATTTTAGAGAATATAAAAAATTATTCCCCATGTATGTATTTATATATTCTTATTCCCCCAAGAATTTCGAAAATATATTATTTTTTTGATATTTTTTAAAAAGTTCGATAACTCCCTAGAAAAAAATTAGACTTTATTCCGTAAAATTTTACAAAAATTACAAATCTAGATCTCTAAAAATATATATATATAGTTTTTGCCTCCAAAATTCAACTCCTAAATTCGCCCCTACATAGAAACATCGCTTGACTAAATATTGCACGGTCTCTAAATAATATACCAATATTTACCTTCCATTATTGCAGCCAAATCGATTGCCTTTTGGTGTGCAATGGTAATTTGATGTATTCTGGCAATTTTGCTTTTCGCTAAATCATCGACGGTTTCTTGGTATGTGGATCATTTTCAAACCTTTTGCTGATGCTTATTTCAACAATATAGTGGCATAAGCAAAGCACAAATGCTGTTGTGTTTATTTTGTGAATACATACATACATATACATATATATATATATATATATATATACACACGAGTGTTTCTCCTCTTTTTTGTGATGTCTAAATATCCATCCTTAATGAAATATAATTTTCAATTCCCAATAGGAAAACATAATTAAATTACTCATCATGTATTCTACCTAGTTTCAAGATATGCCTAATATATCATTAATCATTAATTAAATAGTTTCATTCCTAACATATTTTTAATGAAGAATAATTGACTTTAGTGTTAATAACTTTGCCTACAATCATACTTAAGATAATCTATTATTTTTTTCCTTTTTTATTCTGCCTAATATACCCTTAATTAAATAGTTATGTCTAACACACTTTTCATGGAGTATAATTGGCCTATGTAAAATATTATATCCATTTAATATAATAAGATTGTCTATCTTTTATAATACTACTATTACTAATTATATATATTTCAAATTGCCACAACATAATTCTTTAGATTTATATGAAAATTTAAGCATAAATACATAATAAGATGGTAAAAAATTTATTTGTGTAAAAATAATTTTTATTCGAGCAAAAATATAATCAAAGCAGTTTTTAAAGCTATTATATATTTTCAAATTCTTTTTCCCAACAAATTATTACGAAATTTGGCATAAATACGTAATAAGAAGGTATAAATTTTTTAGAGAAAAATTAATTATGCTTGAACAAAGAATAAATAAAAATATTATTTTAGTTGTTTTTATTTTTTTATTCCTAATAAAGACAGTCTTTTATAACTATTATATATATATTATAAATTCGCAAATAATTATTTTCTTTTCTCTAACTGTTTATTCAAGTACGCTCTTGTATGTTAGTTAATTAGACTCATTTTTGTTATTTTATATATTTTCATATGCCAATAACATCTACAACTATCTATTAGAGTTAATGTGATTAATCAAGTATTTATTTTGGTTATGATATGAACTTATTGTGGATTAGAATCAATGTATAATAAATAATTAGTTATTCATCACAGCAAATAAGTTAAATTGTTAAATGTTAAATTATTGGTATTAATAGCTTCTTTAAATTATGGAATTAAGCTTACTTTTGCCAAAAATAAAAAAAAAGTTCAAACTTAAAATATTACACAAATTGCATTATGGAATTTATTTTTTTCATACTTTTTAGATTGATTCCATATATTGTCCACTAAGATATTTAATCCATATTTTTATTTTTTTATTAAATAGTGTAAAATTGCATTATAGTTTACAAAGTTGACGTGTAACACAATTTATATCTACAATTATTTTAGAACATTTAATAATATGATTTTATTTTTACATAATTTATATTGTCTTTTACATTACTTACCTACTTATTTTTTCATTATGTCATTCAAACAATTTATGCGTAATATTCTTATAGGTCTTACAATTATTATTCTAAACTATTTTGGACAGGTATCGTACCATTGATTGAAATTTTTCTAACTCATTAATAATTACTCTAAACCAATATTTTTTGTCAAATATTATAACAACTAGTATTATAGTTTTCAAAATTGACATTTAAATTCAATATATACCAGCAACTATATAGAGTATTTAATAGTATAATTTATTTGCATAATCTATATTGTTTCTTTTTTAATGTTACATACATAAGTATTTTTTCGATATTAGCATCACAAATTATGCGTAAAATTTTTGTATGTGTTACAATGATTATTTTGAAATATTTCAAGCTTTGCATCGCATCATGGGTTGAATTTATTTTCTATCTTATCAATAATTATTGTAAACCCCAATATTTACAAAATAATTTATTAAAGATAAAGATTTTGTAATCAAATATTACTACTAAAGAAATATAAAAATTAACAAATTGCTTGGTTAATTTTTTGTTCTTCGTGTATAGAAGGAAAAAACAAATCCAATCGTAATAAAAATTAAATAAGATAAAAAGATAGGATCAAATGTTATCATACAGTTAAGAAATGTGAAAAAATAACAATATATTATCTATTTTGATATATGATTATACAATATATTAAAAAATTAATTGCTATAGAAATTATATAAAAATTATGTGTTATTTTGTATTGAGAGTAAGATAAAAGATTTTTTTTCATTAATGTTCTATATATTTTAGAGCAATACACATTTAATTGTATAAAAGAACAATTTTTTTATTTTCATATTTTAATAATGATTTTAGTATACTGTGTGTTACCTATATTTATTATAGAGAATATAATTGTTTAATACGTTTACTTTGATGTTTTTATTCTTTACATTTCACTTAGGTTCATTTTTCTTATTTTTTGAATTTTTAATTAATCATTTTGTATTTATTACCACATATTATTTGATCTCATATAAATATTTTTCTCCAATAAAAGTATTTTAACACGTTTCATCTATAAAATGATGTTTGGTATTTAATAATAATTTTATCTTTTAGTATTGATAAAGAATATACAAATACAACTAAAAAGTTCAATATTATGGAAAAAAATCTTTAGTTTTAAATAATCAAGTCATTTGTGATGTCGTTATAACAAATTTCAACTTGGAAATCTAAAAGAGAAATAGAAACTATTTTAGATTAGAATTAGCTACATTTTGTGCCATCAATATGAATGAAGAGTTCAAAATTCAAAGTTACAATAGAATATTGTATTTGAAACTAATGTTCTCGTAAGTTTAAGACAATGAAGTGCAGCTCAACTGGTAAGATTACACTTTACCTATGATCCAGTTCATGAGTTTAAGTAATCAAGAGAATAGGTAGAGATCCACTGTAGATTCGCTTTTTTTAAAAAAGTTTTAAAAATATAAAAAATACCAATGTATTCTCTATATGCACACACATTTAGACAATATGTTAACGAAATTTAGTTGTACTAGAAATTTATATCAAATCCCAATTAAAGCAACGTGTAGTTTTGATATGTTTAGAACTATATGTTTTATCATTATCACTGTGTGTATTTTATAGTAAGATAAATAATTATTTTTATTAACATTCGATGAATTTTAGAGCAAAATAAAAGATTAATTTATTATTTTAATTTTTTATAATTATTTTAATATACTATATGATACCTATCAATAATATGGATAATATATTAGTTTAATTAGTTTTTAATTTTATAATAATTTTTTATATTTGTCTTGACATTTTAATCATCAATTCATTTTTCTTATTTTCTGAAATTATAATTAATTAATTTAGTAATTATTATCCTTATATCATTTGAGTTCACATAAATATTTTTTGTTGATAAAAAAAAATCCATATTTCATCTATAAATGATGTTTGGTATTTGATAATGATTTTATTTTTTAGTAATGATAAAGAATATAAAAATAGATCTAAAAAGTTCAATACCATGAAAAATATCTTTATCTTTAATTGATCAAATAATTGGTGATGTCGCTATAAGAAATCATAATCTAACCGTCAAAAAGAGAAAGAAATAAGATGCAAATAACATATGTTGTTCTCATAATAGAAAAGGTTTGTCTATATTTGAGAAGAAATGGAATTGATGTACAATGTCGTAACAAATAAAAAAACAACAATGAAAATTTTTTTTTAAAAAAAGAAAGGCAAATATAATCACAAAGAAAAGAACAAATATATTAAATATATATTTTAAAATATATAATATTTGCATAAAAATACTCAACAGATAGAAAATGTTTATACTTTGTATTCTATGTTATCATTTACTGATTATTCATTTATTTTAAAAAATTAAAAATTTCTATCAAATTAGGAGTGTTACAAACAGAGATTCCTAGAAGAGTAAATTCCACATCATGATTATAAAAAACTTAGAGTAAAACTTACTTTAGAGATGGATTAAAAGTCTAAGAGTATTCTTTGATCGTCAATTTGATTTGAGAGTAAAATTTCAAGACTAGTAATAGAATTTGAGAATTTGATAAAAAGGGTTTTGGAAGTAAATGCTCTCTCGAAGTTTGGCTTAAACTTGGAACAAGAGGATATACTTGCGGCTAAAATATAAAGACTTCGTTGGTAAGTTTTTGCAAACTTCAAAAATTCACGCTTTGGTCCCTCAAGTTTTAAAAAAAATTATACTTTAACCCAAAAACTTTAAAAATGTCAAAAGAGGTAAAATAATTATTTAATATTTAAAAACAATAGTTATAGATATTTAAATAGATATGATCAAGTTAATTTGGAAATATGTGAAAGAAGTGAGAAAAAAAGGTTGGATTTTACACTCTTCCCTCCTTAAAAAAAGTTTCGGCTTCAAAACTTAACGTACTTACAAGACAAACAAGTAAGGGTACTTGTTTCGCATGTCAGACTCGGATTTCCCAACTAGCTTCTCTTTCTGAATTGTTAGACCACTGAACCTTAACAAACGGAATAGACCGATGTCATATGTGAGCATATATATGATTATGCTTCGGCCATCGGATTTACAAGTTAATTCATGGTAATTATATTTGGCAAATACTTAGATAGATCCGGTCTTTGTCTTCACTTGTAAACCCTGTGGTGTGAGTTAAACCTTAGAAAATCTATGACATCAACTGATGTAAGCAAGATCCTTTAAGATTTAATCCTGACCACATGGTCTATAGGTGGGGCCAAAAATCGGGTCTACCTAAGCATTTTCCATTATATTTTTCAAGACTACAAAATTAGTTTATGTTAGGGTCTTGACAAGAATCAAGTACATGATCCATGCACGACACTAATTAAGATTACTAATATCATTTAAGAGGTGTTTTATTGACATTTGGGAATCAAAATTAGAATTATAAACCCTACTATCGGTATAAGTTTATATCATTCTTCCTTATTTATTTGGTTTGAATAAGGAATAAGTTTCATTATGTTGATAAGTTAATCAATTTGAAATCCAACTTACAAGTGGAGAATGAATTGGATATTTTCTAACACTTTCATTCCCATAGAATGATTCCTATAGTAACTACTAATTAATCAAACAATATTTATGAGTATCAATAATTTTGATTCACATTATTTATGAGTATCAATGACCATTTTATTTTCTTTAACACGTTCTCGAATGGCTAAGTACTTGATGTCGATGTGTTTACTTCGACTACCACTCTTATTGTTCTTAGCCATAAAAACAGCAGCTGAATTGTCAGAAAATAACCTCAATGGCTTAGAAATAGAATCCATAATTCTAAACCCAGACATGAAACTCTTTAACCATACACCACCACGAAGTTGCCTCAAAACAAGAAGAGAACTCACTTCCATAGTAGAGGTTGCAATCAAAGTTTGTTTAGCACTTCTCCAAGACACGCTCCACCGTGGATTAGACGGTAATGGACTTTAATTTGACCTGTCTCTTATATCTTGCTGTCTCTGTATAAGAGACGAGTAGCCAAACACCTCTAGTTTATCATCGTCGTACATAAGCATGTAATCTTTTGTTCCTTGAAGAAACGTGGGAGCGATCTAATCACTCTCGATGGTCTATACCGGATTACTCGATATCTTCCCAACATTCCTACAAACAAATCAATGCTAATCTTCTTCATTTACATGTGTGACAAAGTCACCTACAAGATGTACAGTGATTCAGCTGTCTAGATCTTGCTCTTAAAATCATTAGATCTCTACCAATATTAAAGGCCTCAGAACTATCTCTTACAACACATTAGGTGCCAAATCTGTGAACAATCTTTCATCCTAGATGTCTCTAAAACTTTATTATTATATAGGTATCTTGAGACATACCCAAAATGCACCGAGTTCTATCTCTATGGATCTTTATGCCAATGACATAAGATGCCTCACCCATGTCTTTCATATCAAAGTTTCTAGAGAGAAATTGTTTCACCTCATGTAGCAATCCTTTATCATTACTTGCAAGTAAGATGTCGTCTACATACAAAACAAGAAAACAAATCTTACTCCCACTGACCTTCTGGTATATACATTGATCCATGATATTCTCTTCAAAATCAAATGAAGAGATCACACCATAAAATTTTAAATACCATTGACGGGAGGCTTGCTTCAATCCAGAGATAGAATTTAAGCATGCAAACTTGGGCTGTCTACTTAGGAACATCCTTCAGTTGTTTATATAAACATCTTCCTCTAGATCTCCATTAAGGAACGCCGTTTTCACATCCATTTGATGCAAATCCAAATCAAAATGGGCAACCAATGCCATAATAATTCGAAGAGAATCTTTCTTAGATAAACAGGAGAAAAGGTTTCTGTATAATCGATTCCTTCTTTTTGAGTGAATCCTTTGGCAACAAGTCTCGCTTTATATCTTTCGATATTGCCTAATGAGTCTTTCTTGGTTTTGAAAACCCATTTACATAATATGGTTTTTGCACCAATAGGCAACTCGACAAGATCCCAGACTCCATTCGATGCCATCGATTCTATCTCCACTTTCATGGCATTGTACCACAAGTTAGATTTATTACAGTTCATGGCTTGTGAAAATGTTTCAGGATCATTTTCGGCTCCAATATTATGCTCATATCTTTGATATACCATATAGTCATCAGGAATTATATTTTCCTTACTCTAGTAGATCTTCTCAATGTTGTTCCAACATTATCCTGAGGAATATGTTGTTCAACTGGTTGTTCAACAATTTCAGGTATTTGTCGAACAGGATCTACTGGATCATTATCAGCAGTTTGTAGAGTTTCAAGAACTGGTTGTTCAACACGTACTTGATCTCGGGGAGTCAGGTCATGAATAACAATAGTCCGTCCATGACTAGAAGTGGAAGATTGTGGAACAGAATATTCTGTCTCAGATCTAATACCCAATGATCTATCACTCCCACTAATTAGGTCATTTTCAAGAAACTTTGCATTTCTTGACTCCACAATTCTTGTACTATTAGATGGACAGTAAAATTTATATCCCTTAGACCTTTCAGAATATCCAATAAAATACCCACTCATGGTCCTTGGGTCCAACTTCACTTTCTTTTGGGTTATAAACTCTCACTTCAGATGGGCAGACCCAAATGGTACATGTCGCTTATACACAGTTTCCAACCTTTAAATAATTCAAATGGTGTCATTGGGACAGGTTGGAACTCGGTTTACTATGTACACAGCCGTCTTGAGAGCTTCACTCCACAAAGATTCTGGAAGTTTTGAGCATGCTTGCATGCTCCGTACCATGTCCAATTATATTCGGTTTCTTCTTTCTGCTACACCATTTTGGCTCGGAGAACCAGGTGTAGTCTGTATTGGGCAACAATCCCATGCTCAGCAAGAAACCTTGCAAAAGGACCAGGTGCTTGTCCATCTTCGGTGTATCTACCATAGTACTCACCACCTCTATCAGATCTCACAATTTTAATTTGTTTTTCACATTGTTTCTCTACTTCTGCCTTAAACACCTTAAAAGCGTCTAGTGCTTCATTTTTGTTATTAAGCAAGTAAAGATACGTGTATCGTGAGAAATCATCTATGAAGCTGATGAAATACTTTTGACAATATGTGTCCATATTCGGATAACATATGTCAGTATGTATGATTTCTAATAATTTTGAACTCCTCTTGGCTCCTTTTTTCGACATGTTGGTCTGCTTACCTTTTATGCAGGCCACACAAGTCTCGAAATCAGTAAAATCTAGAGTACTAAGTACTCCATCATCCACTAATCTCTTGATTCTCTGAATGGAGATGTGTCCCAATCTCCGGTGCCACAATATAGAGGAATCCTCATTCATAACACATCTTTTAATAGCTCCAGCATTATTTTGAACATGCAAAGTACTTAATGTAGCATTGTTTTGCAAATTAATTTGAAAAAGACCATCAAACAAAATACCATTCCCGATAAGGTCAAATTTATAATACAAACTAAATCCAACATTTGAACAATACCTGGAATATCCCAAAGGTACAAGTTTTGACAATGAAATTAAATTTCAAGAGAAATTTGAAACATAAAATGTCCTTTCCAAATCTAAAACAAAGCCACTAAGAGAACTAAACTGCATGTCCCAATTGCTTTCACGTGAGACCGCATCTTATTTCCTGAATAGATGTACTCCTCACTTTCCATTGGCTTCCTTAGGTTTCACAATCCCTGCAAGGAATTTGTAATATGGATTGTAGAACCAGAATCAATCCACCATGTGTTATGATTAACATCTATCATATTAGATTCATAACATACAAGTGAGATTAGGTTACCTTTCTTCTCAAGTGAGTTATGAAATTTGGGGCAATCCTTCTTCATGTGCCTAGTTTTTCTTACAGAAGAAGCGCTTGGATTCCTTCTTAATATCTCCTTGAGGAGATATCTTTTCCTTTCTTTTCTTCTTGGCTTGGTTGTTCTTGTTCTTTCCTTGAGTTGCCAGATGCACACTCTCTCCAGTTTCCATAAGCAGCCTTCCTTCCTCTTACACACACATGGTCATCAACTCATTGATGGACCATTTGTCCTTATGCCTGTTGTAAGAGATCTTGAAAGGCCCATACTACTGTGGTAGAGAGTTCAGAATATAGTGCACAAGAAAAGAATCAGACATTGTAACCTCAAGATTTTTTAGTTGAGCCGCTATGTCCCTCATGTGCATGATGTGTTCACGCACTCCTTTGATACTGGTGAGCTTTAAGGTAGAGAATTTCATGATTAGGGTGCTTGCTAAAGCCTTATCTGAAGACTCAAACTGCTCATTAATGGCCTTCAATAGCTCTCGGACATTATTATACTGATCGACAGAACCCCGATTGCCAGCTGAGATGTTTCAGTCTTTATGAACATCACGCTGAGACGATTAGATCGCTCCCACGTTTCATAAAGCTCAACATCATTAGGTTGGCTATTCTCAGTAATCGGAGGTGGTTCGTCTTTCCTGATAGCATAATCAATATCCATCCATCCCAAATGAAGGAGAATCCTCTCTTTCCACAACTTATAGTTGTCACCCTTGAGCTCGGGAATGTCATATTTCATATCATGAAAATTCATAGGTTGAAAAAATATCAAAAATTGAGGCAAATTAACATTTATTATGTTTTACCAATGCAAAACATAGTAATAATATGAATTACATGACATAAAAATTGCCTGTAAGCTAAATTCCTAATGCAAATAAATTCATATAAATTCATATAATCAAACTGACGAAACTATTAAATCATGTTCCTCTCCTTAATTCCTGTGGGTAAATTAAGGAATATAATTTAATATTTCACCCCTTTAATCATACAATATAATATAATAAAAATTCCTGTGGGATAAAATTTATTATAAGTTATAAGTGCTATAATTAACAATTAATGTCTTATATTATAGGTGATCTCAAAATTACAGAATTACTGTACACACATATATATATTTTTTAATTAAAGATGCTGCGGCTACTCTATAATTAAAAATATTTATACATATCACAGACATTAATAATTACAAAAAAGTCACAAACATATATATATATATATGTGTGTGTGTGTGTGTGTGTGTGTGTGTGTGTGTATGTGTGCAAATAACAAACTGGAAGTATCATATATATATATAAATAATACATTCTACAACTAAACAGTTTGAATAGTTCAATTAGTCAGACTGCCTAACCTTTAACCTGAAGGTCTCAGGTTCAAAACCTTCCAGCAGCACCTCACAACCCCTTTTTTGAAGTGAATCTTCTCACAGAAAATTCGCAATTTACATTTTTTTTTTTTTACATCTTCTTCTTCACCCGTTTGGACAAAAACGGGTATGTGCTTTCCATTGCGACAGTCTGACTAATTGAACTATGTCCCTAATTTATGGGTAGAATTGCGTTTTAATCACAACAAACATGGAAATCTAATTTCCTAATTATTTCTAACTTTAGTTTTTAATAAAAAACATCAAAATCATAAACCCATGTCCATGATCCATAATTCATATATAAAATAATATGGCCATAACTCAGCAATAAATAACACCAATAGACGTTTTTAATCAAGGAAAAAATCATAGAATCAATTTCAAATAAATTATAATTCTAGATTTTCTCAATAACATGTTAACAGTAAACAAATCGACATATATATATATATGCAAATCAAGGCAGAGTGGTATAAAAGCTCTTATACCAAATGATAGATTTCTCAATCTATAAAAACGAATTTAATCTGTGCATAAATAATATCACAGAATATCAAATGCGAAATAAAATCGAGAAACGTACCTCCAGCCCAAAATACTCCGTATACTTATAATGTTTTTCCACATCAGAAAACGTAGGTGGTAAGGATAAGTAGTTATCACAAGTGTAATAATTATCACAACAGATATTTATTAAGTCAAACCCAAAATACTCTGTATACTTATAACGTTTTTCTACATCAGAAAACGTCGTAGTTGTAAGGATAAGTACTCTTATCACAAGTGTAATAATTATCACGAGATATTTATTAAGTCAAATTGATAAATATCAGAATTAAATATTGGATCAAATATTTGGAATTACAAAAATAAAATCACATGGGATAATTACAAAAATTCCAACAATCCTTACATATGAAAGATTAGATTCTGGCTGAGTTAGAAACAAAGAAGACTCTTGATATAAGATCCATGCATATTGACTAATTATGTCAAGATTAAGAAAAAAAATATGAGAATCAGACATAAAACTTAATGTGCAAATAAAAGGAAAAAATCGAATTAGAAGATCTCAGGATAATTATACACACATAAGCAGCTAATATGAAATATAATAACATCAATCTTTAGAACATTAAATATCTACAGGAATAAAAAAATGGAAAGAAGATAATTTTATGATTTTCTGGATGTCTCTTAGGATATCAATTTCATATAAGGATACCTCTGTAGCCGCACAGCAAAGAACAATTCTGTTCTGCAAGGATTTAAACACTTTTGTAAAACAGAAAACAAAAGAAATCTGAAATATAACACATTAATTAGCAATGTACTGCAAGAAGCTAAACAAATTTTTTTTCTGGGTAAACATAAACTGAAAGAAATTTTAAAGAAAATAATATTCTGCAAAGTGGAATTGAAGAGGCAGATTTGTTTAAGTCAATGCCAAAAAAAAAAACGATAAATGGTGATTATTGAAAAGAATGTTTTGCTTTGTTTTGCATGCAAAGCTGATTACAGTCAGAGATTGCGGAGAATTAGGAGTCAGAATATAACACGTGAAGAATATGAGCATGTGATTGAAATGAATAATATCTCCTTAATTATATATAGGCCACGCTCCCAAACAACCTTATATTTCAATGTTTAATAATTTTTTAATTATTGAGTTAAAACTGTGGTTATTCTTGTTTTGACCATATCACCTTATTTTTCTAATAAAGATTTGTGGGGAAAATGTCGTTTTTGGATCCTAAATTTTGTGTGAAACTTTAAATTTTGTGAGGAGATGAATTTCAAAGAAAATCCCTCGTATTTCATTTAAATTGAAAATGTGGGTAGAATATATAGTAGCAAAAATAAATGGGTAATTGATTGGGTGGCCGGCACATTGATATTTATAATAAAATGTGTGTAACGGATTTACCCATTTACACTTGGTATTGTAGTTGGGCTTTCTGTTCGAACTTGGAATTAGGGTTGGTAAATTTTTACCCAATCGATAACATAATACAAATACGGCATAAAATTAATAGGTTATAACACGATGTAATATTTATCGAATCATTATTTGATCAATCTGTTTATGACACGAAATTAAAAGGTTGGGTTGGATTAATCCATGGATTGACATAATCCCTTAGATTACTGAATGAACAGATTTTGTTGAAATGTTATTTTGATTATAATTTAATATACTATATGTAATAGATTGTGAATAATAGATTTAATATAAGATTATTAAATCAAACATAACAATTTAAATATTATTTAAAATTTCAAATAATTTTAATTATGTGTTCTAAATTACTATTAGAACAATATTAGTATTAATAATTGTTTAAGTTATTAATAATTAAAATTTGAGATTTTAATTCAAATGGATCGCAAGTTATTTAACTTGTCAAAATAAGCTCATACATATCTGTTAGGAGTAAACGGGTCAGATATGAATACAATATAAATACGAATGAGTCAAACACAAATACGATACGATAAGAAATCGATCTCACATAACATGATACAATAAGAAAATGATCATATCTAACACGACACGATAATGACATGACTTGACCAATTACCACCTCTACTTGGAATCCCATGGTATCAAAGTGTAATTTGGATATGGTAACCTAAGACATTGATCTGCCTACTTGAGTATTATCAAAATGCAATTAAGCTCAAAATATTTTTCATTTTTTCTCTTCTTCCACTTTCTTATTCATTCTTTGAAAAATCTTAATTAAGGAAAGACTCGCAGGAAAAAGCAACAAAACTCGTGAAGACATTGGGTAGGTCATTGTATTTGTTTTTTTTACCTTTCGAAATACTTAAAACTATTATTCTTTGTACAGTGGATTTTATCGAGCTTGTTAAACTTGATTATTTTACGAATTAATACTCATATATAGACTTATGCTTGTGTAATGTAAGAGCTCATATTCGTATTTGAGATTAATCGAGTACTATAAACAATATTTAAGCATTCCATATGTCAAAAAAACTATTTTGTCACAAAGAAATGATGAAAACAAAATCTAATTTTAATGATATTTATACCACTACAACTTATCAATTTAGAGAATAATGTATCTATATAACGTGACAAAGTAATAACTGACAAAATTATTTGTGTTGCTAGATCAGACAGAGAAGAAATAAATCTGATCAAATATCTAAAATCAACAGATCAATAATTAAATATAATTTTGTCACATAAATTAATTGTTTTAACAAATAATCTACACTGGGGAGTTTATAAATCATTTCTTTATAGAAACCCCCGGCCAACTTCCATCTTTGCAAGTACCATAGGTCCATAGCCGAATAAAACAATACTTTTTCTTCTTCGAGACAAAATCAAACAAATGGAGCTCAAAAATTGTAGAGACAGAAAAAAAGGGCAGCAAAACTATTGAGTAGTACTAGAAAAATTAGGTTTAAGAGTAGCAGCCATATGGGACCAGTTGGCACCCGCAAATTTCCTTTGTCTTAATACATGTAAACAACTCAGCAACTCATCACTGAATAGTTGTCCACAATAGGGGTATTTATGGGTAAGATTATTTGACTGGCGCATTTTTAGGTTTCTAAATTGAAAAAAATAAATTTCTTACTTGTACGGGTTATTCAAGTTTTTAGGTTACTTGTGCTAAAATTTTTCAAAAAAATGAAAAAATTTTAGTGTAAAATTATCCATTAAAAGGTATTTTTTATCAAAAATCAAATGTTAACTCAAGAATGAAAAGGAAAAAATTATAGAACATATTAAATGAATGTTAAGTGAAGAATGAAAATAAAATAAAATACGAGTTACATACAATAGTTGGGAAAATAATAAAAAAATAAAAAATTATAAGTGAATTATATTGTGTTATCGAGTTATTGGTTGGGTTAGGTTTTAAAAAAATAAAACCCAACCAAAATCAACATGTTTCAGGTAACCCAACTTAAGTAATTCGAAATTTGATAAATTAATCTATTTAGCCCCAATTTTATTTGTGTTGGGTTGAATTTGAACACTCCTAATTTACAATGAGGGTGAATATATATATACATACATGTACATGTAAAATTTAGATCCTCTATTCCCAAGAGTTTAAAAATTGTATGTTGCCCTTTTGAAATTTTATAAAATTTTTAAGGTTAATTACACTTTGCCCCTTGTATTATGAGCTTTGTCTCAATTTGTCCCTATAAAATTTTAATCATCATTTTTGCCCACTCTGACTAACAGTCAATCTTAGATAATAGACTATTTTATCATTTTTAAAGAAAAATATACTCTTGTTTTATTATTATCCACCTATTATAAAATCTGACATGTTATGACATGCAACTTAAGAAAATAAGGAGAAAAATAATTTGCTATATCAAAAGGGAAAAAAAACTAAAAATGAATGAAAAAAAAGGCCTACAAGTATAAATGGAAAGGGTTTGAAAAATAGTTTGTGCACTGCTTCAAAATATCGTAAAATAGACCTGCATATAGATGAAAATATGTCCAGTATTTTATGTTAAAACAGCAGTAACATTAACCAAATGATTACCAACGAGTTATATTAATTCAAGTTCTGTATTGATGTTTTTTTATTTAGTTTTTGCCTGTTTTGTACAAAAAAAAAAAAAATAAATCCATTTTCATGTTCATGTCACATGTTGTGCATTAGTTATTTTTTTCTTCCAAGTGAAATAGCAATAATAGCATAAATATTTTTTTTTTGGCACCAATATGGAAAAATTTGTTTACTCAGCTATAATTAATATTGCAAGTTATTTTAATCATTTTGTTCCCTTTGACTAACTTTTAAATTAACTATTCCTTTTGACTATTAGTGTAGGAGTAAAATGATTATTAAATTTTTCAAGGGATCAATTTGAGACATAGTTCATATTACAGAGGTGCAAAGTGTAATTAACTCAAATTTTATCATACTCTTATAAAAGCTAGATTTTGCTCCCTTTAAAATTCTTTAAAAACTACAAAAATATCTTTTGAATATATGTTCAAATAATCTTGTTCTTAATAGATTCGAAATTATATTATTTCCTTTGAAATTTTTTTAGAAATTTAATTACATAATTGAACTTTTGCCCAACTACAAACCCAAGATTTTCCCAATGAGATCTTAGCCCTAGACAATTTCATTTTATATGGTCTCGGCAAAATGATAAATTTTTATATAAATAGGGTCTATAGTATTTAATTCACTCTCGTCATCTCAAACCAAGATTAAGAAATTTATAGTATCATTAATACTTATCACCTATAAATTCGTTTGATATAAAAATTTCCTCAACAGAGTGAGTGTCACCAGGTTACAACCTCGGCCCGTTCGTAGATCAATTTGGATCAAATTGTTTTAAAGTTTCTTGCTATTTGACAATTATATTTGTTGCCTTAGGATAAAGAAAGGCAGACAGTCTAATAAACAAATGACAATGATCTATATTATTTATATTATGTATAAAACAAGAGAGTTAATTTGGTGTGATATCATTTGTTACATTTATCCTTTATTATTATAATAATTTTTATTCATATCATTCATATGTAATCACCCATTAATTACTTTTTTCTTCTTGTTCTTTTAAATTTTTTAAATTTTTATATAGATTTTGTTTATAATTGCACATATATTCATCAGACATTCATCAGACAATTAACTTCCAATGTGACATTATCAAGAAAGTAAAAAATACTTAGGTAAACCCAGTTTTTTGCCCCATTTATAAACTCTGTGGTGTAGATTAAATTTTAAAAAATCTATGATATCAGCTGATGTAAGCAAGATTCTTTAAAATTTAATTCTGACTACAGGATTTACAAGTAGGGTCAAAGACCGGGTCTATCTAAGTATTTTCTTATCAAGAAAGGTCTAGACTTGGCCTTTTTTAATCACCTGTGGTGATTATTAATCGCTCACACTAAAAAATACATTTTACATAATCCTTCTCAGAATTTTTTTTTTTTTGAGCGGCTGATGGTTTATCTTCTATTTATATTTTTATCACTTTCAGTTTAGATGAGGACTCGGTCTAGTTTTAGTGAGAATTAAAAATTTAGTTTATTGCTGTAATTTAATTAAGCTGGCAATATCTGAGCCCACCTTTACCAGAAAATGGAATTGGGCAATTGATGATGCATCTTTTAAATATTTTTAAATATATTTAAATAATGTCGGTTACTAACTAAGTTTGTGTAATTCAGAATTACACCCTATGTTCCTTTTTAATTGTGTCTAATGTTTTGACACTAAAAATAAAATTATTACTATTAATTATAACCTAAATTCTAGACAAAATTCATCATGTATGACTTAATTGTCTTTTGACTGATAATAAATTAAAGGAATTTCAATATTAATTCTCTTCCTCACACTATTTTTTCTCCCAATCTCAAGTCCCTTCATCTTTCAAAATTAATGAGTTGGTAAGAGATAATAGCAAAATTGGTAAAAAAAAAAAATTAATACTTTATTAAATTTCTAAAGTAACACTTAAAATAAAATAAATTTTTTTATTAAAGTAACATTTAAAAGAAAAATAGAAGGAATAGCTCGCTATTATCAGTTCGAAAAATTTTTACATGGACTGCTTGGTCCATGTAAGGTCGCATCACCAGACTTTACTTTACAGGATGATGTGACTTTATATAAATCAAAAAGTTCAAAACATTATATTATACATCGAATTCATATAAGAATTTTTCGATAATGCATTAAATTGGTTGAACATACAAATATATGCAAAAATATGCAGGATGAGGAACAGTGTATAGATTTCAAGCAGTTTAAGTCCCTGATTGCTGGACTGTCATAATTGTCTTTTTCAATAAGCGGGATTTACACTAAATGAGCTCAGCGGGTTGCTACAGTGGCTGACTATTTATGTGTGATCACTCTTATACGTTTTATTTTCCATTTTGGTAAAGACTTACACGGATGTGATTGTTAATTTTACTTATAAATTATGCATTATAAATTAAATTTTATAAATTAAATGATATCAATGAATATCAAAAAATAAATTTGTAAATTTTAATCCGTATTACAATAACTATGGATGAACTAAAACTATGTTTATACAAGTTACTATATTTTATTTACTATATTTTAAACTATTAGCAAGTTCATACAAGTTTTTCTGTTGTATAAATTATTAACAAATTTACAATATCTACAAATGAACTAAAAATCATATTTGATAACGAATTGCAATTTAGATGGTAAAACGATTTTTTTTTAATTTATTGGTAATACATTCAAATCATTGGAGGAGGGGTGGGCTTTTTTAATTTAAAAAAAACATATTAGTAATAAAAAATTATTTAAACTGTCTAGCAGGAAAAGTAGAGTACAAAAGGGGGAAAAAAAAAAGTTCTCGTAGCATGCAATGAAGATGACAAAGCACCCCAGATTCTCTACCATTGAAGTTTGCGGCGGATTAATTTACAAGAGACGATAAACTAGCTTTTTTTGTTCAAATTTTTTTGAGGTGATTAACAAATATATAAAGATGGTCAGGAAAATATGGTATCAATTCGTTTAGATACATATTATTATGTAAAATAAGTATCATAATAATTTATAAAATGCGATGTATGTGGATAAAAAAAATGATTAAAAGATTTATTAAAAGAAAATTAAAAACATATTATTGGGTAATAATTCTATTCCACTGGAACCAATAAGATTTTGCAGATTTTTTTCCCACTAATATTCTAGAGAGTATTATCCGAGGATTCCAGTTCCTTGCAACATTTGGTATTGAATGAATAATTCAGCTATAAAAATATCATATTTTATCATTATATCTTGGTTTATTTAATTTGAGTTTAATTGCCATAATTTTTTTTTTTTTGGACAGGCTTCACAAGTTAAGGAGGTAGACCATGAAAATTTCACAAGTAAAAAGGAAAGGATTATTTCTTTATTAAAAATTAGAAGGAAAAAAAAATCCAACGAAGATTTCAGAGCTTCCGACTAAACTTACAATAACATTATGGTACATTACTAGAATATTTGTACCTAAAAAAGATCAATAATATTTCCATGCTTAGTGTATATTGAAATGGAAAATCTCCAAATCTCTTTTGTCTTGGGTAATGGAGTGGGGTATAAGACAGCAAAATTCAAATTTATAATTTATTTTAAATAAATCAATCCCTTGTAGTTGTTTCTCTACGTACCCCTTCATATGCGTGGAAAAAAATTGATTACTTAACTTTATAAAAATGTGTGTATATATATAGGGGTAAGTTATTTTCTTTTTACAGGGTCAAGACATGTCACTGACGCATATCTAGATCTAAACATTCAGTGACTTATAGTGATTTTTACTAATCGTTTATTAATAAAGAATTGAAAATAATAAAAATCAAATTTTAAATTTTTCATGTGGCCTAATTGCCTTACTAATTGCTATCCAAGTCAATACGAGAGAATTAACAAGAGAACATTTGGCACCAAAAGGTTGGAGATTCTTTTACTTGTCTCTAATGAGCTTGGAATTGAAATCTTCAATCATGAGCTTCAACTTTGTTCTTCGAAGGTGGAAAAAGAGGAAAATAGAAAAGAAGATATATTTGTTTATCTCACTCAATTTTGAGCTCGAGTTTTGTTTCCCATGCAAAAATACAGAGAGTATGATAGATGTTGTGGTTTTTTGTTAAAATATATATATATTGTACAGAAAAAAACATATGAAACCTAATGCATTATCCTTCTCATTTTTTTTTCTTTTTTAATAGAAAAAAGTTTGAAGAACGTCTCTTTCTCAAACTTGATTAGTTGTTTATTTTTCCTGATTTTTTTTTTTTTGTATTATTTTTATGAATGTTTTTTTTTTTTTAATTTTACTTTTTATCTTATATTTTCTTTGGTTTTTAAAGGAACAAAAGAAAGGGAAAAGATACAAGGCATAACTGACCAACTCAACTCTTCCGTTGGTAAAAGCATTTTTCGTCAAATGGATACATGAACCCAAAGCATGGAGGATTTTTCTTTTTTTTTTTTTCCTCCAATAGTTTTTTAATATAATAATGGGAATAATAATAAAAAAAACTAAATCACAAGGGTGTAAGTGAAATTTGTTCTTTTATTTTTTATTTTCATTTTCCATCAAATGGATACTTGAACAAGTATGGAGGATTTTTTTGTAAGTTTTTAAACCATATGGGAATAATAAAAAAGGCTAGATTATAGGAGGTGTAAGTGAAATTTGTCCTTTTATTTTTATTTTCATTTTCCCTTTTTATGAATTTTAAAGTTTGACCATTTTCAGTTTAATGTTAAATTCAATGGAAAAGTTGACAATTTTTTGGCATATATATATATATATATATAATATATATATATGGGAAATTTTCAATTCTTTTTAGGAACCATTCCTTTATATTTTAAATACTGTACAGTACAATATTATATGGTCTAAAAGCTTATACTGTACAAATTCTTAAAAACAAAGAAAAATTCCCATATATACATAGGAACATATATGACTTTTAGCATAATTTCATTACGGTCGCAAACTTTCGTTTATTTTGTAAACTAGTACAAATCATATGGGATTAAATGTATATTTTGAATCCACAATAAGATAATTTATAGGTTGGTCAAAGTACAAGGGCCTCCTTATAATTTATCCTTGTATCTTTGGTCCAAAATCAATTCAACTTAAATCTTGGACTACAATTAATACAATTCCAGCATTAATAAACCATAATTCATCATTCAAAAGCGCAATTACTGTTTATACAAATTTAACAAGAAGCGAAAAGGAGAGTAGAGCAAATATGCCAAGCGGTAGAGTTACTGGCATATTGTTGGTAGGGTTCCTAAAATAGTACATATTATAGTGTAATTTTATATTATATGTGTGACTTACTAAATCCACACATTCATGGAATATATAATGTCATTTGAAAATTTTACTATTGAAAATTTTACTGCATTTAAAAAATTATCTTTTTGTGTTTTTAACACTAGTATACTATAATAATATATTATTTTTTTAAAATTTATATTGTATTAATATTAAAACATGAAAAATATTAGGTAGACCTGATTTTTTACCTCACTTGTAGACCTGTGGTCAGTATTAAACCTTAAGAAATATTGCTTACATCAGCTGATGTCATAAATTCTCTAAAATTTAATCCACATCACAGAGTTTACAAGTAGGGTCAAACATCGAGTCTACAAGTAGGGATAAAGATCGAGTCTACCTAAGTATTTGCCTTAAAACATAACGAACGATTAATAAAATAATTGAATTTTTCATAGTGATATTATAATAAAATAAATGAATATAAATAAGTCAGCCACTCTAATATTAAATTTTTTTTGATTATTTTAATAAATTTAGAAAAATTTTATTCAAATTTATGTTTCAAGTCAAATTTAAACGAATTTTTTATCAAACTTGAATAGTTTAAAATTTTTACATATAAATTTAAAAATTTTAACATATTAAGTCGAATATAAAAATTAAAAAATACTAAATTTTTGTTCAAAATTGACTTGGTTATTAACGAATCAACTTAAAACAAATTTTTTACCGAATTAAATTTAATTCACATGTCAAATAATTTGATATCAAGTCGAATATAAAAATTAACAAATACTAAATTTTTGTTCAAAGTTGACTTAATTATTAACAAATCAACTTAAAACAAATTTTTACCGAATTAAATTTAATTTGAATATCAAATAATTTGAATTTATTTTGGTGATCAGAATCACAAGGTATATTCGTATAGCCTTCCTTGCATTTAAAATTTCTCAAAAACTCCATATTTCTATTTCTATTTCTCCTCGTTACATTCTCTCTCAGCTGTCTGAAATTGTTTTGGTCTGCTCTTCTTGGCCCCCTTATTATCTTCCTTTTGTTTCTTTTGTCACTGCCCAAAACAGAAGGGGTGAAGACAATTCATAATAGAGTAAACACAACAGACAACAACAACAACAGCAACAACAACAGATTAAGGATTAAGATTAAGGAGGAAGCCATGGGATGGTTCCTTTGCACTGGAAAATCAAAGAAGAAAACCATTCTCAAAAAATCCCACAAGTCTGATGATCAGATCCCAACTTCCATAGGTATATTTATTCACTAAAAATGCAATAAACATGCACCCTTTATTCCCAATACACTCATTTCAGTCAAAAAATCCAGTCTTGCCATTTTTCCGGGACATTTTTTTTTTTTTTAAATAAAAAAGGGGAAATTGGGTTGGTTTAATTGTTCAGGGACATTCTGGGAAAAGGGTTTTTTACATTGTTTGTATTGCTGCTTTATGATGGGATCTGCTTTAACTTTTGTTTGAATTGGTTTCTTGCCACTGGATTTTGATAATCATTGGTTTTCCTGTGTAATTTAAACCATAATGTAGTGTTGTAAAGTGATTTCTTGTGTAAAGAATGCTTCTTCTTTTTTTTTTTTTCCTTTATTTGGTTTCTAATGCATTTCTCTATCTGTGTGTGTGTGAATTTGTTGACTTTAAAGTTCATATTAATTTAAATTAGACTTTCAAGGATGGTAGTAGCTGTGGCCTGGTGTTCGAATGTAGTTTCAGTTTTGGTCTGATTATATCACATTTAGTTTCTTATAAATGGACTTTTTAGAACCCAAGTGTTGCGGTTGATACTATTTGCTACTGATTTTGATATCTGTAAGTCCCTGTGTTCTGAATCAGATTCATGTTATTGATGTAGTGTTTAGATTTTGGAACATTTTCGTAGTATGACTCTTTTGGAAAGAAATAAATGAACTTTTGTTGTTTTGAAGTCATTTACGTTTAGAGTGTTAGGCATTTGTCATGTTGTCTTGCACGAGATTCCCCAATGATGGCATCAAGTTTCCCTTGTTTCTGATGGATTTTAGCCATTTTTAAATAGTTCTGTAGGCAATGAGGGTATCGAGTTCGAAAGTATGATGTCACAGTCTGATAGAAATTTCGACTTTAGTTTCTCTTCTTTTTGGTATTTGTGTTTCAAAAGCTTTGGGTAAAGGTGATGATCATTTATGACTATGATGATATAAGAATGCAGCTGGGAACTATTGCTTTAGTAATGGCTTTGCATGTTTCGATATTTTAAGTGGAAAGAATGCTCAACATATTTGTCGTTTTAGCTTAAAATGGCTTACTTCTTCAAAGAGGACCCTTGATGTCTATGTTGCAAGTTATTGTCGGTTGACGTAAGCTTAAAGTTCTATTGGTGCCAGTAGTAGCATTTGAGCTTCCTACTTTTTCATACAATCTGTTCACTTCTGTTATTTCTTTTCCAAAATTTGTATTTTTGTGCCAATGGTAGTTCTCTTTAACTATCTTTTTAGAAGCATGCATTTGATACCTCTTTAGCTAAGAATTTGTTGGCCTTTGGTTTCAGAAAAGCTGTGCCAAAGGTAAATCCTTCATTCAGTGTAAAAAATGAAGCTTCTAAAGATGGTGGATCTGGCCATATTGCTGCACATACATTCACATTTCGTGAATTGGCAGCTGCCACAGAGAATTTTAGGGCCAAATGTCTGTTAGGGGAAGGCGGCTTTGGCAAAGTGTACAAAGGATATTTAGATAGCACTAATCAGGTTTGTTCACTTTTGTTGTCTGAACCGTAACAAACTTGAAATGACACTTTAGTCACATTATTGCTCACCGTGACCATTACCGTTCAGCTATATATATTTTATTTTTTCTGTGTTTTAGATACATACTGCCATTTTTTAGGCCAGTTATCTTTTGGTAATTTGTCAAGAGATGTGAAAAGGATTTGAGCAACATATTTGAATGTTTGTTTTTTCCGTACACCTGCCTCTGTAGATAACGAAAAAATTGGAAAATAAAGAGAGATTGAAAATTAAATTATTCATTCCAAGAACTGAAAATCTTGGTTTAGGTTTACTTCTTCCCCGTTGTAACAAATAGTCAATGAGAAACACTTGGTTACTGAGCAAAATACTATCAGGTTTTGACATAGTATTGAATACAATCAATCTTTTGGTTATAAAGTTAATATTTTTACCCTTCGAAGCTTAGAAAAATATATCATTATTATCCTTATGTGGGATCTGTTGGATTCCAGCAAAGATGGTAATGACATTGAGTCATTGATACATGATTGGCTGGTCCACTTTACGCTCATTTTTGTTATTAGGCATCTGACATCTTATATGTCAGGTGTATGTATGTTCGCATCTCTTCATGCATAGTTTTCCAATTCTATTGTTTTTCTCCTATTGTTAGATTGTACGCTTGTATTTCTCTGTTTGGAGCTCCTATTGGTAGCTTTGTATGTCGTAAAAAATTCTAGCAAACTATCATGAGTTATTGCGGCTGTGTTATGTTGTGTAGGTTGCGGCCATAAAGCAACTTGATCGCAATGGCTTGCAAGGAAACAGGGAATTCCTTGTCGAAGTACCTCATTCTGAGCTTGCTCCACCACCAAAACTTGGTGAACTTGATTGGGTACTGTGCTGATGGAGATCAGAGACTTTTGGTTTATGAATACATGCCATTAGGATCTTTGGAGGACCATCTTCATGGTATGTGTTATGTCAGAATCAATGTTACAATTACCAAATAGATCCGTGCTTGGCAATATGCATTTCCTTATTACTTCACAGAACTGGATTTTTATTTATTTTTTGAACGTGAAATTGCCTCCATGAACAAGGAATCTTGGTGGTGGGATGAAGGTGTACAAAATAAAATCAAGGTTAAGAGGGCTAACTATAAGGCTCTATATAGTTGTAGAAGTGACGAAAATATTGAGAAATATAAGCTTGCTAAAAAGGAGGCAAAAAAGGCTGTAAGTGAAGCGAGGGATAGAGCTTTTGAAGATTTTTACCAAAAATTAGAGTCTAAGGAGGGGGAGTGAGATATTTATAAAATTGCTAAAGCAAGAGCCCATAAAACGAAGGACCTTAACCCAAGTCAAGTGCATCAAAGATGAAAGTAATAAGGTGCTAGTAAGAGATGAGGAAATTAAGGAAAGGTGGGAGAGATATTTCCATCATTTATTCAATGAAGACAATGGAGACGATTTCATTTTAGGAGAGTTAGCTAAGTCTGAGAAGTATAGAAACATAATGTATTATCGAAGGATTCAAGAGTCAGAGGTGGAAGAGGCTTTGAAGAAGATGAAAAAAGGAAAAGCAATTGGCCCCAATGATATTCCAATCAAGGTATGGAAATGCTTAGGAAAGAAGGGCATAAGTTGGCTTGCCAATCTTTTCAATAAAATATTGAAGAGTAGAAAGATGCCTTACCAATGGAAGAAGAGTACTCTCATATACATATTCAAAAATAAAGGGGACGTACAAAATCGTGCGAATTACAGTGGTATTAAGTTAATGAGCTATACGATGAAATTTTGGGAGAGGGTGATAGAAAGAAGGTTAAGAAACAAGACTAAGGTGTCAAATATTATCAATTTGGTTTCATGCCAGGGAGATTGACTACTAAAGTCATACATCTCTTAAGGAGACTTACCGAGAGATACCGAGATAAGGAAAATGACTTACATTTGATTTTTATTGATCTTGAAAAGGCATACGATGAAGTCCCTAGAGAAGTTATGTGGAGAGTTTTTGAAAAAAGAGGAGTTAGAGTAGCATATATAGAATCAATAAAGGAGATGCATAAGGATGTAGTTGCAAGTGTGAGAACGCCAGGAGGGTTGACACGAGAGTTCCCTATAAATATAGGTTTACACCAGATGTTCAACTCTAAGTCTTTATCTATTTGCATTGGTTATAGATGAACTTACAAGGCACATACAGGAAGAAATACCATGGTGTATGTTATTTGCAAATGACATTGTGTTAGTAAATGAAACAAAAGACGGGGTTAATGCTAAACTCGAAGTTTGGAGAGACACTTGAGGCAAAAGGGATTAGTCGATCAAAAACAGAATATATGGAATTTAACTTTCCATTCAGCAAGGGTGCAAGTAGGAATGGAATAGGGGTTAGTATCGGAGATCAAGAGATACCTATAAGTGAAAATTTTAAGTATTTAGGATCAGTTCTTCAGAGTGATGGTGATATAGATCGAGATGTTACACATCGGATACAAGCGAGTTGAACTAAATGGAGAATGGCATCGGGAATATTATGCAACCGCAAAATTCCTTTATGACTTGAGGGTAAATTCTATAGAACAGCAATTAGGCCAGTGATGCTTTATGAATCTGAGTGTTGGGCAGTGAATTACACACATTAGCAAAAGATGAGAGTAGCAGAAAATCGAATGTTAAGATGGATGTGTGGGTACACTATAATGGACAAGATACACAATGAGAATATTCGTGAGAAGATTGGAGTAGCATCTATTGATGAGAAGATGAGAAAAACACGTTTAAGGTGGTTAGGTTTTGTGTTAAGACGACTAGTAGAAGCGCCTATCAGGCGAGTAGATTTTAGAGAGAGTAGTCAACATAGCGAGTGGTAGAGGAAGACCGAAAAAGACTTGGTGGGTAATTTGTAAGAAAGATATAGCCCATTTAGGAATTGAGGAGGATATGGTCCATGATAGAGCGCAATGGCGTAGTAAGATTCATGCAGCCGACCCTACTTAATAGGATTAAAGCTTGTTTGTTTGTTTGTTTGTTTGTTTTGAACATGAAATATCCAAGGGTTTTTTGAAGAGAATTTAAAATTTTCCGAAGGAAAAGGATCACCATTTCTTATTATATAGGAGAAGATGATAATTTCACAAATTTTTCCTCTAGCTTAGAAATGTTTATACTTTGTTCTATAGCATCTTGAGATTAAATCCTGCCTTCAGCTAGGGGTGTGCAAAGAGTCAGTAAATAGGGAAATCTGATTAATCTGACCTGTTTCAATCCATTTGGCCTGGATATCCAATCTGGCAGGTCTTGGCTGGAGGCTTCAGTTGCATGGTTGTCGTTGAGCCACTAAAAATATGCCTTATTGTTCTATCTCAGCCATTTACTAGAGTTGAAATCACTGTTTATTTAGCTTTTACACAACTTTCACTTATCACTTTCTGGATAACTCAAAGAAATTGATTTGTTGGAGCCACTTGTCACTAAGCACAAGTAAGCCAAGTTCTTTATACATGAATCTTTGGTTATAGTATGTTCAGGTATCTGCTTATGCATGTAGAACAGCTAGCTTTCCTAATATGTAAACAGTCTGAAACTTTCTTGCTAGCCCTCATGTGGCATCTAATGATGAAGGAATATATTGACTCATATTTTTCAGACCTTCCACCTGATAAAAAGCCACTTGACTGGAATACAAGAATGAAAATAGCTGCCGGTGCTGCAAAAGGGTTAGAGTATTTGCATGACAAAGTAAGCCCTCCTGTTATTTATCGAGATTTAAAATGCTCGAACATTCTACTTGATGAAGGATACTACCCCAAGCTATCAGATTTTGGATTGGCTAAATTAGGTCCTGTTGGGGACAACACACATGTATCCACTCTGTGTCTAGAGTAATGGGAACCTATGGATACTGTGCACCAGAATATGCAATGACGGGACAGCTTACACTGAAATCAGATGTTTACAGTTTCGGAGTTGTTCTTTTGGAGATCATAACAGGGAGAAAAGCAATTGATAGTTCAAGAGCTGCTGGGGAGCACAATCTGGTTGCTTGGGTAATAGTTATCTCCTCCTATGGCTGTTTTTTATGGTGTCATTATTATTCTGTACAACTACTTGTAGCTTACAAAATTATTGCAAGAATTAATCTGCTACTTAATTAACTCGTTTGATTTGTTTTCCAGAACCTTAGCCAGTTCCATGATTGGAAATACTTGTTTTAACTTTTAACACCAATTATCTCTGATTTTAACAATTTAATTTAGCATGTATATTAACTGTGGGGAGCGTGGCCTTTCTAATTAAAGAGGAGTTTTGTTTTCCTTTTAATAAAGGAGTATCATTAAGCTAATGATATGCTGTGTAATCTTAGCCTGAGGGTTTGAGTCAAAGCAACAATAACTCTGATACTGGCCTCTTAACAGATACCAACGGAAATTGAATGAAGTAGACAGTTACAGAACACCAAACTTGCAGAAATATTTTCATGTTTAACAGTTTACTTTTATGGGAAAAGCCCACCTTACTGACATAGGTAACTTTATTTAGTACTATTTAGTAACATGACTAATCTAAATCATCTTTCAAGCTTATGGTTTGGGTGTTTTACAGCAAAACTTCTGTTCATACAATTCCTATTCTATAGGCACTTCAACAATGTAGTTGCTGTTCTTTTTGTCATTTTAACGAATTTGAACACCATAGTCCTGTGGTTGTTATAAGATGGTACTGAAAGATTGATAGCAATAGCATTAACAGAATCATGTTGAATTGGCTATGAAGGGACACTGTTAATAGATCTATATGCTATCCAATCCAATGGTGCAGGCACGTCCCTTGTTCAAAGACCGTAGGAAGTTCTCACAGATGGCTGATCCACTGCTTCAAGGTCAATATCAGCCCCGCAATTGGCTTATATCAAGCTCTTGCTGTAGCTGCAATGTGTGTTCAAGAGCAGCCAAACATGCGGCCTCTTGTGGCAGACGTGGTCACAGCCTTAAGTTATCTTGCTTCCCAGAAATATGATCTCGAGACTCAGCCAGTCCAAAGGCCACACTCAGGCTCATTCACACCAAGAACAAGAATGGAACAGTAATTGCAACAGTTAGAGCACAATCAAGTTGACAAAATAATTGAAGATTCTGATCCTTCTCCTGCCAGTATCAATCCGAGGATGATTAGAGGCAGGAGGCGCATATGTAGTCAACGGATCATAAAGATAAAGATGGTTTTACATTTGCAAGGATACGTCTGAATGATGATACATCTTTTTCGGGCTTTCGCCACTTCATGCAAAAGGTTTGGTATAAAGTTGCCACAACATGCTATTTTTGTTCCTGGAAAGGATGAGAAATTAACTGGATTTTTTGAACCACACCTTAATGCCTTACCCAGGAATTTCTCCTGGTCCACCCTTGTTTTTTTTTTTTTTCCCTCTCTGATTAATTTGTAGGTATTTTTGTTTCAATACTTGCCTTTCGATGTCCACTGTGCCACATCTGTTTGTGTAGAATTGGGTATTTTTCCAGGGCTTTGAGTAGCTGGATTCGGTATTTTATGCCATAATATAGTGAAAAAGAAAGTTATTTTAGCAGTATTCTTATGTATAAATATGTAAAGATACTTAATTTTTAGGATTTGTTTTTTCTTCTGAAATGTGACAATTAACTTGAAGTACTACACGTACATGCATGGTTTTCTTTATAATTTCTCTTTCTATTTTTGGGACTGTCTTTAGACGCTTCTCTGCTAACTTTGCTTTGTTTACAATGGTTAAGTTCTTATTCCTTTCTTAATAACAGTTTTACTTAAATTCCTTATCCATTTAATACGTTTGTACGACAGATAAAATGAACTAAATTAATAAATTCGAATTTGAGCTCGAGCTTGAATGAGCACTTAGAGTGAAGCTCAAATTCAAAAAATTTATCGAAGTTTGAACTCGCTCGAAAGTAGTAAATTAAGGTCAAATTCGAGATTGAACTTGATTAGCTTCACTTTTTTTTTTTATAAAGGTAAAAGATGTAATTTATTTAAAAGTATATTTATATTAATAATTTTATATATAACAAAAAAATAAAAAAAATATATGTATTTAAAAAATGAGACGAGTACTCAAATTAACTTATTAAACAAATAATTCGATCTCGAGCTTACTCAATTTAAACTCGAGTCGAATTTTGACTGAAATATAACTCAATTCGGTACCCAACCTAGTCCCAAGCAGGCTAGACATTTGACAGGCTTTTGACAAAGCAATTCGTTACCGAGCATAGTCCCAACCATGCTAGACATTTGACAGGCGCAGTTAAATTTTAGCAAGGTCATGTTAAACAAATACTTAGTGTAAATTTGATTTTTGATCCCACTTGTAGACTCTATGATGTTAATTATACCTTAGAGAATCTATAATATCAACTGGTGTAAGGAAATCAATTTTTAATATTTAATATTGACCACAAGGTCTACAGGTGAGATAAAAAATCGAATCTACCTAAATATTTTCTCATGTTAATAATATGGGCAATGATATTGTCACAGCAAAAATCTTAATGCCACACAGCACATTTATTGTTAAATGACAAACCTATCCCCCTCTTAACAATTCCATTGGCCTCGTCTTGTAAAACCCCCAACAACACAGCAGTTGTTAAAGTCTTTATCCTCAAAAGGCCTGAAGGCCTAGAATCTGAACCAGCCCGCCCTCTTCTCTTCCTCTTTTCTCTTACTCTCCCCAGCAACATAATTTGCTGTCACAACTCGCAATTTCCGATTCCGGCCAATTTTTCATTACAAAATGCTAACTTCGATAAAGTACAGTGGCATTAAGATTTTTTCTGTAGCAATATCATTGCTCCCCCTGAGTGATTGATGACTTCAAACATTCATAAACTCGTAAATCGTAATCGTCCACTTTATGAAAAATTATTGAGAGCATCCACTATGCATCCAACAAATTCTCTCTACTCTACCACATGTCCAGTACAACAGTGCGAACAAATTTCTTCAACAACATTAGTTTACAGAAACTGAAGATATTACCATTGACCAAATCACTCTGACTTTCTTTAAAGAATTGTATATTACTGCTTTGTCTCCATTCATCTAAGCATTATTTGTTCGAAGTGAAGAAGAAGGGGGGCAGAACTGTATAACAAAATTACAAAAAGTATTACTTTACCAAAAAAAAAAATTCCCATTTTTCATCTTTTCTAAATTTGTCTATGCTACCAGCTATTATTGTGTCTCTACAATGAACAAACCAATAAATGGTCCTATACGTTTCTTATAACTTCTTTTTTTTTTTTCCCCACCTTCAAAGGGATAGAGGGGGCGAAATCCGTTTTCCAAGTAAAAGTGACATTCCAGTAGAAGAGCAGTTCTTGTTTTTGACAAGATTTTAAGTTTTCCAAGCCTTCCAGGCTAATCAGTCGACTTCCTTCAACCTTCAGAAATATTGCTACTGTACTTTATCCTCCATCTGATGGCCATTAGTCTCTTTCTGTGGGGTACTTGGAGTTTGTTCCACGTTCGCATTCACCAATTTATCGTCATTGGATTCCTCAACATTAGATGGCTTCCCCTATAGAATTCAGTCAAATCACAGCAAATTTACAGCATATATATAAACAATTTAGTCAGCCTGATCAGAGAAATGCAGTTGTACCCAACAATTCTCGGTGTAAAAATAAGTTAAATAATACCAACAACAAAAGTTTTAATTATTCTGAGAATTCAAAACTTAGTTCCAAGGTTGTCTTATAAGGCAAGCTTTGTTTGCAAACCATCTAACTTGTACATTGAAAAGACTAAGCGGCACAATGTACATTTGAGCGCATTAGAAAAATAAAGCCTCTCTCTTTTAGCTCTCTAACATGATCCTGATTGAAACTCTTTTGATACTAAATCTCCAAATTAAATTTCTTCAGTATTTGAGGAGAAGTGTGAACTGACCTTATTCCTATCACGCCAACCAAGTCCAAATGGTCTCGATAGCAAACTAATCTTTCTCATGGGGATATCTTGGGAAGAGTCTTGGCTGTTTCGAACTGCAGAAGAATCTTGCTGTACAGACCTATGAGATGCAGTTGAGTTAACTATGACCGACAACCATACACACATACCACAAAACAAGTAATCAATCTTAAGCAAGTGGTAGCACACAGACTGGAAAGAAAACGATTCCAGTAATGCAGAGGATAAAGCAAACAGTAAAATGTCAATTTCAGCAAATACTCGAAACTCGAAAGGAGATAATGAAAGGGACAACAGGTACCTTGGAGAAGGTTGTGCTTTATTTTGTCCAGATTGGTACTGCAAGGTAGCCTCCAACATGGATTCTGCCATAATTACCCTTTTTTCCATCTCAGCTAGGGAAGCAATAGCTGCTTCATATTTTTCCTGGCCAAAGTTCTTTTATCAGTACAATTAGAAAGATGGTAAAAGTTAAATAGCTGACATGATGTTGTTTCCAAATGGTGGATATAGGAAATTCTCTGAAACACAGGCAAAAATTACAGCTTGCAAATTAGCAATAGAAATTCTGATCATAATAATCAACATTGAAGAGATAAATGAAGGATAAAGGTTCCACTTCTGACCAAATTTCAGCCAATAATCAAAGCCAGACTTCATTCCAGATTCCTTTTTCAAGCTCAACAATTACTCAAGTACATATCTGACCTATCAAAAGTTCAAATTAGAACTTCGGGAAAAACTTAATAGGATAGCAATATGCCATCAAAGTGAAGAAAAAGTGGGTTCTTTTTAGTCTCATTTGTCAGCATAACTGGATAGATGATCCCTTTATTCGTCTTCTCTACAAATTTTAGAAGCAGGAATCAATTCTCACTTCTCATGATCAGTGGGCATTAAAAGTTAACAACATGAAGGTGAAAGTGTTAGTGAAAGAATAAAAAAAATGCTTAAGCAGTCATTTAGATGAAGTAGAAACAAGGCAAATATAAATACCGAATATTGGAATTGACATCAACGAGTGTCCTGAAATTGGCGGGCATCAAAAACAAAATCCAGGCAATAGTTGGATAAATTGTTACCTAGTTGTAGAGGTCCTTTGTAGAAAAAGAAACAGCTGATAAGCTCGCCAAACTGATAGCTCTAGGTCATACTTAAAAACTTTGCTATGAATAAGCATGGTACAAATGCCATCATTAAGGCTCCATTAGGTTGGATGTGAACTGTTGACACTGAAAATAGATTCCACAAGAATGTTTTATGTTGAAGAAGGGTACTTCTTTTTAAGCTTAACAGTATTTGGATAATGTGTAAACAGTTAACTGGCCATAAATCTTCCAAAGAACAACTAGTGGTACAGACTTGTTCATAATGGCAGGATATGGTGCTAGTACACTAAAAAAGCACTTAGTGTAAGCTATGATAGTAATACTAACATATGCATATTAATAGTAGTAGAAACAAGCTGCCCATGAGGGGATAAAAAGCAAGAGGTAAGGAGTTAAAGGGAGAAGTCATATTGGTGTCTGGATGTAACTTCTGAGCAATCAGAAAACAACATAAGCACTCAAAATATGTGAAACACTTGCTCTAGTAGAAAATGACTACCAGTTTTTGGGTGCAATGGAAAATGCCATCAATTCACCGGGAAATGTTTATGACAAAACAAACACCATCTTACTGTCACAAATTGCAATTTTATGGATCAATACTATCATTGAAACACCATATTGGATCCAATACAGAAAAATAACACAAGTATCAAGGCACAGAAATATTGACTAAAATTTTCAGGTGAAGTCCTTCCATATCTTAGTAATTGCAACTAAACCTCAGTTTTCTACTTAGTTGCAAACAACAGATGGGGTTTGACAATCATGAACGGAAATATGACACCAAATGAAAAAGAGCAAAAGAGAAAGAAAAAACATCAGGGGATCAATCTGCAAAATAACAAAATTTTCCTCAAACTGTCAATTTATTAAAGATATACAAATATAGCACCGACATACTATTTTTGGAATGTGACAGAGGTTCTGTTCATCAAGATCATTTTTACTACAAACGAAGAAATCAGTAATGCAACAAAGTTTTATATACTATGAACACAAGAATGAAATGCCTCAAAAAGAAAAAAGAAAAAAAAAACTGCAATATCCAAGTGAACCTGAAGCACTTGAGCAGCATATCTCTGAGCATTTGCATCTTGTTCAGCAAACCTACGAGCATCTTCTGTTACCTTCTGCTCTTGCTCTATCTTCATCAAAACCTACAGAGCAGGTAATGACCCAATTACCATAAGTAATACTAAGGGTCTCAGGGGTACTATCAGCCACAATTTCATTAAACATCTCGTAGTAAACATGGTACCTGAAGCATGGCAGTTTCTTGTTCTTGCTTATCAGCAAGAGCCTGCCGAAGCTCTGCAAGTTCTAGTTCTAGTTGCTCAACCTAAAGAGGAAGACACATGATCAACCTTGAATACGCCTTAGTAATGAGTATTTAGAAAAAGAATGAGTATTAGATTTGCATCACAAAACAGTTGTTGGAATTAAGCAGATTTCAGACAAAAACAACTACAAAAGAAACCATGATTGATATCAGGAGCAGGAAAAAGGAAACTGAATCCCCTATGGAAAATGATATAAGAAAAAGAAGCTAAGTCTTGAACTTTAAACAGCTCGAATAATTTATTACTAGTACCTTGAATATGCTATTATTCTCTAGATCCCATGCAACAGGATTATGTTCACGCATCAAACAACTAAGAACAAGGCATATCAGGAAAGAAGCCCAGGCAAAAAGCTCAAGTTGAATACACAAAAACAAGGATCCAGAAAATCTTAAAATAGGCCCCCCAACAACTGATGTACATAAAGGTAACATAATAAAAACCAAATCCTGCTTCATTTAAAGAACAATATTAGAGAAATCAAATAAGCATTGAATTATCTAGAAGTAAAATCTTTTAATATTGCAATAGCTTTATTTGATGAGAGAGAGAGAGAGAGAGAGAGGCAGTTACAGTTCAAAGATTTCAAAAAGCACAGTCAAAGAGAGCAAAACAAAAGGAGAACCAGCAAGATAAATCAGTGAGATAATAACAAAGAAAAAGAAAACTCATGAGGTGAGAATGTTTTCATGTACTCTTGCACTCAATTGCCTTCGGTTATCTTGCTTGACCATCTCCATTAGTGCTGTTTCCAACTCCTCAGATCTGTAAAACCAAGAGATAAAGGTAAACTTTGAATATTGGTATCCTCTCACTACCAGGAGTAAAATTCCATGAAACAGCCATATGAGCATTTTTTAACAAGTAAAATCTTTCATCAGAAAGCACCAAAAATGATAACATATAGAAACTAAAAGACTGACAGCAGTTGTTACGTACAGATATGAAGTATCTTACAAAAGCTAACTTGAACCAAGATACAAGTACAGGGTGACAATGTTTTCAAACATTTACTTGATGTCTGATATACAAAGCAAAACCTAAACTCAATAATGTGCACAAGAAATTTGGCCATTACCTGTAAGAAGAGTTCAAGTCAAACATAACCATAAATAAGCCCACTAAGAAAACAATCTATAGAACATGAAGCCAATTCTTTTGTTCTTTTTAGTTTTTGGGTCCTGGATGTAAGTTGGCTCAAATTAATAGAAAGTACTACCCTTTTCCCAACAAAACCCAAATTTAAGATCCCAAAAGATTAAGCCCACAATTGGGAATTTCAAACAGAATTCAAGAGGCAAGAAAATGCACAGCACGTAACACTGATATTTACCTGAGTTCGGCAGATCGTTTTTCCTCCAACAACTTGCATAATTCAACCTTCAGCCACACTACCTGCACATGCTGTATATGTCAGCAGAGAAAGAATAGAAAAATGATATTTTTGATGAATAAGAAACAAAAGGATGTGAACCAAGTTTTACTCGTATAACAAGAGAAAAGTATAATATTTGCACAAGACACATGGCAGGTGGCATATCAACTTTCCTAGAGTAAAATAACACTCTGTCTCTCCCAATGTGTATATTTCATTGAGTACAGTTTGGTACTGGCCCCAGCCATTAGATATACTTCTACATCTCTTATCAGTGGCAATGGTTTTTTAAAGTCTCACAGCTGTTTAGTGGTGCAGAGTGCATTTATGGGATTCACCAACCATTGGAACTTCAACAATGGAATGAAGGGATTTATGATTGAGCACTTCGTAAAGATTATATCCATATTGGAACTCGCTCAGAACGTGCAATTCACTTTTGTTTGAAGCAGATTATGGTGTCATTCAACCAATATAAATAATATATCAAAAGTTCACAGGCAAGTTTTCCAAATCTTTAAAGATGCTTAGTTGAAGTGTACGTATCAACATGGATCTCAACACATCAATTATTTTAGTTCACAAGCAGCTCAAGATAGAAAAAGCACCAGTATTTGCTGAAATTCAAAGAAGCTACAAAAGATAGGATGCTACCACAGCCAAGTCCAAAGTTACAAATCCTAGTCTCTTTGTTGCTTTAAGCAACAGACATTACCTGTCCTCATGCTTTGGGAAATTTGTTACTGAGTGTCACATGGGCACTCGTTATGGCATGATTGTAAGCAGATCAACGACAAATATGGGATAAAAGGAACATGCCCCAAAGACAGAAGAAGGCAATATCCGGGAAACCAATATCTAGGGGATGGCACCCATTACAAGAAGGAAAAAGAATATATTACTGAAATTTGCAAAATTGTCACAACTAAGGTCATGCACACAGTCCTGTGTAAATTTCTCCAAGAATCTACACCAACTCCAGTTGGCAGAAGCCAATTTTCCTTCAGTATTTAATGGCCAAGATCATAAGCACATCACCGTATGTAATGAGTTGCGATCTAGAGTTCTACAAGAATACCTTGTCAGGTTACACAAGAATGATAATGAACTGGTATTCATATTTGTCCATAGCAATAATAAGGACAGGCAATCAGGAAAAGGAAATTAGAATAACTAAATAATGTAAGGCTTTAGCATATTAAGACTAAGACGAGCAGAATGCATTAGCCAGCAAAAAATTAAACAAATATAGAACACAGGAAGAAAAAGGTACCTGTTCTTTAAGATGTGGAACAGAATCAATCTCCACATCAACTGTCAGTCCTATATACAGCTGATCCATAGTAGCAGATGCAGCAGCTACAGGGGATGCATCACCATTTGTCTGTGTATTAACCCCTTGATCTGTTCTATTGGCCCCCGTGATCACAGATCCAGGATCCTGCTTAAAACTATATAGCTTGGATGCCAAGCCTTTAGAATCCTTCCAGGCCTGAATTCCTTTTGATCTTTCTTCAATAGCAGCCCTTACTGCTGGCCGATGCTTATATCTTAGTTCCTGTAATCTGGCTTCATTAACATTCTGGTAACCCATGCATGCTGTCAAAACCAGTTGACTGCTATCAAATGTTGAGCCAACCAATGACTGCAACAGGGTTACTGCATCACCAGCATCCTTAGTTGTGACAAGTGCAGGTCCTAAAAAAACTAAGCAAACATAAGTTTCATTAACTTGTAATAGCAGAGCCATTGCCTCATGAAAATAGATAAAGGTATCAAAGAAAAAATTTTATCTTTCGAAAAGAAAAGAAGTCACGTTAATATGCATTCTCAAGGAATGTAAAATTGATGATCCCAAACATTTTATGACTTTACCATACAATTCCATTAAAGCAAGGGCTGTCCGAAATAGCATCACATGGTTTCCTTCAAAGAGAAGCACATCCCAAACCCTAAGAACTGGGGAAAAAAAAAATTCATCAGGTTCAAGCTCTCAAATAACAGTGTAATTCCAGTGAGATAAGCAAATGAGAAGAGACATTTCAAAAATGGAAGGCATGAGAATAGCAAGTATGGACATTCATGTAACCTCAACAAATAATAATATATGAAGATATAGCACAATGAAGCAAAGAACCTGACCACTTTCCCATGGAAGCATATTCATGAATATTGAAAGGAACCACGGTCCAGAAACCCATGCCACTTGAACTCCTAGATAGTCCAGATGGTTGATGTACTGCAACACACAAAGAGGTACAATGAAAGCAAAGATTAAAAGATTAACGGGATAGTTATGTCACCAAAGATTAGTGGGATGAAAGCATCTAGGAGAGGCATCAACTTCAGAAGAAGAAGAAAGCATGATAACAAGAGACGAACCCAGTTTTGGAAACTTTTCACGCACCAACTCCTCTAGAACAAGTTGGTCAACCTGAGACATAATTAAATTGGAAAAAAAAAATAAAAAGATCTTAATTAACTTTTGCCACTTCTTTGCATATCCACATTATTTAGTTCAACAATTCAAACACGAGATTCATCAAAAGGAACTAGACGTTATAATCTTATATATCAATGTGGCAGACCAACTGAGAGAGCAACCAAAAAGATAAAATCCATTACCTGTGACTCTATCATTTCTTCTGAATAATAGCCATCAAAATAGTCATCAATAATCCCCAATAAAACCCTGAAAACATTAGCTGTATAGAACATTCCAATACTAACAGCAATACTTTAAGAGAATATAGTGTACGATGACGCAAAATAGACGATGGATTTAGGAGAAAATAATTAATAAAAGAAGTTCATAAATCTAAAAGGTTCAAGTAATATTAACTTGAAAGGTGAAAGCCTTGAGCAAGTTCAAACTCACCAAAATGCATTTTCTTCAGGCATCACTAATAATAATAGACCTGCAAAAAAATTCATTGCCTGCAAAAGGTACAGCAATGAATCAGTGGCATTTGAACATGTCAAGCGTTTTAAGTCACAGGCAGCAAATATAAGCAGAGAGCAACTTTCTGAAACAAAAAGGAGCAAAAATCGAATAGAAGATCTGCAACCACAACATTCAACACTTAGTGTATCTGAAAACATAGTCAGCCAGCATTCCAAAATATTTAAATGGCATACTAATAACAAATTCTTCATGAGCTGAAAAGTCAAAGAATCATTTACAAATTTGAAGGGCCGGATAAAGAACATCAAAATAAAACCAAATAATACAAAACGCAATCGTATTTCTTGTAAAGTGCTACATGATGACTAAACTGAAGGACTACATGCAGACATGTTCAGATTAAAGAGGTTCTAAAGATGTAATAACTGATCTATATCATAAGCAATGCAATCACTAGTATCATGAGAAACTCTTAGCATTTTATACAATCTAATTAACCCTAAATAGAGTTCTAAAACTTGGTAATAATATTCCAAATAAAAAAGTGGTACTTTTCAATGGAATTAATCCAAATACCTTGGGGAATTTGAAACAAAATTTGTTCGTGGGGCAGAGAAATTTATTATACCATTAAGCAAGATCAAAAATCAGGAAACATACTACACCAAAAATATGTCTTATTGCATTAAGGATATTAAAATACATAACAAAACCATATAATAATGTGATATCAGCTACCAAAGACAATCAAATTCAGCTCATTACCACCACAGTCCCAATGTTAAATCATGTAAAAATATTAAGAGGGACAAAAACATAGAAACTCGTTGCATAGGAGTGGCCTTACCTGACAGTACCCAACAGAAGGATTATGCCGAGCATAGGCAGTAAGTAATCGTCTCAAAGCATTTCTTCCATCTTCATCCAGCGCAGGATGGCCTGGGAATGTTCGAGGCAAGTCCTGCACATTTTAAGTGATAATAGTGAACTCAGAATGACATAAAAGTAGTAACAACAAACCATCAAGAATCAAGATCAAAAGTCATATAGCCAAAGACCTTTTCAATCTGCCCTTTCCATTTCTCAGGTAGAGCGACAGAGTCTGCAGTTGGTTCCATTTTAATATCCTCTGATTCCTCATGTCCATTATCTGAATTATTAACAGATTTGGTGTTTGATGCAAGCAAATCTTGATAGTATTTTTCCACATGACGCCTCTTGACACCAACAAAGGCTTGCCAAAGCTATAATGAAAAGAGCATAGGGAGCTTATAGGAAAAAGAATTGAACTGAATGAGCACAAAGAAGGACTGAATAGAGGTAAACCTACCTCTCCCCTAAGAGCCATACCAATCAAGTGGTGGTACACCGCCTTGAACAAGAATCTCCAATTCTTCTTTCCAAGGAATCAAAGATTCTGGAGGAGCTAAATCACCAGCAGAACCAGCATCCAAGGCACTTACATTATCAGTTGGAGAGACATCCTGGATGGTATCTGATTCTGATCTCTCCAAGTCGTAAAACTCTTCTTCAGAGTCCTCCTCAGATGCTCCTTTTGCAGGTCGAGCCTCTTCAATAGGAGGAAGATGCTTTCTTGTTCCAAAACCTTGCTCATTCTTCATAGATTCAACTGTCTTCTTAACACGAAAACTCATTGCATCCTCAATTGGATGTAGCAATGGTCTAATTTCCGTCCATATCTGGATCCTATGGGTTTTAGCCTTGACTGTTGGTGGCCCCTCTTCCCCTTCATTTTTAGTCACACTTTCAGAACCAGGCTTCTCAATGCATGTATTGTCTTCCTCTGTATCATTCTCAACAACACAATCAGCATCCTGATTGCCGGTTCCAGCATGATACTCGAAATCTGTGACACCTTCATCATCTGGAGATAACCCATTCACAGGCAATTGAGTAGACTCTGCTTGTCGTTGTAAAAAATCTTTCCACCTCTCAGATCTCTCCTCTTCTTCTTCCTAAAGGGATAATTAAGAATAAAATAGACTATGAGCCTGACCCCTAGCTTAATCTTTTGGTTGAAGCAAATTGTTGAAGTGTTATATAAACTAATATGACTTTGGCCTAAGTAGGGTTTTTACACAAATGCGAATCAGATAAAGAGTTGCACATAGCTTTTTTTGCATTTTTTACCATTACAAATTCCATAAATCAAATACATGATTCTGTATTATGAAAAAAACACTAGAGATAAGAGTAAACACCTTGTAAATATTTGCATATTTACGGTATCTCTGCAAATGCTGTGGTCTCACAGCAAATCCATAAGCATCCCTGATCAACCAAGATGTCCATTAATCAGTCAAACACAACAAGGCAAGGAAAGTTATTTCCAAGCTCATTAGACAACAAATATTAGATGACTTGTACTCAAAACAACTCAAAAATTTTGTCCTACCGCATAACATAGTAGCACATAAAGATCAAAGCCAAATAAGCAACATACAAAAACCATAACAACGGAAAAAAAAAATAAAAATAAAAATAAAGTTGCACTTTTCCATAAACTCTGAAAATAAAGGTAATGGCTACCTGCCATCGGCTTCCAAATATTGCCGGCTTACATTCGACAGCAACATATTCCACACTGCATTTCCATTTTCCTAGTACTACAGTAGCAGCCCTTGGGGCATTCTCAAATTTAACTACTAGTATATCACACACACCACTTCCCCCTTTAACACGCACTCGACAAGAACATCACTAAATTAAATCAAATATAACTCAGACAGCGGGGATTAAAAATATTATTTTTTTAAAAAACATTTCTTTGTTCTGCTTTTAGGGAAATCAAGATTTAAAAGCTTCTAGAAATTAAGAAAAAAAATCAAAGAAAATCCCAATTAAATTTGAATTAAGTTGACAAAATCAGGATTAACAAGATCATCAACACAAACACAATGTCACCATGAAAACCCCACAACGATAATAAAATTATCATCCCACAATTAAAAAATAAAAAATTTTTTTTTTAACAAAGGACCCACCAGAATATCTAAAAAGAAAATAAATTCATGAAAAATTCCAATCGAAAACTGCAAAAAATTAAAAAAAAAAAAAAAGAAATTGAAAAAACCAAGTGCCAAAAGGGTCCACCTGGAAGTCCAAAAAGAATCGAAGAAAGAGAACTAAAAATTTGAGTACGAGAATCTACAAAAAAAAAAAAAATAGAAGAGAGAATATGCAGAATCAAGGGATTTTTCCCCCGGGAGAGGGGGGGACACGTGGAGAGAGGAGGAAAGACGTAGGACGGAGAAAATGATACTCCAGTAAGCAACGGTAGTAGAAGTAGTAGTACCTCTTGTGATCGAAAGAAATGAGAGGAGGATTCAAGACTGCTGTTGCGGCTAATTTGGCCTTCAATGATCTGATTGTCGGAAAAGGAGGAGAAGGAGAAGAAGAATCCGGCGAAGACTTCCAACGGAAACGTTGGCAGTGAAAATTTGGAATTGAAATTGAAATTGGTCTTTTCTTTTCTTTATCTAAAATCTACTCCATGTAATCTGTAAATTAGATTGTATTAAGCTAAATACTTAGCTATATGTGTTTATTTTTATTTTATTTATAAATTTTGTATTATGAATTAATTTTTATAAAATATATTAATTAATTAATATAAATATAATTTTATAAAATTAAATTCTAATCACAGTTGATACCAATTAGATTTAGGTGACGCCAAAAATTTGATTTACTTAAATATTTTTTTTGTATTAATATATTTTTTCTATTATATAATAACTGTCATTTTAAATAATTTATTTTATATTATATTATATTATTTATAACTTTATAAGTTCAAAGAAATATTAATAATAAAAAATAATATTTTTACAAAATTTATATAATTTAATAATATTTTTAATTCTGTATACATACAATTAAAGTAACAATTACCCTAAAAAGAGAAAGTACTTGTAGAAGGATTAGAGAAATAGTAATAGAGTGGTAGTATTAAATGCTACGATGAGGGGTGGATTAGATCTTTTCTTGGAGTGGGTATTGCTTTTCAGTCTACTTGTAAAATTATGTACGATTAAATTTTATAAAATAAATCAAAATTATCTAATTATTTTGTATAGGAAAGAGATTCGGTGACACCTATCCCATATTAATCAAATAAATTAACGCGTGAATTATTTTGATTATTAAGTATTAAATAATATGGTCAAAAAATAGAAAACTAAAGTTAACTCGCATAAACTAACGTGTGAATTATTTTGATTACCAAGTGTTAAATAATATGGTCAAAAAATAGAAAACTAAAGTTAAGTATAATTTTAAATTTGTATTTATTTACATTTTTACATGCCAACTACGATTAACTCGGATGCAGAATACGTGAATTATCTTAACAAGTAAGTGTTAAATATATTGTCAAATATAAATATAAAATTAAGGAAATTTTATAATTTCGTTTATCTATATGTTTTGAATACAATACAATATCATAATTTTGAATGCTTATAAAGTGCGAGGTTTAAAACACACAAATATATCTCCCCTAAAAATTAAACTTGATTATAGTTTTAGAAAAAATTTATAATCTCTTTTAGAAACTATTCTCTTGTACTTTAATTATTTATACAGTAGAACATTATATGTTTTAAATACTTGTACTATATAAATTTTTAAAGTTAAGGGAATAGTTCTCTAAAATGGACTAGTTCTTTAAAATTAACTGTAGAATAGGGGTGAGCATGAACTCGATTAATCGAATTCACAACCGTTTTCACTCCCAGATTGGAATTTTCAAAATTGGTTTCGGTTAATAAATTGGTTTGATCGAATTCTAAAATTAAAAATTAGTTATGAAATCGGAATTGAATTTTAAATTCAGAATTATCCGATTTTCAAATTCAATTGATATTTGAAGAATTAAAGTCCTGTCCAAAGAAAATTTTTAATACTTAACTTACAACGTTACATTTTCTTTTTATATAATATGATCTTATAAATTAATACTATAATTTTACCTGTAAAATACATATATAGCCACACAAATGATATTATATATGTACACACAATATAAACACAAGTATGTACACAATATTTATGCATTTACAATCCTATTATATATTTTATATATATATACAAAGTTTTAGAAAATGTTGCATCCATTCAAGTATAATTTAGTTTTATTGATGTGGAATTATGGATTATTTAATTGCTAGTTATAATTTTATATTAGTTAGATTTTTTAATTTTTGTTTGAACTATTTTAGTCCAATGTCAATGGGTCTAATTAGCAAATATGGTTAATCGAATTCGAAACCGATAATCGAATTCAAATTTGATTACTCGAATTTTATTTTAAATTCAATTTAAAATTAAAATTGGTTAATAATTTTAAAATTTATTTTCAAATTTTGATCAAACTATTTGAGCGATTAACAGGTTAACCAATGTACACCGGTGTAAAATTTCCCATAGTTTTAAATATGTGTGATAATCTATGGCCCCATATGGATTGTATTATTTGGAATATTATTTTGGTGCATTATTCGAGAAATTATTTGATCTAATGTGTATAAATAATAAAAAAATATATGAATAATTTGAGTAAGTGTTTGGATTGTAAATATGCAATAGATTTTTTGTAAATAAGTATTTGGATAGTATCTTTTTGCACTAAAAGACAAAAATTGTACGCGAATATCGAACGAAATTACTAATATGAAAATATATAATTCCATTCACTTTTTTTTTCACACCATCAATTCAAGTACTAGAAATCACACACAAATGTAGTTGCCTTTTCGTCGTTTGAAATCCGAATTTTAAAAAATAAGATATACCCAGACATGTATGTTAACATGTATTTATTTAATATAAAATAAAAAATATAATTTAAAAATTACTTAGTATTTTGTGCACTAAAAGACAAAATACGTAGATAAAATTTGAATAATAAAATTATTAATATCAAAATACATAATCTCGTTCATTTTTTCTTTTATACTATCAAATCAAGTATTAAAAATCACATGCAAAGGTAGTTCTTCGTCGTTTGAAATTCGAATGTTGAAAAATGAAATATGTCCATATGCGTATACTAAACATGTATTTATTTAATATAAAATAAAAATACAATTTAAAATTTACACTTTTCTGCTTATAGTTCGGATTCTCCAACATAAGTTCGAAAGTCCGAACCTTATATACTATTTTAAACTCTATTTTTCGCCTATAATTCGGACTCCCGAACCTAAATTCGAAAGTCCGAACTATATACATTATTTTAAACTCTATTTTTCCACTTATATTTTGGATTTCCGAACCTAAGTTCGGAAGTCAAAACTTATATTTTCATTTTTTCTTTGTTCAAAAAAAATTCAGACCAATGAATAGTAATAGATAGTATAAAAAAACTTTAATGCTAATATATGTGAATAATATAATAGCGTATAGATGAATAGTAAAAAATAATTGATTGAATAGTAATGAATAATGAAAGAAAAATTTGAATTGTGTAAGTAATGAATAGTGAAAACAAAATTTGAATTGTGTAAATAATGAATAATATTTTTGAAAAAAAGTAAAAAAAAAAAAAGTTGATCAAAAAAATTTTTGCTCACCAAACAAATATTTCATAAAAGTTTAAATAATAAAGTAAAAAGTGATAAAAAATTATTAAAAAAACAATCCAAACAGAATCATTGATATCTCATATCACTATATGACAAAAATTTAGGTAGACCCGGTTTTTGGCCTCATTTATAAATTTTGTAGTGTGAATTAAATTTTAAAGAATTTATGACATTAATTGATGTAAATAAGATTGTTTAATATTTAATTTTGATCATATAGTTTACAAGTGAGTTCAAAAATCGGATCCACCTAAATATTATCTCGGAAAGATTTGGTATTGGATGTAATTTGGTACAAGCCAAGGTGAAGCGGGGCCGGTCACATGGGGAGTGTGAGTTTAACGTGTTTAGACATAAAAAGACGTCTGTCAGTTTTAAGTAGTTGGTTAATCGGCCAGTATTTCAGTAATTCGGTAAAAAAAATTCTATATTTTGGTATTTCAGTGCAAGAAAATCAAAACAAGATGTGTACCAGACTTTTTTTCGGCTGATTGGTTAACCAAATTTTTTTTTTTCGGTTTATTAATTAACCAAAGTTTACTAGTAATATTTAATTTTTATCTCTAAAATTACTTTGACTAATATAGATCAAATTAATAAACAAAGTGTTAAAACTACTAAAACTAACACTATAAACTAAAAACTAATGAAGAAAAATAACATCAAAGTGTTGAATGAATGGAACATAGAATTGGGTTACTAAAAAATTAAAAACTAAAACTAATAAAATTAAACGTTCGGTAATTCGGTAATCCGATATAATTATTTTTTAATAACTAAATTCGAACTATATAATTAATATTTAATATGTAATTTATCCAAAATTCGATTATCCGAAAATCAATTACCAAACTAATTTGGTTCATGTAGATATATATTTGTTCGTATAATGTATAATTTTTTTAATTTTCTCCAATCTTCTCTTTTTTTTTTACTGTGTATACGAGTTGCGTCCAGCCGTCCAGTAAGGCAAACATATTTTTGGAATATTATTTTAAAAAGTATTATAATAATATATATGAAATAAAAAATAATTAAAAATATATACAAAATAATTATAAAATATTATTAAAGAATAATAGAAACAAATAAATCATAAACCGCTTTTGTTTGTTAAAAAAAAAAAAACGCAGAAAATGAGGCAAATATGCATAGTCTGACACTCTCCCTAGCCTTTTACGTGGGAGGAAAAGAAAAATATTTAAATAGTTTCAGTATAAATTATATTTATGAACTTTATAATCATAATTTAATTTTATAAATTTTTATTTATATTAATTAATATTATTTATTTTATACAATAAAATTTATAAATAAATAAAAAATTAATTCTATCTAAATATTTTCTCAAATTAAAAAATATTTAAGTAATGTGATCTTACTTAGTAGTTACCTACCACTTACCAAAATAGTATAGTCGTTAGGGAAATACTTAGATAGATTTGAATTTTAGTCTTACTTTTAGATCTTGTGATGTAAATTAAATATTATGTATATGTAAATAAAATTTTATAAAATTTAATTTTGATCGCATAATTTATAAATGAGATTAAAGATCGAATCTATAATAATATTTTCCCAATTGTTATAGGTAGATTACCAAGTGAAGTGGGACATGGAGATTGGAACAGGGAACAAAGGCAGGAAAGGACATGATGGATGGATTCGGTAAAATCTAGGACAAAAAGGTGTTTCATTTCAATGCTCTCGGAGTCTCCGTATTCGTCTTCCTAAATATTTAAATGCAGGCACTTTTATTAGTACTCGCATTTACTTGGATCTATGCTTGATACGGTTGAAGTACCGGCTTCATTTAGATCGGTATTGTTCAATATGAGAATTCTATAATTTTTTTTAGAAAATTATTTTTTTGATTTTAAAAATTTATACATAATATATGGTGTATATCTGTCTGTATATTTAAAGTATAAGAGAATGATTTCCTAAAAGGGATTGTAAAATTTTCCTATTTAATATTATTTGAAATAATTATTTGGTATATTTTGTAATTTCTATGATTATTTTAGTCAAATAAAATGTGAAATAAGTGTTTAAATATGAAATATTATTCGGCAAAAACTAAATAAGCGTTTGGATGTGAAAAATTATTTTGACAAAATAACATATAAAAATAAGTATTTAGATACAGAATAATATTCGGCAAAAATTGAATAAGCGTTTGGATACGATAAATTATTTTGACAAAGATAGAATAATCGTTTGAATACGAGATATTATTCCGGCAAAAATATAATGATTGTTTGAAGTCGAAATAAAATGAAATTTTATTTTGAATGGGTAGTTTGATAAATTTGATTGAAAAAAATGGAATCAACCGATATTAAACGTACATATTTGATATTTCATAATATTTACAAATTTTACAAGAAAAATATTGCGTACATATTTTTTGAAATTTTGCATACATAAATGCAAAAAATCTCCTAAACTTATACTCCAATTACAGTTTGCCTCCTCAACTTATTTAATGAGCATATCCCCTTCCTTCATATTTTGGGACCAAATTACACGTTCTATTTTAATAATTTTGTTTTTCTTTTTGTCTTCTTACTAATTTTTTTTTATTTTCTCACTCATATTTTTTCTTTTAATTTTTTTCTATTATTTCTCGCTACTATTAAACTATTATACTACTAGTAATTAATTAATTAAAAGCTCTAGTTTCTTTTTTTACATGTGTTTAAATGATTTTATATAATAAACAAACTTTTTAATACAAAAAATATATATTTTTATTAGTACAATATGGAGTTTGTAAGTAGTTATTAGTACTATGATTAACAAGTAAACAAACTACCAAAAATAAACGAATTAGTAAAAATATTAAAATATTAATTATAAGTATGCAAATAAAATTTTTTGTACCAAATCATTCGTGTATCATCACATTTTAGTTGAATTTATTGTAACTCTAACTCTTATATTACGCGGCTGTAATATTTTTTTTACTACATTTTGCCACTTTTACACTAATAATATAAGGTTGTACTTAATTTTTCATTCTACAGTTTATTTGTATGCTAAAAAGTTTAATTTCCTTTAGCTAAAAATTTTTACTGTAGTTTGTTTATTTATTAATCTTATTATTAATAATTAATCATAAACTTTATATTACAACGTGATATATAGTTTGTATTAAGCATGATTAATCTATAAATTAAATTATTTATATACACATGTGAAAAGGTAGAATTTTAATTAGTGTTAATTTCACTTTACCCCCTTAACGTTTAAGGCACTATCACTTTAATCCCTAACGTTAATTTTTAGACACTTAAATCCCTGGACTAACTGTCAAAGTTAACATTCTTAAATTTTCAATCTAAATGATATTTTTACCCTCAAATTAGATGCATGGATAAATTTTTCCATGAAATCTAAAATATCTCTTCATTTTCTTTCCATAAATAGAGTTTGATTTAAGATATGGTGATAAATAATAAAAATTATTGAATCATGTCAACAAAACAAGAGAGAAAAATGAGTCAAGTATAAATGAGAAATCAAAAAGAAGAAGACGAGAGAATAATAGTATTTTTGTCAAAAGAATAATGAATATTGAATTAGATTTAACGAAGGACTTAAGTGACTAAAAAATAACGTTAGGAATTAAAGTGATAGCAACTCTAAACATTAAGAGGATAAAGTGAAATTAAACCTTTTAATTATTCAATCATTAAAAGTGATACTATAATTCTTGAGTAGTATAGCAAGAGATAATGGTGAAAAAATAATAGAAAAACAAGAGAGAGAAAATAAATAGAAGTGAAAAGAAGAAGAAAAAAATAAAAAAAAAAAAATTAAAATAATATGCGTAATTTTATCCCAAAATATAAAAGAGGAGGTGCTTATTACATAAGTTAAAGGTGATAAATTGTAATTGGAATGTAAATTCAGGGGGTTTTCTGCATTTAACCCTTTCAAATATTTACAACTTCGTACATAAAAAATTTTGCTTACATATTTTCAAATATTTTAAATTGTGTTCAGATATTTTCAAATATTTTTTTCGCACAAGAACCAACTAATGTTATACGTACATATTTTTAGATATTTTAAATTTTTTAATTTAAATTTTGCCCTCAACACGATTTTCAAGGAAAGCATTTACTACACGTATCTAACTTGCATTGTCCATATGTAGATTTTAAATATGAAACTCTTTTACAAACGGTTTAGTAAGAAAAACATTCATGTGAATTTATTTGGATTGCATACTAAAATGTTTCATGTATTTTTAAATTCGCACCTAAATTTTGAATGAATAGTTACACTCATAAATGAATAATACAAATAATCATATCATAATTAATTTTATTGGAAAAATACTTTGTCTGTATATTTTTTTCTACACGTCACAATACTTCTGACCTAATCATTAATTTTATTGGGGGCATCTGTATTTATCCATTTCTTACAACATATGCACCTCACATGACAAAAATGCAATTTAATTTGCTATTGCTTAGTTGATTATATTAAATTTAAAAATGTTATAAAACTAAATCAAAATTATTAAATTTGACTACAAAATTAACTAAAGTAGAAAATTTATAAATGTAGATAAGAGAAAAGTAAGCAGAGAAATAATAGAAAATTTTCCAATACTCTATATTATTAACTTTCATAAGTCTTACAAAAGACTTGCAAATGATGTACTAAAACCCTCTATTTTTAGGGTTACAAGATAGGAAATTCATGAATAAACACTTAACATGATACATGGATTATGGAAATCAATAAGCCTTCACATAATTCAAAGGGGTAAATGCCACATTAACCGATGTTCTTGGGAAGACGAATAGACATCCACCTTTATAGAATTCATAACACTCTCCCTTAGATATCCATCTAGAATCAAAGAATTACTGCCTCATTAAAAACCTTTACCAGAAAAATAATCCCAATGAGAAAAAACTATGGTAGAGGGAAAAAGAGTATAGTGTGTATTCAATATTTATAGTATACTTTTGCATATTGTTTCATTAAAAACCTTGTTAGGAAAACCCATTGAGAAAAAATCATGGCCAAGAAAAAAAATAATACAGCGTGTGCTTTTACTCCTCTCGTGAAAATATCACTTGAAAAATCCTTGATATAATACATTCCAATTTTATAGATTAACTTCTCAAATATTATTTTTGACAGCACTTGGAATGAATCCGTTAGATCATCTCATGAGCGAATTTGTTGGATATCAATTTCATCTTCTTCTAAAGATCATGAGAGAATAAAAGTTTTGGAGAAATATGTTTTATGTTGTCTCCTTTAATATACCCTCTCTTTAGTTGAGCAACTTATTCAGCATTGTTTTCACATAATAATATTAGAAGTTTCACTTCTAATATTAAACCGCATATCTTCTGGATATGTTGGGTTAATGACTTTAACTAAACATATCAGTCACTACTTGCTTTATGTATTTCGATTGTTTCTTCAGTGATTGCAAGAAGTAAAATGCCATGATATATCAATTTCTTCATATATAAATATCTTGTTTGAGATCGACCTTTATATTAGATTAGATAAATATCCAACATCTGTATTACCAACTGACTTTGATCTGGATACATATGAGTAAAATAGACTCATATCAATAATGTTTCGGAGATATTGGAGTATATACTTAATTATAATTCCAGTATTTTCGTATCGGAGACAAACTAGATCTTGCTAACGAATTTACAATACATGTTAATACTAAGATATGGTATTTTAGGACCAATAAGTTTTTCACTATTCTCATGAGAACGAAAAATTATTACTTTTGACATCAATGATTTTACAATCATTAGAGTACTCAATGGATGTATTTTATTCATATAGAATTGTTCAAATACCTTTTTGGTACAAGTTTATTGATGAACAAAAATTTCATTCGATAAGTGTTCGAACTATACACTTTTACCAAGATCTTTTACATAAATTCATTATTTGTTGAACCTCTTCAAGAGTTCTAACGAAACTCTTCAAGATTTCAAATAATATTTATATCATCAACATATATAGTAGTTATCACAAACTCTGATCTTGTTCCTTTTGTGAAATCACATATGCAAATTTGGTCATTTTTATAAATCTTATTCTAGAGATAGTCATTGAAACGGTTATATCACATTCACTTAGATTGGTTTAATCTAATCCATACAAGGATTTTTGTATTCTTATTGAACAATGTTCCCGAGAAACTTTACATACTTCAAGCATATTAAATCTTTTAGAAATTTGCATATAGATATCGATATCAAATGAGTCATATAAAATATGTTCAATATCCATTAAACGCATTTGAATATTTCATGAACTACCATATAAATTAGATATCCAAAGGTGATTGTATCCACCACAAGAGAATAAATCTCTTTATCATCAATGCCGGATCTTTGCGAAAATTTTGCTCAATAAGTCTCTTACGTGCTTTATATGGTATAGTTTTATTTTTCGTTTTCGCACAAATATCTATTTGTATCTAACCGACTCTATACCTTTAAAAATTTGGATTACATGTCCAAAATCTTCTTATTTTGAACGTAAATTTTCTTATATTGCGTCTTTTAATCATTTTTATGTTGATATTCTTTAACAAATTTATATTCAAGATCCTCGATTTCTATTTAAAATATCAACTGATATTATAAACAATAATATGTTGTCGACAACAATATCTTTTCGATTCCATCTTTTTCAGAAGTGACATAACTAATCGAGAACTCTTTATTTTTATTAAATTCAGATACCTGATCTATTTTTGAAATTTTTTAATTAGTTATGTCTAGAGTCTCTTCAGGAGTACCCGCTTCCATTATATAACCATCTTTAATATTTGCTTCTTTTCTCTTATAAGAATTCTTATCTTCTGGAACCGATTGGTCAATCACTCTTATGCGTGGCTAACTATTATTTGTACTGATGAGCTAGATATATGTTCTTCTGGGACACCAATTTAAACTGCAGCATTTCAGTTGGTATATGAGATTTCGTTCATTTTAGTTCAATAATGAATTTGGTAGTAGATTCACAATATTTTACAAATGAATTATCTTTTGAACTTCAAGTTCACATTACTTTGTAGAAGGATCAAAATGTGATTATTCGTTTCATTCAATTTTCTATCTAACTGCTTATCTTCTCCCCCTGATATTGAAAAAATATTTTCTTGACAATCGGCAAATCGTGCAATAATGAAGTCCGCTTTTCATAGTTCAAAATATATTTTAATCATATAGGGAGACTCATACCTAACAAATATTCTAAATCTTTTATGACCCATATTTGTGTATTGTGGTAGAGCAATTAAAACATATTCCGCACAATTGCAAATCCTTAGATAGGCAAATAAGGTTCTTGACCAAAAGTCAATTATAATAGGGATAATTTAAAATATTTTGTTGGCCTGATGCGTATAAATAATGCTGCATGCAGCATATCTACAATAAATGTTCTTGTACATAAGAAGACAATTTGTTCTCATAAGCAATGGTCTAACTATTGATTGGAAGCATTTGATTAACAATTCTTCTAGACCATTTTGTGTATGAACATATGCTTCAGGATGTTCAATAGATATCATCAAATGCCTGAATTCACCAATGTTATCAAGACAAATTTTCTCAATTGCATAATTCGTAAATCACGCTCATAATCAATCAAATTATTTGAGCTAGCAATCTCATAAACTCCAAGTTGTGAGTCGATAACAAGTATACATATGATCATCTAGCAGATGCATCTATCAAAATTATAAAATATCTAAATGGTACACATGAAGGGCGAATGGGTGCATATGTCTCACCCTTATTTTATTCCAAAAATGTAAGGGATTCAATCCCTATTTTAGTTGGTGATGATTTTAATAATTGATTTTTCTTGAGAACAAACAATACAAGAGAAATTCATTGAAAAATTCTCTGATTCTCCAATGGATATCTATAGTGAATTCTCAATAATTTTTTTACACATCATAATTGACCCGAGATGGTCTAACCGATCATTGCCAAGTAATAAAAATATTTGAATCATTAAATTTCAGATTTATTATAGCATGTGTTTCAATTTTACTAATATGGTACAAATCAAAAGGAAAGACATGTAATTTTTCCATAACATATTTCTTTCCTTATGTTATATAGATACTCAATAATTTTTTTATTTATAGTTTCAAAATGATATCCTTTTCAATGAATATCTTTGAACATTAATAATTTTTTTCAAAACTTAGTAGAGAACAGTGTATTATTTATAACCAATTTTGTTCATTTAGGGAGATATACATTTGTTCTACCGGACATTCAATTAATTTTGCATTGTCACATATGGTGGTAGCATTTGTTTCTCCCAACTTCAGGTGGAAACAATATTTCTTACTTTTGAATATCATATATATATTTATTGCACTGTCAGAGGCATATATTCTCATATCTTAAATACATTTAAATGTACATATCCATACATTTCATTTAAAAAAAAAAAAAAAAAAGTAATATAAGATAGCAATTTGATGCAAAAGAACAAAATATATAGAATTTTAAAATTATAATAAAGACGTACTAAATAAAATATCACGACATTTTTTTCTTAAATCTTTTTACTATCAACCAAACGGTCAATACTTCCTTTAGAGAAGAAACCAATAGTACAATGACCATAGTCAAGATCATTATAAAAAAAACTTGTTTATATGACTTTTTCTTTGTCTTTCAATGATACTTGATAAAATACAAGAAAGCTATTTAACTTACGACAGGTACGTGACCGATGGTCTTTCATGCCATAACGATGACGTTGATTTTTCATATCATTTTTAGTCTATGACTGTTATCTTTCTCTTTTACTTTTTTACTATTCTACGACTTCTGCTAGTGAGATGTAGTACTATACTACAATCAGAGAGCGCTTATTGATAACCATCATAAATATGTTGGTTTGACCATCACTACGTCCATAAGTAACTTATTTAAATTTTGTTGCATTCACTTCGGGGAATGTAGTATGATCAATTGGATGAGATTCATTTGAGTAATAACACATTATTTTATTTAGTCATAAGAAGATATAAAGTTTGGAATATTTTCTAAAACTCTTTGCTAGTATTGCTTCTTCAGAAGCATATTTGAGGCAAGAAAAGTAGAGAATATTTTCTCTAATATATAGTCATCAATGATTTGTATATTTTCCTCATAGATCTACTGGATCTTGTAAATAGAAAAAATTTGAATCCTTCACAGATATAATGACGAAAATCATAGATTTTGTTTAGCCTTACTTGGATATAGTATTTTATTTTTCTTATTGTGCCTTCAGGACACATGGAATTCAAATGGATTTCAACATCTAAAATCCAAAATAGATAATTCTTGTCTATTATACCAACTGCAGTAAATTCAAGTTTGGTATATCTTAACATAATTCAAACTAATCAAAATGAATTCTAATAATACTATGTTGATATAATTAGAAAATATAAAAACAAAAGACAGAAATAAAAAATATCCAAAATCTTTAAATCATACATTGACTGTGATAATTAAATTCCATTTTTCTTCATTGTTTTGAAAGTTCTACGTACCTTTGTTGTGTTGATTTAAAATTCTATCTCAATTGATCAAAGTTTTGTGCTGATAACGTGTTATAAAACTAAATCAACATTATTAAATTTGACTACAAAACTAACTAAAGTAGAAAATTTATAAGTGTAGACAAGAGAAAAATAGACGGAGAAATAATACTCTATATTATAAACTTTCATAAGCCTTACAAAAGACTTACAAATGAGGTACTAAAATCCCCCATTTATAGGGTAACAAGATAGCATTCATGAATAAACACTTAATATGATACATGAATTACGGAAATTAATATACCTTCACATAATTCAAGAGGATGAATGCCACATTAGCCGATGTACTTGGGAAGACGTATGGACATCCACTTTTATAGAATTCATAACAAAAAACTAATCTAATCTTTTTTTTCTTTCTAAACCCAAAATTATTCAACTCCAAACTATGAGGGAAAACGGGAAATACGCATTAGTGAGGGGTATTTTATAATTGACCTTCACCTTTTTTGTTTTGTAATATAAAAAATAGCACTAATATGGATATACTCAAGTAGAACTGTGTATAATTCTTGATCCCATTGTTTTTGTTTGAACAAAGTAATAAATAGTGTAAACATGAGTCAATACATATGACATATATATAGTAATAAATGGGGATAATATAATACATCTTTTTTAGTTTTGTACACACCTTATTTAGTATTCATTACTATTTATTAGTATAATTATCTTCTTGTACGCACCATATAAATGAATATAATATACTAATGAATTGTAATAAGAGTGTCCAAAATATTAAAAGGGGTATGTGAATATCATCACCCGTAAATTTTGTATGGGCTACTTTGTTGGCTTTATTTGGAGATTACTTAATCGTACTCTTATGATTTCTCTATTATGCATCCGATTGCATGTGAAGGTAATGGGTGTAGGTTTTTAATGTACAAATTATTTTTAACACAACAATTATTTGCAAATGATGACTACCCGATTTAATGAACACAACTAGTCCCCATTACAATTAGCGAGTGGTAGCAAATACAGAAAACATAGTCCAACCTTCTAAAACCCTGTTTTGTACAATGCTTTAGTGCACTAAAGTAATACATTTTAAGTCACGACAAAGTACGATTTAAGTAGTAAGATATTCTATCTATAACATATTAGTTATCGGTTTAGTTACTATTCTATCTATAACATATTAGTTATCGGTTTAAGTAACTAATGAGTAGCGAAGGGGTGGGTTTAAAAAAATAATTCGTTTTAGGTTTGGATGTAGTATTATTACTTTATTAAGAACTAACATGTTGAATATTCAATCTTTTTGAGGTTAGATTATAAAAGAATGAAAAATAAAGCTAAGAAATAGTACTTGAATACTATTTAAATGCTTAATCGTCCACAAATCCAAGCATATTTAAAGGATTAGAAATTTTATTTCATTATTCCAGTTAATTACTTATGAATTAGTATTGAATCCAAAAACACTAATGTTGATTATGTTGTGATTTTTTTACATTTGATTTTCAAGCCGTGGGTTTGCTGTCAATAAATATGTGTGTGCCGGTGACCTTTGTATGCGGCCTCATACAGCAGAACAAATTGATGCCCCGGACCATGCATGACATTTCTATTACAGATACATGCAAAATGGCAAATTCTATGGTACTTACAACACACATAAGGTATTCATATGTATCTATGGACTTGTGAAGTTATTCTTGGGTTGACTCAGTTTACAATATTATGTTGTGAATTTTTTTTGTTAAAATAATCACGTCATTTATATGATTAATGTAACTAATTTTGAATTTTTTTTTTTTTAATTTTTTAATTTTTTTATACTTAGAATGCGTTACAAAGAAAAAATCATATTGAAACAAAAAACTTAAGATTTGCACCATAAATAACTTGTATATTTATCTTGGTCTTATTATGGATATATATTTGAATGTTTATGTTCCAATATTATAATATATGTTTGAATTGATACTATGTGATGGTTGTGATTATAATTAGACAAAAAAATTGCCAATAGGAAAAAAAAAGTGAAAAAAGTTTTTATTTATAAAAGAATGTCATAATGAAGTACAAAACGATTTTGATTCAACTTTCTCTTATAATTTATTCTTTATGCAAATCAATAGAAATAAATGTCTACGTACAACTTATGTAAAAGAAATGAAATGACAAGTATGGTGTAGGAAACAAGTGTTCTTTGTAAAATTTGGGAATATCAAAACCTGTAGAATTTGAGGCGTGTATATCACTTTTCTTAAACTTTTGATTGCCCCTACTATACTCAATAGTTTGCTTTTGAATGAATAGCAACCTACCTCTAGGATACAACAAATTCTTGAAGATTTCTAATAGCAAAAATTAGAAATCTTCTCAAGAACAATGTATAAGAAGAGATAGATTTTTAATGAGTAAAATGTTATGTTGAATTAGTGAATATAACTCTCTTTTATAGAGATGGAAGATAAGAAGAATCTATTAGAATACACCTTTTCAATCCATGGAATACCTCTCTTGAACCAAAAGTTGCAACTCTTTTCATTTTACCCGTTTTTCAATTTCAAACGGTCAAAACTGCAGTGGCGCGCACATATGTGCGCACTGTAGTAGCGCATGTGCGCTGCCACTGTGCAGCGCATGTGCACTACTGATTTTTTTTTATTTTTTTTTAAAATTAAAACATATACCTACCAATTTTATTTATATTACAAACTACATATTTACATTCCCCCACTTAGTTTGTAATATAAACACAACTCATTATCTCTTTTAACATCATACATAAAAAAAAAAAGTGACTATTTGTCTTAAACTTTTCTGTAATGTAAATAACTCACTAAATCTAATCAAATCAAGGTGGCATGGTTGCTTAAACCATGATTTAAATTAGACTAGAATTATCACACACATGAACTTGTTAAACTTAAAATATATATGTTCACAAAATAGCTTTAGCACTGTTACCGGTCATGTGCTCTATCCTAATTCATGATCATGTACAAAAGAGAACCCTAAACTTTTGTTAGAAGCGGCACCACTTCTTATGATCATATAGGTAAAATCTTCTCAAGTTTTTAAGGTTAAAAGCACAATAAGATGATTTCATTAAAAATATAAATATTTATATACTCAACCTTCCCACTTAAGGGTTACCATTTACACTAACAATATAGAATGGTATACACATAATTTTAGTGCACACAACTACTTATTAGTAACTTGTTTTTACCCTTTAAACCTTTTAATCTAGTAGTAGTACTAGAATAAAGGTCGGGTTACCATTGCTAGTAGTTTTAGATAAAGGATTTCAATCCCATTCCCAATGACGTCGTTTTCACCAAATCTCTCACAAAAGGTTTAGTAAATGGATCCGCTAAATTATTGTATGTCCTTACATACATAACAGTAACGACGCCACCATTTCACAATCTGTCGAATATACATATGGCTTAGGCTTATATGTCTAGATTTACCATTGTATATTTTATTCAATGTTCTGGACATTGTGGCTTCACTATCACAATTCAAGGCAATGGCTGCCATTGGTTGAGGCCACAACTTGATGTCTAATAACAAGTTTCTCAACCATTCCGCTTCTTTACAAGCTGAGGCCAAGGCTATGAATTCAGCTTTCATTGTGGAATGAGCAGTCATAGTTTGTTTCTTTGAACCTCATGAAACTGCTCCTCCACCTAACATAAAAATCCACCCACTTGTAGAGGTTTTATCACTAATACTAGTAAATCAACTAGTATCAGAATATCCTTCAAGATACTGCTGGAAAACTATTGTAGAAAAGTCCTAAATCTTTAGTTCTTTTAAGGTAACCAAGGACTCTTCCAAATGCTTTCCAATGATCACTACCAGAATTTTTAATATATCTAGATAATCTACACACGGTAAAAGAAATATTTGGCCTTGTGCAACTCATTGACATACATTAAATTTCCTATTACACTTGCATATTCAAGTTGAACAATAGGTTTGCCAGTATTCTCACTTAATTTAAAGTTAGGGTCAAAAGGAGTATTTGCTTCTTTCGCATTTAAATGTTGATACTTGTTCAAGATTTTCTCAACATAATGTATTTGACATAAAGCATAACCACCACTATGCCTTTTTAATTTTAATCCCTAAGATAGTGTCTATTTCACCAAAATCCTTAATTTTGAATTGAGAAGACATATACTTCTTAGTTTCAAGTACACCCTTATAAGAAATACTAACAATTAGCATATCGTCTTCATATAGACAAATAATGACACCATATTTTTCAATAAATTTAGAATAAATGCACTTATCAGCATTATTATATCTAAATCCATTGGAGAGTAAAGTTGATTCAAACTTTTTATACCATTGTTTGGGTGCTTGTTTTAAACAATATAGAGATTTAACTAGTTTACAAATTTTATGTTCATTTCCTAGCAATGTAACAACCTTCTGGTTGCTCCATATACACTTCTTCATCCAAGTCGCCATTTAAAAATGTTGTTTTAACATCTATTTAATGCACACATAAGTTATAAATGAAAACTAATGACGTTAGTACCCTAATGGATGTAATCCTTGCAACAAGTGCATAAGTGTCAAATAATTAATTCCTTCTTTTTGTCTAAAATCTTTAGTTACAAGTCTTGCTTTGTATGTTAATATAGATCCATCAGTGGCATATTTCCTCCTAAACATCCATTTACAACAAATAAGTTTAGAATCAGGAGGTTAATCTACTAGAACCCAAGTATTATTTAATAATATTGAGTCCATCTCATCATTTACAACCTCTCTCCAAAATGTTGCATCCCTTGATGACATATCTTCACCAAATGATTTAGGATCATCTTCTACATTTAATAAGATTGGAATCTTATTAAACAAGTGATCTCTATTGCCTTCAACTAAGAAAATAATAGCTTATGAAGATATGAAATCAGAAGACGAAATATTTTTCTTTCCTTTGTCTTTGACTTCTTCTAAGTTCAGAAGGAGTATCAACTTTCTTTCTTTTATTATTAGAAGAAGAGTCAACATTTGGAGTCGATTCTTGTACTTTACTTGGATCCATATCCACAGTTAAATTTTTAAGAAATTTATTCTCAAAAAATTCAACATCCCTTGATTCAATATCAAAGTCAAGTAATCTATAGGTTTTAGAAATTTCAGCATAACCAATAAACACACTTTTAAGTGCTCTTGGTCCCAACTTTACGCTTTTAATATCCGAGACTCTATAATAGGCTATACATCCCCAAACTTTAAGACAAGTTAAATTTGATTTTCTCCCCTTCTATATTTCATACGGTGACACTTTAGTCTTGAGAGACAGAATTCGATTATGTAAATGACAAGTAGCCAACAAAGCTTCTCCCCACAAATTTCTTGGCAAGCCAAAATTTAGAATCACAGTGTTAACCATATCTACTAAAGTTCTATTCTTTCTTTCAGCGATATAAAATAAACTATTTTATTGTGGAGTGTATGGTGCACTTGTTTGGTGTATAATACCATTTTATTCACAAAATATTCAGAATTCGGTAGAAAAATATTCACCACCTCTATCACTCCTCAATATTTTGATTTTCTTATCCAATTGATTCTATAAGAGATTTATAAGATTTAAACATATCAAATGTTTCATCATTTGTTTTTATTAAATAAACATGCACATATCTAGAGCAATCATCAATGAAAGTGATGAAATCTTGTTAGAAAATCATTTAATTCACAAACATCTGAATGCACAAGTTCTAATAATTGTGTATTTCTTTCAACTTTTGGAAAGGGCAACTTAGTTATTTTTGCTTGAATGCATGTTTCACATTTCTTCTCAAAATTATCTTTGATAGATATTAACCCATGTTTAGACAAAAAATGGAGTACTTTATGATTAACATATCCTAATCTACCATGTCATACAGAATAAGAAGAATCAACAATATAAACAGAAATATTGTCTTTATAATTGATATTTAGTTTAAACATGCCATCACAAGAGTAGCCTTTTCCTACAAATACATCATTCTTGGACAATATAACTTTATTTGATTGTAGTACAACTTTCAGCCCTTTCTTATTCAATACATCGGCTGATACACGATTTTTTCTAATTTTCGGAACATGAAGTACATTCATTAACACAAGCTTCTTGCCGGAAGTGAATTGCAACTCCACACTTCTCTTGCCATAAACTTTGGCTGAAGCATGATTTCTCATAAGCACTTCATAGCCATGAGGAACATCTTCATAAGTCTTGAATTGAGACTTATTGTTGCAAATGTGAACAGTAGCACTAGAGTCATACCACCAATCATTTGATTTGGTTGAAATTGCCACATTCAATTCAGAAATTATACCAATGTGATAATTAGTTATCATCGCAACAATTTCAACATCTCTTTCAACAAGATTTGTTTTAGGAGCATTATTTTTCTTTTGTTTCTTATTGGAATTACACTCATTCTTATACATGCTCTTTATTGCAGCAATTACAACATATTCTATTCCTTTTGAACTTGTTTTTAGAATTAGTATTTTCAGAAAACTTCCGTTTAGAACTTGTGATTTGACTCTTATTCTCATTAACAAAATTCACTTTTGAAATAAGTTCTAAATCCTTCTTATGAAGATTTCTAGTATCTTCTTCAATTCTCATATGTTTCAAAACTTGATCAATTGTTAAAATTTCAGTAGTACGAAGCATTTTCTTTTGATAATCATTCCAACTAGAAGGTAATTTTGTAATAATTGCCCCCACTTGTAATGATTCTGAAATTTTAACACCAAGATCTTTTAATTTTGAAACAATAATCCGAAGGTCATGAACTTGATTCAAAATAGAAGAAGAGTCAACAATACAGAATTCAAAATATTTTTTAATAAGAAATTGTCCGCCCCTTATTTTTGTGTAGCATATTTGTGTTCCAAGGCAGTCCAAATTTCTTTTGGAGATTTGGCCGCTGTGAAAAAATCATAACTAGATAAACGGTCTAAAAGGGTGTTGAGAATGTGACCTCTACACACAATCTCATCTTCCACCTTTTCTCCCATTGTTGCCTTGAGTTCCTCTGAATCTCCAATGGTTGGTGCAGGAATTTCGGGCAATACAAGGTCTAAGACATAAACAACTTTTAGTGCAGTGAGGAAAAACATCATCTTGTCTTTCCACCGATTAAAATTTGTTCCGGTTCCATCAAGACGATCCAATTTTACGAAATCTTGATTCATCACTTTGAAGGCAGACTCAACACTTGTTTCCATGGTCAACCAAATCAAAACCTTAAAATTGTAAAAGAAATGAAATGACAAGTATGGTGTAGGAAACAAGTGTTCTTTGTAAAATTTGAGAATATCAAAACCTGTAAAATTTGAGGCATGTTTATCACTTTCCTTAAGGTTTTGATTGCCCCCACTATACTCAATAGTTTGCTTTTGGGTGAATAGCAACCTATCTCTAGGATACAACAAATTTTTGAAGATTTCTCATTAGTAAATAGCAAAAATTAGAAATTTTCCTAAGAACAATGTATAAGAAGAGATAGATTTTTAATGATAAAATGTTATGTTGAATTAGTGGGTATAACTCTCTTTTATAGAGATGAAAGATAAGAAGATTCCATTAGAATATACCTTTTCAATATATTGAATACACCTCTTGAACCAAAAGTTGCAACTCTCTCAATTTTACCCATTTTTTAATTTCAAATAGTCAAAACTGCATGCACTGACCATTTTTGGCCACTGCCTTCAGCGCACATGTGCTGCCACTGTGCAGCGCATGTGCACTGATTTTTTTTTTAAATTGCAACATATACCCACTATTTTTATTTATATTACAAACTACATATTTACAATTTATAGGCAAAACATCTATACTATACAACTGCTCATACAAAAATCTTCTCCTGCAGAGATGTTATTTTCGTGTACTTTAATTAGGTTGCATGTAACTTGTAATGGTACTTTTAATAAAATTGAAATTTGAAATATGAAATCTGAATACCCTAAAAATTAAATGTTAAAATTTTAATTTGCTGAATTGATAAACTTGTATTTGTTTGATAATTAACTGAACTTGAATATTGAATTGAAATATTTTACCTATGTATATTATATAGTTCAATGATAATAATACATTATATTTTATTTTTATAGTAGGTTAATTTTAAAAATATTATACTTTTTTTAAAAAATAAATAGCTTATTAATATAGAGTATTTGTGTGAAAGAGAGATGCTATGTGTAAGTGTGCATTTATATGTGAGAGAGAATAAATATAATATGTGTAAGTGTGTGTTTTTGAGTGGGAGAATGAATATAGTGCATGCAAATATGTCTTTATGTGTTAGAGAAAATGAATATAATATGTGTAAGTGTGTGATTTTGTATGAGAGAGAAGAAATATACTGTGTGCAACGACCGTGTATTATGTGTAAGAGAGAATGAATATAGTGTGTGCAAATGTATGTTTATGAGTATGTTTGCATATGTAAAAGAGTGTGTGAATACTCATAAAAAAAAAAAAAAAAAATTGAGTTATTTTTGTTATACTATTAAAGAATTCAATAAATTAAATAATAGATTTTTCACTTAAATTTTTATATACAAATTAAGTGACATTTAATATATTCAAAAGTAAGAAAATTTCGTTATTATATACACTTAATATAAAAATATTTAATAAATTAAATTTAAACATTTAATAAAATTATCGAACACCCTGAGTACATTTTTCACCTGTTTAATTGCCATGAATTCTCGGCATGATTCATGATTGAATGAATTGTAAATGGGGCATTAAGGATGTAATTGCCACAGCCGTAGTGTAGATAAGGGGGTGGCAGGAAAGAGTCAAGACTACAAGACTTGCTATATTACCATCGTTTCCGTTTTACTTATTTTATCACAATTTAAATTTTTTTAAATAAATATATCAATTTTATAATGTAGAATATACTTATTCAATTTTTAATAAAATTTAATCAACAAAATTAAAATTTGATATACATATACTTATTCAATTTTTAATAAAATTTAATCAACAAAATTAAAATTTATATCCCTATTAGCATATGTAGTTTAAAAACTTAAAAAAAAAAATCTATATATACAAGATTGATTTATAAAAATTTAGTGTACGGAGAACAAATTTACTCAAACAATTTTAATGAGACGGAGTACAAGTTAGTAGTGTATAGTTTTAGAAAAATTCTATAATTTCTTTTAAAGAATTATTCTTTTATGTTTTAAATAGTTACATAGTATAATACTATATATTTTAAAAATTTATACTATACAATCTTTTAAAATTAAACGAATAATTCTCTAAAAAGAACAATAGAATTCTCCATAGTTTTTACTTCTTTATTACTGAAACGATGGGATGGTCCAGTTATATGGCTTGCTACAGCACTGCTACTACAAGGTTACTTGGGGGGAAAAAAAAAAAAAAAAATTATACACTGCTGCTATAAAATGGTTTGGATTGGACCAACATAATAATTAATAGTAATGCATGCCTCTCAACTTTTTGCGTAGTTTTGATAAATTTTTTTTTTTGGTAGTTTGAGAAATTAGTTTGTCACCGCTAAACTTTTTGCTTAAAGTCATAATCCACCTCCAATATTTAGGAACTGATGAATTAAACTAAGGGTTAATGACACTTAGCCTCCTTGAATTAGGTGAGTAAGTACACTTTACCTCCTAAATTATAAAAATATACACTTTATCCCATTTACATTATGCATTCTTTAGAACTCTTAAAATATCAAGAAAGTCTAGTTAAATGACTAAAATACCCTTAGTATTATATTTTGATTTCTTATGTATTTAATTGATTTCTGATAATTATAAAATAATTATGAAAAAATAAACATAATAACACATTGATATCTTTGACTTTGGGAGTGAAAATGTGAGAAACTGTTGAACTATATTATATTTGACATTGCAATTTGCACAGGTTAACCCAAATATTAAAAGTGTAGAATACTAAAAGATATAAAAAATTCACAAAATTTTATAGAAAATTCTGACCTATATTTTCATAGAATACATCAAAAAAAAAATTCAATAGAAAATAAACCCATTTGAGAATTGTTCTGCCATTATATTTAAACATTCAAGTTTGAAATAATATAAAATGAAATTCAAAAATTTTAAAATTTTGACCAAGAAATTTATTCTTATAGTTTATATTGAAATATTATATAGTTTATTTTTGCTTATTTTTAAATAATTATCATATAAATATAAAATTTAAATACATAAGAAATCAAAATACAATACCAAAGATATTTTAGTCATTTAACTAGATTATTTTAATTATTTTAATATTGGTAATAGATGAATAGCATCAATGGGGGGCAAATATATATTTCTATAAATTAGGGAGGCAAAGTGTAATTGCCCACCTAGTTTAGGGGGCAAAGTGTTATTAATCCTCAAACTAAAGCTTTGTTCTCAGCAGGTTAATAAAAAAATTATTAGTTACTTTTTGAAATTAAAAAAAAAAAATACTTTTAGAAAAGTAAGTTCATAATAGCTATTTGAAGTCAACTTTAATTTTTAAACATAAAAAAAATAATTGTTTCAGTTTTCGTCAACAAAGCTTTGTTCTCAGTCGCACAAAAAATTACTACTATAAGTTTTTCTTTATAATTGAAAAAAAATACTTTTAAAAAGCCATTTTTAGAGTTACTTTTGAAAATAATTTTTAATTTTTCAAAACATGAAAAAAGAAACATTTTTCAATTTTTGTCAATTGTTCTCAATAGTTTTTTTTTTCTTCAATAGTTAAAAAAATTATAAGTTTTTTTTTAATTGAAAAAAAAAAACAAATTTTATAAAACTAGGACTAAAGTTACTTTTGAAAATAATTTTTTTAACTTTTTGAAACACGACAAAAAAACATTTTTAGTTTTTGTTAATAGAGCTTTATTCTCAACCACTTATAAAAAACATTAAGTTGTTTTTTTTTAATTTAAAAAAGCATTTTTTTTAAAAAAAAATTTCTAAAGTTAATTTTGAAAATAATTTTTAACTTCTAAAACATGAAATAAATACTTTACTACTCAAAGATATCCATATACCTCGTTTTTATATTAGCTGTTGACATATATACCAAGCCCAAATAAAATTTAGAAATTTTAATGTAATTTATTTAGGAAATTCGTATTTGAGTTTTTAAGAGATTTACTCCTTAATTTATTTGTTTGAATCCATTAAGAATTTAGATTAGATTGACATATATTTAAAGGCGTTGTTCTTAGTTATTTTAGTTGATGAAAATTGCATTGAAAGTTGATTAAATAAAATTCGTTAATCCTCCCAAGTTTCTTTCTGAACCCAATCCACAGTTTGTTTATAATTTAGTTTGTTGCCTGTAGGGGTGGGCACGGTACGGTACTCGTCCCTCAAGAGATTTGGCCGACCCGACTTTTATTTGCCAGGTTAATTAGGTCAGCTATTTTTTACCCTAATTCGATCCTCATACCACTGGGTATCTAGATAGCAGTTACCTGACCCTATCCTATCATTATTTGTTTTCCCAAAAAGAATAAAATAAAACTAAATTAATCTATCATTTTGAACACCAAACTGTCAATAATTTTTAGAACTAACAAGTTGATTAACAAATATTCTATGTAAAATCGAGAACAAAGGAAAAAACCCAGTATTAGATTGTTCAAAACAAAAAAGTTAACAAAATTCAATTTAACAAATCACATCATTTCTTGAAATTAAAAAGAAAAACAAAAGTAACATAATATATCTCTAAGAAAAGTCAGATAGATAACGCTACCACAAATCAAGATTTTAAAAGTGAATGAATGACTTGTTTATACTAAAATTTGTAGAAAATATTATATATGGGAGTTGAGTCAAATACCGTAGGTTTTTAAAATCTTGACCTGTGTTCAACCCTCACAGAAGCGGATACCCAACTCCTAGTTGACCCGGTGATTAAATGAGGTCGGATACTCTCATTTTTTCAGAACAAAACGGGATGGAATAGACGGGTCAGTAAATCAACAGGTATTTTTACCCACCCATAATTGCCTGTTCATGAATATTCAAGAAAGCTTATTTGTTGTGATAATGGCATCAAAGTTTCTTAGATTATAATTGTCAATCATACAACTATACAAAGGTAATTTTTAACTCCAAAGTGGTGTTAGTTATGTATTTCACTATGTGATTTTTTGTGTTTAAAATTGGTTTTGAAGATCAGGTTTAAGAGTTTGATTTTGAGGTAATTGTCAAAAATTAAAGAAAAAGATTTTTGTAGTAGAACACTCGGATATTAAAAATTAGACCACGATCCATGAGAGATTAGTCGTAGAGTACACGTTTGATAATTAGGATATAACAAAATTGATTCTAATTGGGATAGTGATCTAAAAAGAGGAATCTGATCGTGATTAAATTTGTTGGTGTTGAACAACAATAAAAAAATAAAAAGGCCATGTCAAAAAATAAAAAAATTTGTTGGTGTTGAGGAGCCCAAAGTAGGCTAAGAAATTTAAGAAATCCAAGAAATTAAAGAACAAAGAGAATTAAATTTTCTCAAGGTATGTAAATATATTTTTTAATTGCCATGTGAATCTAAGCGAATTGTTAATGGCAAAATTTTAAAATTTTGCTCACGTTTATTGGTAGTGAAAAATTTGAATGGGCCAACATTATAGAAGAATATTTGAAAAGATGTGGTTTAGATAATGCCATAAAATTACAAAAAAAGAATGCAAGATTTTGTTTCAAAATTATGCGTAAATTAATGGTTGGAAAATTTCCTAAGAGAATAATTGTTTATGCTCAATCACCTGAGTTATTTGGTCAGATATTTTTTATATTTTAATAGAATTTTCATATAATGATAGTGATTTTAAATCTAAATTTGAATTGGAATAGAAAGTTGACTTTAATAAAGATATATATGTTGATGATGAAATAATTTGTGAAAATTTTTGTGATGTTAAAATTTTTTATTTGCACTCATTATTTATGGTGATTTATTTCAATGACTTTGTTAATGAAAAAGGAAAAATTGTGGAATTAATTGAGGATGAGTAATTTGTCCATAAAAATGAGAAATTATTGAATTGGATGGGGAAAGACAAATTATTTAATAAAATTAATTTTTAAGGAAAATAATTTATACTAATCTAGATGTAATTTTAAAAATTTGTTAAAAATAATATGGTGGATTGATATTAAAATTTTGTTAGTGTCGATGAATTATGGAAAGAAAAAAGTGATTTCAAAATTATTGTTAAAGATCATGATGGAGTGGACCAATTAATTAAAAGTTGTAGTAATGAAAATTTTGATGGTGGAGATTGTCAAAAAGAAAAAAATAATATTACATTGTATTTGGATGGAGGGATTTGGGTAGATTTGATTTGAAATTGTAATTTATAATAAGTTATTCAAACAAGGTAATTTATTTAGTTGTAGATTTGAAATCCAGTAACAAATAGGAGTGTGATTTTAATGGTTAAATGAGTGGTTAAAATTTACCTAAATTTCATGTTATTTCAAATCCACCCAATTCAAATCCTTCCTTCAAATCAAATCCACCCATCCAAACACAATGTTATGGTATTTGAAAATTTTGTGAAGGCTTATTGTATAAGACAAAATTATGGTATCCACAATTGTAATTATGATGAATTATTTGATGAAAAGAATATTTTGAGAAATTTTGTTCAAGATCATATTGGAATTGATAGATTACGTCAAATTTTGGTATTAAAAAAACTTTGTGGTGTTCGTGTTATTAAAAATTTTGGTGGTTCAAATTTTTAAAAAGAAAACTATGATATTATAGTCATTGAAAATATTGTGTATGGTCATTGTGTGAAAGAAATTATTTTGCCCTCAATGATGGATCAATTCTTTGATCAAGAAGAGTTAATTATCAAATTGTATGCAAAGTACAAGTTTCATAATCCACTTCTATATATGAAGATGAATATGAGGACCAACTATGAGTTGGGGTTGTACATAATCCGTATGGCGACTGAATTTTGTGTGGAGATTGTAGCTCGTAATAGTGTCGGACCGGATTTCATTTACGCTTAATTTAAGGGAGATAATGTTGGCATATAAATCAAATCCAAAATAGGATAGGATTTAGAAATTTTAATGTAATTGATTTAGAAAATTAGTAATTGAGTTTTTAAGGGATTTGCACCCTAGTTTATTTGGTTGAATCCATTAAGAATTTATGTTAGATTGATATGTATATAAAGATATTATGCCTGGTTATTTTAGTTAAGAAAAATCTATACTATTATATATATGCGAGTTGTTTCTTCCAATTTTTGTTTTTTCCCTTAAAGTATTTTTCTCCTTTTTTGTGATAACTAAAATACATGCTCTTAATGAAATATAATTGTCAATCCTAATAGGAAAACATAACTTATTTTTGTTTCTCTCCTTTTTGTGATACCTAAAATATCCGCACTTAATGAAATATAAATTGTGATAGGAAAATATAATAAAATTACACCTCATCTATTTAATTACCTATTTTTAATAATACTACCACCTATATTTTTTCACTCCTAATATATGCTTAATTAAATAATTTCACGCCTAATATGTCATTATGAATTTTTTTCTATTAGTAGTCAGTATTTATTTCTAAGAACACTGCAACCTATTTAGATTTATGTAAATATTTGGAATAAATGCATAATAAGATAGTAGAAATTTTTATTTGTAAAATGAAATTATATAGGAGCAAAAATAAAATAAAATAGTTTTTATAACTATTATGTTTCTTCATTGAGTTTTTACAAAATTTGGCATAAATACATAATAAAAAGACAGAAAAGTTTAATAGTAAAAAAATCATTTATACTTTACCAAATAATAAAAAACATTTTATTTATAATGGTTTTATATGTTTAAATTGTTTCTCTTTTATTTCTAATAAAAAATTGTACGATCAAATATAGAGAAAAAAGAACAACTCATGGTAGGACGCATGCTTCTCATAATATGATAGAACAAATAAGTAGGCAAGTAATATAAATAAATAATATAATTTATGTAAATAAAATTGTACTATTAAATACTCTAAATAATTTCAAATACAAGTTGAGTTTCCATGTCAACTTAGGAAATAATAGGTGCAATTGTTACACTATGTCAATTATATAATAAATATATAGTTGTATTATAAAGAATTACTAGTCTTGTCATATTTAAAGACATGTTAGCATGAAATTATTTAATTAAGAGTATATTAGGCATGACAAAAAAAAAAAAAAAGGAGAATAAAGTAATAGATTATCAATAGTTAGAATAGATGAGGAGTAATTTAATTATTATCTCCTATTAGATATTGTGAATTATATTTTACTAAGATAGAATACTTGGTGAGTAATTTAATTATATTTTCCTATTGGGATTAAAATTTCATTAAAAGCCAGTATTTTAAGTATCACAAAAAAGAAAAAAACACTTAAATAAGTTTTCCTAATGAGATTTAGAAATTATATTTTATTAAGGGAGGGATTTTTTACATTACAAAAAAGGAAAGAAACAATTAAATATGTTTCCTAATATATTCTCCATATTGTGGATAGGAATCCAACAACATATTAAGATAATTATCAAAAGATAAAAAATTATAATAAATGTTTTTTCTTTTATCTTACTCTGAAATTTATAGAATGTAAATGAAAAAAAAAATCCTTTATCTTATTTTAAAATGCATGCATCTATCATGCAAAGCATGTAGTTCTATAAAAGCATCCAAAATAACATGAAATTTTTATATAATTTCTACCATAATTAATTTTTTAACATATTTTGTAAATATGTATGTATGTAGAGAATATATTGGTTTTTTTATTCTATTATCGGGAATATATTGACACTTTTTTTCATTTTTTTTAAACTTATAATAACATTTACTTTAAGATTCCATTGACGTTCTAAATTCTTTTATTTATCCTAAATGGCTGTGGTTAGCTCCAAAATTATATTTAAAATAATATTTTATAATAGAATTAAAATTTTTATTTTTAAATACATAAGCAAAATGCAAAGCTAATAAAGATGTGTGAATTTTATATTTTTATTTTCTATGTAATTTTTGTGATCAATTCTTTAAATTGGTTACCCAGATATTTAATATACATAATGTGTTATTTTAATAAATATATTTCACAAATATTATATATTTATTATATATGTGTGTTAAGAATTCAATTCCAGTATATATTTCGCAGAAAAGGAATTGAAGAATATGAAATGTATCTAACAAATTTTACGCATTCTGTTTGAATTTATTTAGTTTGAATTCAATAAAAATCTTTTTAATATTAAAGTTTGGCTTCAATTTAAATATCACAAAATTAATAATCATATACCAATTAAATTTTTAAAATTTAACACGTCCTTTTAATATCAAAGTTCTACTCCAATTTTGAAATTTTAATACAAGTTGTTACAGTATTTGATAATACAACAAAGAAGTATTCAACTCCACTATATATTTCACAGAAAAGAAATTGAAGAACATGAAATATATCTAGCAAATTTTACGCGTTCTATTTGAATTTATTTGGTTTAAATTGAATAACAATTTTTTTTATTATTAAAGTTTTGCTCCAATTTAAAGATCACAAAATTAGTAATCATATGCCAATTAAAATTTTGATATTTAACACGTCCATTTAATATCAAAGTATTGCTGTAATTTTGAAAATTATAATGCACTTTGTTATAGTATTTGATAATACAATAAAGAAATATTGGTTTAGAGTAACAATTGATGCGGTAAATAAAATTTCAATCCATGATACGATTCATGCCCAAAATATTCTAGAGTAATCATTGCAATACATACAAAAATAATATGTATAAATTGTAGAAATAATAATATAGAAAAAAATAAGTAGGTAAATAGTTTAAAAGACAATATAAAATATGCATATAAGATCATACTATTAAATATTTTTAATTACAGATATAGAATTCACATATCAAATTTGAAAAGTATAATCAATCGTTATATTATTTAATAAATCAAGAAAGATATAGATTAAAGATCTTGGTAAGAAACACAAGGAATTAATTGAAAATAAAAATCTAGTCTCTTATTTAAAAATAAATTATATACATTTTTATTAGCTTTAATTTTGTCTAATATATATATATATATATATATATATTAAATACATGCAAATTTAATATCATAGTAAATTAATATATCAAAATACACATTTGGAATTAATACACATGATGCTATTGAGGATAAATATAAGAGTTCAGAGCGTCAATAGAGTCATAAGACTTAAGAAATATGAAAAAAATACCAATATATTCTCTATATGCATACATATTTTACAAAACATGTTTAAAAAAAAAAAGTTAATTGTGATAGAAATTATATAATACTTATTTGTTATTTTGTATGTCTTTAAAACTATATATTTTTCGTTAGAGTAACACTCATGACTTCATTAGAGTAATCAAGAGACTTCATCTATAAAATGGTGTTTGATACTTGATAATAATTGACTTCATCTACAAAATGATGTTTGATACTTGATAATAATTTTATCTTTTAATAATAAAAAAGAATATATAGATGTATTTAAAAAGTTCAATATATGGAAAAGTTTTTATCTTTAATTGATCAACATAATAATATCTTCTATGAACTTAAAAGAGGAAATATAAATTATTTTGAATCGTAATTAACCATGTTTTATACCATTCAAATGAGAGGATAGTAAAAAATGTTAATTGAGTACTAAAATGAATGTCATCATCAGTTTAAAAAATATGAAAAAGTATCAATATATTCTCTATATGTATACACATTTTACACAATATGTTTAATGAAAATTAATTGTGATAGAAATTTATATAAAATCCTACTTAAAGTAATAATGTGTAATTTTGTATATCTTTCGAACTATATATCTTTTTGCATTAGCATTGTATGTATTTTATAATAAGATAAAGGATTGTTTTTCTTGGCGTTCTATGAATGTTAGAGAAAGATAAAAAAACAACTTATTATTTTAATTTTTTATAATGATTTTAGAATATTATGTGATAACTGTCCATAATTTTGAGAATCTATTAGTTTAATTTATTTAATTTTCTATATGTAGGATGTAATTTTTATTTAATGTATTTATATTTATCTTTTAAATTAGATTCATTTCTTTCTTATTTTTTAAAATTTTAATTAATCATTTTTATATTGTTATCTAATATATCATTTTATTTCTTGTAAATATTTTTCCATAATAAAATAATTTCAAAATACATAATCTATAAAGTGATGTTTGTTTCTTGATAGTGATTTTATCTTTTAATAATAATAAAGAATATAGATAGATATATTTTAAAAAGTTTTAATACCATGCAAAATATTTTTATCTTTAACGGATGAAGTGGTTGGTGGTGTTGCTATAGAAAATTATAACCTAGGCATTTAGAAAAGAAATAAAAGTAAGATACAAATATCATATGTTATTCTTGTAAAAGATAAAGTTTGTTTAATTATTTGAGAAAAATGAAACATATATATAGTTGTAACAAATAACAAATAATTTGAAAAAAAATAAAAATATAGGTGAAACTAATACCAAAAAAATAGCAAAGGTATTATATATTTAAAATATATAACTTTTGCGTCAAAAACTCAAATTATATAGAAATTTTTATACTCGATACTTTATGTTATCATTCACTGAATATTTATTTATGTTTGAAAAAATTAAAATTTTCAATAAATCATGAGTGTTACACGTCTTTTTTCTAGTTACATTGAAAAGTTAATTAAATAAATGGTTAAAAGCAAGATGCCCCCTTCAATTTTTATTCAAGTTGCAAGATGTCCCCTTCAACAAATTTAATAGGCATTTTGCACCCTTGACACGTTATCAACCAACTAAAATATTATTTTTGGTGAAAATTGACATTAGTTAAGTAAAATGCCATTTTCTTTTTTCTTTTTTTCCTTTATTTATTTTGTCTCTCTTGTTTCTCATTTTATTTTTTCTAATCCTTTTTCCCATTGTTAAAAAATTATATTACTTTTAATATTTTATTAACTATAACATCTAATTTTACATGCGTCTTATGATTTAATTTTGAAAGTAAAATACATTATAATAAAACAGTATATATTTTATGATAATAAAGAATTTGCAATGAATTATTAATACTTTAAATAAAAATTAACGAATTAAAAATGTTCAAAAAAGATAGCCTAAAAAACTTAAAAAGTTTATTCACAATATACAAATAAAAATTGTGCATGCAGAGTCCTTCCGTTGACATATTTTGGCCAAATTTATTGTACCTTATATTAACTAGTTATAATATTTTATTATGCTTTATTATCATTATGCCAAAAATAAAAATTGTACATGAATTCTCATTCTATAATTTATGTGGATGTTAAGAGTAATTTTTTTTTAAAATTTTTTTTGTTCTTAGTACTTAACTTTTTGTAGTTGGTTTGTTTATAAAAGTATATCATTAATAAACACACAACTGTACATTGAAATAAAAATATGTTACTTGTAATATATAGTATATTTATTTTATTAATTAAATTATCTAGACATATAAAAATTAGAACTTGTAATTAATGTATAATTAAAATTAAAATTGTAAAATTTATTTAGTGGTATCGGGATTATATGAACCCTTCTTAGCCATTATTTAAAAAAAAAAACAATTGATCATTTGCCTATTAAAATTAATGGAGGGCATTTTGCAATTTTTGTGAAAGTTAGGGACATTTTGCTTTTAGCCCAAAGGGCATTTTTGTGCAAATAATTTAAATATTAGAAAAAATTGTTACTTTTGGGTAGAAATTATTAGAGGGTGCAAAATGTCTATTCAATTTGTTGAAGGGAGCATTTTACAACTTGGATGAAAGTTAAAGGGAACATTTTGCTTTTAACCCTTAAATAAAATTCGTTAATCCTCCCAAGTTTTTTCTTATTCCCCTCGACACTTTGTTTCTAATTTAGTTTGTTGCCTGTTCATTAATATTCAAGAATGCTTGTGGCTTTCCTTATCTGTTGTGGCATCGAAGTTTCTTAAGATTAGAATTGCAAGTCATATGGATTTGATTCTCGGTTATATTTCTTGTCTTTGATAATTAAAGTTATTTTTAACTCCTTCAAAATAATATCAGTTGTGTGTTTGATTTTTTTGTGTTTCGTTAGCTTCACATTTGAAACATGTACAAATACTTTACCTTTGATAAATGAAAATTCATGTGATAATGTCCTTGCTGTACAATGACATTTTTGTACATGATGAAACTAGAATTAGATTCTAGGAGGAGAGAGAAAGTGGAATATCCGAGTTGCAAGTGTGTGTTTGAGTATCCGAATTTTGTATTGGATTCTGAATTGTGTATCCTCTTTTAGTAGCACTCAAGCCCCTTATTTATAGATTTAAACGAGGAGGCATTAAGGCTATCTCTATGCTAGAGTGCTACTAAACGAGGATGGTTATAGATGTCAGGTTGCCACGTAGGCACTTCTAGAACTGTCTCTAGGTAAGAAGCTATGTGTGTTACTAATCCACATCATCAAGCAACGCTGGACTTCGCATGGGCTAACGCTTGCTGCATAGGGACTGAGCCGAAAATGACTGTTCGCAGTCCCCAACCGAAGACCAAAAGTAAGAGTGTTATACCGATCCGAGGTGAAGCCTTCGGAACAATTTCATAACCTTTGTCGATCTAGAGGTCGTAACGATCCTTGGATCCTCGGCGAGTCGTACCTGCAGCATTAACTCTCAAGGGTGACGTTTTCGTTGAGTCCCCATGCACTGATTTCGCATTTATTGCTCTGCATTATTCGCTCCGATTTTGCTGCAGAATGCCTCGTTCTACGCACCGTAACGCCAGTACCACGTCTCAATTTTCACGCCAAAATGCCTCGTTCTACGCGCCGTAACGCCAGTACCACGTCTCAATTTTCACGCCAAAACGCCTCGCCTTTCCCGCCTAAAGCCTTTTTACATTTCGAAACCATCAATTTTTCCCCCAGAAACACAGAACATTCTGGAAGAAACTTCTCCTATTTATACCCCCATTCACCCCCAAATCTCTTTTCTTCTTCTTACTCACCTTCCCCTCACTCACTTTTACTCTATTTTTCCCAAAAACTTACGCTCCCTCCTTTATAACCTTTCTGAGCTCATCCTCCAGAGACTTACATAACTTTTTCTTCCTTCACCCTCTGCTGTTTTCCACCGTTGCCGATTTTCGACCGCCGCTCTACGCCACCACGGGACACCACTAGGAACTCTTTCTTAAAACTCCCACACGCTCTCAAAACTGAAGCTCATGGCAATTTTAAGCTATTCCAACTTCTCTTATTAGTACACCGGTTCCTCCTTCCCCGGTAAACGCCGTTGACAGGATGTTAAATCCTTTCGACGAAGCGCTTTTGGCAGTAGTGCCATTAAACTTTTCTCCCGATCCGCTCTTTTCCTAACCTCCACAAAACGACCACCCTAACCTTCAAACCCAAAGTATATCGAACTCTCTTGACCCCGAGGATATCAAAATCCTTAGGGATCGGTGCCGTTTTCCGATGAATTTTCACCAAAAAATAATATTTTAGTTGGTTGATAACGCTGTCTCTACCTGGTAACCTAACAGTCTACCAGGAACAACTCGAGGCGGGGCTGAGGCTCCCTCATAGCCCCTCTCTTAGTCAACCTCTCGAACCACTGGAATATCAGCATATCCCAGCTGATGCTCCCCCAAATGCACTTCGGGTCATCGCTGGCTTCACATTCTTATGTAGATTACACGATATCCCCTTTCTTTAGACACATTTAGGATGATGCTGAAATTATCCCCTACAAAGGGATTTTTTATATCTCTCCCCGAACTGCGGGCAAACAGCTCACTTCGGACAACCCATCATCTATTCATGACTGGAAAAAGTCATTTTTCTTCGTCCGGTACCTCGACCCTCCAATGCCCCAGGGTCCAGAGGCATTTTTGGTTTTTAAGTTTTCTTTTATAATGGTCTCCACCAGACTCCCTTCATGCCAGGAAGCTCGTCGAGTCGAACCTCCGAATAAATTTTAATAACCAACCGGCCATCCTTTCAAACAACATTCTGGCCTGGGCAGGACTATTTCCTTCCCACAACATCCTCCCGAATTATGACCCTCAACAAGGTCATTACCATTTTCACTTCACTCATCATTCATTCATTTTTTTTTATGTGCTGACCCCTCATCTTATGCAGAGCTCGGAGCATGTCCTTAGGGGTTGGTGTCCACCACACCTGCCACCGGTGCGGGCACTTCAAACCAGCCCTCTTCATCAGTAAGCGGATCTTCATCCGCCACCATCAACACCCCATCAGCAGTGCCGAGACTACGCCTTCAACCTCTGTACCCCAGATTCAAACTGAGGCGGCTAGTTCTCCGGGGAGGCAATCCGAGGGTGTTACTCTGGCTCTTCGCCCCGCTGAACCCGAGCCAACTCGGGTTACAAGGAAGAGGACTAGGAGGCTGCTGGCCTCAGGGAGGGTCCTTCCGCAATGACCCTCTCTTCCTCGTCATCGCCCCCGAGGTCCATTATTCCAGTGGCGAGGGTTCGGACCCCGGGGACTGGCTCGGGCAACGCCCCCTTATCCAAACAACTCATCACTTCATATGGTAAGTACAACTGGACCTCATTTGTTCCTATTCCTTAACATTTCTTCAGTGTTGTGAGTTAACACTTAGATTTTTCAGGTGATAGGTAATACATCCCCGAGGAGAAGAGAAAATGGGGGAGCTCTGACTTCCGACCCACCCTGCCGATCGATGTTAATGATCGGGCCCAATTTTCGAGGATGGCTCGGGAGCAGGCCAAAATGGTGGCTTTGCCTCGGGATGTGGCCTATGTCAAAAGGCTCACCCCTCAACAGAGGCTGGACGAACTTCACGTCAGCCCGATGAACGTAAGACTATCTAACCCTTTGTGAATTTTCAATCTTTTGCACCTCATACTTCAACTCACACAACTAATCATTTTGTCTTTGCTTGCAGGCAATTACAATTTTGCCCGCCATCGCAATCGAGAGGCCACTTTCAACTCGGCCTTTAACTCTATAAAGCAAGAGTTAGCCCATGCGAAGTCCAGCGTGAATCAGGCTGTGAAGGAGGCCGTGAAGGCCAATAAAATGAAATGCAATATCGAGGTGGGCAAAAAATATGACGAGTGGAAGGCTAACTCCGAGCTGACCAAGGTGAGAGACAAGCTTTGGCAATCCGAGCTGGAGAAAAAGACCCTTGAAGTGGATGTTGGTGACCGAGACAAGAAGGTCGCGGCTCTGGAGCAAAGGGTTCTTCAACTTCAAGATGAAGCTCAGCTGGCCGACGCAAAACTCGAGTCTCGGGAGGTGGAGCTTCGGATCGAGGGTAGGAATCAGTTTGTGGCCTCGGCTGAAGCAGATGAAATGCTAAAGGAATTTACGAAGAAGGTCTTCTCCATGGGGTTCACACTGGCCTGTGACCACTTGGTGAAGAACCCTGCTTTGTACGAGGGCTACCGTGACGATGCTTCCATCACCGAGGGTCAAGAGACAGGCTTCATGTTGATGGAGCTTCGTTTGCTGTAATAGTTAAGAACTCTTCTGTAATAGTTAGGGCCCTTTTAATGAAATTGTTAAGTTCGAATAACTTTGTCTTCTTGATAAGAGTCTCGGCATTCTTTGTTTTTGGCTTTTTACTTTCTTTTCAATCTCTTTATTTCCTGCATTTAAAACAAAAGTTTTATGATATAAGTAGGTAAACAACTTTCCATGCTTAAACATTCCAACATAAAAAATTGACTAAGGAATGCTTTCGTTTCGATCTTAGGCTCTGTTTGAACCCTTCTGGGCTGAGGCAAAAGGACCAAGCTTGGCTCCTTGTTTTTTGCCTTAGCCATTTAATTTAAGTCAAGCTTTCCATAGTCCCAAGAGTAATGTTTTGCTTCAGCATGTCACTGAAAAGAATCTAGATGGATCAGAAACTCTTCCATTTCATTTTGCATAGAGGGGGTCGCTTAGTTTCTACCCTTGCGGTGAAACTGTTCAGCCTCGGCTCCCTATGTTGCTTTTTTATTGAACTTTGTTCCGAACCCCCTGAGGGTTGGAATAGCTTAAAATTGCTCTGAGCTTGACCGGACCTCTGAGGGTTGGTGCACCTTTGTTTGTGCTTGGGGGGCTACTAAGCCTCTTCCCTTGAGGGGGACTGCTAAGCCTCGGCCCTTGAGGGGGGACTGCAAAGCCTCGGCCCCTCAATCATTTACTTTTTTGTTCAACTGGATCCGAAACTCTTAGAGTTGGAGCAATTGGAACATCTGACAGTGCCTTGTCCGAACCTCTGAGGGTTGGCCCGGCTTTATTTTGCTTGGGGGGACTGCTAAGCCTCGGCCCTTGAGGGAGGACTGCTAAGCCTCGCCCTCAATCATTTGTTTTTTTGTTCAACTGGATCTGAAATTCTTAGAGTTTGAGCAGTTGGAACATCTGACAGTGCCTTGTCGTAACCTCTGAGGGTTGGCGCGGCTTTGTTTTGCTTAGGGGGCTGCTAAGCCTCGGCCCTTGAAGGGGACTGCTAAGCCTCGGCCCTCAATCGTTAGATTTTTTGTTCAACTGAATCTGAAAATCTTAGAGTTGGAGCAGTTGGAACATCTGACAGTGCTTTGTTCAAACCTCTGAGGATTGGCGCGGCTTTGTTTTGCTTGGGGGGCTGCTAAGCCTCGGCCCTTGAGGGGGGACTACTAAGTCTCGGCCCTCAATCATTTGCTTTTTTGTTCAACTGGATCCGAAACTCTTAGAGTTGGAACATCTGACAGTGCCTTGTCCGAACTTCTGAGGGTTGGCGCGGCTTTGTTTTGCTTGGGGGGCCTACTAAACCTCGGCTCTTGAGGGGGGACTGCTAAGCCTCGGCCCTCAATCATTTGTTTTTTTGTTCAACTGGATCCGAAACTCTTAGAGTTGGAGCAGTTGGAACATCTGACATTTGAGAAGGGACTTCCATTATATTCCTTGGTAATATTTTTTTAAATTTACAATATTCTACATTCTGGGTATAGGATCCCCTTTCCTGTCAACCAATTTGTAATAGCCTGAGGTGTGAGCTTCTATTACACGATAGGGTCCTTCCTAATTCGGATAGGCTCCAAGCTAACTTCTTAGTCCCCTCTACACGGCTAGCTTCATTCTTCCGAAGGACCAAGTCTCCTGGCCGAAGGTAGCGATGCTTTACTTTAGCGTTGTAGTGTTTAGCTATGACTTGCTTGTACTTGGCTTCCTAGATGGATGCATCTAACCTCTTTTCCTCAAGTAAGTCTAGGTTAGCTCGTAGAGCCTCCTCGTTTAGTTCCAAATAACCGAAGGATACTCGAGCCGAAGGTAGCCCAATCTCGGCAGGGATAACAGCCTCGGACCGGTAGGTTAAACTGAATGGAGTATTTCCATTAGTTGTTCGAGATGTGGTCCTCTATGCCTAGAGGACACTGGGCAATTCCTCAACCCAAGCGCCCTTGGCTCTTTCAAGCCTAGTCTTGAGTCCTGTCAGCAAGGTTCGGTTGCATACTTCCGTCTGTCCGTTTGCTTGAGGATGAGCGACCGAAGTGAAGTGCTGCTTGATACCGAGGCTAGCGCAGAAGCTCTTGAAAGGTTCTCCTTCAAGCAATTGTTTTCCATTATCGCAAATAAGAATCGCAGGAATACCGAATCGGCAGACAATGCTTTTCCAAAAGAATTTCTCTATTACTTTTCCCGAGATTGTTGCCAGGGGCTCGGCCTCGATCCATTTAGTGAAGTAGTCAACCGCTACTACTAAAAACTCAAGATTGCCTATCCCTCAGGGAAGTGGGCCCAAAATATCAATTTCTCACTGGACAAACGGCCACGGGCTCTGAATAGGAACCATATCCGAGCCGGGTCTTCGTGGTATTGGAGCATGTACTTGACACTGATGACACGCCCGAATCAAAGTATCTGCATCAGAATGTAAGGTTGGCCAGTAGTACCCAGTTAGCAAGATTTTGTGAGCTAAACTCTGAGAACCGACATGACTTCCGCATATGCCCTCGTGTACCTCGCGTAGAACATAGTTAGTTTCGGATGGCGTGAGGCACCTCAGCAAGGGGTACAAGTATGCCTTTTTATATAAGATGCCGTTAATAAGTGTATACGAACCATGGTGGCTCGATATTTGACCTTTCTAGCTTCGACATGATCCTCGGGGAGCTTCTCATTATTCAAATAACTTATCAGGGGTTCCATCCAATCGAGGTCCGATTGAATACAAGAGATTCTTTCAGAGATGTCAACAGATCTGCGTTCTCGCAGTTCTACCAAAATCTATTTCGTTAAATGTGAATATATTGCCGAGGGTAGTTTTGACAGAGCATCGGCGGGCGTATTTCTCGTTCGGGCAATCTTGATGATGTCCACTTTTCAAAATTTTTCAATCCAGCTTTTGACCTCGGCACATCTAGACTTTTAAAAAATCACTCCCTCGAGTCTCGTAATTTTCTAGGCTTTGATTCACAACCAGCTGAGAATCTGAATGTATCTTTAAGGTTTGGGCACCCATCTGATGGGCCATTTTTATCCCACAGATAAGGGCCTCATATTCAGTTTCGTTGTTGGTTGCCTTGAATCCGAATTTGAGGGCATAAGTGAGATAGTCCCCTTCTGGAGATTGGAACCTCGGAGATCTGGTTTGTTCACCTGTATTTTATAAACATCTAGTTGGTCAAAATTATTATTTTGTGACCATGAAAATAAGGCCTCAGCTTCCGAGCTGACACCACCAACGAGAAGGCGGCCTTTTCAATAGGGGTGTAGTTCTTCTCTGGACCTTGAAGCACTTTACTTATGAAATACACAGGGCATTGGTTACCCCGTTCGTCTTGCCTCAAGAGAACCGAGCTTACTGTCGGTTCGGCAATTGAGATATACAGATATAGAGGTTCACCTTTTTGTGGGAGAAGCGAGCTTCGGTAAGGTGCCCAAGTATTCTTTAAGCTCTTCAAAGGCTTTAGAAGCTTCTTCGGTCCATTGAAAGCCCTCAGTCCTCTTTATGACTTGAAAGAATGGCACCCCTAGAGTGATTAAGATAAGAATCGAATTTAGGGCCGCCATTCTACCGGTTAGTCTTTGAACCTCCTTCACCAAGGTGGGAGTTTTCATATTAATTATGGCTTTCACCTCTTCAGGGTTCGTCTCGATTCCTCGGTGAGAGACAATAAATCCCAAGAATTTTCTCGAGGGGACCCCAAATGTACATTTTTTGGGATTCAGCCTCATTTGGATGGATTTTAACGTCTCAATTGTTTCCCTGAGATCTTCCAGGGTTTCCTCATATGTTCGACTTTTAACCACCATGTCGTCAATATATACCTTCATGTTTCGTCCTATTTGGGACTTGAAGGTTTTATTGACGAGGAGCTGATAGGTAGCTCCGGTATTTTTGAGTCTGAAGGGCATCGTAGCTGTATAGTAATACGTGCCTTGGTCGGTGATGAAAGAGGTTTTCTCTTCATCTTCTCTACCCATGTATATGTGATGGTAGCCTTTGAATGCATCTAAAAAATGTAAAATATAAAATTCAACTAATGAATCTACTACTGTATCGATCCGGGGGTACGAATAACTGTCCTTTGGATAAGCTTTATTAAGATCAGTAAAATCTTGGCACATTCGCCAAGAAGAGTCTGGTTTTGCTACAAGGACAGGATTATAAAGTCATGTGGGATACAATACTTCTCTAATCAATCTGGCTATTAAGAGTTTGTCCACCTCGGTCTCTTATACACATCTCTGGACCGAAGAGGCCCTTCTTTTGCTTCACTGGTTTGTATGCCGGGTCCACTCCAAATTTGTGCTCAATTATCTCCCGAGGGAAGCAGGGCATGTCTTCGACGGTCCAGGCGAACACGTCCTTGTATTCGGCTAAAAGCCTGAAGAGAAGGGTCTTAAACTCTGCTGGGAGAGTAGCACAGATCTTGATTTTTCGATCAGGGAGGCTAGGATCTAAAGCTATCTCCTCAATTTGAACCTCGTCTTGGGTCCCGATCTTTGCCTTGCCCTTTACTATGCTCTGGAGGTTCGGGGATCTCCTCTCCCAGCCGGGGCTGACCCATCTCTTCTGTCTCTTTACACTTGTAGATGGGCTCTTCAAAGCCATCCCAAGTGGATGAGGCATCGAAGGTTTCCAAGTAAGCCTTATCTGCAATGATCATCATTTGCGATTGGGACCTTCAAAGCCATCCCAAGTGGATGAGGCATCGAAAGTTTCCAAGTAAGCCTTATCTGCAATGATCATCATTTGCGATTGGGACCGCAAGGATATCATATAGCAGGCTCGGACTTCTTGTTGGCTGCCAATGACCGTTCTTTCAGACTCATCCCTCAACATGAATTTTATCCCAATATAGAATACGGAGGGAAGGATTCTGTAGGTGTACTGCATGGGTCGGCCGATTATCATATTGTAGGAGCTGTCCCTGTTTGACGATGACAAAATTGGTCATCCCAATTCTGTGCTTCAGGGGAGCTCCAAGACACAGTGGAAGCATTATTTGTTCCTTTGGCACGACCGAGTCTTCGGTGAAGCCCATCAACGGAGTCTTGAAAGATTTTATCAAAAAATGATCCATATGTATGTTGACCCAAGCATCCCAAAAGATTACGTCCGCCGAACTTTCGGTGTCTACGAACACGCGGTGCATTTCATATCCAGCCACATTTACGTGAATTACTACGGGGTCATTGTGTGGCATTCAGCTGGGGACTGGGTCTTCGTTGGTGTATCCTAGGCTCATAAATGGCTTCAGTCGCTTTTCCCGATCCTCTCCTGAAGAAAAGTTTCGGGCATTGTTTGAGTCCCCGGTCGCCGAGCCTCCGGCAATTGTGTTTATCACCCCAGCTACGCGGATTTGTTTATCTTGATTTGTCGCGGGATTGTTTCTGTTCTGGCCGCCTCGGATCTGTTGACGAGGTGGCGGTCGAGGTTGCGCCGGATTTCTTTGACAGGGCAAATGTCTTTCCTAGATGGCCTTCTCAATTTCAACTTTCAAATGGTTGCATGCCTCGGTATCATGACCGTGTTGACCATGGAAAGCGCAGTACTTTGATCGGTCTCTTTTATTCGAGGTTGAAACCATCCGAGGTGGTGGCTCTAAGAGACCCGGTGTTGCACTTAGTATAATATTTCCCTCCTCGACAAATTGAGAGGTGTGAAGTCAGCATCGGGATGGCTCCTTATTCTCGGGGGTCGGTTCTCGATGTTATTGCCCGGAAAGACCACCCGGTTCGCCATAGGTGTGGCTCTGGGATAGTTCAGCCTGTCAGCCACCCTCAGTTTTTTCGAAGATGAGGGGTTCGGGGTTTTCAGGACTTTTCTCTTTGTGTATCGTAGAGTTCCCTTTTTGTCCTGTTTGACTCTTCGCCCCGGATGAACTCCGATGCTCTTTCTAGAAGTTCAGAATAGGAGTTCGGCATCCTTCAGTTGGCCAACTAGGCGTTGAAGGCGCCTGGTCGGATGCCGCTGTAAAAAGCATCCACTAGAATTCTTTCATCAATATTTTTTATTTGGACCACCTCATCATTGAAGCAGTCCACAAATTTATTAAGTGATTCATCGGACCTCTGCCGGATGTTCATGAGGTGTGATGTGTCCTTCTATAGTATTGATTTACTCTTGAAGTGACCCAGGAATGACTTTGCCAGGTCATGGAAAGTAGCAATTGAGTTCGTCGGCAATTCCTGGAACCATTTTTGTGCCGGGCCTCGAAGAGTTGTTGCGAACAACTTGCATCGGGTCGTGTCACTGTAGCCATAAAGGCTAGTGATTGCCACCACGTGTTGTAAGTGATCTGACGGATCAGATTCTCCCTTGTAGCGGTCTAAGTCCGGCAACTTGAATTGCGTTGGAAGAGGTTCAATTTTGATAGAGATTGTGAACGGATCTCTATCAATCTCTGTGAGTATTCAGAGCAAATTGTTTTTTCAAAATCTGTCTCTTATACACATCTAATACACATCTACTTGTGGATGAGTGTCCCCTCATCCAATTGCAACCTGTTCTTATACAATCGAAGATGATGTAGATCGGTTCTTATCATGGCATCAATCGGTTCTTTGCCAGGTCGTCGGTCGGGGTCGCGATTCTGTTCAGCTTGTGGAGTAGCTGTTCGGTTCGTGCGCTCAGCCTGTGGAGTAGCTGTTCGGTCGAGCGCTTAGTCGGGGTTTTGCTCTCGCGCTGTTCCACGAATGCTCAGAAAGACTCGAAGTGGTCAGCAATGTATTTCAAGACATCGTTTTGCTTTTGTTGAGCTTCAGTTGATGTTCCGGCGTTTTCTAGTTCGTCGGTATGCACTACGAGGTGCTGATTGCTCGTCTCGGCATCCTTACTAGTACCAAGGGTATTTTAATCATATAGACTAAATTTTCTTCATGTTTTAAAATTTTGAAAAGATGAATATCGTGAATGGGGGCAACGTGTAATTTCTATAGTTCAAGGGGTAAAGTGTAATTACTCCTATAATTCAGGGGAGCAAAGTGTTATTAAACGTTCATTAAAAATGCTTGCCAATCCGATGTATTTAAAAAGCTGAAGAATTAGGAAAATCGTTTCTGAATCAAGTAGAAAATCAGGAAGGTTGTGCAAGAAATCAAGGAAAGCAAGATCTTGTGCAGGAAATCAGGAAGATATTTTATCTTCTATGAATTCACTCATAAAAGTGGGTAACCAAACGGTTCAAAATTTGGAAGAGAAAAATTGAAAAATTCTTGACCATGGTGTTTTAATTTGACAAAACTCCCCACCAACAGTTATGTACTGTTCATAAAAGGAGGGGTAAAATGAGAAAGTTGACCAAGTATCCCTCATTTCGGTAGGAAAAATTTTGTCAGTCCACACCAAGTATGTCACTTATTTACCAAAACTAGTCCGTCAATAGTAAGACACTCTTCACAATTCAAGCGGCAAAATCGAGATTTTGCATGCAAAGGCAGCAAAGAAAGAAGAGAAACCAGCTTTTTTTGGCGCTCAATTCATTCTCTCAATGCCACGTGTCAAGCAAGAATGAATTCATATGAAAATCCAAGTTGCTAGCAAAGTCCAGCATCCAAAATCCTTCTCCACATCAGCAGGAAAATGGCAAATGGCTGGTAGTGGAGGCCATGTTACAGTAAATCAATTTCTTTCTTATATACTTGTTAGATATATAGATAGTACTCATCCGTCCTATTTTATTTGTCTTTTTATTTATTTATTTTAATTTGTCTTAAATTATTTGTCACTCCTTAAAAAGGTAAATAAATAAATGTCAATTTACCTATTTTACCCTTCATGCAAGTTCTCAAAAAAGCATTAATGTCATGTTTCAACATTAATTACTTTCATAAATTATTTTAAATTTTGAAAACCAAAAACCAACTAACAAATATTTGAATTTTAATTGAGGGATAATTATGGAAAAACTATTATACTAATTGGTCAAATATTAACTATTTTTAAACTTTGTGTAAAATTGATCCTGACAAATAAAATGAAACGGGAAAAAGTATCAAGTTATTAGCTTATAACTATTTGATTACTTGGCCATCTCTTGTGCAAAATAAACATCAACGATATACACTTGGCAAGTTGTCCACGTGGCAACTAATTAAAGTGACATTTCAAATAAGTAATCCACATGGCAGCCAAACTGTCTCAATATAAAGTTAACTAAATATGTCACTTGGCACAAGGAGGAAGCTCTTTGTCTTTTTATATATAAGTAGATATATGTGGAAGGAAAAGAAACTTGTTAGGTAGTTTCAATTTTACACTTTCACTTATAAATTTTGTATTTAATATTAAATTTTATAAAATAATATGTATATTAATTATAGTTATTTATTTTATAATAAAATTTAATTCACACAATAGTGCATGCAAGTGTATAACTATAATCAAAGGCAGGGAAGGACATGATGGATTCGTTAAAATCTAGGAAAAAGAGGTGCACTACCAATTATTATTATTATTATTTTTAATAAGATTACAAATGCAAACAAACTAGGATCAATCGATCTATCAGATTATAATACCTACAAATTATGGGAAGAATAATTATAGTAAATTCACATGAGTGACAAAATAAATTATCTACTGCTAATCTCTATCTATCAAAGGCGTGTCAAGGGACGCCATAAGGCCGTCTTCTAACCAGCTTGGTTAGTGGCTTAGTGCAATAGCAATTTTGATCATTATTGAATGATGACAATTACATATTAGATCTCAATTAATAAGTAAAATAATACCCCATTATGGTGTAGAATTTTTCAATATATTTTTTGGGGTATAGGAATTTTCCAATATCATCTCTTTTTTATGAGCATTGTATCTTTTAGTTTTACTCAGTCACTTTACGGTTTAATTTAAAATACCCTCATAAAAAGTGTCATTTGTCCGAAAGCTAATTGAATTGATATTATTCCTGAACTTTTAATGCTTTGTAATATAATACAATCAACCAAATAGACCCAAATTAAATATGATTAAATCACTTGGCATGCATAATTTGTATGACAGCACATGCAAACACCCCATAAAAGCAATCATTAGTGGATGTGGATTAAAAATATTTGCATAAGGGTACATTTTGCTCACAGATCATTCTTGATTTTATTGGGGAATGCTTTGTTTTTTTTTTTTTTCGACATGTGACAATACGTCTAACCAAATCATTAATTTTATTGAGGGCATATTTATCCATTTCTTACAACATATGCATCTCACAAGGCAAAAATCCAATTTAATTTGCGATTGCTTAGTTGATTACTATATGTATTAAATTGGCAAAGAAAATTGACAAGTATAAACCCAAAATGTTTCAATTCCAAACTATGACAGCAAACGGGAAATACGCATTAGTGAGGGGATATTTTTATTTAACCCTTATTTTTCTTTTTTTCTTTTGTTGGTGATATCAAATAAAGCTAGTTGGAGTTATGAAAAATAGCACTAATATGGATAGGGAAATGGATAGACTCAGTTTTTGATTTTACTTGTAAATCTAAATCTTATGATGCGGATTAAATTTTATTAAGCAAGATTTTATGAAATTTAATTTTAACGATAAAGTTTATAAATAGAGTCAAATACCAGATTTATCTAAATATTTTTCATTTGGATATATTGAAGTCGAACTATCTACCATTCATGATTCTATTGTTTTTGTTTTGAACAAATGATAAACAGTGTAAACATCGGACTCCCTCCCTATATAGTAATATGGGGATGATATTTAGACATTATTTTTAACTTTTTAATATATATATATTTATAATATATATATATATATATATATATATATATTTCTTTTTAGATAATATCTTATGCATTCTATCCACAATTCATTAGTATAATTGTTTTCTTACACAATTTTTTTAACTTCTTGCACACTTTTCAAATAGAACATAGTATACTAATAATAAATTGTATATTACGGGAAAGGATGTACAAGAAGTAAAAAAAAAAAGTGCAAATAACATTACCCTAATAAATTTTGTATGGGCTACTTTGTGGGCTTGATTTGGAGATTACTTTTCGTACTCTTATGATTTCTCTAATATGCATCCAAATGTGAAGGTAATGTGTGTAGGTTTTTAATTAATGTACATTTTATTGTTAACACAAACCAATTATTTGCAAATGATGATTGTCCGATTTAATGAACCCAACTAGGCCCTATTACAATTACCAATTGATAGCAAACATAGAAAATATAGTACCAACCTTCCAAAACCCAGTTATCTACGATGCTTTATTGCATTAAAGTAATACATTTTAAGTGACAACGAAAAACGTTTTAGATGATAAAATGCTTTACTCATAACATATTAGTTATTAGTTCGAGTCACTAATAAGTAAAAGAGAAATGAATTTAAAAAAAAAAAAAACTTCATTTTAAGTTTGGATATGGGCGAAGCCAGGTGTGTATAGGAGGCACTTGCACCCCCTCAACTCTGAAATTTATAGAATAGGTACAAAATTTTTTTAAAATTTTAATTTTATCCCACCTAACCTCTTATTGAGCAATCTAAATATAGCCGTATTCTACTTCTACTTAATTGATTCAAACTCTCTTAAGAGTAATAGCTGATTGCACTTCTTAAATTTTGTCATTTTTTCTTTTTTCTTCACATTACACCCTTTTTAATTTTAATTCCTTAGATAATGCTACAACTAGAAATGATGTCATATTCAAAATTAAGAATAAGTATCACTTGAAAATATAAAATTTCAAACAATTTTGAGGTTTAGTACACAAATTGAGCTTCTAATTTTTATTTTAAACTTTTTTCAAATACATATTATATAAAAATTGAGTACAATGCTAATCTTCAATTGTAAAATTCGTTTATTTAATTTTTTTTTAATTCGTAAAAAGTACTAGGACAATCGCCATCAGACCTTATAATTATCTGTAGAATAACTTATTGTACAAGGTAAAATTAGTTTTACACTAACGACTTTTAAGTAATCTTTACTATCGTTGCAGCCCCTGAGTTTGGTTGCAGTCTTGTGCCTTCATTAACAACTAACATGTTGAGCATTCAAAATTTTGAGGTTAGATTATAAAAGAATGAAAAATAAAGCTAAGAAACAGTACTTGATTACCATTTAAATGCTTAAGCGCAATTTTAATCGTCCAAAAATCCACGTACGATATAGCTAAAGGGTTAGAATTTTTGTTTCATTATTCCAGTTAATTACTTATGAATTAGTAGTGAATCCAAAAACATCAATGTTGATTATGCTGTGATTTTTTTACATTGCAATTTCCAGCCGTGGATTTCTGCTTTGCTATCAATATATATGTGTCGGTGATCCATCCTTATAAACTATCTCACGACAAATTAATGCCTTGGACCCAATATAATATTTTTAATACAGATATAGTCAAAAAAATTAAGCGTAATTTAGGTGATAAAATATTTTTCTTATTAATTTAATATATTTGATCATAGTTCGAGTCATTAGAGAAAAAAGATAATTTTTTTAATTATTATTTAATACAAATACAGGCAAAATGGCAAATTCCATGGGACATATAACATACAGGGTATTCGTGTATCAATGGACTTAAAGGGTATTGTTAGATTGTCCTGGTTTACGAGTATTATCTTATAAATCTCCTTGTCAAAAATTAATCATGCCACCGATAGGATTGATATTATGTTAGTTAATTTTGAACTAAAAAGTTAATTATACATGTCTGTTTGAAAATTTTTCTCAACTTAAAATGTGTTATGAAAAAAAAATCACATTGAAACGAAAAACTTAGATCACATAATAAATAATTTATATATGTCGCATTATAAAATGTGCTTTTGGTCTCATTATAGATGCATATTTGAATGTTTAATGTTTGTCTTCCACTTCCAATATTTATTGTAATATATGTTTCAGTTGACCCTTTGTAATGGTTGTGATTATAATTAGATTATATATAAAAAAAAAATTTATGCAAACGCATCTGAAGAAATAAAATGTGTTATTTTAAATATAAAGAATAAAAAAATATAAATATAAAATATGAGAGAATATTGAGATATTTTTTTAAATATTCTCCTTAAAAAAAAAAAAAACTAAATTTTATACATGTCCCAAGGATTGCCAAGCTGGCATTTGGTACTCCTTTTTCTCTGCTAAAAGTAAGCTAACCCATACTCCTCCTCTTGCTAACGTGGGCATTTACTCCACCCCACCCAACCCAACCAACCATGCCACCAGCAACAATAGGTCTCCTTAAACTCACCTCAATTTCTTCCCTCTACCACCATCGCTATTCCCGCCTATTACCCGCCCCCCGAAACCTCTCTTCCTCCACCACCGTCGCATCACGGCGGCTCACCCATCCTAATTCCACCACCACCACCTCCCGGTGGTGGTGCAGGATAAGCCCGTCCGCATCCTCGACGCGTTTTACGATCCACAACCCATCGTATAAAAAGTTTTTGCATTCCTCCACCTCTTTGGAGCAGAAACGGTGGGCGAGGTTATAATAGTCATTACGTCAACAACGACGGTCTCGCCACACACATGGGTCCCACACCTTCCGATGACCACCACCACCACCATGATGATGACGACGGGAAAAAACCACCGCCACCGCCACCGTCTAATTCTTCCAAATTGCTCACTCTGCCCACCGTCTTGACCATCGGCCGCGTCGCCGCCGTCCCTCTTCTCGTTGCCAGTATGTCTTTATATTTGTGAAATCTCTTTTATGCCCTTGATTCCCAATTTGCATACAAATATGTTCTTTGATGAAAAAATCTGCATCGGTTGTTATTGTAGTAGTTTGGTTCTGGTGTTTGTACTAATAGCTGAAAAGTTTGTACCTTTCTCTTTTCCCCAAATGTAGCTTTGTTTGTTTAGCTCTTTCTATGCTTGCTTTGGGTGCTGTACTAATAGCTGAACAGTTTGTACATTTACATTTAACTCAAATAATTGGGCTTTCAATTGCAATTTACTAATACGAGGATCGTATAGGATGAAAATTGTTTTCATTGCAGCTCAGAATATTAATTTTTCTATTTGTATTTTTCCCAACTACCCAATTTGTTCGATTAGATATTGTGTAACCTTTGCCTGTTGTGCCTAGCAAAGATACATCGTGCTTTGATTGTTATTTGATTTTTTATTTGATTTTTTTAGCATAACTTAGGGGACTCACAATCTTCCTTTTGTTGTCAATTAGCCTTCTATGTTGATAGTTGGTGGGGACCGAATGCAACCACCGGTATATTCACAGCTGCAGCAATTACAGATTGGCTCGATGGGTATCTTGCCCGAAAGGTATTGTTTTTCAAACTCCAAAGAATAAGGTTTAGGGCAAGTTGTGTTTTTAGATGTCATGATTCCTAGTTTCTTTTTGGTGTTTCAGATGAAACAAGGGACTGCATTTGGTGCATTTTTGGATCCAGTGGCTGATAAGGTAGCTTTTTTACATTCTGCACTTGTTTGAATAACATAATTATCTTCGTCAATACGTATCTGTAGTCCTTACACTTGCTAGGGTAATGTTGGCAGTCTTTTTGCTAGGGTAATGTTGGCAGTCTTTACATAGTTGTTTTCTTTATATATTCAGCTTATGGTTGCTGCCACCTTGGTCTTATTGTGTACAAAACCGTTGGAAGCTAGCATATTTGGACAAGCACCATGGCTACTGACTGTACCTGCAATTGCCATAATCGGAAGAGAGGTAAAGTACTTAGTTCTAGATTCAGACTCTACATGTAATATATCTGGGTGTACTAGGGTTGGAATAGTATATTTATTAGTTATGTTCTTTCGGTTTCATGCTCATTGTTATCTTCATTCATAAGTAGTATTCTAGGCTTCATTTGGATGCTACCTTTTAGGCTTTTATCTGAATACTTGGAGGTAAAAACTGAAGCTTCAACCTTGTACAGATTGAATGTTTTTTTTGCAAATATCTGGCTATTTTGTTAAGTAACACGTGAGCTTGCCTGAGACGTTATTTATATAATTATATGTTGAATAGTAGATTGTAAAGGTATTTCTGTTTTAACTCAGGGATATTCATAGTTTTACCCTCTTCAAGCTTTGCTTTTGTTACATCCATATCATCTTCTTGCTGTAAACTTTCATGGACACGTCTTTTGTTTGATTATATTTTCTAGTTCACTTTTCAGGTTTATATTTGATGTGTCTAACCAACCACTTATGTCAATTATCTCCAGATAACCATGTCTGCTGTCAGGGAATGGGCTGCCTCTCAGGATGGCAAACTTTTGGAGGTGAATATCCCTACATTGGCATTGTTGTTTGCAGAGCAATCAAGTTATATCGTTAATAAATGCAACTAATAGCGATAATTTTTTCCAGGCTGTTGCCGTGAATAATTTGGGGAAGTGGAAAACAGCCACTCAGATGACAGCATTAACCATACTGCTGGCCGCAAGAGATACCAGGTTTGGTCCTCCTCTGTTTGTAGGCTGTCTAGAAAGTGATCTTGTAACTTTGGTTCACTGACAGTTGCCTCTTCTATGTGTCTTTTTCTCTCTCTCTTTTCAGCCTAATAGGGGCAGGAACTCTTGTGGCATCTGGTGTTGTATTGCTTCACATCTCTGCGTGGCTCTCTTTATGGTCGTTGTTTGTGTATATGAGAAAGATCTGGAAAGTTTTGTTGATGTAGCAGTCTTTTGCATCAGCTTTCTTTCAGCTCTTATCACTCATTTTTGAAGTGTTGTGTTGGTTTGAAGACCAAATCCTTCATTAATTGACTATACAGATGTTGTTCTCATAACAAGGACAATGGCTCCAGATTGGAAGCTCTGCAGTTAGTCTGTCAAAGTACCTGCTGTATTTCTGGGTTTGATTAGGGATTCTTCAATTTGAGACTCTTAACTAATTCATACAACAGTGTTGACACTGACCAATTATTTACATCTTTAATCTACCTGGTCTTATCATTTTTTTCTTTGCTTATAGACACCGTTAGCATTTGCACAGAAGATATCTTTATAGATAATTGATAAGAGGGTCTTAGCAGTCAAATTAGCAAAATTCACTTGGCCACACATTTATAATGTAAGAAAGATTGGTCGCAAGACACTATTTGTGTGTGGTATTGATTTAAATACAACTGCAGAACAGCATTGTATCTTTTTGGAATTCCTACAGGTATTGTAGTGTCATGATGGCCAACTGTTGTATCCCTCCTCTCTGGCCATCATCTTGTTTAATGTTCTGCTTGTAAATATGAACTACTGTATTTGACCAAAGGGTACCACCGTCTTGTCTACTTATCCTGACATCTTGGGTAGCATAGTAGTATAGTAGTAAATGCCTTGCTGATTTTAGCTGGAGAAAAGAGGTGCCCTAAAATGGCTCTACAATGCTTTTACCAATGACTGATGGTTAGTAATGCTTCTAACAGGTACCGGGTTGACTTTTGCATTAAAAAAAGTTTGCTGAACCCGAGGGTAAAACAGGCAAATGTATATGTATATATATATATATATTCTATAATGTTTGTCAATGAATGATGGTATCTTAGTAATGCTTCTAAATAGGTACCAGGTAGACAACCCTAGGGTAAAACAGGCAAGGGTAAATTACAAGGAATACCTTTGTAATTTGGCTGATATTCAGATTACCCTATGATTTGTAAATCTATAATTCGCTCCTTTGTGGTTTTGAGTTAAACTAAAACTATTAAATATTCCGTTCACTTATCTTTAGGAGATATAAAATTTTTGATTCAAAGAGTTATTTTAGTAATTTTAATTTTCTAATCAAGATCAGTTTTGTAACTTAATATAAAACACAATCTTTTATTTTCGGCAAAGGTTGTTTTTGGACAATGGAGTACTAGGATTAGGAGTATATTTGACATTTTCAATAAATTCTTTAGGTCTTTAGCTTTCTATCCCCTTTACAGAAAAATTCAACCACAAAGGAGTAAATTGTAAGTTTTTAAATTATAATGGAAAAATTAACATTGACAAGATCACAAGGGGTTCCTTACCATCTAACTGTATATAAAGTACAAAGCTAAAAATTATTTTATTATAATATCAAAATTAATAGATTTCCTTAATTGTCCTCATGTCTACAACAATTTTTTATTCCTTAATGGAAACAATAGTAAATTTTACACATTTTTTTCCCAAAAAAAAAAAGGTAGTATAATAACTACCCATTACCATTAACCTCCCATACCTACCTATATATATATATATACATAAATTATCTATTTTCTTAAATTTGCACACATTGTATATGCCATTTGAACTAGTATTTAATACTGAAAAATACTTAAGTAGATTTGGTTTTTGACTCTATTAGTAGATCCGATAGTGTGAATTAAATATTATTAAATCTTTGATATAAACAGATGCAAGTAAAATTTTATAAAATTTAATTTTGACCATAAGATCTACAAATAGAATTCAAAACCGGGTCTTGTATGCTTAACTAACAATTTGATTTAGCATAGGTTACAAAACCAATTGCATAATCCAAAGTCAATTTATAGTAAATCATTCTACTTGCGGATTCATGGAATGTACAAGGTTTGCTTATCATAGAACTCGGGATTACGAGTTAGACATGCCGGGCAGCCAAACAAGATTATGTACAAGGGTTGCTTATCCTGGAATCTTGAGTGGCACTTACGTGGTGTGGCTTGTCCTGTAATCTTAATCATAGATACTCATGAATTAGATACTCATGAATGCTTGTAGTTTGCATGTTGAGATACCAACTTCTTATTCATTCAGATGCTAGACCCGACCGATTGACAACCTTAATAAAATATCACCTACTCCACATGACAACTTAGCCTCGACACGGCTAATCAGAGTATGAATCACCTAATGATGGATTAGCAGCAATGCACTTTGTTTTGCATCTATATGGACATAATTAGGAAGTTTTTGCAGGATAGCTGAGTTAGAGATTGAAATTCCATTTTAAATTCAATTGAACAAGTGGAATTCAAGGTAAGAGACATGTCATTTTTGAAACTAACCAAGAATTATTTTCCGATAACAAATAGTAGTACATTTTTTTAGAGCTCCCATGAGAAAGTCCAGTGCAATCGAACAATAAGACAATTTTTATAACTCAAGTTGTGGAGGAATGAGCTTACATAGTACTAAGAACAGTCACATACATGGATAGATCCACACTGACAAATTCTTTCATAGATCGAATTTAAAACATAGTGTCATAAATTTGTTAGTTCATATGAAACTAATATGACTTAATATAAATAAAAAATTCTGTAATATTATATTATAAATCAAATTCATGTAAAAAGATTCTATCTTCGCTGATAGACCACTTGAAATAAAATAAAAAAAAGACCCCACATGTGTTATGCTCAATTGGGTTTACTTTTTTGTTTCACCAGGTTGGGTCTGCCTAAATCCTCCCGACAACAAAGTATAATCAAATTGCCTGGCGTCCCTTGCCAAGATCCAACACCACGTGTGATAAGACCAAAAGACACATGACTTGAGCTCATCAATTACATGCTAAGGGCAGACGCGAGACATGGGAATGTCATAGATGTAGTACATCAGGACAAATAGTTTGGTAACATAGAAAAGCCAAAATGTGGTTCAGATTTCAATGCATCATAGTGTACCTGCAGCATCAATCAAGCCTCGTGCGCAGCCAAAAATGGAGTATAAAAGAATTACTAATAATACTAAATTACATACTTTCACATTCATTTTTTTTTTTTTTTTCTAATAATGAAATACATAATATTGAGAGAGACAAAAATTTTGACACATAGTTTCAGCTTTATAATGAATCAGAAATGCGTATATCTTAATCAGGAAACAAGATCTTAGACAAGGAAGAATATAAAATAGGAGTTTGAGGTGTTTACTTCAAGAACAAAAGCGTGATCAGCTAATCCCCAAATAACATTGCTTTCGAAGCCAAACCCTAGTCCTTGAATATCAACATCCGTGAACCAGAAATTTTTGAGTTTCATATGCCGATCAGCAGAGCAAGTTTTCAAAGAGTTCCCTCATCACATCTTCTTGGCATAATCATTAACTCTACTCATCGCATCTGAAGTTACGGTGAGATCCCCAAAGCCAAGTTTTGCCTGTTTCTAATCTTCCTTTTTTTATCTTTTCGGTAACAGAAATTTTTCAACCCAAATGGGATGAAGTGTGGGTTTTAAGAGCTTCTCTTACTTAGGTGTTAGCATCTCCACCTCCTCTTACTGAAATGACTGGCTCCCGGAAGGAATTGCGACTAATCAGAGGGTAATCCAGGTAGACCACTATAACTGTGATGTCATCATGAAAATGTCTCCGCACACCTCGATCAATTTTTTTCAGGTCGGAATATCTCATTTCCCTTTTCTTTGCTGCTTCACAAAGTGCAGCTTTGACAAGTTTCCTGGCAATGCCCTGCTTTAAAAGACATGAATAATGTGTAACTAAAAGAGCTTTGGCAAAGAAACAGCTCAACAGAATGATAGACAACACATTCACACCATGAATTGGAATCATGGTAACACACTGAGGCCACCAGGTTACTTGAATGAATCAGGAAAAATTTGGATGCAAATATAAGGTTCCAAAACAATAAAGTACATGATCATGGTGCATATTATCACCCATAAACCCCAAAATGTCATCCCAAATCTTGTGCCAAATGCGTGATATTTAAATTTTTTGGGTCCAATGCATTAAAAAGCAAGCAAATACTCTGTGCCACCTTTGTTATTCAAACTATGGGACACTTGCCAGACATGACTAAGTATGCAACAAAGATAGCTGACACAAGAGAGCATACAGATTACATATTGCATTCGACTCTTATGTCCACACTAATGTGCCCCATTGATCAAGAATGACAAAGAGATGGACAACCCCAAAAAGAAAACAAGAATCTTACATTACGTGGGCACGTGGTAACAATGTCAACTGCCTCTTGATTGCTAAGATTCTCCCACAATCCATCCGAAGCAAATATAAGAAACTGATCTTCAGGATTGAGCTTCTGCACAACTATTGATGGCTCAGCTTTAAGGATTGGCTTCTGGAAAGGTTCAGGCAACCTAAACTTTGGTATGTCTCAATAAAGGCTCTCTGTTGAACTCTGTTTTTTTCAAATAAGCATCACCGATTGATCTTGAAACCTGAAAGTTATTGCAAGTATACACTGTGAAATTACTTTTGACAACTTTTCTCACCGACTACGGAAGTCTAAAAGAAACCAGACAATCTCATTAATGAAATACAACATTTCACGAATATGTCCAAATAGGAAGAATGAATCATCAACTACTGTAAATTTGGCGCTCATTACACGAGTCCAAATCGTCTCTTAGTTGTCCAGAGCTGAAAAATCAACCTATGTTTCATCTTCACTTCCAAACACTTGACGAATAGCTAGAGTTATCAATTCTGTGTTCCTCTAAAGGAAATCTCATCTTTGCTTGGAATGGTATGTCAATAGCACCATTTTCAACAAGCGATGTATCTATAAGGTCAAAATGTCAACTAAAGTGCCCTCATCTCATGAAAGCCCCACAGCCCCATCACTGTTACTCAAGCAAACATAGTCCTATGATCTCTCAAATTTCAAGCATAGCAGTAAACTGGCCCATCAGCTTAGAACTCAAATCACCCAGACACCAGGCCACCTTCTTTAGCAAAATTGATACGTCACTTCAAAAGTCTTTGTCCCATATTTCACTCTTCACCACCCAAGTATTCAACACGGTTGAGCCTAGCTTTATTTTATTCTATTTTACTTAGGCCTTTGAAGGGGAAATTGGTTAACAACATAACATTGAATAATTTCCAACTCACACATTAAGTTTTGCACAAATACACCCATCTAGTTGTAATCATGACGACTATATTTCGAATATGGGTTAAACAAGAGTTAAAAAATATTTATGGTTCAGTCAGAAAGGAAAGAAATGTGATTTTCTGGAAAGTTGAGAGGATATTTGGATCAGAAATGGTCTGTCAATTTGAATTACAAAACGAAAATGAATGTTATAGCATGTGTCCACTCATCAGGAAGAAAGGGAACTGAAGAATGAGATAAAAGGAAATGTTGAATCATATAAGGAATTTGGAAACATGAATATGGTTGCCAACTATCTGAAGTTTCAGAAGGTTCAACAATGCAAAATAAAAACATATTCTATTATATAAAAAGCATCTGAAAATTAACCAAACATATGTATCCATATTCAAATGACTATGTACTCTTAAGTTCAACAATATGAAAAGGAGAAAAAGGTAATCCTTACGTGCACTACAAAGAACAGAGCAAAAAGTCACCTGAATGAGACCCTTTACACGCCAAACCTTGTGCTTTAGAACTACAATCTGTGGATCATCAAGATGTGAGGATCGCAACTCGTCCCTAACAGATGACAGACTTGCATTGTGCTCAGTTGATAACTGTACAGCTTGGACTTCTTTCAAGGATCTGTCCATTCTTCCTAAGACTGCCCGAGAATCACCAGCATTTGCAATGTATAGCACTCCACTACATATTATCCCTACCAAACAACAAGACCCAACAGATGCCATTTGTGGTCTAATTAGCCATTGTTTTTCCACTACAGAATTTTTATTATTAGAGGAACTCCTCTTCAGTAGCCAAATAAGCTTTATTTACGACATCAGCTGACATTCCTTGATTCTCTGAAGTGTATCCTGCATCAGAATAGTTGTCAAATGAGTGAAGATATGCCTTTCTAATCTCCTGTAGACCATCAGACTACTTTTTACAACTTTTCTTGTCAACTTTACATGGGTCTAATCTACAGAAAAGAAATAATTATCAACAACTTTTCTTGAGAATGACTTGTTAATTAGAAACCTGACTTTCCAAAGATTACAGTCTTGGGCTTCAAGCTAAGGAAGGTAACCAAACTTCAGCCAGTCAAATGGGCTCTAAATCCCATTATTTGGGGGGGGTTGGTAGGTGTGGGACATTGTACTCCCAATAAAATTACAGAAGCGTAAGTTAAAATATTTTGTTTAGACTACGGAAACTAAAAGATGCCCATAGTTGCCAAGCAAATGACAAGATACACTTTGTCTTATAACCTGTCAATCCTGTTTCCTTTTCCTCTCCATTTTAATTGGCACTAATACAAATAAACCTCTTTCCACTTGCACAGGACACCATCCTGAATGCATATTGTCCTCTGGAGAAGGCATCAGATAAATACAAAATGGATAACCTGAACATGCTCAGAATTATTGGAAGCATCTCTACATTACCAAGCAACTAAAAATACACTCTTCCACTTAACCAAAGTTTGACGGCAGATTTTCACTTTTAACGGAAATTTTTTGCTTTCCAACCAACATTAATTGCAAATAAACCGATAGTGTGACTTACTAATAAAAGTTTAGCAGGCATTTCTTAGTATAAAGCACCTAAAATTCTGGATGAAACACATCAAGTAGTAATAAGACTATAGTTTTGGTTTTCAAAAGCAGTCTGAAACGACAAAAATCCACAATATGCCAATGTTTCCTTTGCTCATATCAGTGTCATCAAAGCTAATCAAAGCATTATTACCATAATACAAACACATACACATTATCTTAGATAAAGTGAAAACAGTGAAATTGTATACAAATAGTAATTCATAGAGCAAAGGGAGCAAAAACATACTTTTAATATTGTCAAAAAGATAATCACTTATAAACCGAGAAGCCTCTGGACCAGCATGGCCATCATAAATTCCAACAAAAGTTCCTTGAGGACCCAACGCCTCCAAGCTCATTGGTCCCGATTCGACCTGGCTATAATCTTCCAATACATTGTTAGCTTGAATAACAGCCATTGAAAATTTACCATGAACGTGTTGCCCTAAATCTTTATACCACCACAATCCATCAACTCGACATCCCAAATCATCTCCTCTACCACTATTTTGACCTTCATTCTCAACAGAAGGCCTCCAACAAGGGGATACAATCTTTCTCAATGTCGTGGACACCATGCCTTTACATATTATAATTGAATAATAATCAATCAACCAAATGAACCAGCAATCAAAACCAAACCTTTATTATTCCAGAAGCCTAATCCCAATTTTTGTCCTATTCTATCCTCACTATCCAATCCCACTGGTCCAAAGTTGCAAACTTTATACACAGATCAATGAATATTGACACCATTAATCTGTACAGAAACCAATCATAAAAAAATCTCATTACTCTCATTTGCTAAATAATCCACATTTAATAAAAGAAATCAAGAAAAAAAAAAAACATTACACAAATTTCACATATTCAAGCAAAACCCACATGAAATAAAGGCTAATACATGAATAAAAATCAAGAGGGGTGTCCATCACATACCTTTAAAAATCAGACCTTTTGGATTGTAATCATGTTGGCATATGAAAATCCCATTATTTTTCTTGGATGAAAACAATATTTATAGGGGAAAAAAGGGATGGAAAAAGTTCAAGAAAAGAAAGGAAAAAAAGAAAATTCTTCAAGAATGGTGAAAAGGGCAGCGGCAGATCAGAGAGAAGGATGAGGGGGTAGGGGGTGGTTGGGAGGGGCCTGAGAAGGTGATAGTTGTTATTTGCTTTCTTTGCTGTAAAGAAAGAATATGCCTTTATATATATAGGAAAAATAATATGCCGAAAGGAAAACTAACTTAAAAATGGGCTTTTCTTCAGCCCCATTCCAAGGAAGGTTGAGTGTGAGTTTTTGGTGGCTGATTTAAAAAATAATTAAAAAATAAAGAAATAAAAGAAATGTTGTAATGGCTATCGGCGGGGTTTTATGACTTTTGACTGGCAACAAACCATCCATTTAGGCAAGTTTTTCTCATCACTCCCTAACCTTTATTTTATTCTTAATTATGTTAATATCATAATTAAGTGACGAAATACCCTTAATATTATATTTTAATTTTTTATGTATTTAATTTCGATATTTGATAGATAAAATAATTAAAAAAATAAATCAAAATAACAAATTGATATTTTTAACTAATTAGTTTGAACATGTGAAAAATATTGAATTATCTATTATATGTATTGTAATTTGTACAAGTTAAATACATATTAAAAGTGTAAAATATTAAGATGTACAAAAAAATCAAAAAAGTTTTATAAAAAAATATATCTCATATAATATCCTTGAAAAAAATTTCAATAGAAAACAAGTTCATTTGAAAATTGTTCAACCAATATAGTTAAACATTCAAATTCGAAATAATATCAACTAAAATCCAAAAATTTTAAAAATTTGACCAAGAAATATATTAAAATATTGTATAATTTATTTTTTCCTTATTTTCAAATAATTTTCACATCACAATCAAAATTAAATGTATAAAAATTCAAATATTTATTACTAAGGGTATTTTAGTCATTTAACTAAACTATCTTAATGATTTAAAATTGTTAATGAATAAATAGTGTCAACAAGGGGTAAAGATGTATATTTTACTATTTTAGGGGATAAAATACTATTTATTACTTCTAAAGGTAAAATATAATTATTCACCTAATTTAGATAGCAAAGTCTTATTAATCCTAATATGTATTGCTACATGTGTAGCTTTTATTTGCTTTTAGTAGCCGAGGTGGAAGACTAAGCAGTCAAATCTAGTTTAGGTTGATAACACTTCGAAGATTCGATCTAAATTTTAATCAAATTAAGTACGAATAAAATTTAGTATTTGTTAAAGTTCTAAATTGGGTTCGTCCACAATTTGATAAACATAAAATTTGCCATTATATATGTAATTCAACCTACCACAAATTAGTTTGACTTGGGGTGTGTTCGTTTGGACTGAAAATATTTTCAGGAAAATATTTTTAGAAATTTTTTTGGTGTCAAATACTGAAAAATATTTTTCGGTGTAAAATATTTTTTAATTTTTCTTCCTCTGGCTGAAAATAATTTACGAAATTTTTGAGCGTAAGTTATTTTTTGGATAATTCAAGAGTGACATTAAATATCAAATACTTACTTTTAGAATTTCGTTTGCTAAACTTATTTTCGTTTTCAATTCTTTTTCATTCGTTTTTTTCTCAATCATGGGTCCCACACTAATATAACTATCATTATGCATATTTTACTACTATATTGTACTATCATTTAATTTTGAACAAAATCAATTTTTTTATTAATCACAATTACTTGTCTTAAAAAGTATTTATTACCATTGTTATAAGTTTTTTTAACTTGTATTCATAAAATTAAAGATAAAATCGTTAAAATTTTTTATTTCAAAATATTTTCATTTTGTCAACCGAACACCGAAAATTGTATGAAAAATAGACTTTTTCATGTAAAATATTTTCCAAAAAAAATATTTTCAATCCAAACGAACACACCCTTTGGTCAAAATTTGTTTGAGTTAGGTTTCAAAAAATAAACCAATAAAACTTAAATGCAGTTCAAACTCATTGAAATAAATAATGGAAAATTATTTACAAGTCACAAATTCATAGTAACTTGTCAAAATCATTTCAGTTGGTAAGATCTTATCAAATTATGATCATCTAGATTTTAGATTTTTGGTCAGATTTTTTTCTTCTTTTTTCAGATTTATCAATTTGTATTTATCACTTTGTAAAGATACACTCATAGTAAATATATTTAAACACTAAAATGTTGGTCTCCATTAATCTTGTTTACATCCTTATGTGCCATAACTCTACCTCTAAATGTGATTTGGACACGTTTTATAATTGGGTTTACTCTTAAAATAGTTAGATAAAATATATTATTTGAAAGCTGTGCATAGAAGTAGGTATTGTGTTGTAAAAAAAGAAAAATATTTTTTTTTAATCGTTTAGACACAATGATACGGAAGAACTTATGACTAGGTATTTCTGTAACAAAAAAAAAATAAAATAAAAAAATAGAAGGCTGCTCTTACTAGAGTGGATAATGAAATATTTCATAAAACATGACCAAACAGGCTAGTTGTGTATTCTTCTTTTTTCACAATTTTGTTCGGTTGCTAAGATTTGTTTGACATTGTACGTGGACACAATCACAAAAAAAAAAAAAAAAGAAAAAAAAGAAGAAGTCAATGTTGGCTTGATCTAAATATGACATGACAAATATTAACTAAAATTCTAACTTTAGCATACTAATTTTTTGAACATATGAAAATTTTGTAGTCATTTCTCCATAACAAAATCGAGAACTTGCAACTTTGTGCAAGATGCACTACTTGAATAATACCATTTTGAACTATTCTTGAGTCCAATGTATCCACAGTTCATTATTTTGTGTTTGGAAAACATTAATAGTAGTACTTAATAAATTTTAAGGCTAATTGAAAATTGCACCCTTTTAATACCCAAAAAAATTTTACGCCCTTGAACTGTTATTGATTTTTCATCCTAAATTATCAATTGTAGCATTTAAGTTCCTTATACTATGCATTTGTAGTACATTGTTCAAATCAATTAAAATTTAATAAACTTTTATAGATAATTTTGTTTGAAAGACTTTAGTGCTCGTATATAAATAAGAGTGTGTTAGTAAACAAATGCAAATTGGAAGTACTAAAGCATTTTTATTTAGAAATAGTAAAAAAATATTAATGATTTATAATTGATTTGAGCAATGTGCCTAAAATAAATAATACAAGTTATTAAAGTGCTAAAACTAATAGATTAAGAGGTACATATGAATTTGTAATAATTTTTGATGCATCTATTGGTATTAACCTTAATGAGTACACCCAGTGTCCAATACGTGTCTAACATTTATTGAGATGTTAAAAGAACAGATATCTTTGAGTGTATCTTATTTATAATACTATATTGTGAATTTTATAGTTTACATTTAATTTCATCACGAGTGATGTAGCTAAATTTATTCATGAGACCCACATTACAATATAATGATTCAAGTCTATTTTAAAATTTTTCATCTTTTGCAATATCTTGCTCCAAATTAATTTTCAAATTATTATTTTGTTTACTTTCATCTGTGTCTAAAATTTGTTGAACACTGTCATGATTACTAATAGATAAAATACAAGACTTTTACAGATCCTGTCTTCTAGAATGGAACAGATGTATGTATTATAAACAAGATATTTACATAAAATTCTAAAATAACCATGGTATATTGGGTATCTATTATGTTTTTTTAACGGTTAATAACACTTTGCCCTATCTTCCTAAACTATAAAAATATATACTTTATCCCCATTCACAATATTCATCTTTTAAAATATCAAGAAAATTTAGTTAGATGACTAAAATACCCTTGGTACTATATTTTGATTTTTATTTATTTAAATTTTGATAGTGATGTGATAATTATTTAAAAATAAGCACAAATAAATTATATAATATTTCAATGTAATTTATATTAATATATTTCTTGGTTAAATTTTTAAAATTTTTAGCTTAACTGTGGTGGTACATTTCCAAATAGGTTTGTTTTCTATGAAAAAATTTTCTATAAAGGTATTGTATGAAAATATAATTTCTATAAAACTTTGTAATTTTTTCGATATCTCTTAATATTTTACAATTTTAATATTTGATTTAATATGTGCAAATTGCCATGTCGGATATAATATAATTTAACATTTTCTCATATTTTCATTCCCTAAAGTCCAAGATATCAATGTGTTGTTATATTTTATTTTTTTCCTAATTCTTTTATGATTGTCAAAAATTAATTAAATACATGAAAAATCAAAATATGTAAAATACGAAGGGTATTTTAGTCATCTAACTAAATGTTTTTGATATTTTAAAATTTTTAAAAGATAAATAATGTAAACGAGGGATAAAATGTATATTTTTATAATTTAGGGAGCAAAATGTAATTAGGAGGACAAAGTATTATTAACCCTTTTCTTAACAACTAAACTAACTTTTAAACTACAAGTAGGTTTTGCTTAGCACCATCTTCTAGGTGCACCGTATGCAACAAGATACAAAAATTTTCAAACTCATCAGGAGGGGTACCAAGTCTCTGACCAAAAAATAAAATAAAAAAGGACAGGTCCGTGTAACTTGCTCTGAAATTATTCTATCTTTGGTTTTCGAGTGGAGGCTTTCGCCTTCAAATACAAGAAATCTAGCAGCCCATGATGTCAGCTGCTGAAAGGGACAGGATTAAAACTTAGTAATTAGAGACTTGTTTTAACGTGGCATATTTGCAGAATTTCTTTAATTTAGTCCAAATATATTGACAAATGACAAATACTGTGTGTGCTAAACACTGTCTTCAATCTTCTCTGTGTAATTCTTCGTTTGATTAGTATAATCGTTAAATTATTCATAAGTAAGAAAGTCATCTAAGAAATAGAAATATCTCACTATCTTATAAAGAATTTAATAATTAATGTTAATCACTTTGTAATCTCGAGTAATAAAAAATTTTCTCATTTTGGACGGATGAAATGAATGCTAAACCCCTTGATTCAAATATATTAGTCGTTGACACATGAAGACATGTTTTTCTCATTATTTTGCCATTTGAAAATGAAAAGTCAAAGCCTGCTTATAAATGATGGATATTAAAACGAGCACTTGTCCGTACACTCATTTTGCCATTTGTCAATCAATGATGGAAAGTCGAGGATGCAATATATTGCGGCATCTCAAGCGACGATCTTTGTTAAACCTTCTTTTAGTATGACCATTCAAATGAGGTGGGTAAATGTAAAAATTATGCTACATTTGGAAGATTTTCTTTAAGACTTCTAAGGCAACAAAATATTATTACCAGAGCCATTTTAATTGATTAAATACTTATACAAGAAATAGGTACAAGTATAGTCAAACTATCACCAAACAACTAAACAACCAATCACCTACAGAACTCAACAATGGATAATTAGATGGTGTATTAATTCAGGATAAGTTGATTGACCTCCTGACTTCTCCTTCTTCTGGCCAAATCCGATCATTATTCTGAATAATAGAGTCAATCTTATAATTAGCTTGAGAAGTGCTGAAAAAGATTTAATAATCTGGGGAGAAATATGCAATAATGATGGTCCTAAACCCCTTCTTCAGCAGGTCTACAGACATCCTTCCAACAAAACTTTGCACTGTGTATAATCTTTCTTTTTCTGAGCCAGTTCACAGAAAACTAGCAAACAAATTTTCAAGTTCATATTCACAGTTTTAGGAATTAAAAAAATACTACTCCAGAAGGTTTGTAGATTCAACAAAATTGATTTAATTAGAGTAAGTTAACTCTTCCCCCATAGGACAGTTGTTTGTTTACCCAACATTTAATTTTGGATTACTTTATCTACCAAGACTCGACAATCAAATACAATCAACTTGGACTTAATTTAATGAGAGGGAAGGTATACATCTAATAGGCTATACATCATTCTCTAAGATTTTATCTATAATCAAAGGGTCAAGATCAAGGATAAAATTAATTGACATGATTTTAGGTAGTTGATTCTATCTTAACAACTGTAAAATTTATTTGTTCGATTATTTGATAGACGTATCAGATTAAAATTAGATATATATAAATTGATCATCCCTCCACTCTATTAGGGTCATAAAAACATAAGTAATTTTTTTTTTACCTCCATCATATTAGAGTGTGTAATAGAAAGAAGGTTAGGAGAGAGAAATAAATTTTCATTAGCAGTTCCTCCAGTAATCTTCTCAAAATGGTTGATTCTAATTTTGTATTAGGTATGTTCACAGTTTTATAGAATATCATATTATTTAAGAAGATCCTGGATAATCTCTTTTATACAATATTAAAATTGATTTGCATAATAATATAAGAGTTATTTAAGTATACATGTAGTATCAGAGCCTTGGATTGAAGTTTATGACTGTAAATCAATTATGTCATATATATACGAATTCTTGATTTAATTGTCCATTAAGATTAGGGCAAAATTCTTATAGTTTGAGAATTTCAAATAATAGTTCCGTATAATTGCATCATAGTCATGGTAAAAAAAGAAAAAGAAAAAAGAACAGATTATTCAAGTGACAAAATTAAAATTCAGGGTCAATCTAATATTAAATATCATATGGCTGCGTAAGCAAAATGTCATTGATATTTTAAATCTTACTGCCCCATATTACTTATTGGATTTAGATTTTGTTGATTGAATTTGTATGTGATATTAAATTCAATCTCTCAAATGGATAGTTTCGGTTCAATTTCATTCACGTGATGGATGCATTCTTCATCATGTAATTGTTTTGGTTCATATGCTTAAACCTTTTATAGGTCAATACAATTGACTTTTAGCATTAAGTACTCAAGTTCTAATGAATGAATCCACCGGAAATGCACTTCGTTAGTGATTCGGTCCACATTTTGTACGCCATCGTAAAAATATACCAAGTTAATCTAAATCGTCACAGTTAATATGCTATTTAATTAAATAGAGACTTTACCCATCATTTTCTTTCTTGTGGTGTATTACTTTATTGTCCTTCGTAGCTTTAATGGCTCAAACCTATTACACCATATTGGCTTAATAACAATAATAATAATAATAATAATAATTAATAATAATAATAATAATAATAGTCGTCTTCTAATATTGAATGTTTATTTAATTTGTTGTCCATGTGATGCATAATTTGTTAGTCACCAAAGTAGCCAAATTAGAAAGTTTTATGGACATTGATCCAATAAAATTGTCAATATCTATATTATTAATGAAATGCTTATAATGAAAAATGGATAAATTGACTCTCACTACTTATTAGAATTTTAGGATTTATTTATGTCCAAAGATAAATTATTTATTCTATGAATTGTGAGAATTATGGAGACAAAAATTAATATTTTGTTAGATATATCTGGATATCCAAAGACAACATGTATATTTGATAAAAATATTTTATTTGTCTATTAAGTTTAATAGCTTTTAATTTATGGCAGTATATCATAATACCTACCCAAAGAAGAGCTATGGTATACTTGATTGCTTGGTCATCTGAATTCATAAAGCAAATTCAATATTTTGAGCATTTATATATTTTATTATGCAGTCATTTCGCTCTATTCGGATGCTTCATCTATTACCGTATTTAATGGTTTGAACTTCTCTGAATAGTTTGAACAAGTTGAGTTCTATTTAGGTGTTTTGGACCTTGACCTGGCACCACTGAAAGATAAGCCTACTGCTATTACTGATTCAAGTAGTGAGGAAGAGAAGTTGTACCATAAGGCATAAGAACAGTCAAACAGATTGAGTTTTAAGTTTTTTCGAATGACTATTGCCAACAAATATCTCAAACATTAAGACAACAATTTCACAAACTAAAAGTGTAAAAGAATATCTTAAGTTTGTAGAAGAAAATTTCCCTTTTGCGAATAAATCACTCGCTAGTACTCTTATGGCACAATTCACGACCATGAAATTCGATGGGTCAAGAAGAATGCAAGAACAAATCATCAAGATGAGAAATATTGCAGCAAGGCCAAAGACCTTGGGAAATGGCGGTGGAAGACTCCTTTTTAGTGCAGTTCATTCTGAACTCACTACCTCCGAATTATGGGCCATTTCAAATCAATTACAAAACTATTAAGGATAAGTGGGATGTTAATGAATTGGCCAGTAAGCTTGTTTAGGAGGAGGCAAGATTGAAGAGTCAAGGAAGCCATTCATCAACCTTGTGAGTCAAGGAGTTGGCAAAGGAAATAAGGTGAAAACCAACAAGTTTAAGAAGAAGAAAAATGTGTCTACTAATATTTCTCACATTGAGAAAAAGGAAGGGACGGTAGATAAGTGTCACTTGCTTTTGCAAGAAAGTAGGACATTATCAGAAAGATTGCCAGAAACGTAAAGTTTGGTTCTAAAAGAAAGGTAAAATCTATTATATTTTTTTATGTTTCGAATCAAACACAATTGAACTTCCTAATAATAATCGGTGGTTTGATTCTAGTACTACTACTTATGTGTCCAACATGATGCAGGGATTCCTTACGATCCAAACTACAAACTCAAATGAAGATTTCTTATATCTGGGGAACCGTATGAAGGCTCCAATTGAAGGTACAGGGACTTATCGTTTAGTCTTGGATACTGGATATCACTTGGACCTATTTCAAACTCTATATGTACCTTCAGTTTCTAGGAACCATATTTCTGTTTCAAAACTTGATGCTTCTGGGTTTAACATTAATTTTGGATATGGTTGTTCTAGTCTATTTAAGAACAATAATGTTATTGGTTCTGAATTTCTTATTGATAATTTATATGAACTGAAACTTGATAATAATTTTGCTGAATCCTTACTTGTTCATTGTATTTCAAGCAATGTTGGAATTAAGCGTAGTATATAAATGAAAGTTCTGCTTGTGGCACAAATGTTTGGGTCATATATCCAAAGAAAGGATAGAAAAATTAGTAAAAAATGGGATCCTACCTAACCTAGATTTTACTGATCTTGGTGTATGTGTGGATTGCATTAAAGAAAACCAAACATACTAAGAAATGAGCCACAAGAAGTACCCAACTTCTTGAAATAATACACACTGATATATGTGGATCTTTTGATGCTCCATCTTTTAATGGAGAAAAGTATTTTATTACTTTTATCGATGATTTTTCACGTTATGGATACATCTATTTGCTAAACGAAAAATCTCAATCGGTAAATGCCCTTGAGATATACATCAACGACGTAGAAAGACAATTAGATAGAAAAGTGAAAATAGTAAGATCACATAGAGGTGGTGAATACTATGACAAACATACTGAATCAGGACAATGTCCAGGTCCATTTGCAAAATTTCTCGAAAGTCATGGCATTTGAAATTATGTGCATAACATACTATGCCAGGCATACCTCAACAAAATGGTATGGCAGAAAGGCATAATAGGACTTTAATGGATATGGTTAGGAGTATGATGAGTAACTCCTCATTACCTATATCCTTGGACGCATGCACTAAAAACTGCCACATATATTTTAAATAGGCTAAAACTCCTTTTGAATTGTGAACTGGAAGGAAACCTAGTTTAAAGCACCTACATGTTTGGGGTTACCAAGCGGAAGCAAGAGTAAATAATCCACATGAAAGCAAATTAGATTCTCGAATGATAAGTGGATACTTTATTGGATATTCAAAGAAATCTAAAAGATACATGTTTTATATTCCAAACCATAGTCCAAGAATTGTAGAAACCGGTAATGCTAAATTTCTTCAAAATGGTGAAATTAGTGGGATTGCTTCAAAAAAAGTTGTGGATATACAAGAAATTAAAGTTAATTTTTCTACACTTGTAAATGTTCCTTTATCTACAACTGCTACAAATGTTGTTCAAATAGCAGTTAATGAATATCCTAATAATACTGGACAATACTTAAATGATGAAGCACCCCTAGAAGATATTGACTCACCGAGGTCTGATGAAAGTGAACCACAATTAATGCCATTAAGAAGATCTCAAAGAGAAAAATAATCGGCTACTTCTGATGATTATGTGGTTTATTTATAAGAGTCAGATTTTGATACTGGAATCAGTAAAGATCTAGTTTCATTTTCACAAACCATAGAATGTGCTAAGTCTGACAAATGGTTTGATGCCATGAAAGATGAGATGAAATCCATGGAACAAAACAAAGCCTGGGATCTTGTCGAATTGCCAAAAGGATCTAAATAAGTTGGGTGCAAATGGATATTTAAGATCAAGCGCGACTCGAATGGCAATATCGAACGATATAAAGCTGACTCGTTGCCAAGGGTTATACTTAGAAAGATGGCATTGATTATAAGGAGACTTTCTCACCAGTCTCTAAGAAAGACTCTTTAAGAATTATTATGGCATGGTGGTGGCTCATTATGATTTACAGTTACACCAAATGGATGTGAAAACAGCCTTCTTAATGGAAAGCTTGAGGAAGAAGTTTATATAAACCAACCTAGAGGTTTTTCAGTCAAAGGAAAAGGTCACATAGTGTGTAAACTTAAAAAGTCAATATATGGACTTAAACAGGCCCACGACAATAGTACATTAAGTTCAATGATACCATAAAATCTTTTGATTTTTAAGGAAACATCGTTGAACGATGTATATGTCAAAAGATTAGTGGGAGCAAGTTTATTTCCTTAGTTCTTTATGTTGACAACATTTTACTTGCTGTAAATGATTTCGGCATATTGCGAAAGAAGAAGAATTTTGTCTCAAAGAATTTTGAAATGAAAGATATGGGAGAGGCATCTTATGTGATTGGAATTGAAATATTCCGTGATAGATTACAAAAATTGTTAAGATTGTCTTAGAAAAACTATATTGAAAGAGTTCTAAAGAGATTTAATATGCATAATTATTCACGAATGTAGGAATTGTTTCTATAAAAAAAGGAGATAAATTTAGCCTCATGCTATGACCGAAGAATGATGAAGAACGGAAAGAAATGGAATCAATTCCTTGTGCCTCTGTTGTGGGTAGTTTGATGTATGTCCAGACCTGCATGAGACCCGATATTAGCTCTGCGGTAGGGATGCTTGGTAGATGTCAAAGCAATCCTGTTATAAGTCACTAGAAGGTTGCAAAAAAAGTTTTACGGTACTTACAAGGAACAAAGAATTACATGCTCATATATAAGAGATCTAGTCAATTAGAAGTGACTGGATACTCGGCTTCAGATTTGGGTGGATGTCTTGACAGTAGAAAGTCCATTTTTGGCTATTTATTTCTACTTGCTGAAGGAGCCATATCATGGAAAAGTGTTAAACAATTTGTCATTGCATTATCTACTATGGAAGCAAAGTTTGTGGCATGTTTTGAAACCACAATTCATGCATTATGGTTGCAGAATTTTATTTCGGGACTCGGGGTAGTCGGACACCATTACCAAGCTGCTGAAAATTTATTGTGATAATTTTGCAGCAGTATTTTTTTCCAAGAACGATAGATATTCCAAAGGTACAAAACATATGGAATTATAATATTTTACCATTAAGGAGGAAGTTCAAAAACAAAGAGTGTCTGTTAAGCATATTAGAAGTGATATGATAATTGCAAATCTATTAACTAAAGGTTTGCAACCGAAGCATTCAAAGAACATGTACATAGAATAGATCTTGGTTACATTGATGAAAATATTTTATGATATTGAGACACTTTGAGCTCAAGTAATGTGTTTCAGATATGAATTAGAGTATTTCCTCTTTCTCATGATTGTGTACACATAATTTGTTTGAAATCATTTACAACAGGAAAGTCTTTATAAGTCATTATTATGGACCATTATGTAATAGGTATGTCACTGAAGGACCTATTATACTACGTTGTTAATGTTGAAGTATATGGAAGGAAGTATGTGACTTAAACAATATACAACCAGGCCATAACTCACATTTGTAATTTTTTATAGTACGGTGATCATGATAAGAAAGTTATGTTAATTATGCGTGCTTAATATTTATGCCATTGATGCTTATATTCTCATCAGATCAAGTAGGAGAATGTAAGATCTTATCTATAATTAAGGGATCAAGATTAAGGATAAAATTAAGTGACCCGATTTTAGGTAGTTGATTCTACGTTAATAACTGTAAAATTTATCTATTCTCTTACTTAATGGATGTACCGGACTAAAGCCAAATATATATAAATTGATCCTCCCTTCACCTATTAGGGTCATGTAAAATTTTTTTCTACCTCCATCATATAAGAATGTGTGACAAAAAGAAGGCCAGGGTAGAAAAATCAATTTTCATTAGCAGTTCCTCCAGTAATCTTCCCAAAATGGTTGATTCTAATTCTATATCAGGTATGTCCACACTTTTGTAAAATATCATAATATTTTAAAAGATCCTAGATAATTCTTTTATGTAATATTAAAATTGAATTTGCATAATACTATGTAAGAGTTATTTAAGTATACACATTCTTCATGCCAAGCTTTTAACAAATTAAATTCCTTCTTTGATAAAAGAAAAAAAAAACAACTAGCCACAAAAACTTCACTCTTCCTCAAATTTGGAGTTAAGCATGAGACCATTAAAAATAGTTTCAGAGTCTTTTTCATGATATCCACGGACTTAACAATTGCAACAACTATTAAAAATAGTCATTAACAAACACAACATAGTGGACACTTAGTTTCTTGCGTCTTGGATGAGAATCAGAACCATATTTTTAAACTTGATAATGAAGGAGTAACGAGAAAACTTCCATGGCTAAAAAAAATAAAAGGAGACACAAGGTCTCCTTGCCTCCGGAATACCCATTAAAATTGATTGAGAACATAGCAGTTGTAACTCCATTCCTTGGCCAGCTTAGAAACTTAGGTAGAAACTTCATTAAGTCCAATACATAGAAAAGAAAAAGTGAATCATATGCCTTCATAATATCTCTTCTACCTTCACATTACACCTAGGACTTCCACCAACTCTATTATAACCTTTTACCACATCATATGCATAAATAGAACATTATCAGAAATAGTTCTATCCTTGGTGAATGCACTTTTCTTATTGCTCATCAAGCAAGCAATATCTTCTTCAACTTTTTAGTAATTATTTTGGAGTAGAACTTGTAAAGCACATTATGATAGGAAATAGGTTTGAATTAAGTAATTGATGAAGGACTACAAACTTTAGGAACAAGAGTGATGGTGGTACTATTTGCAAGTTTATGTAAATACTCCCTCTCTACGCAGTGCTTAACGGCATTTGCAAAATTTTGTCATACAATCTCCCCAATTTTTTTTTTTTTATAGAATTCCACAGTGCATCCATCTAGTTCGGGAGCCTTCCCTTCCTTCATATAAACAAAAGGGCCTGTTTTATATCTAGATCGGTTACATCTATCTGAAGCATATGAGCTTCCTCATCAGTCATATGTTTAGATATCACCTCTACCCAAAATAGACCTATAAGACTTAGAAAAAATACCAGCTTTTGTGATAAAAGGACACTGCATGATCCTTGACAACATAATATTTCTCAAGTCTAACTCTATTACTATCCACCAAAGTGAGAATCCTATTTCTTGCATGATGAGATTTAATGGTTCTATGGAAAAACTTGGTGGTGTTGTCATATTCTTGAAGCCAATGAGTTCTTGCTTTATCCTTAGCTAATATTTTCTCAACCAAAAGCATATCAGCATATCTAGCTAGACATTCATTTTCAGCATGTTGCAAACTTATATCACATGGACTCAACTGCAAGACATATGACTAAAATGCTCCTTGTCAAACACTTTGAATGCTAACTTTAGTGTTTTTAGAGTTAGACAAAAATTCCTCATTACATTTCTATGTGAGGAACTCTTCCAATTATGCACCAGTTTCTCCTTGAACTTTTGATGTTTCATCCAAAATGAATGAAATTTAAAAGGTTTAAGGCATATATTTAACTCTCTTCTCTAACAATGATCAAGCTAGGAGAGTGATCTGATAATAGTGGGGCTAAAATCTCCAATTCCACATATGCAAAAATTGACTTCTAGGAATTGTTACATACTACACTATCTAATTTAGAGTAGATCCTACGACATCCTTCTCTCCTATTACACCATGTTCATAGGAAGCCATTGTAGGGCACATCCTCAATATCAATTTCCTGAGTAAAATCCTCAAACTCATTAATAGCAGCCATGTCACCAGCATGGCTGTATCTCCCTCCATTTTCTCAAAATTATAACTTATGACATTGAAATCTTCTAAAATTAGCCAAGAAGAAAAATTCACCACATATTTAAGATATCTAAGCTTACTCCAAAGAGGTCTCCTATTCATAGTATCATTCCTTGCATATACAATAGAAACATAGAAAAGACCTCTTCCAAGTCAAATAATCAAGAAAACAAGTAGCCTGCAATGCTAAAACCAAGGGTTCCAACACACCCAAATCCTATCTACGAGTATTGTATTAGGAATTGTAATAGGGATACATTTCCAAGAAAGGATAGTAGCTTTAAAAACAACATCAAAATTCTCCATACTTCTTTATTATTCACTATACCAATTATAGATATTATAAGTATGAACCATCATTCTTTGTTGCCAACTGGTTACAAGGGTCATTCAGGTATTTGATATTCCCACACAGTATATTCATCAGGAAACAATAGTATTAGAGGCCTTACCTTTAGAAATCAACCCATAATTCTTCTTAGCTCCTCCTTTATGTCTAGTATTGTTTTTCTTCGGCAACTCCACAATAGCATATTGCTTATCATAGCAAAATGATCAGATTTAGGATTCAAGGAATCCAATATCTTAAAAGAATTCCCACTTTTAATACAGAAGTAGATGATCTCTCTGCTTGCACTTTATCCACCACAATATTTCCTCCCCCTATATCTTAACTTACTCTCTATGTCCTATTAGCCACAAGTTTAGCATTAACCATACTGACAGTGGGAGTAGAGATAACACTTTTGGCTCCACCTCTTGTCCCTTCATTATATGTGGCTGATTCTTCCTATTATTCCTTTTTGTTACCCAAACTTTTTGGGGCTTTAACAGACAAGTATAAAGAGCATGCTGAACTTCTTACAATGGCCCTACTTGGGGGGAATCTATTCATATGTAAAACTTTGAACCATCTATTCTTCCTTTTCATTCACATAAGGAATTTGCTCAGGCAAGTCATAATCCATATCTATTTCAACACAAATACTTGCAAAAGATATCTTAGATTGTTTTGCAGTTATTTGATCAGCATACAATGGCCTTTCAGCAATTATTCAATCACCATACAATGGCCTTTCAACATAGCTTTGTTAAACTTTGCAAGTGGTGGACCAAACAAAATTAACCAAAGAATACTTGAGCAAAACTTTTAACAATTGAAAACTTAATTTCACTAATGTGGGACACTAAAGAAAATACAACTCAAGAGACAATCCTACTCAAAGCCTTTAGATAAAAAGGCTTTAGGATGGAAGGCTTTTTTTTTTTTTTACACATTTGCCAAGCCTGTAACTCCTATTTATAGTAGTGACTGTGGTTCAAGAATCTTCCACGTTTCTCTCCTCTTATTCACAATTGCTACATAACTATTCTACTAGAAACGTCTAGATGAACTATAATCTAGAATTGCTACTAATCTAGTAGATAATTCTAGATGAATAATTTTTCTTGAACAATCCAAAAGAGAGAGAGTTGGTGTTCTTATTTACACTCCTCCTCAACTAATCTCTCTTATTAGGTCTTCATAATCATCCGCAACTGCTAATGAAACTCGATAAACTTGTTTGCACTTAAACTTTTTGTGAATATATAGCCACTTGATATTCTATCTTGGTTGATTTCATTTTGATATCTCCTCATATAACTTTTTCTCGTATAAAATGATAGTAAACTTCCACATGTTTTGTCCTTACATGAAATACTGGATTTTCAGCCAATTGTATGCCTGATTGACTGTCACAGTATAAGGGTAAGTCGGATAATCAATAACTTGATGGAGATCTTTTAACAGTTGCATAAGCCACATACTTTTTTGAGCTACTGCTGCTGCTCAATACTCAACTTGGTAATTGAGAGTGATACAGTAGGTTGTCTTTACTGCACCAAGAAACAACACCCGATCTGAGACTAAATGCATAACCAGTAGTTGAGCGTCGAGTGTCATGATCTCCTACATAATCGGCATTGCAATGCCTTTCTATTTTACATGTTCCTCCTTTCTTATACAAAATTCCATAGTCGATTGGACCCTTAACATATTATTCATTGAATAGCTTCTAAATGAGGTTTTTTAGGCTTTTGCATGAATCGACTAACTATTTCCGACTACGAATGAGATATCAGGCCGTATTATAGTAAGATATATGAGACTTCCAACTAATTTTTGATACATAGCCACGTCCTCCAATTCTTTTCCTTCTTTAGCACATAGTTTTGGATTAGCTTCCATTGGTGTGGATATTGGCTTGCATTCATGCATCCCAATTCTCGTTAAGAGATCTCTTGCATACTTTTGTTGTCCCAAAAATATCCCTTCTTCTATTGTCTTTATCTCGAGTCCTAGAAAGTGTTGCAATTCTCCAAGCTCTTTCATTTGAAAATGGGCTGCCAAATTTTCTCTTATAATTCGAATCTCATCTTTATCATCTCCTGTGATAATCAAGTCGTCCACAGAAACTAGTAATACTGCTAGTTTACAGACTTGATTCTTCACAAATAGGCTTGAATCTGCTAGTGCCTTAGTATATCCACTCTTGATCAAGAATTCTACAATTTTCCCATACCATGCTAGTGGAGCTTGCTTCAGTCCGTAGAGAGCTTTTCTAAGCTTGTAGACATATTCAAGTTTGTCGCGACTCTTAAACCTAGGTGGTTGTTCGATATAAATCTCTCGATCAACTTCCCCATGTAGGAAAGCATTTTTCATGTCCATTTGCCACAAAGTCCATGACTTGCTAGCTGCTAGGGCTAGTAAGACACAGACAGTTGTTGTATCTTAGCCACTGGGCTGAATGTCTCATCATAATCCAATCCATACTGTTGAGAAAATCCATGGGCAACCAACCAAGCTTTATATCGCTCTATGGATCCATTAGGTTGAGTTTTGATCTGGTAAACCCATCTGTATGATATGGGTTACTCCCTTTGGTTTTGGCACCAATTCCCAAGTCTGGTTCTGTTCCAGGGTTGAAATTTCTTTTCCCATTGCTGTTATCTATTCGATGTTATTTGAGGCTTCCTTAAAGGTTGTTGGTTCCTTTACCTCTGCAAGTGCAACATTAGCATATCTTGGATTTGGATGCTTTTGTCGAGTGGATCTTGTAAGTTGTGGCTCAATTGGATCATCTTTCTCGTCTTGCTGTGCTTGCATCTTTTCTGGAACTTCATCATACACACATATCTTCCAGGGGCTCTTTGATGTATCTTGGACCTTAGACAGTTCTTGTCTATTATCTAGATGCTTTTGCTCATTTTTCTCGTGATGGAACTTTTCTCTTTCTTTTTTAGAGTCTCAAGATGTTAAGATTGCCTCTAAAGACCACCAAGATGATGCTTCATCGAACACCACATTCATTGAGACATAGCATTTGCTAGCTGTGGGATCACAACATCTCCAACCTTTTCTTTGATTATCATATCCAACGAATATGCATCGAACTGGCTTTTATAGAAATACTCCGTGTGCTGGTCTGATACGAATACGTAACAAACATATCCAAATACACAAAAGTGACTTACGTTTGGGATAACATTCCAAAGCTTGTGGAATGGTGATGTAAATCGCAACCTTGGTTGAGGCAGTCTACTAGTCACATAGATGACCGTTTTCATACATTTTGCCCAGTAATGTGGTGGCACATTCTTTGCGTGTAGCATACTTTGGCATATTTCTGCCAAATGTGGATTCTTTCTTTCAGCTATCCCATTCTGTTGTGGCATCTGTGGACAAGTGAATTGCCTCTGTATCCATTAATCTTGAAGATATTCAGAGAATTAATCCTAGGTATATTCATTTCCATTATCATGTATGAAGCCACTGGATCTTTTTGTTAATGTCGTTTTCAACCTTTTGTTTGAACATTTTGAATTTCTCCAATGCTTCTCTTTTCTCCTTCATAAAGTCCACCCAAACATATATTGAGAAATCATCGATGAATGTGATCATATATTTCAAATTAGTTACTAAAAGTTGCTTGACTGGTCTAAACACATTTGAGTGAATCAGCTCCAATGGTACCTTGGTTCGATATTTTGACTCCTCGTATAGAAGCTGGTGTGCTTTACCATATTGACATCCAGCACACACAGTATCTTCACGAAACTCTAGTTGAGGAAGATCTTTGAGCATAGACTTCTTCATCATGATCTTGAGCTTATAATAGCTCACGTGATCAAGACGAGCATGCCATAAATCTGCTGTCTCATTTTTCCTAGTCTTGTCGACATAGACTTCTTGTGCTGACATTACATGGACTGATTTAACTCATCTTTCTTCCATTTTGGGATCACCAATTACTTTAATATTCTGACACTTCTAACTTTGACGTCATCTAGTCCAAACACCATGAAATTGCCAGATTTCGCCATTTCGAGAACGGATAGGAGATTTTTCTTCAGACCAGGGACGTGATAGATATTTAGAAGTTATACCTCCTCATTGTTGAAACGAGGTGATAACGTTGTTTTGCCAATGTGGGTGATTGGCAACTTTGTATTATTTTTCGTTACCACAACTTGCCTCTCCTTATACTCGGTCATGTTTTTTAACTTTTCTTTATCTCCAGTCATATGATTAGAGCAACCCGAATCACCCTCTTCAAAGTTGATTCTATCACTTACCGAGAGTAGTGATGACTCCTTCTCTGGAACATATATGTAAGAAGCCTCCAACTCTTCCTCCAATGTGAAAGATGCTTGAAAATTCAGTTGTTCTTCACTTTGTTGCTCATCTTGGGTTGATTCTGCCGTATTACCTTTAATTTGTTTGAATCGACAATCTCAAGCAAAATGTCCTGGTCAGTTGTAGTTATAGCATCGATTATTTTTTGCCTTCGTTCATTTTTATTTCCTTCTCTTGTATGTCGATCTTTATTTGCTCCCCTTTGTTGGGAACTCTTCCATTGCCTCATTTTCTATCCTGGTTGGCTATTTTTCTCTCCTTCTTCTTTAAACCTTGCAACTCTTCGATTTTGACCTCTCTTTTTAACAAAGAGAGCTTCGTCTTCCTCTTTGATTGTGATTTTGGACATTTTATCATCCAAATTTTCTTCATTCGCCAATAAATTCTCCAACTCCTCTAGAGTTGGTTATACAACCCATCCACGGGTTGTAGCAATGAGACCCTTAAACTTCGGTCTCAAGACCAAGAATGAGAATTCTTCTCATTCTTGCCTCACTAACCTCATTATCTGGATCTAACTTGGAAATGTCCTCACATAGAGATTTTACTTTGGAAAAGTATTGATTTACTATTAGATTACACTGCGAGATGGAAAAGAAATGTTCTCAAGTCGCTGGATTTTTGCTTCATTCTTTTTGGCAAATGCACCTACGATGGATGCCAAGGTGTCCCACGCTTTATTCAGTCTTTTCGCCAACTTGATCCGTTGCAGTTGCTTGTAGACTGCAACTGTCAATGCATACTTGGCCTTTCTGAACTTTCGATTCTTCCTCGAGCCCTTTATGATCACTTGGTGGCGTAGTTTTATCACCACCAACAAGGTCCCACAAGCCTTGACCGATGGGAAAATATCTCATACGAGTGCTCATCCCATAATTGCTGTTGTTGAGTTTCTCAATAGCACTAACTAACGTGGCAAAATCTATCATTTCCTCTTAGTGTCCCCAACGCTAAGTATTAATGGTCCCAGACTAATAGATTTTTTAGTCCTAAACTGTGCCTTGTAGCAGTTTCGAATTGCCCCGCTCTGATACCACTTGTTAAAATTTGCAAGTGGCGAACTAGACAAAATTTACCAAAGACTACTTGAGCAAAACTTTTAACAATTGAAAACTTAATTTTACTAATGTGGGACATTAAAGAAAATACAACTCAAGAGACCTCACAATCCTACTCAAAGTCTTTAGACAGCTTTAGGATGGAAGGCTTGTTTTTCTTACACATTTGCCAAGCCTCTAACTCCTATTTATAGTAGTGATTGTGGTTCAAGAATCTTCCACATTCCTCTCCTCTTATTCACAATTGCTACTTAACTATTCTACTAGAAACTTCTAGATGAACTATAATCTAGAATTGCTACTAATCTAGTAGATAATTCTAGATTAATCATTTTTCTTAAACAATCTAGAAGAAAGAGAGTTGGTGTTTTTATTTATAAGCTTGCCAACTTTCTTAGAAACTTTGCAAAATAATAATGAAGTTTTAGATAAGAAAACTTCACCCACATAGGCACTGACTTAAATTCTTCCATTGATAGGTCTAAATCAAGCCTTCAAGAATGACATCTTGCTCTTGAAAGGCCATGGAGATTTGTTCAAGTACCGTGTGTTTGGCAAATAATCCAGTCTAAAGTAAAACACAATCCACACTACCAAACTCCCTCTACTTTCTCATATACAAATTGCTTCATAACCTAAAAAGGAATAGAAGCCCCGAGAATATACCCAACTACACAGTCCATTATTTGTCCAAATTCTCAACAACACAATGAAAGATTTGTAAGACTAGCCCTCAAACCACTCAAAAAAGGAAATGCAATGGGAAATTGAAGAGAATTTTGCAATGCCAGATCTATAATGATCCCATGAACAAACTCCAACCATCAAAAAGCTTACAATAAAAAAGAGAAAACTTTAAATGCAAAATCTACACGATTACAATAACCTTAAAATTACAGAAGATCAAAAAACTATGTAATCTCATCCAATGAAGCTCGCGAGGATCAACAATGGTGAAATTCAGTAGAACACACATTAGCGAGAATTCTACCCTTCAGCATACGTGGTTTTGGTCTTGGTTTCCAGTATTTTTAGTGTTTATATGTGTAATTTTGTTCATTTCTATTTTTATGTGTTATATGTAGTGTTTTAGTGTTTATTTAATATTATTTAAGCTAAGCTTACATTTATATGCATATATGTTTAAAGTTGTGTTTAGATTGTTTGCCTAATTTCTCTCGAAATTATGATTTTTGTCATGTTATTACTTATCTTTGATTGCCATTATTTGTGTTTGTTTTTCTGTAAGTGTTTAAATAGCGTCATTTGAATTGTTTTAGTGTTTATTATGTTTGGTATAGGGTATAAAGAAGTTTGGAACATATCGGAAGTGCTTAGTGTTATTATTATGTTTGTTTTTCTTTAAGTGTTTAAATAGTGTCATTTGAATTGTTTCAGTGTTTATTATGTTTGGTATAGGATTTCAAGAAGTTTGGAACATATTGGAAGTGAATCAGGCGTGTAACAGGTAAAACTCACAAATCGGTGACCAGGTTATCAGGGGCCGATGAAGTACCTTAGTATAAATGGTTTATGGCTGGCGAACCATCATGGAACAACGTTCGCCGACAACAAACCTCCCTAATACAAACTCAATTTTTTTTGGATTGTTTTCAAGGGCCTTCCATGTAATTCGAACCCCAACTCTAAAAAACCGGGTATAAATACCCTCTTAAGGGTTGATTTTAAGGTTGCCTTCTTAGTTTTTCTTCCAATTTTCTCTTCCCCACCTGGGGAGGAACTCTTAGTCATTCTTCAATTCTTCTAATCTAGTTTTCATTTATAATGTGTAATATGTTCTCCAACTTTGTATGAATTCTTTTATGTTTAGTGTACTTTGTCTTTTTTGATTTTAATGCTCATTTAACTTGTCAAAATTTTCTTTTAATGCTTTCATCTACCTAACTTTCTATTTAATGCTTTCTTACTTGTTTGGCTATTTTCTTGCCTTGTTCACTTTAATTGCTTTCCAATGCATTTATTTGATTTTTTGTAGTTAAATGTGTTAGTTTAACATGGGTGAGTTAGGGTGTTGTAAAGATAATTCCATATAGACAGTGGTCAATAAGTTGATTAAGTGGTAAATGGACTAATTGGACAATCTTCATGGGATTAAGAGTTCAGTAGGAATATCCAAGATCTCACTACTTTCTTAGTTAGTTTGGGTTAATAGGGGGATATAAGAATTGAACCTCTATTATAGACCTAAATTAGTATTGAACTAGGGTTAAAATTTAATCTTTGCGAATTAATTCACCTAGTTGGTTGTTAGAATTTCATGAGTAATAATCAAGTTTGGTTACTTTAGATAGTAGGAAGGATCCATATTTATGTTAATAAATTGATAGACCTAATTACACGAAAGATCAGGAATAAGTTATAACTAGGAATTAACCTCTAATTTGGCTTGTACTGTCACTTGATTGACTAATTAAGAAAGTGGCTAGTATAAATCCTAATTCCCCTTTCTTCTCATTTTTAGTTGCTAACCTAGTTTCAGTTAAATTCCTTTTTAAAAACTCTTCAAATATCATTCTAACCAAATACTCGACAATTGAAAACCAATCCTTGTGGGACGATCCCTATTTACGCTTTACTATTTTGCGACCCGTAAACTTGCAATGCGTGTAAGTGTTTAGTAGTCAAAGATAGTTGTAATAGGAATTTGGCATGTAACAATAACTGTCTTTTTTTACCCTACATTTACTGCTTGAACAAAAAGAGTTCTACTATCATTATTTAAATTAACCACAATCTCTCTCACCAATTTATTTTGACGGGTTTAATTAAAACTATCGAAAGTTTTCAACTCTGACTTCCATAGCTATGAATCCTCCTTTATCTACCAATTTCGACCTTAGTCAACTGCACCCAACTACATAGATACCATCTTCACTAAAAAAATAAACAATTAAATGTCCCTAAATTGCAAGCCAATTCTCACAGTGTCTATGGTTTAGATTTGAGGAGCAAAGGCAAAATTACTTCATTTTTTTTAAAGAGAATCTAAAGTAGATATCTACCTAACCCTTAGTGACTCGAACCCATGACCTAGGTCATAGGAGAATTGTAATCTTATCATTTGAGTTACACTTCATTATCACTTATTGGTCACTCCACACCTCTTTCCACATCCATCACTACATCCACTACAAAAGGTTTTTAATTATCCTTCTCACTAAATTAGAACCTTAAACCAAGCACCACATTTTTGTATTTGGGATTTTTCAAAAATAAAATGGATAAATAGATAATTGAAAAGAGTAGTGGGAAAAGAGGAAAGAAGAGGAGTAGTAGGAGAGAGGAATAGGATTTTGGGGAGAAGAAAAGTGATGCAAATGAGAGAGGAAAAGGGACAAATGTTTGTGGCAGATAAAATCCATATAGATTTGGTAAAGGATAATTTTGTCTTTTAAGTAAAAATTGCTTTAGTAGTAAGAAAATTGCTCTGCAATATTGCCAACCCAAAAAATATGTTTTGGGTTCTAATAGGGCTAATTACACTTTACCTCCCGTTAAAATTTAGTGCCTAACATCATCTTTTGAGCACTAAAATTCTTCTGTTATTTTGACCATTCTACCCCTATTTATTCTGTTATTCTTTTTTTGGTTTATTTTCATTTCATGAATAAATTTTACACCAAGTGAAGAATTGATTCGTGACGTAAAATTTGATCTGAAGAATTTCTTGGAACTTGAATTCAACTTTTTGCCAGTCTTTTTGGCCAGGATTAGTTGAAAAAAGATAACATAATTTGATTGGTATTATTTTTTGAGCATTAAAGTCACTGAATTGACAGTGCAATAGTGTTGACTAAAATCTAAATGTTTACATTATATTATATATATATATATATATATATGTATATGTATATATATATTATATATATATGTTATATATATATATAAATTTTTACAGTGTCGACTAAAATTTAAATTAGATTGGTATTATTTTTTAGCATTAAAGTCACTAAATTGACAGTCTAACGGTGTCGACTATAATCTAAAATCTAAAATCTAAATTAGATTGGTATTATTTTTAGCATTAAAGTCACTGAATTGACAATCTAGTGTCTAGTGTCTACTATAATATAAAATTTTACATTATATATATATATATGGCTTTAGACATTTAAATTAATTTTTATTCTTTATATAATGTCTCTTAAAATAATTTGAGTCATTGCAAGAAGAAAGAAAAGAAAGTGTATTATTTTAATAAAGAGCATTATTTTTGTTGTGGTAGTGTTTAGTAGTGCGATGAAGAGTAATATAGGTAAATACAGTATACATTAGGGATAGAATGTCAAAAAAATAATTTGGTATAACAGAAATTAATTGCTAAAAAATATAACTTTATAAACTAAATTGTTAGAGATGCTAAAGTTTAAAGGGGTAAAGTGTAATTAATGCATGGGTTTATTTGTTCATTTAATCAGAATTTGAAACTTTTTATAGTTGAATATTAGTCAAAAAACTTCAGCGTTAAAAAAATAACGTTACAGACTAAAGTGATACTGAGCATAAAGTTTAAAGGGAAAAGTGTAATTAATGATGGGTATATTTATCCATTTAATCAAAATTTCAAACGTCATTATAGTTGACAACTAGTCAAAGGACTTTATTGTTCAACAAATAACGTTAGAGACAATATATAGTGATAGTAATGCCACTATTACTAATTTTTTAAGGGTTTAAATTGTAATTAACCCTGCTAAAAGTTTTAGAAAGTAGATACACTATTCACACATCTTGAAAGGCCTAGTATTCTCTATCTACTAAAATCGCATTATGTAAAGGAATGTAATTAAGCAAAGTAGCAAAAATACAGCTTTACTTTGCTCAAGGTTGAACAATTAATTAGAATTCGAACTTGAACTCAAAAAAAGTGTTTGAGCTCAAACTATCCCAAAAGTATAAAAATAAAAAAAAAAATTCGAGCAACAATGCAAATTTTTGGAGGAGATAAGGTGCAATTTGTCTTTATCTCTTCTATCTCTCTCTCTCTCTCTCTCTCTATATATATATATATATATATATATATATGAAATCAGTTTGTCAAGCATTATTGACACGAGCTAGATCAAATTGAACTTTTGACCAACCTTGCACAACTTGGTTTGTTATTACCGTTGTTCACTACAGGAAAATGAGGCTTTAGTGACGAAAAGCATAGTGACGACCTTATTTTAACAAAATCTCGTCAATAAAGGGTGTTATTAGTGACGACTTTCGACTTGATCACTGCAAAAAGCAAGGATTTGCCTTTTTAGTAACGAAATACAAAAAGTCATCAATAAATCGCCACTATATTGTTACTAAAGATTATGTGGGAAAGTTGCGCCAAAATATCTAGGATTTAGTGTGATATTTTTGTTGAAACCCAGTTGTGATAATCATATTTTGATGATGACCAAATTATTCTAACAGTTTGAAAACAAGTGTACAGATAAACAGGAAGGTTCAGACATAAATGATCGTCCTAACACAATCAAGAAAACAACCAGAAGACAATTCGAACGATGATCACTGTCCAAAAGGAAGACAGTTCAGACGATGATAATCGTCCAACACAGAGAACTTGAAGTTGCCTCGGACGAAGAATAACGTCTGATCAATATTCTAGAAGACATTAACATCGATCGGACTCAAGTTCGGACGCAGCCTTGGACGTCTGAACGAAGGAAGACAAACACCCTAACTAGAGAACGAAAGCATCATCGGACTCAAAAGCTATGCATTGGATATCCGAACGGTCCAACGGGTAGTTCGTTCGGACGCAACTTACTGCATCAATAGTCCGAAAGATCTAACGGTTAGTTCTCCAGTAAACAGAAAAAAGCCGTTAGAGGATTATTAGAGGCAGTTTTTTGGATATCTTTAAATACCCCTAAGTCTATAAATGCCAAAATAGAGAGTAGAATTATTGCATTCAATACAAACACTTGTAAGAGCTATTTGGGAAGAAATAGGCTAAAATATTGTGTGTTGTATTGGTTTGGGTAGTGTAGTTCTCTTGGCTCAACTAGAGGAAATTAGTGTGAGCAAGAGTAGACCAGTGAGTGATCTTCAATTGAAAGAGTGGAGCGATAACAAGTGTACAAAAATGAGATTGTATTGTAAAACCCTTTGGCTCAACTAGAGGGACTTAGTTGGTGCAAGGGTGAGCCTACTTTGTGTACAAGAAGGTTATTGCCTCACCTTCTGAGATGATGTTGAAGAGGCACTACTAGTGGATATACTCCAAACTTGAGAAGTTTGGGAGTTTGGTTTGATACTCTCTATTTCAATCATCTTATATTTGTTCTTTGACCTTCAATTATTGAATATCTTTTGTATTCATTTGTGCTTAAGTGTTTATTTGTTGCATAAAGTTTGCATTTCTCATTAAGCACATTAAAAGGTTTATTTTTTGAAACAACCTAATTCACCCCCTCTTAGGTTGCTCTTTCGGGCCAACAATTTTGTTGTCATTAATATTTTCAGTATTAGTGACGATGTTTTGTCGTCACTAATATTTTAAGTGTATTCTAGGATTCAGTAAGGATTATCTTTCGTCATTAATATTTTTAGTATTAGTTATTGGATTTAATCGTCAATATTGACTTTACATATAGAAAGTAAATGTTTGAAGATTTTTCTATGTAGGTTCAGCTGTATTGTGTTGAAAAAGTTATCTAGTTTTTGTAATTATTTTTTTAGATATTAATTTTGGATCGGTAAAAGATAATCCTACAGGAATGAAAAAATTTAGATGTGTTATTTTAAATGAAAATAATAAAATAAATATTGAGTTAAAGAAAAATAAAAAATTTATATTGTTTATGATATATATTTTTAAGTTACATATTTGTAAAAATTTATAAACATTATTAATGTAAATTCTAATCCAACATTTGTAGTTGAAGGGGAAAAAAATTTGCCTTTCCCCTAAATATGATGGCCCTATTAAATAAATTAAAGATTAAAAAAATTAATTAATATTTTGTAATAATTAGTATGATGGCCCAAATGATGTGGAAAATATTAATTGGACTACCTTATTGGATGCTTATCTAACAAGGAAATTAATTCTAATTCGAAAACCCAACTATATATAAAAAAGGGCCAAACAATTTGTTGCCACATAATAGGCCAATTTAGTAGCCTATGCATGTATGAGACAAATAGGCCATTTAGATGGTTTGTGTTTGTATGTTGTAGTCCAAGTGGGTTGATAACAAACTAGATAACATATTAAAGATACATATATTGACCCACTAGATAACAAATTAGGATACATGATGTAACTAATTGGGCTTGGTACTTGGTAGCCCAATCAGAAGTCTATAGATATTATTATCTTCAAGTGGTTTCCATATAAGCTTAATTTGATGCTTTATAAATTTATAATGTGATACTTACGTTTAATCAGTTTTCTTTGACTCTCTAGTATTCTAGTTTTACCCTAAAAATTTAAATAATGCCTGATATTTATTTCTCATGAAATGTAGTATAAATTATACTAATGTTAGAATGATTTTCATAATTCTTTTGGTTTTGTTAATTAATTTTTAAGTAAATCATTATTGAAAAATATGTTCTAATTTGAGTCATAAATATTAATTTAAAATAATTACAAGTTCGCAGTTTAATCTAAAAATAACGTGTTCTTTTTTACTTGTTAATTTGAGACTTTTTAAGAAAGATAAAAATAAGTATTTTATTCCTTAATTTCACATAAACAAACTTCTACATATACAGTGATTTACCAACAAAGTTTTAGTGCTTCATTAACAATTAGTACTATCATTATTATAATATTTTTATTTTATTAACTCACAAACACATATTTTTATTAAACAATAAGTATTCAATTGACTTATAACTACTTCTTCATTATTTTTGCAAGTATTTAGTACAATAAACTTAATATTTTTGTTTTATTAACTCACAAATTGAATGATGCACGCTGGCATCTTTTACTGCAGATGCAATGAAGACCATTATCGATACAGCTGCGAAAAATACTAAGAGCATCTGTGTTGCCCTACAGTATATTGCCACTACAAAGGGGGTAATGCCCCAAACGGTGGTTTCAGGGGGTAATGCCCCCGAAAAGCTAAAATAATATAGTTCTGTATGTGTGGAAATTTCAAAAATTTTGAGGGTAAAAGAGATAAAATACAAGTTTTGTACAAATAAAGTGCCAAGCAATAGATAATTCCCGTTACTACTATTATTTTATTAAAAGAATAAAAAATTGCTAAATTGAAAGAATATACACACAGAAACCCTTGATCTAACCTAATTCTCGCCACATCGCCTCATCTTTGGGTCCTCCACCTCCCTCTCGCCCACCTTCTCCTTCATCGTTTCTCTCCCTACCTATCTCCTCCATTCTCCCCTACCATTTCGCTAATTCCCTCTTCCCCACCTTTTTCTTTCCCGTTTCCTTCCTTCTCCTCAAGCCTCAATACCTTACCCCTTTTCTTTGCCAAAAAAAACCCTTTCTTCCATTTTGCCTATCGCCAGCCTCTCGTCTATCTCATTTCCCTCCACCACCATCATCACCTTCAACCACCTTCCACCACCATCCACCTCCGTCCTCTTCCCACCCCATTCGTCTTCATTGTTTCCTTTCTCCCCCCTCAAGCCTCCACTACCGATTCACACCACCCCTTCAAGCCGGCGCCACAGTTTCGAAGCACCATTTCAAGGTATAACATTCTTGGATTTCTATTAATTTCAAGTTTCACACCAACCCTTCTTCCCCAAAACACTTTGTTTCAATATTGTTTGCACACAATTTTTTTTTCTAGAAATTAACGTTTTGCTTTTGTATTGAGCCATGTAACCAAAAAAGAAAAAGAAATAATGGAGATATGTATTCTATATGTGGCCATTTCTGGAAGTTTATATTTTTAATCTAATTTTGATAAATTTTTGAACTTATTATTAATTTATTTTGGCTTACTTTTACATAGATCTATCAGATTTGGATGAAAATAAGAATTAATTAGCTTTTTTTTTTTTTTAAAAAAAATATATTGTAAGTGGTTGAAATTTGTATTAGTATTATATTTCACGAGAGTAAATAACAGGTGAAAGAAGAATTCTAAGAGAAAATTGAGGCCTTCCAAGATGGTTGCCTTTTTTTTTTCCTCATATTTCTGATATTATACCCGAAATTTGGTGTAGTTTTGGTTTTACTTTTACTGTTCTATCTAAGTGCTTAAATAAATTAATTTGTATAGCATAGCATTTGGATGTGGTTTATGTGGTCATTTATTGGAAATTAATACACATCTGAATTTGTAGAAGTTCAATGTAAAGCAATGAAATTTGATATTCAATTTGTTCTTACATGATTTTGCCCTGATCCTCATTAAGTATTATCGTGATCCATGTTTTAAGTATTAACTTTGCTGAAATTGACTTTTTGAGTGTTAATGTCTTGTTGATTATTTTTTAAAACTTAGTTGGCATGTTGAAAAGCTTATGATATTTGCTTTTAGAGTGATACTTTCAAATTGAGGTGTTGAATCATACATGTTAAACATAGGAGTTATGTTGTGTCTATTTCATGTAAATAGACATTGTCAATTGTTGTTGAACTTATGCCCAGTTTTAGTAGTTGTCTATCAAATTATTGTAAGTTTGACCCAAGATGCTTAAATGTTCTCTACATCTAGGATTCTTATATTTGTTTCTTGTTTTGTTCTTTCGGGTAAAAAAGTTTTGTCCCATTTTTGGTCTTTTTACTGCTAAATTGAGGATAAGTTTTCCTTCAAATATTTGTCATTTGAATGAGTAATATGACATACGAATTAGCTTAAAGAAAGAATATGAATGTTATGTTAAAGGTTGGGAGGAGAAATGTCTTTCACTTTAAGAGCAAAGGAGTCTACGTTTGTCTTCATCTTGAAGTGGTTTTGCAATTAAACAACTTGTTACATATTATTTTCACAGTTGCTTGTTAACATACATTAGCTCATTTGAAAATATCAAATATCTAAGAAAGTCAAATTGCAAACATTTTACATCTACTTAAGTCAATGGACATTTATATCTAAAATTTATTTTCCCGCGCAACGCACCGTCATATCAACTAGTACTAGACTAAATGGTGAAACCATTTGCCAACTTTCTTGGTTGCTCGTCATCTTTCTTGGTAAATTGAGTTTAATACTTTTATTCAGAGAAGGTTTTACCTTATAGGTTTCTTCTTTTAGATTACTGGAAAGCTTTACTGTAATCATATTTTAGAATTTTTTTTTCATCAATTTATGATTTGTATTGGTAAAAATACCAATATACAGATACATGATAACCATTATTGGAGGAACTCTTCGTGGCTGCTAGAGCTCATCAATCTGTGACAAGTAGCTTCTTCACAAAATAACATTGTAAGTGCTATTTATTACCTTTCTAGTTATACATAAGATTGATGATGGGAATTTAGTTATGTTTTTTTTGTGTTATATTATGAAGATTTCCATGGAAATATGTAAACATGTTTTAGTGATGATTTTCCATCAATATGTGAAAGTGCCATTTTTTGTCTTTATTGGTTATTGAATGTTTGACTTCTATAATTTTGAAGTTATTGAACTTATATAAAAATTGTTTTTGTTTCAAAAGACTAGTAAGAAGGCCGACCACATAGGGGGAGTGAATCGAAAACTTAGCTTTTCGGAGCAGACCAATCTTCCACACAAGTGTTGGAATGAAATTAAGTTTTTTTCTAACTAGTTTAGTGGCTGATATTGCATACTTAGTGGTTGATTTTAAGTGAGTTATCTAACTTTTAAGAAAATCAGCCCATGTCATATTTAGGATATGGACAAGAGTTGGATGACAATTGGCAACAGGAGGGACGAGCGATATGCATTGGGTGTTGAGGGGTTTTTAAAATTTGCATATTCTAATAAAAATGAGTCCACTAAAATTTCATGTCTTTGCAAATCTTGCAATAACTTCCGTGATCAATCAAAATGAATTGTGGAGCATCATGTGGTGGTGCATGGGATTAGTAAAGATTATGTTACATGAGTATATCATGGTGAGTCATATCAAGATTATTCAGATGAGGAACATATATTGCATGAAGGGTTCCATGATGAAGATGAGGATGATGACCTAAATGACATGTTAAATGACCTTTCTTGTGCCAATTATGGAAAGTTTGGCAGGATATTGGTAGTTCTTCAAGCGATCCGTATTGCAAAGCAAATGCATATGTAAGATTGTTAGATGATGCTAAACAAAACCTTTACCTAAGGTGCAAGTCATTCTCTAAATTATCATTCATCTCTCTCCACTTCACCTACAAGACCATGAGTGGTTGGACTATCGAATCTTTTGATGATTTGCTTGAAATTTTCATAAAAGCTCTTTCAAATAGTGCTTCTGTGCCTAAATCTTTCTATGAATGCAAAAAAGATCATTCGAGATTTAGGGTTCAAATATGAAAAAATTCATGCATGTGTGAATGATTGTGTTCTCTTTCGTAAAGAATATGCATCAAATACCACTTGCCCTAATGATAAATGCAAAGAGCTACGTTTTAAGGAAGAAGGTCACAAGGTGCCTAGAAAAGTTCTTCGCTATTTTTCTCTAAAACCAAGATTGCAGAGATTGTTTTCCAATGATGAGGTAGCGAATGATATGAAATGGCATAAAGAGAAGCGTGTTGATGATAATAACATCATGAGGCATCCAACTGACAGTGAAGAGTGGAAATATTTTAACAAAGTTCATCCTTTCTTTGCTCATGACCCAAGAAGTGTTAGGTTAGGCCTTACAACTGATGGATTCAACCCATTTGTTAATCTTGGCAATTCTTATAGTATATGGCCTGTTTTTGTTGTCCCTTACAACCTACCCCCTTGGAAATGCATGAGAGATCCTTTTATCATTATGTCAATATTAATTTTGGGACCTAAATCACCAGGAAAGTATATATATGTGTATCTTCAACCCTTAATTGATGAATTGAATGAGTTATGGGAAGGTGTAGAGACTTATGATGCATACAAAGGAGAAAAATTCAAGTTTTGGGCTGCACTTTTATGGACTATAAATAACTTTCCAACTTATGCAATGTTATCTGGGTGGAGCACTAAAGGACATTTTGCATGCCCTGTTTGCATGAATGATACATGTTTTGAATACTTATCTTTTAGTAGGAAATTATGTTACATGGGGCATCGTAAATTTCTACCCTCTAACCATCAGTAGAGAAAGGATAAGAAAATTTTCAATGGCAAAATAGAAATTTGGGGGCCTGTTATGCCTAAATCTGTATATGAAATTTTAAATGAGGTTCAAATGTTGAATGAATATGCCATGAACTCTTCCGGTAAATCTTTCGAACAAGTGCGCATCTAAGAAATAGAAAGCCCACTGTCAATGGATTACATTGGACCAACAAAAATGTGTTCTTCGATCTTCTTTATTGGGTAGACCTTAAATTATGGCACAACCTGGACATCATGCATGTTGTAAAAAATGTTACTGAGAGCTTATTAGCTACCCTAATGGATATTAATGGAAAGTCCAAGGACACATGGAAGTCACGTAAAGATTTAATGTAATTGAATTTGAAAAATGAGTTGCACTTGAAACCAAATGAAGATTCTTTCACCATGCCGATTGCTTGTTACCATCTAACCAAGGAGGAAAAGAGGAAGGTGCTTCAATTCATGACATAAATTAAGTTCTCTGATGGTTTTGCTTCAAATGTCTCTCGTTGTATAAAAGGGAAGAGTTTCAATTCTCTGGAATGAAAAGTCATGATTTTCATATTTTCATATGGCGGATTCTCCCAATAACAATTAGAGGACGCCCATGTCTTTTGACGAAAGAAGTCCGACAAGTTTTATTTGAGCTTAGTAAATTCTTCAAGCAGTTATGTTCAAAAACTTCTTTTCTAGAGGAAGAGGAGAAGAACATTGCTCTCATTTTGTGCATGTTGAAACGAATTTTTTCACCTTCCTTGTTTGACATAATGATACATCTTGTGATTCACTTACCATATGAATCAAAAAATTGCCGATCCATCGCAATACCATTGGATGTTTCCATTCGAGAGGTAACTGATGACATATTAGTTTTATATGTGCTTTTCACACAAAATATGCAATTAAAAACTAAACATTTTAAGTATGTATAGGAAATGGGGACATTGAAAGGATATGTCCATAATAAAGCATGCCCAGAAGGTTGTATTGTTGAGCAGTATATAGACAATGAGAGCCTGTCTTTTTATAGTATGTACTTATATGATGTTGGCACGATTTTCAATAGAGTTGACTACAATAATGAATTGACAGAAGCATCAGGTGTAATATCTATTTTTTCTGGAAGGGTCGTTCATTTGGTGGACCTAAAGTAGGTGTTTTAAAATCACTTGAACTAGAGATGCTTCATACATTTGTACTGAAAATTGTGATAAATTAGAAGAACTCATGCAATAAGTTTTTTTTTTTTTTTTCTAATCTATTTAAAACATTATGCACTTAAGAAAATATACCTTCTTTAATTACAAAATTTAAAATTTATAAATTACTCATTAATTTGTTGTTCTACTATATGTAAGTTTTGTCTTGTCCTGAAACCTGTAAGGATAAAATAAGATCTTTGGCATTGGGACCAGATAATAGAGTTAGTTGGTACACTGGTTGCATGGTAAATGGCTACCGATTTCATATAACGAGTAGGGAAAAGGGTAGAAAAACTCAAAATAGCAGGGTTGTGGTGAAGGGAGAGCATGGAAATAACATTGTTGATTTTTTGGGATATTGGAGGATATTATTGAAGTTGAATACTTAGTAGGAAAGAAACAGGTATTGACATTTAAATGTAAATGGTGGAGAACTGGGGATAGGAATGGATTACATATTGATAAAGAAAGGGATATTTGTAGTGTTAATTTTTCTAGAACATGGTACAATGGTCAACCTTATATTCTAGCGGACCAAGTTCACTTTTTTATTTGAATGATCTTAGGTTAGGCAGAAATTGGCATGTTGTACAAAGGTTTAGTCCTCGTAACTCGTATGATGTTTCACAATGGCTAGACGAAGGGCCAGATGAAGAAGTTTATCAAGAAGAAGAACCAAGTATAGGCCTAGTCGTTGATTTGAACTTTGACATGCCATCTCTTGCAAGGGGCACTTTGTCTTTGCAGATGTTGCCCTCTAATTCAGTTCACACCAATGCAACGAAGGGTTCGTCAAAGGTGTCTCCAGTTTATGATGATGATGACATTGATAAAAATTAATCAATCTCTAACGATGAAAATGAGGACTTGTGGCCTAATGACTAGTGTTTTGCAAATAGGTGCTTTGCATTTTTTTGGAATTTTCTGGTTGTTTGGCATCTAGCATACTAGTTTATTTGCAACATCTTAATTTGTATACTTAAGTTGTCATCAATTTTTTTTTTACTATATTGTTTCATCTTTTGTTCTTTTCTATTAGTATTTACAACTAACTTCCCAATATTGATGTTTTGACCCGTTGTTACTTATTGCAGATGGGTGGACCTGAAAGAAAAGGACTAAGCAAGAAAGCAACATTTCCAAATGCCGGATCCTACAGAAGTGAATAGTGAGGTAGGTTCAAGTGCTGCTCGATCTCCATTAAGTAAAAGTAAGGTTGATCCACGTCCGATGAAAAGTCCAATTATGCAATCTTCTCCCAGATGAAGTGCACGCCTTACACCTAACAAGGTCACCACTACTTTCTATCTTAGGGATGAATTAGGAAATGAAACAGAGAAGCCAGCTTCACAAAGAAATGTAGGCAAAAGTTCTAGAATAAGATCTCTAAATTTGACAGCCCAGATACATTGTGGTGAGTAGCCCCTCATACCTACAGTTGGGCAGCACAACCACATTACCATGAAAATGATGAAGAAGATGGGCACAACCACTATGATGAAGAAGATGAGTACAACCACCATGAGAATAATGAAGAAGATGTGGATGAGCAAACATCTCCTTCATCTATACTCAACTACTTTAATTATATCTAATTTTTCTTTTTCTTTTTTGGTTTGGGTTGCAATTTTCCTTTCATCAAGTATGAGTGCATTTTTTTTTTTGATTTCCCTGTTCCTATTTTTACTTAAAATAAGGAGTCAAGAACGCACCATACTATTATCTTGCTTTGGGCCTTGTTTTCTTTCTTTCTTAGGGTTATGAACACAGCAAGAATATTATATGGTTCAGGTACTGACTTCTCAAATTCATGAATTTTATTTCTATACAATGCAATTATTACATGGATTTCCTCTATGTCAGTCCCCTAAAGTGTTTTCCAATATTAACTATTTCTATGTCTTATAATAGATGAACATTTATATTGACAAAGAGGGTGTCCTACAAGGAATATCAAATTGGCCAACATATAAGAAGAAAAAACTCACCTTTAGTTGGGGATGATGCTCAGCATTTCATAAGTGAGAGTGGATGTATTGTTCATAAACTTGTCTCCTCGAGTAACCCAACATGGTCCAAATTGAGCTCAGAGTTGAAGGACGACATATACAACAACTGCATAGTATTGATTCTTTGATAAATAGTTCAAGTAGTATACTATATTGATCTTAATATCCAAAGAAGAATCATTTAATTTTCATGATTTTTGTAAATGTAGCAACAATATGAGGTTGGGAAAAGTCCAGAAGTAAAGAAACGTATTTAGTAGCAGCTTGCCTCTCAAATGAAGTCATTTAAACATAGGCTACATAAGCGCTTTCAGAAGTATCCATCAAAAGAGAAGGCAATGAAACATGTTCCCAAGGGCTTTGAAAATGAGGCATGGATTAAATTATGTAAGGAATTTGACTCTAAAGATTTCAAGGTAAGGTCACTAGTTTTAAATTTCTTTTATTTTCTAATTTTTTCTATGAGGAATTCATACTTTCATAGGATATAAGTATGAAGTTTGAAATTTTGAATGATAGATCATAGATTTGTGAATGATGGATCTGGAATGTCACTATGATGGATTGTTACTAGCTTGTCCATTCCTTTTTCTTAAAGAAAGAATCTTGATAACATTTTGCTGAATATGTTGGTAGAATTTTGTATTTAATTTTGAAATTCTTTGCTTGCTAAAATGGATTATTACAAAGAGCAAATAGATCAGTAAAATAAGATGGTATCAGTAAGTTGTAATTTTTGTCCCCTCGGTGAAAAACAGTAATACGCCCTGAGGAATTCCTACCAGTAGACTTAACTTGTAACATGAGCTCTAGTACCGAGTCAAATTATGGTGTTTGGTAATCAAGTTATTCTCCTCATGTCGTTATATTTTATATGAGATTGTTTTGCTTGATTAATAAGTTAGCTTAATATTGTATATAGTGGTAGAAAGAGCAAGTTCTTGTGCTTAAAAGTCATAAACTTTGAACTAGTTTTTTAACTAGTCAGTAGAATCAAGTATGACTAAGATTTCTATTTGTGTAAAGTTATTTAGACACAGAAAAGAGATTTTAATCCTAATCAAGGCATAAACTTTAAATAGATCTTGAAATGATTCTACTACAAAAAAAAAAAAAAAAAAGTTCTCTAGTTTTAAGTTATGACTATGTTGCTAAGCTCTTTGACACAATTCTATTTGTATATGACCTTTCAAATCTTTTTTTTTAAGTATCAAAGTGCAAGAAATCAAAAAAAGCGTGAAGGATGTCGAACTCCAACTACTGTTGGGACAAAGTTAATTGCAAGGATGATTGATGAAAAGGTATACACAGTTTGATTTACTTTACGTGAAATCTTCTTTCGTATGTTTTTTGCCTTAACAAATATGTATTGAAATTGTCACAAAGGAAGGTTGAAGGCCAAGATGTTTCTGCCATTGATGCTTATAGGATGGCTCATTTCTCGAAGAAGAAGCGTAAGATGGTTAATGATAAGGCTGATGAAATACCATGGTGAGTATTTAGAGTTATTATTACATGATTAATTGCTATTGTCGAACATGTTAAGACTCATACCAAAGTATTTCTTTCACTATAGGAAAAATTGGAAAGTTTGCAGTCTATGACAAGATTAACACCAAATGAAATTTGTTTGCAAGAGCTTAAGTGCATACCTGGACATGTGCGGGATCGATCAGCACCAAAGGGGCAGTTTCTTGCCTTTGAAAAGTATTGCACTGAAGTTGAAAAAGAGAGACAAAGAGCAAATGAAACTGAAAAACGTGCTACAGCTTTGGTCTAGCAAGTCAATGCTCAACAAGAATTGATCAAAGAGCTCAAAGACCAACAAATGGCTACCCATGCGAAGATGGATTCACTTCTTGAGAAAGTTGGTCTATTAGTTGCGATGTAGTCCGAAAAAAATGTAAGTTATCATCCATTTAGCTTTTACATTTTTTGAATTGTGTATGGATTGTTGTCGTCAATTATATGTGATCTTCCACCAAAATAAGAATTCACAATAATTGTTACACATAATTGAACATATTCTGAAAATATTATGGTGCCAAACTTTCATTCATTAACGAAACATTAAAGGAGATAAGTTGTTGTGATGGCTGTCTACATTATTAACATATTCAACAAATGTTTATTGAATTTGGTATTTGTTTAATAAGTCCAGTTGTCATACTTGAATCTACCTAATAAATTTTTTAATTAACGTATTTTCTTTTTCCCTTGTGATTCATCTTGCAGTGAAGCTCACCGACAAGCAAGTTTATTTGGGAAGAAGTATAAATTTTTTTCTTGCCCATGCTTTTGATTTTGCAGGCCTTGTTTGGCTCTTATGTATTGCTGAATTTATGCTAGTTATATTTGAAGACATGGATATTGTAATCTAGTAGGTGTTGAAATTTATAAATACTTAACTATTATAGTTATTTGGTACTCTTTTGTGTCATTATGCTGTTGGACTATGATTATGACAATGAAATCCTATTTTGCAGGTTCTAAGTTTATTGTTTTATAATTGGATTTTAGTAAAATGCCAATGTGATTTTTGGTTTTCGCATTGTTAGTAATTAAATTTCCAAGAAAAATTGCTTACAAGTCTGAACACCTTGTGACCAACTCGACTTGTCACAAAAAAGTTTCAAAGGTCATCACTAAATATGTTCATCAAACACATATTTAGTTACTACTTTTCGTCATCGCTAAATGTATTGACCGAACACATATTTAGTCACTTCTCTCCTATTGTCACAAATGTCGTCTCTAATTACATTAACCGAATGCATATTTAGTGACTCCACCGTAGTCACAAGTCGTCTCAAAATGTCGTCACTAAATGTGTTGACTGAGTACATACTTAGTGACGTCTTCGTCTGTCGTCACAAAATACAACATTTAGTGATAACGTGCCATATTTAGTTCCCTCTTGTAACGAATCTTAGTCATCACTAAAAATACCCATTTAGTGACTACTTTGATTTGTCGTCACTATAAGGCTTTAGCATCGAGTCTAATTAGCCACACACAGTGACGAACTGAAACGTCGTCACTAAAGTATTTTAGTGACGACTTCTTAACTTTTTGTGACGACTTGACGTGGTAACTAAAACTCTATTTTCTTGTAGTGGTTTATGTCTCACTAAATAGTTCAATTATTCACCATGAAACATATATTGATGTATACACCATTTGCATATTTAGAAATTGGATGCCTTTCTGTTGTTTAAAAGAAATGCATGATGCATTGAAATATAGTACTAGTAAAATTAATTTAATTCATTGTTCAAGCAAGTAACTTTGGGCAATATTGCATGCCCTTTGATGCAAGGAGGCCTGGAATATGTTAGTAATATTGACATATTATTCATTAAATTGGAAGACAAAATACTTATTAAGAATGTTTGTCGATGTTTTTAGGGGAATGATTCAGTCGGGTCTCAAATGTTAATTTTTTTAACAAAGTGAAACTATATCGAGAAAGTGTCAAAATGCAATGGGAGTAATAAATATGAATTGGTTTTTTACCCGTTAGAATTGTGTGTTAATTAGTGCCTTTAGGGCGCTGGTTAGACAAATCCTATTATAAATTATAAGCACAAGAGATAATTCAATGATATTAAACGACAATTAAGAAGTCCTATATATAATCTTTATATTAGGGGGTTATCAGTAAACATTTAATAGTAAAACATGATCGAACTAGTCGATTTGAGCGGTTCAATCAAGAAGTGGTTAATAGTTGGATCCAATTGACTATAAAGTCAAGATTCACTTAAAAAAGGACAAATCCATTCAAAATCAGTAAACCAATCGACTAAGACCGAATTGACTGGATCCAATTTCCTTTATTATAGTAATTTCTTTTATTTTTTGATGTATCTTTTTTTAATTATTCTGTGATATATTTTGGTGGACAAGACATGTATAAATTCAAGTTCATAGCATAATATTACACATAAAATATTAGTATTTTTGGAAATTTTCATTATCTTTAAATATTTAGAAGAAATATTATTTATTTTTTAAAAATAACATAAAACACTTGGTAGACTTGATCAATATCCGTGAGGATGGGAGAAAATTCTAAAAATATGCCAATTTTCTAACTTTGTTCTATTTGGGTGCTTATTTGAAATTGCTGTTCCGAAGGAGTGGAACTCGCATTCTCCGAATGCGAGTTCCAGAAATTTTTTTTTTTAAAAAAAAAAAAAAAAAAAATTTATTTGACTGACCTCGCATTCAGGGAATGCGAGGTCAGTCAAATTGACCTCGCATTCGTCGAATGCGAGGTCTATTTTACTGACCTCGCAAATTTTTTTTTTTGTTTTTTTTGTTTTTAGGGTTTAGGTTTTTTTTTTTTTTAAGCAAAAAATTCCATTGTAATGAATTTATGTTTTTTTTTTTTGGTTATAGCTAATTTGACTATATATATATATATTGTCTTATACACATCTAGATGTGTATAAGATGTATATTGCTCCTGTCCTCGTACACTATTACATGTATATCAAAAATACATTTCGGAAATTAATAAATTACGAACGGAAATTACACCACTATTAAAAAAATAGAAAAATGAAGGATTTGACTGTAAGATAAAATCATTTAAATAGTAAATCGTAAATTATAAACTATAACAATTATAAGTGATTTCATTGTCATAATAAATAGTAAAACATTATATTTAAATCATAAACTATAAAAGTAACGAAATAGTACGCGAATGAAATGTGTAAACCCGTTAATTTATTAATTTATCGTATTTTTGAAATAGATGGTGGTGGGGAGGAGGAGGAGGAGGAGGACGGAGGAGGGCGAGGAGGAGGAAGGAGGAGGCGGTGGAATTTGGGGAATTGGGGGAGTTATCTTCTGCGAGGCGAAGTGCCTCGCAGAAGATAAGTAGTGTGACCTCGCATTCGAGGAATGCGAGGTCGGTCAACCTAAAATTTTTAATTTTTAATATATATATATTTTTTTTTAAAAAAATTATTTGGAACTCGCATTCAGAGAATGCGAGTTCCACCCCTTTGGAAACCAACTTTCATATAGGCATAGATATAGAACACTTTTCAAGTCTCAGTGGCATAGATATAGAAATTTTTCTGAGGATGGCAACTTGAGAACCAGCAAGACCAGCCAACTCGAGAACTCATTAGCATCATATTTTATTTGCTAAGCTGTACATAAATCTAGGTTAATGAAGGCAACATTTTGTTAAAATAACATATTTATCAATCCCTTTCCTATAAATTCTCACACATCTTTTAAAGAGACAAAATAAGATGGTTTAATGTCTTATACGAAAGAAAAGTAATGAGCAAACTGGGAAGTGATTAAACTTTTTGAGCACATGAGACATTTATAATGTAGTAAACTCTTATAAGTTTAGTATTTTATTGTTCACAAAATTGTGCTTTCCCTTTCAGGGAGAGTTGTACATTTGATCTCCAATCAACTACACATGATTTTATATGAAAAAGAAGTCGATGCTTGTGGGTGGAGCACACAATTAAAAAGAAAACAAGAGAAAAGGGAAAAAAAACTAATATTCTTGATCGTCCATGTGCTTGTGGAATTTAGAGAAGAAGATTGAGCAGGATTGGCACACACTGGAGGGTTTTGCTTGCCAACTAGGGTAGGACGCACATTAGCACAATTAGTTAGATATTCCTAGATGATTGCCATTGTATGCCAAGTCAATGTCACCAATCACCACGCCGTTGCACGGAATACTCTTACTGCATACAAGGTTGACAGCAACCGGTGTTGCTGAAGTGCCGGTAATATTTTTGAAGCTGACATTACTGATCTTTACTTTTGATGGAGACTGTGAAAAAAAAGAGGAGAAAGATAAACTTGAAAATGAACTAAAGACATTAACAAAATAAAAAGTAGCCAAAACAAAAAACAGCTACAGGATTTTCTTTTTCTCTCACACCTTGTTCCAATTCCTATTATATATTATACTACCAAATGAATTGTCAAGATTTTGTGGAATAATTTTAGTGAAGTAAGTAATTTTGACAATTCATTTGATATTGTGACAGTGGATGAAATAGAATGTGAGACAGGAGATCGATAGCAAAAAAAAGGAAAAAAAAAAAAGTTAGTATTTAATGCAACTAGCATTATTTATGCATGCTTATTATGACTTACGTCGAGTTTGCATTGGTTGTTTGGGCAATACTCTTGGTCGATGAGAACAGGATTGCTGACATTTTGCATGATAATACCTTCAAAATGCATATCGGAGACATCTCCAGCGGCGGCAGCTGGCCAACTTTTTACTCTTACACCATTCAACGTATTGCTAATGGTGCAATCGCTGACAAAGATTCCGGCAACAGGTAGTTCGTTTTCGTACTTTCCAAGACTTCCTACACTGATTCCATGGCCAGGTCCACAAGTTACTTTGGTTATGTTAACTTGTTTGACACCATCACCAATTGAGATGCAATCGTCCCCAGTTCCTATGTTTGAATCTGTGATAATTATACCGGTGGAATGCCCAAGGTGGATACCATCTGTGTTAGGACTATCTCCTGGTGCGGTGATTGTAAAGTGCGAAAACGTAAAATTAGTGCAACCCATAAGATAAACGTTCACGTGAAATAGTTTGCTATTTAAAGAAGTTACATCGCGGACAATTGTGTTGTTGACGTTATTGAAGCTCAAATTCTGCAGTTTCAAGTCACAAAAAAGAAACAAAGATTACTAATTTCTGTATAAAAGTATTGTTTGTATCATGTAAAAGCTCACATTTAAACACGTAAAAGCTCACATTTGGAAGTTTGCTACAATCTGATTTGACACGGCAATCGTTTTGCGTCCAAGCTTTGGCTCCTTGGCCGTCGAAGGTACCACCTCCAGAGATCGTCAATTGGTTAACATTGTTTACTGTTACCCATTCACTACCCTTAATTAGTTGGCTATGATCAACAGGAGCCTTTAGGGTGCCTTGTACTTGGATTTCAATGGGAGCATGGCAGGGACCTTCAAGTTTCACTTGCTTTAATGCAAATGTGCCTTTTGGAATCACAATTGTAGCTGGTGTTGTAGAATTACATGCTTGTTTCCAAGCATCCAATAAAGCCTATTTTTTTTAAAAAAATTAATAAAAGTGAACAAAGATAATGCATTTGCATATTAAATGATTATATATATAAAAACTCATGTATAAAGATTACTTGGCTAATGTCTGTTAAAAAAATTAATAAAAGTGAACAAAGATAATGCATTTACATATTAAATGATTATATATATAAAAACTCATGTATAAAGATTACTTGGCTAATGTCTGTATTGGCATCAGCCTTGGCACCAAATTGAGTCACATCAAGAGTTCCAGATTGGACTTGGACGCTGTTGCATGCTAGGAATAGCCATGAAGATAACAATGTGATGCAAAATATCCTTTCCATTTTTTGCTTTTCTCTAGTATTTGAATTGTATTTTTTGAAGGAATTCTAATTGTAACTCAATATACACTATGTATATTTGAGGCCATTTATAATGTTGGGGAAGAGTTCAACACCAGTTATTTTCCTACCAATATTTAAGGTAAGAATTTGAGGTTCGTAAGAAGCTCGGATGTTGTGGTTTAACTTTAATTTTGAAAGGCTGTGGTTCTACGTTAGAAGAGTTGTTTGTTTTGACTAATGTAAGGTGGCTCAACATTTCACTACTCTTCCCTCCTTCTCTCTCTATCATCTCCCTTTTCTAACTTCTCAAACAAAAAGTTGAGTAAAAAATAAAATAAATATAATATGTGAGTCAAGTATTATAACTTAAACCTCTATATTATATCATGAGGTGTTGTTGTTTTTATATTCATTGTGCTTACTTTGAAAAAGAAAAGTTACATTATACTATTAATATATATATGAAAGGTGCACCAAAACGTGAAAAGAAAAAAAAAAGAGTTAATACTTAATTACTATTGTATATGTTTCTCTATGGTTCTATATGCATTTTCCTCTCTAATCATGAGGTTTATAGCATTATTCATTTTATTAAACTATAAAAGCAAACCTATGACCTATGTCATGGATTTGAGTTATCAAGAAAATAGGTACAAATTCACTCTAAATCCTATAGTAAAATAAAACTATATAGCAAGCATATGTGACTAAGGGAAATATTTAGATAGATCTGATTTTTTATCCCACTTATAAATCTTGTGGTGTAAATTAAATGTTATGGAATCTATGACATCAGTTGATGTAAGAAAAATTTTATAAGATTTAATGTTGACGGTAAGATCTATAGGTGGAGCCAAAAACCGGATCTATATAAGTATTTTCCATGTGACTAATGTGAATTGATATACGCCTTTAAATTATCAAGAATTTGTGACAACTATCAACTCCAACTGTTGAAAGAAAATAATGATTAATTAATGATACGAATTCTCAAATAAAAAAAAATTTATCAAAACAATAATTTATTATATAGTCTGCTTTTCTATCACAATACGTACAAAGGAGGTGTACAATTCCTAGTACTTAAAAAGTTTCAATGATACAAAAAACCCTCACAAAGAAGTCCAAAATCTGAACTTATCCTCCAAATATTTCGCTCGCCTGCAATTCGAATCGAGAAATTCTTGCTTGGACCCTATGTACATCTACAACAGTGTCCATAAAACAAGCCAAAAACCGGTTCAAACAAGAATTTTCTACCGGAACTATGGAGACATCCCATTTAAAGACCTCAACACAACACCACCATCACTCCCCTACCACGCCGCAGATATACCATTTGTCCCATCCTCTTTCTTCGGTTTAAAACACTAAGGAGGTGTTTAGTTCATAATCAGGAATCGAAATCGGAATAGGAATTATAAACCCTACTATTGGTATGGGTTTATATCATTCCCCCATACTTGTTTGGTTTGAAATAGGAATGGGTTTCATTATGTTAATGAATTACTTAATTTGAAACCCATGTCACAAGTAGAGAATAAAAGTATGCATTTTCTAACACTTTCATTCCCATAGAATGATTCCCATAGTACTCAACCAAACAATATCTTTGACTATCATTAACTTTGATTCTCATTCCTCCTCTCATACCCATAAGCCAAACACCTCCTAAGTTGCTTCTCCAGTCTAAATCGTAGTTCTTGGGTACTTTTTGTAAATTACAAATTACAGATGAATATGAAAAATATATAAAATTACCTAGTCCAACAGGGTCTGTAATTTTAAACATAGCAGAGTTTGTCAGCATATTAACCGGGTCCGAAAAAAATCTAGCGAGGAAAGTGGATCAATAGGTTATTAGTTTAACCGGTGGATTCATTAATATATATTTTTATTAATATATATAATAATTTTAATGTATTAGATACAAGACATATGCTGAAAAATAATCAAAAACATATTCATCAAAAAATTTTATCTATTCTTAATGAATTAGAATTATTATTTTTTCTAAAAGTATAATAAAATGGACTAAAATGTTATGTTTAAATTTATATGGTATAATGGTGCATAACAAACTCATAGAAAATTATATATTTCGTTATTTATTAAATGGTTGTTTTATTATAATAGTCTATCGATATAAAATTATGCATATTTGTTTAGATTTCTTATGATATAATAAATGTACAAAATGTTACCAATATGAAGGTTTGAGAATATTTTATTTTTTGGTAATTTATGTTTTAAAAATACAACTTTATCTTAATATTTTTAAAATCTTTAAGTTTTATTTGAAAATAAAGTTGTTAAAATATTATGTATTTTGTACTTATATTAGATTTCATTTTTGACAGGGAAGGGAAAAAGAGAAAAGATGAAGTTACAAAGAATAATATAAATAAAAGGAAAAAAAATTAGCATCAAAGAAGCAATTAGCCTGACACCTAACGGAGATTCTCGGTTCTATCGATTTAATCTGTGAGTTGCACAAGTCCAGTTAGATTCAGTCTTTTTTCGGTCAAATTAAAAATTCAATCCGGTCAAATAATCGGTTTATCAGATTGACAAATTAAATTATTGTATCGGGTAAGTTTAATAACTATGTAGCTACTACTATTTTTCTTAAAGGGCAAGCATACTGATTTTAGCCATTAATTCATTAGAGAAATAAGGACCGTGAATTGGTGGAACCGTAATTATTTTTGTCCCAATTTGTTTGTAATTTCGTCATTCTATTTATTTCACATTATTGTTTCTGGAATGACTTCAAAAATAAATAATAAAATAACAAGCTTGAATTCAATCTTTCTTAATAGATATAGCAAGTTCCAAATCATTCTAAAGCTCTTTTGTATGAAACATGACAATGTTATACTCACTTCTCTCATTTATTGTTAAATATTATACTTTTAATTGAGGTTGTCCCAAATTTTTAATCATTTCTAAGAAGTCAATAAACAAGAAATTTCACAGATAACATTTTGTTATTTATACAACTTTATTACAATATAATAATATTGTATATTCTCCACTTCTCTTGCAGACTTTTGTACAACCGATCACCTATCAACTATACATTATTTTCTATGCAAGGAGGGAGTTGTTGTTAGTACATTCTAGTAAAATAACTTTCACAAAACTGCCAAAAAAATTGCAGTCTCTGAAAAATAAGACAAAAAAATAAATTGAATGTCTAAAAAATATGTAATTGGAGAATATAATGGCCATGATGATTCAGTCCCTGAACCTGTGAACTTAAGAAGATTGAGCATTTCTATTCTGTGCACAGATTGGAGGGTTCTGTCTGCCCATAAAAGCTGGCTGCACATTGACACAGTTGGTTGTGATATTGCCTAGTTTTCCAATGTACTTCAAATCTACATCACCAATATGTACACCATCGCATGGAAGACTCTTGCTGCAAACAAGCTTCACAGCAACTGCAGATGCTGAAGTGCCCCTGATGTTATTAAAGCTCACTTTACTGATCTTAACTCGTGAAGGGATCTACAAATTAAGATGAAAAGAAAAACGAAGAAAGAATTTTTAGAAAGTAATTAATCATTAAAACAAGACACAATAAACTAAGAGAGAATTGACATGGAAGATTCTATTATGATAAAAACAGTACTCTCGAGACTTACACCGAGTGTGCAGTGGTTGAATGGGCAGTACTCTTGATCAATGACAATAGGATTGGAAACATTCCGCATGATAATACCGATCAAAATGCATATCAGTTACAGCACCTGTTTCGGAAGCAGGCCAGGTTTTGATTCTTACACCATTTAACGTGTTGATTAGAGTGCAATTTCGGACGAAAAATCCCACAACAGGTTCTTCATTTTTGAACTTTCCGAGACTTCCTACACTAATTCCATGTCCAGGTCCACATACTACATTGGTCACACTGACTTGTTTGGCACCATCTCCCAGTGAGATGCAATCATCCCCCGTTCCTATGGTTGAATCCAATATTTTTACTCCATTCGAACGCCCCACGTGGATACCATCTGTGTTGAGACTGTGTTCTGGTGCAGTGATTGTAACGTGCGAAAATGTCAAGTTGTTGCATCCCAGAACAGTCATATGATATAATTTGCTGTCCTTAGAAGTTATGTCGCGGATAATAGAATTGTTGAGGAAGCCGAAGCTAAAACTCTGCAATTTCATGTCACAATTCACAAACACAACAAAGAATCAATTGGTATGAGACTACGTACAAGCATAATTTGGTCATGCATGAAAATGGAAAGTTCTTTGGTGGAGCAGGGTCAGAAGCAGCCAAGAAAATAGAATGTTTTTAGGTAGAGTAGGTCCAGAAGTAGCCAAATCACCTGAGCTGACGTGACTGCTCCAGAACTAATAGGTCACCCTACCATTTTACAATTTTATATACAAATCATGTACTACATGAATTTAATTATGACCTCAAACAATTTATAGCTTGAGCATATATAAAAAAAGCTTACATTTGGAAGTTTATTACACTCGGAAGTTTTGGAGCAATCATTTTGGGTCCAAGCTATGGCTCCTTGGCCATCAAAAGTACCACCACCTGAGAGTGTAAAATGGTCCAAATATAGGATAGTCACCCATTCACCTACCTTGATTAAGCTAGGATTTTGAGGAGCTTTGAGAGTGCCTTGTACCTGAAGCTCAATGGGGGCCTTGCAAGGACCTTCAAGTGTTACTTTACCTAATCCAAATGTCCCTTTTGGAACTCTAGAATAATCTTGCTTGGTGTTGGAGAATCACAAGCTTTTTTCCAAGCACTCGTTAAAGCCTGAGAAATTACAATCATTCATAATAACATTCAAATAATATGCACATTTTGGTTGAACAAACCCATAAAAGGAAATTAATTGCAACAGCCAAAAAAATGTTCAAAATTCTTTTGAATAGTACTATCGATTTTCGTGTATAAAATCCCCGCAGATCTTTGATATCACATCCTATATCAATTCCCTGTCGCACCCTTTGCATGCTTGACATGTATATTCTGACTTATAAATATTATTACGTCAGACATCACACATGTCAAATATATAGAGTATGAGAAGAAAATTAACATAGAAAAAAAGAAAATCTTGTATCGTATAAAATTACCGGGCTAATATCCGAGACGCCATCGCTTTTTGCACCAAAACTTCTAACATCTATAGGTCTTGATTGGGCTTGGATAATGAATGCCAAGAGTAGCCATGAAGAGAATAAAGTTATGCAAAATGTTCTTTTGTCCATCTGAAATATTTTGTAAGCTTTTTTCTTTTGAATTATGTTTGTATGTTCTAACACTTTATTTGATGCTATTTATACATAGTCGTGAGGATGACTTTAGGACCAGTGTGTTTGAACCAAATTTTGGGATGAAAAAATTTGAGGTTCGTAGTAAGCTAGATTGTCGTGGTTCAACTTACCCCAATTCTCATATGTTGTTGTTTCGTTGGTTATACGCATTGCTCTCTGGGGATCCGTTTGCCTACTTATATCAGACCACTCAAATACCATGATTTCACTCCCAACGTTCAGTTTTTGCATGCATGATGCACCTTTGGCTTGGTACCTTTGGCTTGTGTTCACTATTAATATGTTACGTTTATATTTTAAGGGACATTAACCAGAACATTTTTTTTTTTTTCATATTTGAAAAGGATTTACAGAAGATACCTACCCCTCGGTGACTTGACCCATAATCTATAGTCTATAGATCATAGGAGAAATATCTTACTAATCATTCAAACTGCACTTCGTTACCAAAAAAAAGAAGTTTTCTTTCTCCAAAAAAAAAAAATGGTTAAAATAAAAATTATCTTATAATGGACCAACAAAGAAAGTAAGGTCTTCATTATTATATTAAGGAAAAATATAGTTTTGTTTCCTAATGTTTGTGGGAGCTAAACTAGTTCACGAAAATGCACTAAAAATAAATTTAGTCCCTAATGTTTTTAATTTTAGCCAAAAAAAATTAGGAATTGACAAAATTTTAATAGTGACTAAAACTAAATTACCATTAGTCGTATTTTGAATTTACATTTTTTATCTCCAATGTTTGGATTTAATATTAATTGTGAGCCCCTAATTTTTAAATAATTATAGTTAGCATTTTATGATAAAATGATTTGAGAATTAAATTTAATATATGCCATATGTGTACGCAAAATCCTAATAAATTAAAACATAGAAAACTATTAGCTGTTCTTGCTCATATTTTTCATTTCCTTTTTCGTTTATATTTTTATTCAACTACGTATCTCACATGCTTCTTCTTCTTTACATACTTGGAATCAACTCTTTTATTGATCTATCTCATTCTCTCGATTTTGTTTTAACAATTATTATTTATTATTTTGCATTATATATAATCAATTGATTATGCATTCTAACATATTGTTAGTTGCTATAATAATTAAATAATCAATTGATTATTCTGTTAGAATGTAAGCAACATATACTACAAGTAGTGGTGGCAATGGGCCGGGCTAACCCGCCGGCCCAGTAGTTACTGTAGCAACCTTGGCTAGGCCCAGTACCGGGAGCTGGGCTAGGCCCAGGCCACGGAGTCAACCTGTAGCCATTGACCTGTGACCGGCCCATGATCAACGGTTTGGCCTGTCAACAGGTTGACCGTTGCAAATTTTTTTTAAATGCTATTAATGACAGTTTTACCCCTCCAACAGCTATAAAACGGCTAGTTTTTGGGGTTAATGTTGGAAAAAATTTCTATAAATACCACATAATTTTTCCAATAAATCACACAACAATTTGTCTCTACTTTCTCTTATTTCCTCTTTCTACTCTCTAACTCTATCTCCAAGTGCTATTATAATTTCTTTCATACTACTTAAATTATAATATATAGTATTTTAGAAATTTAAAATTACTCTTAAGTTGAGAGCTCAATTGAAGATTTGGATATTTATCCAAAATTCAAGTAGTGAAGTGCTCAAGTGGAGTTCAATTACTCAAGTGTATAAATTAAAATTCAACATTTCAATTTTCAAGTTGGTTTTTTCATACTTTTTAATTTATTAATTGTCTTTATCAACTCTCTTATTTTTTTTCTTTATTATTGTTTTGTTATATTCTTTTATTTGAAAATTTAGTAGCTTGCATCTTTAGTTTTCATAATACCACTTTATTTGTTTCTTTATTTAAAATTTTTTTCTATTACAAGAAAAGGGAACAGGGATCACAAGCACCCCACAACCTACTAGATGGTCCTACAATATTTATTGATTTAGATGATATAGATAACCATACTGTTTTATTTTTTGAACAAGCACCTAGTAAACAACCCACCACTACTAAAATGAAAAGTCTCGTTTGGAAATTTTTTGAAAGAGATGAAGAAAATGAAACTGCTACTTGTAAATGAACACATAAAAAAATTATGTGTTCCACCTATATCATTTAAGCACAAAAAGGTGGGGAACCGGAACACTTAATAGGTACACAAGTAAAAAACATAGTGAAGTTCAAGAAAAATAAAAAATGGTTCAAACACAAATTCACACCACACAAGGTATGGTAACAGGCAATTTTAAATATTCACATGAAAAAAATAGAGAGGAAATGGCTAAATGGATAGTTTGAGATGAATAGCCTTTTATTTTGAGTCAAAGTTCCAATTTAGAACAATACATGCTTCAAATCGTGAACCCACAATTTAAAAAGGCTCCTAGAAATACTTTGAAAAGTGATATTAAAAGAACGTATAAGGAAAAGAAAAATGAATTGATTATTGCATCGACTAATTGTAAAGTTGCCTTTACTACCGAATTCTTGGAAAGCAATCACAAATTAAAATTATTTTTGTATCACTGCACATTTGATAGATGCAGATTGGCATTTACAAAAGCGAATTATTAGTTTTCAAATTTTTGAACACCCTCACAATGCCCCCCAAATTACTAGGTTAATTACTAATTGTGCCCGTGAATATGGTTTGCCTAAAAAAGTTATATCCATTTCTTTTGATAATGCCTCAAATAATACTGCAAGCGTACCTATGTTAAAAGATATTTTCAAACCTATTTTAGGTGTTGAATTATTTCATAATAGAAGTGCATGTCATGCACTTAATATTTGTGTTCAAGATGGTTTAAAAATAGTTGAAGATATTATTAGTCCAACTAGAAGTGCTATTATTTTATTTGTTCATCCACTGCTCGTCAACAAAATTTTAAACGACTTTGTTTATAAAATGGCATGAAACCTAAATATTTTCCAATAGATGTACCCACTAGGTGGAATTCTACTTGTCATATGTTATCAAGCACTTTAAATGGTAAGTTGTGTATGAAAAATCACTTTTCGCATTTTACAACAAGCACATTGGTTCAGTTAATGCAACTTATTTGGGCGAGGAGGATTTTAATCGATTTAAAACAATAGTAGAAATTTTAAAGCTATTTGAGTATATTACAAACTTGTTCTCCGCTACTATATGGACCTTCCTCTCATGTTGTTTTACCTGAACTAAGTGTTATTAAAGTTTTTTTTTTAATCATAAAACGAATGAGTTTTTTGATGATATGATTAGCACAATGGAAGAAAAACTTGACAAGTATTATGAAAATATTTCATTGTTGTATTATTTGGCATGTGTTATTGATCCACGTAATAAATTATATAAGTTAAATGCTTTCATTGAATATTTTAATAATCATAGCACCACGAATATCATAAACAAACAGTTACTCATAGAATCTACTAAAGCAACTTTTGATGAATTTTATGAAATTTACAAACAAAACTCCACCACGCAACAAGGTGCATCTTCTAGTTCATCTACATGGCAGATTGATAATATGCTGTGCCTCATATAAATGTTAGAACACATTTTGATCCACACCAACTACTCTTTGCTTCGAAAAGATCAAGAATTGAAAATAATAATGAAGTAACTCAATATTTAAGTGATCCACTACATACAGGAGACGATAAGTTCAATCCCAATTTTGATATTCTTTCTTGGTGGCGAAAGCATAAATGTCAATATCCTATTGTATCTCAAATTGCTAGGGATTTGTTAACAATTCCGGTTTCTACAGTTGTATTGAAAAGTGCTTTTAGTGCAGGTGAAAGAGTTTTAGATAATAGAAGGGCTCGAATGACACCTGTAACTTTGGAAATGTTGGTGTGCTTAAAGGATTGGTTAGACGCTGAAGAAAGAAAACAATGATTAATGATGCAAGATATCGACGAAGATGAAGGTAGTAGTAGTTCACCAAATTAATATATAGTACACGTGGATTTTAATGTTTAATAATTTTTTGTTTGGAGGTAAGGTTCTATATCCCCTCATTATGTATGTAGTAAATAGCTTATTAAATTTATTTAAATTCTTAGATTAGTTTTATAATTTGTAATGATTTGGAGGTAAGGTTCAATGCCCCCCTTCCTTGTACAATTTTTTATAATATTAATATACATGGTAAGGGTCTATGCCAAACCCCCTACCTAGGCCTGTCAATGGATCTGGACCCATTTATCCGGGTCTGGATCTATAACAAATTTTGATTATCCGAATCCGATCCGGACCCGTTTAGCTATTATAATAAACGGTTCAGATCTGGATCTTGGTGTTCCGATCCGATTAACACCCGGATGTGTATAAGAAACATTTAAATATAATAAAATCTATTGTACATTAGTGTTATTTTATATGTGTGTGTATATATATATATATATATATATATATATATATATGTTGTGTAAATTACCCATGTAATTTATATTTAATATAAAATACATGCATAAATATTAATTATGAACTCAATACTTTTGTATAATTAAAAAAAAATTCGATAAGTTGTAATACGATTTTTACATATAATTTTAAAAAAAATTATCCAGACCTGGATTCGGATCCGACAAGACCCGATGGATCCGGATACGGATCTACTTTTGTAGACATGTCCAGATCCGGATCTGGATCTGATTATATTAATTGGATCCGGGTCTGGATATACTATATCTGACCCAAATCCGACCCGTTTACACCCCTACCCCCACCATCTCAAGGTGATTTTTTTCCTAATTAAATATTTTTACTATATGATCAACAAATAATAAGTTATAATTTAAGTATTGACTTATATAACCAAGAAATAACTTGGCCAAATAAGTAAAATTTGGAATAATAAAATACTAATAACTAATTTCAAACTTTGGTTTTTGAATATTAACTAAAAACTTTAGTTTCGAATAATAAGTATTAGTTTGGACTTTGAATTTTAATTATTAATAACTTGGTCTAATGTATAAGTACCAATTTTGATTAATAAAGTACTATTATTAACTAGTAAGTAGTTATTGGAACAATTAATATAGTTATAATTTAATAAATTACTAATGAATAGTAAGTAAATGATTTTAAATTAATAAGTTATTAATTTTAAAATAATAATTAATAAGTAAAAATTTAAATTTCTCGAAAAAATAAGTATTAGTTTCAAATAATAAGTATTAGTTTGGATTTTGAACTTTAATTACTAATAACTTGGTCTAATGTATAAGTACCAATTTTGATCAATAAAGTACAATTAACTAGTAAGTAGTAATTGGAACAATTAATAAGTTATAATTTAATAAATTACTAATGAATAGTAAGTAAATGATTTTAAATTAATAAGTTATTAATTTTAAAATAATAATTAATAAGTAAAAATGTAAATTTCTCAAAAAAATAATTTTAAAATTTAAGTAATAAATTAAATTGGAGGACCAGTTTTGGGGGCCAGCTCGCCCCAACCCACCAGGGGCCGGTTACAGGCCACCCCTTCCTTGCACCGGCCCAGCCCGTAGGGCCAGGCTCGTGATTGCTTGTCACAAGCAATCACGAGCCTGGCCCTACGGGCTTCCGGCCCGGCCTACCACCACTTCTAACTACAAGTTGATCATCTAATACAACTTTTAGTATCGCAATAGATTATCAATTAACACCCCAAATGAAATAAATTATGTTAAAATTGTTTAGTTTATTTATCAGAATTATCAATATACATGTACAATAAAAGAAATACCCTAAAATTTTATTGTTGGGGTGTATAGTTTTATAAAAAGGAAAGAGAATAAAATACTAAAGAATTTTTTTTTTCAAAAATTACTAAAAAGCAGTTCACATAGGTAAAACTATTTAAAATTGACTTTTATTAGTTATGGTAAACATGAACTCTATGTATGACCATCTGATATATGTATCCACTAGTCATATAAGAGTTTTTGTAATAATAGTTTACAATTATATTTTCAATATTACAAATAAAATTCTCTTCTATTTTACTAATCTTTTTTATTTATTGCATGTGTATTATTAATCAATTGGAACTAAATTAAAAAATAAGGCATATTTTTGGTAAAATAGTTATTTCAATGTGAAGTGAGACTTTTGTAAGGAATTTTAGAAAAAAAAAAAAAAAAAAACTTCACTTAAATTTCACTATAATAATATGTATTTTATCATTAAAATTTTAATATATTAAAATTTTATCTTTAGGTGGCATTTTTTCTTTTGGCGGTATATATGATCAAAATAAGGTTTAATTAATTTTTTCAGATTATCGTTTTATTTGGAGTCCTAGTAGACCTATGGCATATATTTAGTTTAACTTTCAAATCTTCTCATCCTAAATGTTAAATATAATTATTTAAAAATTATGGGATCATATTAAAGCAAAATCTAAATATTAGGGACCAAAATATAAAGTAAATACATTTGACTAACAGTAATTCAGTTTTGACAGTTAGTCACCATTGAATTTTTATAAACTGTCCTTTTTTTTATTGAAATTTGAATATTAGGGACTAAATTTATTTTCAGTATAGCTCCCCTACCAAATATTGTGGACCTAAATTGTATGTTAGTATCCCATTATATTAAACAGGACAAGGTAACGCAATGGTGATCATCAAAATATCTAAATCAAAGAGTAAATTATTTCTATATACGAAATAATTTTAATTACTCTTATAAATTTGGTTAATTTCATTTCTTTTGCCATAAGTTTATTTGAGTAATATTTGAAGAAAAATTTTTTTTTTTTTTTTTTTAACGAGTTCCTCGTAAACACTAACTAATACACAATTTATCATATTAATTGTGAGATATATGGATTAGCATAACGATTATATGGCTTAACACTTTCACTCTTGATGTTAGAATCCAGTTTCAATTTGACAAGTTACATGAAACTAACTTATCTTGTGGAAAATATAATGCACTTTAAAAGTAGTTGTATATCCAATTCTCAAGAAAGATATAGTGAATGTCGGTCTAATGACTTAAAATAAAAACAATCCCAATCAAGTCCAACAGTGTTTTAGTATAAGAAACGTTTTCAACTGAAGTGGTCCTCGACAACATTCAACGTGGATTTGAGCCATACCACAGTACAGCAGGAACGAATGAGGACAATATCTTGGCCATTAGCGGTGCGAGTATACAAAAGATAAAGTGATAAAATTATTAATATATTAATAAATTTATAAAAAATAAAATAAAATTTTATAAAATATAAAAAATTTAATAATTTAATATAATTTATTACGTAAATTTATTTTAATAAATAATGTTAAATTTATAATCTTGAAAATTATCTTGTATTGTCAATAAGATAATTGAACATGGAACTAAGAGAGTCGGAACAATCATACAGTACAAGAAAATCCAAGAAAATCATAATATTGTACAATCACTTGGAAGCGTGACAATTTTGGATTGGCTTGGTGGCTCATTATACAGCTGCAAAACTTGACCAAGAAACTTGTGAAGTCGATGGTTTTTATATCACAAATAAATCACTCAGCTATAACAGTCTCTATGAGTTATAATTGGTTCGCATGAAGAAAGAGACAGCCGGTTCTTACTAGTATTTTCAATAGAGGTTTGGAACATTAAGTTTTGCACCTACAATTAAGATCTTGATTTTCCTTTTGGTTTGGGCTATAGTCTGCTTTTTGAAGCACTGAAAAACTGGATTAATTTAGTCTACTTATAAAAAAATTTCTAGAGAATTCTAGAGAATTTACATCATAATCATTGAACTAAAAAAATATATGAATCTTCATATTCTCAATCTATTTAATGTTCTAATTACTCACTTTACAATATTTACTCCGCTAATTATGATTGTCTGAACAACTACAACCATATTAGCCACTGAATTTTGCTTTTGGGGGGCCAATTTTACCTTAACAATCTTAGAATTAATCAAGAAGGTCCCAATAAATGTTTGATTTCTTTAAGCCATGTATCAAGCCATATGCTTCTTGATGAATCCATTTAACTCTACATCTTCAAACCTTCATTTGGTATTTTAAAAATGATATATGTATATAAACACACACTTAAGTGAGTTAAAGAGGAAATCTATTACACTTTTTATAAGTGTATAATTCTCAAATTTTGTAATGTGGTAAAAGTGTTTTTTTTTTTTTTTAAATTGAAGCCTCGTGGAGCGACTGCCCTTATGGCTAGGTGAACCCCCCCTGTCCCGCTAACAAACAGAGAGAATGGAATCAATCACATCCAAAATCTTTATTAAGTGGTCTGCATGAGCATAAAATTTTCTAGAGGAATAAATCTTATCAAGATTAACTTAGTTTGTGTACATTTAATTCCTTTTTTGTCCTAATTTCTTTATTAACACTAGAAGGACAAAGATCTCGTCTATTTAGAGAAAAATGGATAAATTTTCATTAAGAAAATTATTTTTAAAAATAAAAACTGTTCATATAATTCAAGTCATACTTTTTATAAACACCTTGCAAAAAACTATAAGAAATAATATGATATCATTTTATCGTTTGATTAAGAAATTTTATTTTTTATCAAAATTTGAAAATTCTTATACTGTCCTAATGTGATATATAAATTTAATAGCGAAAATTTTTTAATTTATAAATTGAATTTTGGATATAATAATCTACTTGGTTAGATAAAATTCAGATTATTATTTTTTAATTTTAATTATTTAAATATAGTTTAATGGATAAATAAATAGAAGGAAATATATATATATATTGTGGATCCAATTATCCAAATTATCCACTGTAGCACCTAATTCATAGGATTACCCTATAGCTTCTAGCTAGTTAACAAAACGATATGAGTTTCCTATCCGTTAGGGTTTTTTTTTTTTTTTTTGTGGCTGAAAAAAGAGTTTGAAAAAAAAATCCAACTAATGAATGCTCGGCCGACAGAAAAATAGTGGAGAAATTAAGACATCTGCTTTCCCCAATGCACGGGTTGCTCTGATAGTCGTCGGTCCCTCGTCAAGCATCAAATTCCAATTGCTTTTATGATTATTAGGATGGTTTTTTGCTTTATTAAAGTCACTTTCGAGATTTGGGACAAAGTGTGTGTGGACTGTGGAGCGTGGTTGAGACCAATCTAAGTGAGATTCCCGTTAATTGGATTGACAGAGATGATAAATATAAAAATGTGATTAAATTATATAAAAAAAATTTAAATTTTATTCTTGTCGCTTTACAAATTATTATTTATGAATAATTATTTAAAAATTATGATAAATCGTTAAAATAGAAGTCGTTAACCGACTTTAGAGAAAAAAATAAATGAAGTTGGATTTCCAAGGATGCTTCATGTCACAGTTCTGTTTTTTAGTTTGTATTTTTGTATTCTGTTTTGTTTCACTTAATATTGAAATTGAACGATTCCATCTGGATCTAGGTTTCTTTTGGTTCATATTAATATATTTTTGTTAAAAATATTTAATCATGTATTAGAGTGTAATCCTGATAAAAGAACATATCAATAGGTTATAGTATCTGGAATTTTGATTTACAGCTGCGGGAATCCTAAAAGAAGCAAGAAGGGAATATTAAGGACTATGTGAGAAATTGGATGTATTTGGAGGCTCTAAATTAAGTGAGAATAATTATCTAGCACAAGTTAATTACATTGTTGGGTTGCTAAAGCTTTCATTTGATGTTATGTGAAAATTGACTTATTTTTCATAAAGGTACTTTATCACAGCCAGAAGGACCCTAAAGTTGGATTTTTAAGCAAATTATTAATCTTGTAATCTATGATCTAGACTAGGAAGATGGTCTGTTTCCTTCAACTAGACTAGAAATTCATTTTGCAACTTTTCTTGTTTAGTTGGAAGGTTTCGCAAGGAACAATCTTTTCCCAGTCCATTCTATTTCCTTGAGTCACTATCAAATAAAAAGAAAATTACTTTATTTCTGTAAACATGGGGATTTAATTCTACTCGGATACGAAATTTTTTTTTATATGAACCAAATTTCATGGTATAGTATCTACATTATTAGTACATCACTCACTTAGATGATGTGAAGTAACATGGACTAAAAAATCTATGATACTGTACCATAAATCTGATTCATGTAAAAATTTTCCTTCGGATATTTACAATGTCGTCAACTGAATCTTATATGTCTGGTTATTCAATAATAATTTTGTACTATTTGTTGATTTATTATATTGTATGTTTTTCAAATATTCAGTAATACTAGTTTATAATTGCAGTAGTAAATAGCTAATTTTTATCAATAATTGTGAATTTACTCTTTTGCTTCAACATTTATTGCATTATTTGTGAGCCTTGCTTCATTTGCTTCTGTTCATTCCACTGCACTTGTAAAGTTAATTTTGTTTTTGGTGGGCTGGGCTGGGCTGTCTCTTATACACCGCAACCTCGCTCTAAAATGAAATGAAATTTTTATCAATATTTATTATTTTAATGGTATGAATACGAATAATAAAATCATGCTTAAACTGGGTCTTTGCTTGCATTATATTGAGGTGTAAATGAATTAAGCTCTTCGTGAATAGGAAAGACTTAGGTAGATCTGATATTTGGCCTTACTTGTAGACCTTGTGTTGTGGATTAAATATTATAAAATCTATGACATAAGTTGATGTAAGTAAGATTCTATAAGATTTAATCTTGACCGTAGAGTTTACAGGTGAAATCAAAAATCGAGTTTATATAAGTTTTTTCCTTCGTGAATAGTTCGTGAGTAATTCAATCAAAAATTCAATTCGAGGTCAAGTTAATTGAACTGAAATCGAGTTTGTTCGAACTCAAATATCTTCACGAACTGATTTTAAACACATATATTCTACTCGAGTACTCGTTGAGTTTTTCTACTATATATATATAATTTTTAAAATTTTTTATTATATATAAAATTATTAAAATGTCTACATTATTTAGAAAAATTATATATTTTATTTACGAAAAAATCAAATGACTCAAATTTAACGAGTTCAAACTCGAGCTATTCATAGTCGACTCGTCTCGTTTGTACCCTAATATTTTATAAAATCTTTAGGATTAAGGAGTTCATATAATATAGTTTTTAAAAACTTTATTATAGAAAAATTCTGTTAAGTGACATGTTAAATAACATTCTCAAATTAATAAAATTCTACTATTTAAAATAATAAAGTTTTAAAAATAAATTAAATTAATATATTATTATTTAAAATATTAACATCTTATTAATTTAAAAATATTACTTAACATGCTATTTGATAAGATTTTTCTACAATAAAATTTTCGTATCATGGACTGGGTAAGAGATAAAAATTAGGGTTAATAACATTTAATCCCCCTGAACTAAAAAAAATTACACTTTGCCCCCAATCACATGATTCATCTTTTAGAAAATTTATAATATCAAGTAAATGACTAAAATATCCTTAGTATTATATTTTGATTTTTCATGTATATAATTTTGATGTTCAATACGTATAAAAGAATTAGGAAAAAAATAAAATCTAATAACAAACTAGTATTATAATAAAATTTATTATTATAATAAAATATAATAACAAAATAATTAGCGAGTGAAAATGTGATAAAATGTTGAATTCTATTATATTTGACATTGCAATTTGCACAAGTTAATCCAAATATTAAAATTGTAAAATGTTAAGAAACATCAAAAAAATAGCACTAATTTTATAAATAAAAAAATTATATTGTCACACAATATTTTAAAAAAATAATTTTTAACAGAAAATTAGCTCATTTAGGAATTGTTCGACCATTACAATTAAACTTTTAAATTTGAAATAATATAAAATAAAATAACAAAATTTAAAAATTTGATCAAGATATATATTGATATGGATTATATTAAAATATTATATAATTTATTTTCATTATTTTTAAATAATTATCACATCATTATCAAAATTTAAATACAAAAATTAAAATATAGTGTTAAGGAAATTTAAATCATTTAACAAGATATAATAAATTTTTTAAAGGATAAATTATTTGATTGAAAGTAAATTGTAATTTTATAATTTAGAGGACTCTTTTGTTATTACCTAATTCAGGGGTAAAGTGTTATTAACCCAATAAATTAGGACAAGAATTTCCCAAGTCGAACCGCCAATAGAATCCAAAGCCTTGAACTTAGTCCACGTGTTGCAGCATAGCCTGCATTTGTTCGGCTTTGTAGAGCCCAGTTAGCAGTTAGTGGTGTATAAACGTCCACGTATCCCTGCAAAGATTTTGCACGATACTAGCTGTTTATTCAGGGGAAAAGAAAAAAGAAAAAGAAAAGAAAGTAAAGGGCCGGCTCCATTTGGTTTGTTTTTTTTTTTTAAATATTTCTATATAAATAATTAGTTAAACACATTTTTTTAATTAACTTTTATAACATAGATTTTAAATCATTATTACAGTTACTAATTCAAAATAATATTAACAATATCATTTTACCTCACGTTTTTGTCTTGTTCTTTTTTTTTCATTGGGTGGATGTAATGTGGCCTGTGTTGAACAAATACGCACATCTGGAACAACCTGAATGCGCCTTAGTTACCGGAATTAAGTACCGTTTCATTCCACCACTTAAAAAGACAATTTATATAGTTGAGAACAATCGTAATACTCATTTTTGGATTATCTAAAAAGAAAATGCAAAGCTTTGTTTTTCTAGAGTAAGTTCTGACACTTTAAATCAATATTTAGACCAGAAAATAAAATTTAATAAGAATTCAAAATTTAGAAAAATTAGGAAAGTCCTTAATGAACTTGACTTATTATTTCGATATTTATACCTGAAATTATTGGATCGGATCAATCCGTAATTGAATATTTAATATTTTACCCATTTAGACCTATTAGAACTACGAAAATAAGATTACTAAAATATCCTTGATAAAATTAGGCTTAGAGTTGTGAATAATATTTTTAGTGAATGTAGTATTTTAACATCATCACGTGTTATTTTTGTGTTTCGCTCCTCCTCATCTTTCCTATTTGCTTAGAAATCAAAAAACAACTATATTGTAAATGTATACATTTTCTAGGGTAGAGTAATGTGTTAAATCCTTGAGAGAGTACCAAGTACAAATGTATCTGCTAAACTGCTAAATCAATTTAAGCCAATTGTTTTAACCTTTTGCCAGTTAACATCGGCTCTCGTTGTTTGTTCAAGTCTCATGAAATTTACAAGATTCACTTCACAAAAATAAGGATTGAAATTAGATGAAATTACGAAAATGTATCCAGCATAAAATTTGAATAGTTCAAACCTCAATATAAACTTATGCGTTCAGCTCACGGTTGAGAATACGTCCTATAGAATAGAAAAGAACTTGTTGCACCCCGAGATTGAGTCAATAGTCGGTTCAATTATTTAAAGCAAATTGCTAATTCTCTCTTTATAAATCAGGGAAAAGGGAAATTCCTCATATTTGATTTTTTTTGTTTACATTTTAAATGATGAAAATTCGTCTCTTATATTTTTAAAATATACTAATTTTAAAAACAAATTATGTTACTTATTCCACATTACAAAATAAATATTGCAGATTGCTGAATCCACATTACTGAACATCTTTTTTTCGACATGCAATGGAGGTTCAATAACGTCAATACTTTACCAACAAAAGTAGAGTTTAAGCATTCATAAGGCCAGTAATATATACTAAGATAAAATTTGATCATACGGTCTCATACTATTGTCCAATATAATCTCCAAAAGCCAAATCAAAGAATTATGTAGTATTCAAAATTAAAACTATTCCAAAACTTACTATAAGCGTGCGTCAAACGGCCTAATCTTCAAAAGGAAACATCTAAATTAGGCGACTATGATGGAAATCTTAGTAAACGTAGGAGAAAATTCATCATTTATTCAACCACCACTCTCTCAATTCTCAAGTTATATTATATCCTAGCAAACCCTTTTGCCAATCCAATGACTTCACAACTCCACAACCACAAGAACAAGAAATGAGCATCACTTCTATATAATTAACGCTAATCAAACAATTATAATGATAGTTTTAAAAAATATATAAATAATAATAATAATAAACACCCCTTCCTCTATCTTAGTGATTTGAACTCATCGTCAATAAATCACAGAAGAACTATCTATCTTTCTATCTAAATTGTATTAAATTGTCACAATTATAATACAAGTTTATCAAAATCTTATAGTGTAAGATTTTTCGTATATTACATGAAGAAATCTTTTATTATTATTATTATTATTTTGGCCTTTTTTATAAGTGGTGGTAGAATCATTCTTTGGCAATAATAATAGCTTGATTTTAAAATGCGGTCTCTTATACTAGCCGATTGAGAAAAGAGAAAAATGTAAGGTGGTGGGGCATTTTCTCTTATACACATCGGTGAAAGCGATTGTCTAAATCTTGACCATCATCACCAAGCCCATTAACGGGCGGTGGTATCACTCTTGGACGGCCAATTTCCTACTTCTTTAATCACTCCAAATTAATACGTATATTATACAATATTACAAATTCAACTTCACTCACGTATTAGATATGCCAAAAAAAATCAAATATTTAAAATTAAAAATTTAATAAAATTTTAACTCATAAATTAATCATGAAATTAGTTCTTAAATTATAGACTTATAAATGATTTTTATAAATAATGAAATGTAACTTAAGGATAAAAACGTTTCTTTTATAATTTTTCGGAGATCTGTCATGAATTTAGGAGAGATAAATTTAAAAAAATAAATAAATAAATATTAAATAAATAATTTTCCTCAATAGTTAAGCTTAAAATTTCATTTACTACCAAAATTTTCTCAAACCCCTCCAAGGTCTCCAAACCCCATGTATAAATACCCCCAACTCTCTCGCTCACTTCACTGCAAGAATAAGCTTTCCTTCTTTTCTTTTCCCCTCTCTCTCTCTCTCATTTTATTATAATCTTGCAAATTTTGGTGCACAACTTTCAATTTTAGTTCTAAGTTAATTATGGCCAAGGACTTGGGGGTGGCAGAGCCTGGTTCATTTACGACAAAGGACTACCATGATCCACCACCAGCACCGCTGATTGATCCAGAAGAGCTGGCAAAATGGTCTTTTTACAGAGCTCTAATTGCTGAATTCATAGCAACCCTTCTCTTCCTTTACATTACTGTTCTTACCGTGATTGGCTACAAAAGACAGATTGACGCAACCCACAACGGTGACCAATGTGTTGGCGGTGTGGGAATTCTTGGAATTGCATGGGCCTTTGGTGGCATGATCTTTGTTCTTGTCTATTGCACTGCTGGTATTTCTGGTAGGTCTCTCTCGGCCTTGCATTCCCCCGGACCCTCCCCATAAAAGTAAAAATTGAAGAATACTTACGTAAATTCGATTTTTCATATCTATTTGTAAAATTTGTGATCAAATTAAATTTTATAAAATTTTATTTATATTAGACGATGTCTATAGGTGAAATTGAAAACAGGATCTACGTAACCATTTTTACAAGAAAAAACAAGATCACTTCCAATCTTATTATTTTTAACAGTTTATTATTTTTTTTTTTCAATATACTAAGTTTTCAACCTCAATTTTATAATAATTTCACTTATTTTAGAAGTTTATGTTTGCATGTTTATAAAATTTTCAAAGAATTTATCATACATATATGTGTGTGTGCGCGTGTGTAAATTTTTAATTGCATAATAGATGTGTTTAACAAAATAATCCATTTGTATCCTACAAAACAAATTGAATGAAGGGAATAAAAAATTTAAGCGGACTCTAGAAATAAGATCGGCAATAATTAGTAAAATATTTCTTTTTGTATTAAGTACTAGTTATGTAACACTATAATTTAAATAAGTCTAATAATTTTTGAACAAAAATTAATAAACTTAAAATATTTCAATTAAATTGTTAACGGTCTAAAATTTAAAAAATTATAAACAATACAATATTGTCTTTCACTTCTAATGTAGAACGAGACATCACAAGCTATCTGTCACTAATAAAGGAAATTACAATTAAAAGAGGAAGGCATAAATTAGTCAATCAATTGTGATTAATTTGTTTGGTACGTTTTTTTGTGGTGCGTTGTAGGCGGTCACATAAATCCAGCAGTGACTTTTGGGCTATTTTTGGCACGTAAAGTGTCGTTGATCCGAGCAGTGGCGTACATGGTGGCTCAGTGCTTAGGAGCCATTTCCGGGGTGGGGCTGGTGAAGGCGTTCCAGGGATCTTCTGTACTATATTAAATACGGTGGAGGCGCCAATGAGCTTCAGGTTGGCTACAGCACTGGCACGGGTTTGGCTGCCGAGATTATTGGAACATTTGTTCTTGTCTACACTGTTTTCTCTGCCACAGATCCCAAGAGGAGCGCCAGAGATTCCCATGTTCCTGTGAGTACTAATACTACAATTTGGACAATTATTATTTAAAATAATTATTATAATAATTTTTAATGTGATATAAAATAAAAACTTAATTAAAAATGTATTATAAAATATAATTCAAAAATAATGAAAACTCTTCTAATTAATTTTATTGGGTCTAAATCGATTTTTTTTTTTTTTTTGAGATCTAATGACTTGCAGAATAAAATACTGAAATGCATTATAATGAGATATGAAAAGATAATAGGAACGAATGGGAAATAATTTTTTTAATGGAAACAGAATCCAAAATCAAATTTATGTTAATATTTTTCTCATAAATAAAGTCTTGGAGACCTGTACGCAGGTATTGTCAATTGAATGTGAACCTTTTAAGTTCTTTCATGTGAGGTCAACAAATTTTTTTCTTTGGCAATAATAAATGGTAAATTACATGTAAAAAAAAGAATTACATACTATTAAATATTAATTTGTCATTTAGGTTGGTGACCCTAGGGATCCAAAATTAATATCGCAGTTGGACTTTATATTTTCCTTCAATTAAGTTGTACAAACAATAATTAATGAATTACTGGTTGTTAACAATTTTGAATCTGGATAAATAATTTATTGTAGGTGTTGGCACCTCTTCCGATCGGATTTGCAGTATTTATGGTACATTTGGCCACCATCCCAGTCACCGGCACAGGCATTAACCCTGCTAGAAGTCTTGGTGCTGCTGTTATCTACAACCAGGACAAAGCTTGGGATGACCAAGTAAGGGTTTTTTTTTTTTTTTTTCCTTTCTTTTTTACATTAATTTATTAAGTAAATCTGCTTTATTTACTTTGTAATATAGTGTGAATGTACATTATGTCCGTTAAAATAATTTAAAAAGTAAAAATTTTGTTACTTTTCAATCATCAACCGATTTTATTTACTCACACATACGAAATGAGTAGCAGAAATCTTTTTTAAATTTATAAATCAATACTAATATCTAGTTATTAGTAATTGGCTTTTGTAGCAATACAGTAATATAATACTTGGTAATTTATATTTACAAATTTTTCAACTACTCCTTTCAGTGGATTTTCTGGGTGGGACCCTTCATTGGTGCAGCCATTGCAGCTTTCTACCACCAATTTATTTTGAGAGCAGGGGCAGTCAAAGCTCTTGGTTCATTCAGGAGCGGCAGTTCGCATGTGTGATCGAATCAAACCACCATGGTTTTAGCAAATTAAATTGAGAATAAGGGGGAAAAAAGAAAGTAGTGGAATATTAGTTGTAATATTTTATGTTAGGAGGTCTTTTGAGCAATATTTGAAAGCTATGGAAAAGAAGTGTAGATTGAGTCAAGTCCAGTGTTGAAAAAGGGGATAAGCTTTTTGTAATATCCCTTATTGTTGTTACTGTATTTGTATTGCCCTTCTTCAGCTATTGAGTATTTTGAGCATTGGCTTTGTGGTTTACCCTGTTATGATTTTTATTTTTTTTTATAATCAAATTTTATTAAATGAAAAAATAGTCATTACAATTGATTAAAATGCGTTCTAATGAACGAATCTACTAAATCTACATATTATAAATAAATGTAAAAAGATACCTTAACAAACTTATAAATCTAAATCTAAATCTAAATTTAAAGGATTGGACAAGTTCTGTACCAGATCTGACCAATTTTGAACATGGCACTAAACTTCTAATGTAAAGCACAAAAATAAATTTGGGCAGCCAGGTCTGTCTTCCATCTTTATCAACCATAAAAAATAAAAAGAAAAAATTTCCACTTATTTGAGAAGAAATTAAAACTCCCACTTATTTAAATGAGATAAAATTTCCCAATGAACAAATCTCATGAGAAAAAGGAGAAAAAAGTGGTGTTGGGGGTAAACAAATGGTTTGATTGAAAACTTAATGAAACCATTACTTGTTATAGTAAATAATATTGGAAGAGTTTTTAGTAGGAAGGAATAAAAAAAGGTTGGAGAGAATATTGAAATAATGAAAATAGATAAGATTACCCTGTTATGATGTTAACTATATACGTACTAGACAAATTCTTGACTAGGGATCCCGCATTTATCATTAACGTTAATCTTTTGCTTATATTTAATAAATTAATCAGTTAAATTACTCACTATACTTTACCGAATGAACATCACAGTATTACCCTATGGTTTGATAAAGTTTGGTATTGCTTGAAAAAGAAAAGTTAATCTATCCCCTATTTTCAGTAAATGGATGATGCAGAATTCATATTCTCAATTTAATTCTCAATTTAACCTAACCTAGCCATTTACAAAACATTGTGAATTATTGAACCATCTTTGTCTAATATATTGAACTGTATATTGCTTTCCTAAATTGGGGGCTCACGCTGTATCTTGTTGGATCGGCTATAGATTGGCATCCCCAACAAACATAGTCGCTTACAACTAAAATGCACTACCAAAGGAGCCCACAAGTTATCACCTTTCTCCACAATTGATTTTTCAGCAGTAACACTGATTTTTACAAAACATTATTTATATCTTTATGTATGCACTTGGGTATAGGTCTAGGACAAATACTTAAGTAAATTCGATCTTTAGTTTCACTTGTAAATCCTTTGGTATGGATTAAATTTAGAGAATCTATGACATCAACTGATGTGTATAAGATTTTTTAAAATTTAATCCTTACCACAGGTCTACATATGGGGCCAAAAAACGGGTCTACCTAAGTATTTTCCTAGGTCTAATTGCATAACCAGATTTATTTTTGAGTGGGATAAAAATAAATAACAAAACCTTCCTAATTTTGTAAATAGTAACTTGTAACGTTATAAAGTTTTTTAAAAAAAACATGGTGAAAAGTAGTAATACATGTATGAATTCTTTACAAAAAGCAAGGGCACGAAACATAATTTTTTTAAAGTTTATAACTAAAATGTATTACTTTTTTTTTTTTTTTTGCTAGTGGAGGCAGTATAGATCATCCGTCGTACTATAGGTGAGTGAATAATATTGTGAAAATTTGTCTCTATTTGTGTCTAAATACACAATTTTGTGGGACGGTGGCTCCGTGTTCCGGAAATGCAGGTGATGTAGTCGGCATTAATTCATCCTGAATTGGGAGATTTTGCTCTAAGTTTCAAAAGGTTAGTAACTGTTACATTACATTTGAAATTTGTCAAAGGCCATATTTATAATTAATATCTGTGTTAGTCTGGGCATGACGTATTTGAGAAAGTCAATCAACACTTTTAAAGCTAAAAATCAACATCAATTTCCTCGTGGTGATAGCCAGGAAATTTGTGGTCCTTCTGGATGAGTGGATGATGACTGGGTGTACCAGAAATGTCTAAGGGAAAATTGTTTGACGAAAATGCAATTTGATTCTATAGATTTTGGATGGGGATATACTGGTAATTGCAGTTTCTGTCCCAAACGATTGGTAGTGTTAAAAATTGATCCTCAATCTATGTAAAATTATAGTTTTAGTCCCCAAACCATCAATTATACGTAGAAATAAGGCAAATAACGAAAAAATCTAAATATTTAAAGGTTTTGGTCATGTGCGATACACATGGCCGTTAACTCTAAAAATGTTTTGACAAAGTTCATGTTCATGCAATTATGTACGAAATTAGTCCTAATTTTTATAGATTTTAACTAAACAAGTCCCCATTTTGGGATAGTTTGTCCGATTATAAATGATTTAAACAAACTCCATTCAATCCACGTATATATACAACATCTTAATACAATTCAACAATTAATAATATCAAAAAATAACCAGAAGACATTTGTACCATAATAAGCAACCCAATACTAATTTCATGGTAATCAAGAAAATTTTTGACCCGTTTGCCCCAATAGCAGAGATTCTTAAAAACCTCTCTAAGAAGCCATCCAGTATTACACCTATTAAGAGTATTTCTCTTCTTTTTTACACCTTTCCTCTGATATAAGTTCTAATTTCTTTGTTTTATGCCCTTTTTATGATAAAAATTGATTAATTCCCTTTATTTTAAATGTAAAAGAATTTTAATTTTGATCTTCATATAATTTTGCAATTATAATTCATTGTGTTTTTGGAGTGGCAGCAGTTAACTTTTTCTGATATAAATTACCTATATTGGCTTTGAATATAATTTATGAATTAAGGTAATAAAATTTGAGCAGCAATTTCCTATTGGGAAACAATTCTTATTTTACTCAATTGATATCTGACATTCTTTTTGTCTTTTTTTTTTTTTACTTTCTTTCTCTTTTTTCAAATTTTTTTAACTTTTTTTTTTATATTAATAATACTCAAAACAGAACCAGAAGGCATTGTATTAAGATGTTGTTATTGTACTATTTAATTTATAGATTAAATAGTGTTTGTTTAAATCATTTATAATATAGCAAACCATTTTAGAATGGAGACCTATTTAGTTACCGAAAAATTCATAAAGCCTTGGAACCAATTTCACACACAATTGCATGAATTTTGTTAAAACCTTTTTAGAGTTAATAGCCATGTGCACTCCATATGACCAAAAGCCGTTAGGTATTTAAATTTTTCCATCATTTATCATATTTTCGTGCAAAATTGAGCACTACGCATTATTTGGAGACCAAATTAAAACTACAATTCTCCATTTCAGACATCTCGGATCCAATAGCAAGCATATGACATTTTCCATTAACATTCTTCACAATCAGAGACATCCACCAAGACCAAGTCAATTTGAAACAAACCAATAGTAAAGATGTCTTAATTGAGTAAGTAAAGAAGTGTTCATGTATATATGTAAATTATGTATATTTAGGTTAGGTTTATATTTACTACCTTGATTTCCTCTCTTAATTGTTATTATTAACTAGTTTCCTTAAATAAATTGTATTTATTCCTATATAAAGGCTGACCTTGTACTATTATAAGTGTGGTGATTAATATAATATTTATATCATTCACATATTCTCACATGGCATTTCCCATCATGTTATGCATATAGATTGTCATATTATTTTTTAGGAACATAAGATATTTTCCTGGATATCTAAATTTAATCTATCTCCTTCATTTTTCCCACCTCTCTTCACTCATCCCATACGAGATCTTTTTCCAAATATTGTTCTTTCAATAGGGTCTGTTACTGAGGTAATTAACTTTGATGACAAAAATGTCATGTCATCTGGGGACCCTGATCTAGCTGACGGCCCAAGCATTTCTATCCCTTTTAAGTCTCCCATTGCACCACCATTTTTGTCTCCTCGTCATTCTGCTAGGGTAAGAGTACCTTCCACTCATCATTGTAATTTCCATTACTTCTCTATTGTTCTTTCTTTACACAAACCAACATCCTATAGAAAGGCTTGCTCTAATCCTGTTTGGCAACAAGTTATGTCTGATGAGTTGCAGGTTCTTGAGAAAACTCACACATGAGATTTGGTTGACCTTCCTCTAAATAAATCTCTTACTGGTCGAGTGTAAGTGGGTTTACAAATCAAAACTCACTCTAATGGTAGTGTGGATCACTACAAAGCTTGTCTTGTTGCCAAGGACTTTACACAAAAATATAGTATTGATTACGAATAAACTTATGCACTAGTTGCTCGCCTTACTTCTGTTAAATGCTTACTTGTTGTTGCAATTGTGTGACATTGGGAGCTATTCCAAATAAATGTAAAGAATACCTTCCTTAATGGGGACCTCTCTGAAGAAATTTATATGCAATCACCACCCGGATATTCTATAGATCTTAGAAAAGTTTGTAAGTTTCGTAAAGCTCTTTATGGTTTCAAACAAGTTCCTAGATCATAGTTGTCTAAGTTTAGTCAAATAGTTGAACAATTTGGTTTCAAATATGGTTCTTTTGATTCTACTCTCTTTGTTCGTCGATTTGCTTATAGTATCACTCTTTTGCTTCTCTATGTTGATGATATGATCATCACTAGAGATGATCTCACTGGTATTACTGAACTCATTTCAAGAACCATTTGAATCACGAGATCTTAGTTTTCTTAATTACTTTCTAAGTCTTGAGGTATCTTCCACATCTGATGGCTACTATTTTACACAAGCTAAGTATGCATCCGATCTTCTTACTCGTGTTGGATTGACTGACAACAAGATTGTCTCTACCCCTATTGAGACCAATACTCATCTTACTTCTGATGATTGTTTCCTTCTACATGATCCAACTCTTTATCGCCAGTTAGTTGGTAGTTTGGTATATATTACTGTTACTTGTCTAGATATTGCCTATACTGTCCATATTGTTAGTCAATTTATGACTAGTCTCAGAAACTCTCACTTTGTAGCTGTTTTTTGTATTCTTTGATATATCTAAGGCACATTATATCACGGTTTTTTACTTTCTTCTCATTGTCATATGATTAAGCTAAAATTTGATTCTAGGAGGAGAGAGAAAGTGGAAGAGCTGAATGTCAGAGTGTGTTTAGTTCTCTGAATTTCGATACCTTTGTAGTAGCACCCCACGGGCCCCTTATTTATAGAATTACATAAGGAGGCATAAGGCTATCTGTGTGTTAGTCCTGAAGCGGAATTACATAGTTGCCCTTAATGAGGCTGACACGTAGACGCTTCTAAAACAATCTACGTATCGCTAATCCACATCATCATTAGTCCCCTCGGGTTGGTGCCGAGCCTCACGGATTGGGGTCAAGCCGACAACGACGGTTCATAGTCCCTAACCGATGACAGCCAGGACTTCTATACCGAACTGAGGTGGAAACCTTCGGAGCACCTACGTAATACATTGCCGACCCGAGGTCATACGACCCTTGGCTCCTCGGTGGATCGTAACTGCAGCATTAACTCCCAAGGGTGACATTTTCGTCGAGTCCTCATGCACTAAATTCGCATTTATTGCCCTGTATTATTAGCCCCAATTTTGTTGCAAAATGCCTCGTTTTACGCGCCATAACGCCAGCACCACGTCTCAATTTTCACGCCATATCTCGTTTACCACGCCATAACGCCTCACTGACGTTTCACGCCATAGCGCCTCGTCTTTCCCGCCTAAATGTCTTTTTACATTTCAAAACCGTCAATTTTTTCCCCCAGAAACACAGAACATTCTGGTAAAAAACTCACCTATTTATACCCCCATTCACCCCCAAATCTTTTTTCTTCTTCTTACTCATATTTTTCTTACTCACTTTTACTCTATTTTCCTATACTTACACTCTCTCCCTTTTTTACTCTCATACCCCAGAGACTTACATATTACACTCCCTATCTTTTTTACTCTCACCCCCAAGAGACTTACATAGCTTTTCTTCCTTCGCCCTCAGCCGTTTCACCGTTGCCGATTTCTGACCGTCGCTCTACGCCACCATCGGACACCACTAGGAGCTTTTTCTAAAAACTCCCACACGCCCTCAAAACAGAAGACTATGGCCGGTATGTTCACTCCCACTTCTCTTAGTAGCACACCGATTCCTCCTTCCCCGGTAAACGCCGTTGACAGGATGCTAAATCCTTTCGACAAAGCGCTTCTGGCGTAACGGCAGTGCCATTAAACTTTCTTCCCGATCCACTTTTTTCCAAACCTCCACAAAACGACCACCCTAACCTTCAAACCCAAAGTATATCAAACTCCCTTGACCCCGAGAATATCAAAATCCTTAGGATCGGTGCCGTTTTTCCAAGAACGTGCACATTAAACTCCCGACCCCCGAGGACCGAGGCCATTTGCCCCCACCTGGTTACCTAACAGTCTACCAGGAACAACTCGAGGCAGGGCTGAGACTCCCCATAGCCCCTCTCCTAGTCAACCTATCGAACCACTGGGATATCATCATATCCCAGCTGACCCAAACGCACTTCGGGTCATCGCTGGCTTCATCTTCTTATGTAGATTACACGACATCCCCCTCTCCTTAACACATTTAGGATGATGCTAAAATTATCCCCTACAAAGGGATTTTTTTATCTCCCCCTGAACTGCCGGCAAACTGCTCACTTCGGGTAACCCATCATCTATTCATGACTGGAAAAAGTCATTTTTGTTCGTCCAGTACCTCGACCCTCCAATGCCTCGGGGTCTATGTAACCTTATAAAAGAAAACTTAAAAACCCAAAATGCCCCTCCCCCGGACTCTCTCCACGCCCGGAGGCTCGTCGAATCCAACCTCCGAATAAACTTCAATAACCAACCTGCCATCCTATCGAACAACATTTTGGCCTGGGCAGGACTATTTCCTACCCACGATATCCACCCTAGCTACGACCCTCGACAAGGTCACTATATTATCTCCTACTTTTCTCTCTTTTTTTTATATTGTTTTTCTGACCTTTCATCTTCTATAGAGCTTGGAGCATTCCTCAGGGGGCTGGTGTCCACCACACCTGCCACCGGTGCGGGCACTTCAAGCCAGCCCTCTTCATCAGCAAGCAGATCCTCATCCGCCACCATCAACACCCCATCAGGGAGTGCCGAGGCTACACCTTCAACCTTTGCACCCCTGAATCAAATTGAGGCAGCCAGTTCACCGAGGAGGCAAGCCTGGGAAGTTACTCTGGCTCTTCGGCCCACCGAACCCGAGCCTGGTGTAAACTCGGGTTACAAGGAAGAGGACTAGAGAGCCTACTGGCCTCAGGGAGGATCCTTCTTCCGCCATGACCCTCTCTTCCTCGTCGTAGCCCCCGATGTCCATGATTCCAGTAGCGAGGGTTCGGACCCCAGGGACTGGCTCGGGCAACGTCCTCCTATCCAAACAAACTCATCACTTCTTATGGTAAGTACAGCCGGACCTCATTTGTTCCCATTCCAGAATCTTTCTTCAGTGTTATGAATTAACACTTAAATTTTTCAGGTGATAGAAAATACATTCCCACATCGGAGAGAAAAGAGACAGGGTCACAGGATGTGCCCTGGGGTCGGCTGTCTGTTGACCCTCTTCCAGTTCTTTCTACCTCGGGAAGCTCTGATCTCCGACTCACCCCACTTATCGATGTTAATAATCAGGCCCAATTTCTGAGAATGGCTTGGCAGCAGGCCAAAATGGTGGCTTTGCCTCAGGATGTGGCCTATGTCAAAAGGCTCACCCCTCAACAGAGTCTGGACGAACTTCAGTCACGTCAACCTGATGAACGTAAGTCTATCTAACCCTTTGTGAAATTCCTATTTCTTGCACCTTGGATTTCATCTTTACACCTCGATTTTCATCCAATCTCTTTTTTCTTTTGCAGGCCGTCACAATTTTACCCGCCTTGGCAGATCGGGAGGCCTCCTTCAACTCTGCCTTTAACTCTCTGAAGCAAGAGTTGGCCCATGTGAAATCCAGCGTGGATCAGGCAGTTAAGGAAGCTGTTAAGGCCAACCAGCTGAAATGTAATATTGAGGCGGGCAAGAAATATGACGAGTGGAAGGCCGAACTGACTGAGGTGAGGGACAAGCTTCGGCAATCCGAGTTGGAGAAGAAGACCCTTGAGGTGGATATTGGCGATCGAGACAAAAAGATCGCAGATATGGAGCAAAGGGTCCTTCAACTTCAAGAAGAAGCTTTGATGTCCCAGGCAAAGTTCGCTTCTCGGGAGGTGGAGTTGCGGATCGAGGGTAGGAATCAATTTGTGGCATCGATCTGAAGCAGATGAAATGCTGAAGGAATTTACGAAGAAGGTCTTCTCCATGAGGTTCACACTAACCTGTGACCACTTGGTGAAGAACCTTAATTTGTATGAGGGGCTGCCGTACGATGCTTCCGTCACCGAGGAGGTCATCAACGGCCTACAGGCTCAATTCAAAGCCCTTGCTTCGATTCTCGAAACTTCTGGAGTGACTCTACTGATCCAGGGTCCGAACCCCGAGGCCAAGTCCGAGTCCAAGTCCGAGCACGAGAACCAGGCTTCCACCTCCACTGCCGAGCCTTCCACTTCTGGTGCTCAAGCTGGTGTGATTTTGCTGTAATAATTAGGAACTCCCTTTGTAAATAGTTAAGAACTTTTTTTGTAATAGTTAGGTCTTTTTTAATGAAATTGCTAAGTTTTGGTAACTTTTTCCCTCTTGGTATGAGCCTCGGCTTCCTTGCTTTTGGCCTTTTACTTGCTTTTCAATTTTATCATTTCCTGCACTAAAAATAGAAGTTTTATGATATAGCTAGCAAGTAACAAAACTTCCCATACTTAAGCACTTCAATCATAAAAGATTATCGAAGACTTCCTTTCTTTCTGTACTTAGACTTTGTTCGGACCCTTCCGAACTGAGGCAAAATGATTAAAGTTGGTTCCTTATGTTTGCCTTAGCCATTTAATTTGAGTCATACTCTCTAAATTTTAAAAGATGATGCTTTGTTTAAACAAGGCAATCAAGCCTTTTCGAGGATAGGATCCTCTTCAATCTTTCTTGTGCTTGGAGGGGGCAGCTTAGTTTTTACCCTTGCGGGGAAACTGTCTGGCCTCGAACCTCAATCATTTGCTTTTTTGTTCAATTGGATCCGAAACTCTTAGAGTTGCAGCAGTTCGAACATCTAACAGTGCCTCGTCTAAACCTCTGAGGATTGGCGCGGCTTTGTTTTTGCTTGGGGGGCTACTAAGCCTAGGCCCTTGAGGGGGGACTACTAAGCCTCGGCCCTCAATCATTTGCTTTTTTGTTCAACTGGATCTGAAACTCTTAGTTTCAGTTGGAGCAATTCGAACATCTGACAATGCCTCGTCCGAACCTCTGAGGGTTGGCGCGGCTTTGTTTTTGCTTGGGAGGCTACTAAGCCTCGGCCCTTGAGGGGGGACTGTTAAGCCTCGGCCCTCAATCATTTGCTTTTTTGTTCAACTGGATCCGAAACTCTTAGAGTTGGAGTAGTTCGAACATCTGATGAACGAAGTCCGAACCTCTGAGGGTTGGCGCGGCTTTGTTTTTGCTTGGAGGGCTACTAAGCCTCGGCCCTTGAGGGGGGACTGCTAAGCCTCGGCCCTCAATCATTTGCTTTTTTGTTCAGCTGGATCCGAAACTCTTAGAGTTAGAGCAATTCGAACATCTGACATTTGAAAAGGGACCTTCAGTACATTCCTTGATAATATTTCTTCAAATTTATAATGTTCCACATTCTAGGAACAAGATCCCCTATCATATCAACCAACTTGTAATAGCCCGAGGTGTGAGCTTCTATTACACGATAGAGTCCTTCCCAGTTCGGATAACTAACTTCTTAGTCCCCTCTACACGGCTTGCTTCATTTTTCCGAAGCACCAAGTCTTCGGGCCGCAGATACCGATGCTTGACCCTGGCGTTGTAATGCTTAGCCATGATTTGCTTGTACTTGGCTTCCCGGATGGATGCATCCAATCTTTTCTCCTCAAGTAAATCTAAGTTAGCTCACAGGGCCTCATGATTGGATTCCAAATCATACATGGATACTCGAGCCGAAAGTAGCCCAATCTCTGCAGGGATAATAGCCTCGGACCCGTAGGCCAAACTGAATGGAGTGTTTCCATTAGCCGTTCGATTCCCACAGACGGTGCCAATTGATTAAGCTAGAATTTGATTCTAGGAGGAGAGAGAAAGTGGAAGAGCTGAATGTCAGAAGTGTGTTTAGTTCTCTGAATTCCGATCCCTTTTTAGTAGCACCCCAACCCCTTATTTATAGAATTACATAAGGAGGCATAAGGCTATCTGTGTGTTAGTCCAGCTGAAGCGGAATTACATAGCAGAATTGCCCTTAATGAGGCTGCCACGTAGGCGCTTTTAGAACAATCTACGTATCGCTAATCCACATCATCATCATCCATGCCTATTCTGATGCTGATTGAGCAAGAGATCCTATTGATAGACATTCTACCACCGAATTCTGTTTCTTTCTAGATGACTCTCTTATATCTTGTCGCAGTAAGAAACAAACTGTTGTCTCTCGATCCAATACTGAAGTTGAGTATCGTACTATTGCTAATGCCATTCAAGAACTTATTTGGCTTCATTTGTTATTATCTAATATGGGTATTGATCATGATTCTCCCATTGTACTTCATGTTGACAATAAAAGTGTCATCCAGATTGCCCGTAATGATATTTTTCATGAGCGTACCAAACACATTGAAGCATATTGTTATTTCGTTCGCCACCACATTTTACAAGGCCCAGTGAAACTTCATTCTACTTCCTCTTCTAATCAGACTACTGACATTTTCACAAAGGTACATCATCCTGAACATTTTCATTCCTGGTTTGTTTCTAAACTCAAGTTGGTCAATGTTCACCCATCTTGAGTTTGAAGGGAATGTTAATGTATATATGTAAATTATGTATATTTAGGTTAGGTATATATTTACTACCTTGATTTCATCCCTTGATTGTTATTGTTAACTAATTTTTGTAGATAAATTGTATTCATATCTATATAAAGACTAACCTTGTACTATTAGGTGTGGTAATTAATATAATATTTATTCACATATTCTCACAATAAATTTCTTCCTGGACTTTGTCTTGCCTTGATGCCATTATGGAGGGGGAGATAGCGCCATGCTCGTCATTTTTTTTTTTAAAAATCAAGGTTGCCGTTGCCATTCTAGTTTTATCGTTGAATCAAGAAGTCTAATTGGAAAGTTACCTCTACAATGTGGCAAGTTAGAGTTCACAAAGTCTAATGACCGTTTATTATTAGGAAAATCAATCGATATTCATACAACTTCTCTCATTATCAATATGATTTTAAAAGTAATTGAAATAACTAAAAATAAGAGATTTTAATATTTTTTAATCATTCAATAACATAAAATATTCATTCTTTACTGTAAAGTAAGCAACAAAATTTTTTTTCCTATTAACATGCAAAATGCCAAAAACAACACAAGCACCATATCCCGGCAGGTTATACAAGTACCAACATTGTGGTAGAATATTACTGGGTACAATATTCAAGAGATATCATAGCAAACAAATGTCTTCTAAAATAGCAATAATTTCTTACAAGAGTATCTTCCATGTTTGGTCTACTTGTTGGCCAAACATTGGAAACACTTGCACCAACATTTATTCTCAAGTTTTGAACATTTTAAAAATGTCTGCATAAATATATACCCCATATTTCTAACACTAAAGTCTAGAGAATTGGTTTTACATATTACAAATATTCCCATTCCTCAATTCACTAACAAAATACTACTACAACTTACATCGAAGTTTGGCTATTGTTAGGAGATGGACCTGCACTACCAATACCACCACCTCCTAATAACAAAAGATGGCTCATACTCTGATCAGCAAGTTCTCTTAATCTATTCAACTCATGTAAAACAACGTTGTCCAGATCGGGTCGATCTTTTCGCCTCAATTCTGCACATTGAAGGCCTAATTTTGCCAAGATTAAGGCATCTTCAACAGGCCAATCGGGCACGTTAGGATCGAGTATTTCTGCAAATTTTCCATTCTCAATTGCCCTTCCAACATAGTGAGTCAATCCCATTGCTGGCTTGGCTGTAATAATTTGCAGAAGTATGATTCCCAGAGAATATACATCAGATTTAGTTCCCAGCATTCCTGTCTGTTGATACTCTGGATCGATATAGCAAAACGTTCCAGCAGCTGATGTCATTCTATATTGCGTTACATCATCTGCAACTGAAGGAGGGACTAATCTTGCCAATCCCACATCACCAATCTTGCTTACAAAATAATGATCAAGAAGAATATTGGCTGGCTTAAGATCACGGTGGACTAATGGTTCTGGCTTAGTTATGCTACGATGAAGGAAAAGTAGACCTGTGGCAATCTCTGCTGCAATTCGAAACCTAAGTTGCCATGTGAGAGCAGGGGTATTTCCACGTCGAAATAAACGATCTTCTAAGCTACCATTAGCCATGTATTCATACACCAGACAACCATATTCAGGACAAGCTCCAAGCAGGAGCACCATATTTGGATGTCTCATGCAGCTCAAAACTTCAACCTATCATACATTTATTTGTAACAACAGATATGAATTAGATACTAATATATATTAAAATTTGGAAAATCATATTCTAACTAATAAGCCCAATACGACCCCATTAAGTTTTCTCTCTCAGTGGTCAGAAGACTTGCTCATCTAGCGTTTAACATAATTTATGTCGCAGTGTCTAGCTATACCGTTGAAAACATGCATATTAGTACTACATTCATAATAATTTTACCTCTTGTTGAAATTGTGACCTTCCTTGAGTAGCATCTGGACGCAAGACTTTAACAGCAACCGCCGTATGATCCCGAGATAACACTTGAAGACAGGACCATAGCCACCTTCTCCAATCTTGTGGGATTCACTGAGATTATCTGTTGCTGCTTCAATTTCTTCAATAGTATATCTTCTGTATCTAAAGCCATAACAACTCGACTCACTTATTGCTGCTTTGTGCTTCTCCTCTTCTTCAATGGCTTGGCTTGTTTGAGAACGAGATGCTTCATCTGTCCCGCTAGCAGACTTATCAGATTTGTTCTTCTCTGCCTCTTCAGCCTTTTGAGCTTCTTTTAATCTTCTTTCTTCGTCGATTCGCCAACGATGGAGTTCTGATGCCTGTATTACATAAAAATTAGATCAGAATCTTAGTATAATTAAGCACAGTGCAATTTTTTTGTGTGTATATAAATGATACCTTTTGTTTTGCTGTTAAAGCTTCCTTGCAAGCTGTACTGTACATTTCCATTGTCTTTTGCAACTCTAATTTTAGCCTTCTCATTTCTGCTTCTACATCATCCTGTACATTTTTGAAGTAACATAACTATCACTAACAATCATCTAGATAGCAATAAAACTGTCAGCAATTAAGAATATCCATTAAAGTAGTAATAACATTATAGATGCCATGATTTTCAAAGTTGTACATACTAATTATAATTCTATGGGAAGAATTTTTATTTTAATGCTCGGATATCTAAAAACTAGGAATGACGTCATACCTAAAATTTAGAGACGAGATATAAGTATTTATAAAAGTATATAACTTGTTGAAAAATTACCGTCTATAATATTTCTATTTTCCTATCTATTAATGCCTTAATCACACTATTATTCTCTTGATTGGTTACATTGGAAAAATACTAATGTTAAAGACTGCAATGATGTAAATCGTGTGAAATAAAAGGAAAGTAAAAATACTGCTAGAACTGATTACAATTTTTTTTTTTTTTTGGGAAAATAATGAACTTACATTTTCAATTGAAGATGATGAGAAGTCATGGAAAGAACTGAAGTCGCTGGCCTTAGAATAAAAACGCTCGGAGCCAAAGCTGCTGTCTGAGCTAGTCGATACTCGTGAGGTTCGACCTGAATCCACACACTCATAAAGTGCAGACATTCGATCAACACTTGGCCTTTCAGAGCTTATGAATGATATATCAGATTCTGATTCCGACATATCTCCAAACATTTTCCCATTGAATCCTTTCCCTCTACCAAATGGTGACCTATACATTCCACGAAACATGTTGTTAGCCAGTTTTACAAAACGAAGTCATATGCAATCATTGGCTTTGTAAGCCTGTACTTTATCTTGCAAACTTGTATACAAGTCTACCGTCCACCAACAAAACAATATGATACTTTTAACTGTCGAATTTAAAACGATAATTAATTAGTAAAATCTTACATGGATTAAAATTCACATGAACAGTATGTGGATCAAGAAACAGAGTTTGTACGTGCAGGCTCACATGACTAGTAGGGTTCACGTGAAATTCACAAACTCTCTCATCTCTCGATCCACTTAATAGGAAAAATACATGTGAACGTTAAATCATATAAGATTTTTTTTTCCTGACACAACATATACTCGCTGAATCTCCAACCTACCTGACTAAATCTTTGTCCTCTCGTGTGATAAAAGGTCTTCGAGGAGTCATGTCTCCATCTGTTCAAAATTCATTTGATCTAATTGATTAGAATCTAGATAGCTAATTAAACAAACATCATTAGAATACAAATCAACATTTACTTCAAATTAAGGGGCCAAAAAAATATACAAACCTCTCATACTAGGAGAATGCTTGGGACGTAAATCAGGAGAAGAAGCAACACTCTTGCTAACTTGAACTTGTTCTTGCATTTGGTTAATTTGGTAATAAATGGGAGAAGTAAATGGAGCCAATCGAGATGCATTTCGAACTTGAGAGATCTTGGTCTTTGAGATAACATAAACTGTGCAAAAATCAGGTGCTGCTTTTAATGTAGCTGTAGGGACATCAATAGTCTTTAATCTTCTGTAAGTAACATGAAATTTAAAGATGTGGTTAAATTTTCATTTAGCTAGAAATAGTATATAATCAGGCACAAATTAAAACTCAACTTCCTTTCAATCAAATATGACAAAATAGTAGTATGAAATTGGGGATATACACGTTAATTTATGCTGTTTACTTTGATACTTTAGTACACAAAATTGAAGCTCTAAAATGTAGCTAAGTGGGGATATATATTTAGGTGGATCAAATATTTAACCCCACTTGTAAATTTTTTAATGTAAATTAAACTTTATATCTATAAATAATACAGCTAATATAAACAAGATATTATAAAATTTAATTTTGATTTCAAAGTCTACAGATAAATTGGATCTTATTTTCATATAATATAGAAGCAAGAAACGTTTTACCTGATAAAGCCATGTCGTGATGAACCAAGAACCAAATTCTCGATTGCACCGAGGGAAACATATTCCGTTATTGCTTTTGCTATGTCATTGTCTTCAAGTACTACATCGTAGCAATGTATCTATTGCCCAAAAAAAAAAGTTAAACATATACCAAGGATAAAAATATACATATTAGGGAATTACAAGAACGGTACATCTTATAATTTTTTAAGAAGTTACACACGTCATAATATGAGCAAATATTTCACATTGAGTGATGTTATTTGACATCATATTATCTATGTGACTTCTTGAATGACTACAAAGTTTACAGGTAAATTCATAGATGAATCTTACCTTAATATTTTCTAAATAACAAGTCTAACGAAAAAAGATTTTGTAATGTTTTTGGTATTTGAAGAGAATTCGTCTTTGAGAAAAAAGAAGCCAATTCGAGAACTAACATCTTTTCGTGTACAAAAGCAATGAAAGGTGAGGAACAACTCTTTGGTTTGCTTCTCAAGTTGTTGCTTATGTGGAGATGTACCTCCATTAGCATCCTGAATTGGACACATGTTTCCAGCTGCAATCATATAGCAAGGAAACAAGTTTGAAACTTCAATTTCTTTAATAAGAGCAAAGTTAATTATCCCTCATGCACCACCTCGAGCATACAACCTTTTAATCCAGAATCACAATTATAATCTTCAAAGTGGACAACTTTTCATTTCACCTGTTTTATTAGTTTACCACAGAGATCGAAATCAATCTTATATTAAGCATAAGGTCATATTCATATATAGTATAACTAGGTCCTTCTTCAAACATGTTGGGTGCATAGGCAATCTTATACTATTTTTAAAGGAAATGAACACATTTATTTGGACATAAAAAATTAGTTGTAATTGTTTATCCAGAAATCTTGAATTCAATTACAGAAGGTAAAGAAATGTTTTAAAATTCAATATGAACCATGTAGAAGGGAAGATAATAAAGTTTGTCCGATTGAATTAGAGAAACAGATACCAGCCATGTCTAATTAAAGGATGTTAGTTTGCGTTCAAAATTTAAGTGGAATGTAATTAGATTGAACGTCCAAACATCTAGTTCATTCCGACAAAATTTATTCACGAGGGGGACGTAGAGCTATTGGTTGTCGGAGAATAAAATATTTAAACATAGGATGCATTTTCTCTCCTATTTTTCCATTCTCAAAATTTTGCTCGTCAAATAAATTAAATTCATTGGAATCAAGAATGTCAATATTCGTGTGTATTTATTGAGAAAGAAGAATAAGGATTACCTGAAGCTGTGGATGGTCTGTGCACGACATGGATGAGTACTACAGTTTGGCCTTTAACAAGAAGATTTTCAACAGCCCATTTAAGGGCATATTGACTCGATTTATCCTTGTCTATTGCAACTGCAATCAGCCCATTCCTCCCTAATTTTTTCCCTGCATTACTTGCTTTTGAATTAGGAACAAACATTTTTTTTTTGTCTAATTAAACTATCTTTTTTCTTTCAAAAATATGTAACACAAATTCTTTTGATTTTCTTTTCTGTGCTAAAACTCATAGGTCTATAGGTTCCCTTTTCTTTATTTATTTCTCCTATTCTCACAAGTGCTTCTACGATGATATACTAGCCATAAATATGTACGAATATGACAATCGGTAACCGACACCACAAGTCTCTTTGACTGAGAAATGAAATTATTTGGATAAAAGATAAATTACCGAAAATATCTCTCTTGTAACAAACTTCTTAGAATATGAAATCAGTCGGTCTATATAGCTCAATATATGGAGAGTTATGTGTCTTGCCTTCAATTGCTCACACTTTCTTAGGATGCATTACTTGCCATTGGTTGATTTTCGAATTGGTGATGCTCAACATTCTAGATTTTGTATTCCCCTAAAAAAGTGAAGGTAAACAAGTGAAGGTAAACAAAATATAGTTGATTTTGGAATTGATGATGGTCAACATTCTAGATTTCATATTCTCCTAAAAAATTGAAGGTAAATAAAACATAAAACAAAATATTTATCTCCCTCCATTGCATTTAATTTAACTGCAGTTTAGTTGGTTCACAATATTTTTTTTAAAAAAATTATTAAATTATATTAATTTTAAACAAAGATAGTTTAAAGTGATTATATTCTTAAATTATATAATTCTCTCTCTATCTTACAAAGGATAGATTCAGAAAAAAATTCATTTTAATTTTTTTGAATTTCTAAAGTTACAAATACTATGATACAAAACAAAATTGTCTAAATCAATAGATAAAATGAAAAGAAATGAGTAGTGCAATATATATACGGTTGATTTTGGAATTGATGACAGTCAACATTTTAGATTTTATTCCATTTTGATTTCTAATGATCACTATAATTTTCATAGCCCATAAGGATTTAATCAGATGATAAGTAGAGTAATTAAATCATCAAAAATCTAGAATTTAATTTTTGTGTCTTTAATTTCTTATTTGATAGGCAATATATAACAACTATTGTAAACCACTGAAATAAGTTATAGTAGTCTGTGCTAACCCTGGAACAAGAAAGGTAATCTACTTTCCTTCTAAACTTTTTTTTTCCCCACCAAAAAAGTACTTTTCATTCAACTTTGACTTCTAATTATCATTAAATTTAAAACTGGTGAAGGATTAAACATTCTATTGCAACTTGGTTGTATCCGACAATAATGTTCACAGCTCGTTCTTTAGAGTTTCATTTGATTCACAAATTGAATTAAAAAAAAAAAATTTAACTACCAAATCAAGAATCCTAAGATTAAAAATTATCTATGAAAGAATTAATGACTTCATTGTTGAATTTACACCAAATAATCAACACTAGAATTAGAAAGCAACATCATTTTCCAAAGTAGATGCATGCGTATCTATAATTTAAGCTTGTTTAAATCTAATTTTGATTGTAATATTTGTCCTAATGTAAAATAAAGTATAACTGTTGTATCAATTTAGCCTTGTTTAGAATTGCGGTGGCTTGTTACTAAGCATTTTATGTAATAGAGTTTTTAAAATAAAGCACTTAATAAGTATTTTAATTTATTGCTGATGGTAAACATGCTTAAGTTCTTTTTTATATTTGATAATATTTGATTTGAATGTTTAAAAAGTATTTTTATTTTTATTTAATTTTAAATTTATGATAAAATGGTTAAAATTTTATCTTATAATAATTATTTAAAAATTAAAATCTATTCCAAAAGTACCAATTTTAAATTTATGATAAAAATATGAGACTAAAATCTCTAACCCTAAATAAAAGGAAACACATTTACCAAATACTCTAAAAAATGCTTAAATTATCCAAAAATGTTTTTTTTTTAACAAAAACACCACAATTCCAAATCGGACCCTTAACATCTCATTACATAGGCCATGACTTCTCATAATATTAACTCAATTACTATCCCTTCCTCTTCTTATTTCCATTATTTTATGCTTTATATCTACAAGACACGTACGAAGCGTTGAAGGAGATCGAAGTTTTACTTTTGTCAAACATGATTCTTCAATATCGAATTCTCCTTATTTTCCCTTTTTTTTTTTTGCAATGTATATGAGATTATTAAGTGTCGAAGGATTAATTTCGTGTTAAACCAAAAACTTGGACTTTATTTGGACTTTTTGAAAGGATTTTTTAAGAAAATAATAATCAAACATTTTTTTGAGAAGAATANTCTATGTGTAATAAAAAAAAAGTGATCAGAGAGTGTTAAAAGATTCTCTAGAAATTTTGTTTCATAAAATAGCAAATAAAAAACAGTTCTCAAACATAATTCTTCAAAATACAATCTAAAAGACGGTGAGATCTCAAGTCTCAAGACTCACAACACAATACCAGTTGGGTCCAATGATAAAGGATCATCTCCATTTATGGGTAAATAGAAGATTTTTTATTTATTTTTTTAAATGAATGATATATTATCTAAATGTATAATTAAATGTGAGATATTTGCCAAATCATTATTTCTATAAATTTTTATGACAAAACTACTTAATTTTCATTTCCTTCTCCTCGATAATTAATTAAATTTAAAAATCATTGTCATTTAAGAAAATTATTCAAATTATTTTATTAAGATTCATACTATTTAATTAAAAAAATATACGTAAAATTTTATTGGTCATTAAATTGCAATAACATGAAATTATAACTTCATTACATTTTTTTCAAGTATTACCACTATTTTTTTCCTTAAACTTAAATTTGTTATATAAATAAAATAACAATTAAAATTATATAATTTTGAGTGTTAGAAATAGTAAAATAGTGATATACATAAAATCTATCCCTTAATTTAAATGAATAGTGAGGTGTCACTTATTTAAAAGAGATAAATAGAGAATTTTCTATTTACCCCTTAAATGAAGAGAATTATTTATCCGGGTCTATTATACACCAGTTGACATAATTTGCACAAACGTTGAAATATTTTAAATCATTTAATAAAAATTTATATCTCTAGAAATATCGTTACACCACCTCTAACCAATTGATTTAAGTCGTCAAAGCCCAAATAACAACATCTTTACCGCAAACATTTTATTTAAGGCAATTTGGTAATCTCGACAAAATACTTATGTAAGTTTGGTACATGAACTGGTACATAAATTTGATACACGAATCATTTTGCGTAGATTTGGTACACTGAACCACGTAGATTTTGTAATGGGTTAAACTCTTCTCAGTCAAATAATTTTAGAGAGAAATTTCTCAAGTAATTATAGAAAATTTCTCTCTAATATACTCTATAAAAATATAATTTAAAAATATTTTTAAAAATTATATCAGTTCATAATTTAATTTATTACATAAAATTTTATACATAAAATTTTAAAAAATAAATAAATTAATTAAATTTAAAAATAAATAGATTAATTTTTTGGTTTGACTAACGCTTAAATTTTGTATCTTGATTTTAACCCATTTTACACCGTCTGAATGTTTCGTGCAAATTGAGTAATGAAACATTTTCAAATAAATTTAATTTTTACTCATCAAAATAAAATTATTGATGTAATTTAATAATTTTTATGAATTTTATTTGTTTTGTATAATAGATCATTGAAGTAAATTGAAAATATGTATAATGGAGAAAATTTTAATATTTCATAATTATCACATACGTATATAATGTCACGTGATACCAGCACACAAAAAATATAATGTCACATAAGCAAGTGGCATAGCAATCTGGCCTTGTAACATCTAAGAACGGGTCATTCTCATCTCCAACTATTTTGGAGACAAAATAAGTGAATCTCTCCTCTTTTTCTTACTAATTTTAAAGATCCATTTCATTATCCAAGCACCATTCAATTTCAACATTTCACCTTCTTAACATTAGCAAGATTCGAATTTCAGTTGGCAATGTTACTTTAATATTACCCAGGCTAATGAAATAAGATATCTGTACTTCACAGTCAAAGCTATAAAGAATGGATGACATCTTTGGAGAAATAAATTGCAGATCAAAGTCAGATGCAATAGTGATGAGACTTCTGAGATCTGCAATGGATGAAGCACATGAAAAAGTACAGTCCAAGAATGGTCCTATCGAATTTCTTCACGAGAGATCCAAGTTTTATGAATTGGCAGCAATATTAGTGGATGGTGGTCTCAACATTGTTGAAGAAGAGGCAGATATTCAAGAAACAAGCCGCGAAAAGATGCTTTCGGACTTGACAGAGATCAAAGACTGGCTCCAGAGACGTATCGAGGAAATGAAGATCTTGATCATTGAGAAAGATAAAGAATTGATGGAGAGAGTGGAGAATGAGTTAAAGATTAGTCATGCATTGGAGTTGAATGATAGAGAGTTGGCCTTTTTGCGCGAGAAACTAGAGGGTACTGAGAGAGCAAAGAGCGAAGACATCCCAGATTGTATACAAAGAAATCAAGAAACTGATCAGGATGAAGTCCAAGGTGGTGATATTGGTGAGTTGAAGAATTCAGTGGATCAGCAGGTTTCCAATATTAAGCAGAAATTGGAGGATGAGAGAAAAATTTTAACAAGAAGGATTAGAGGTAGAAGTTCGCGGTCTTCTGACAGCGAACTTTATTCCAAGCTCTTTGATGAGGAAATACGTTCAGGTTCAGGATGGATTGTGAAGGATGATGTTTTCGGGGACAACCCCTTTTCAGGAATAAAGTCACTGCAAAGTTCTTTGAATCCTGGAAAGAATGATGTAATGATTTCAACAAATGAGTTCTGACATAGACATTTTGAAAGGAACTTTGGATCTTGCTTTTGGGAGGATGCAAAATGCAGAGGCGTTTCCCTTAGAGAAGGAATGGAGGTGGGGCATTGAGAAGGATACAATTCTGGTTTCAGTTAAGGGATTCATTAATGACATTCAAAAGAATTTCAAAGCAGAATTTGAAATAAGAGGCTGCTCTGTTCCAGTTGGGATCAGCAAGATGAATTGGACAGAATTAATCAATAATGTAAGAGATTTGCACGATGAATTAAACGCTTTGAGCAGTCAAAGTGAGGTCGAGGAGAAAGGATCCAACATGCATGATCTTTCAGGTCCTCTAGCATCATTGATGCGAACGACAAGTGAGCCTCTGCCAGAAGTTTTCTTTAAGGTTCCAGAGAAGGATTCAGATCCCAGTGGAGGCCACTATGTTGCTAAGATGGTAAAGAATCATGAGTCTTTTATTGAAAAACAGCGTGAATGCGAAGATTGGAGTTGCTCTTGGCTAGCACGAGAAATTCTCCGAAAGAAGGGACCCTCATCTGTTAAGAGAGACAAGGATCCTGATGAAATGGAAAGCAGAATACAGAAGGTCATCACAAGGCTGGACAATCTTCTTAAATGGGATGGTAATATAGGAGATGATAAAGCTTTCTGTGATAGCACAACTGTCTGTACTGAAATTGGGGAACTCAAACAAGAAAGAGATGATCTAAGATTTCATATTTTGATTATTGAGGAAATCTACTCACTCCTTTTCAAAGGCTATGCAAAAAGCCCAAATCTTGAGTTATTCAATGATCACAATGACAGACTCATTGGCACTCACAGTCATAGTCTGGCAACGAATGATGGTAAAGATGATGATGGAGTCAAAATAGACAATCTTCATGACGCCAAGTCAGGTAAATTGGAAGAAGAATCTGCATGTCAAATTCTGCAGCATTACTTGGAAAGCACCATAAGGGAGAATGTACAATCAGTTTACTTTCACGAAACAGTTCGTGATAACTATAATTATTTTTGAGTGGAGCACGAACATGGAACGCAATGCTGATGATTGCCTTGTTAAGGAAGAGATTCGGAGAATTGTCTTTGGTGAGTCAATGCAATGCATCAAGGACAAGTGCAATTCGCTTATAAGCCGGCTTCAAATGGAAACTGAAGGTTATGAAGCACTGATGACCAACCTCCCTTGCAGTGACACTGTACCGGAGACTATAGGAAGCCTATTAAAAGAGGATGTTTATGTTGTGTACTTTAGAGAACTCTTTAATGCATGGAGAACAGAAATATATGATTGTTACATGGAGATGCTTATTAAAGAGGACATATATAAGTTTGTCATTGTTGAAACGGTGAAAGAATCCTATGTTACTAATGTACAATCTAAAACATCAGACCAAATGACTTTTTATAAAGATTTTCTTTATGCTAAAAAGTTGGACATTCATGAAGAGAAAAACTTGATTGAAAAACCTGATCAGTCTCGTTTTGAGCACTCCAAGAAAGAGGAAATGGTAAAGCACAAGTGGTCTGACAAAGGAACATACTGAACAATGTGATGAGGTAGCTGATCATAACAATATGGAGTTGCTGTCAAATGATGATGAAAGAATTTTCAGTAAATTATTCGATGAAAAATTAGGAAGATCTTTTGACAGTTTTCTTAAAAGCAAGGCATTGGTATCAGACATTGAGGATAATTCGAGCACGAGACTCAAAGACCAAAACAAAGATGATCATCAAGCCCAAGTACATCCAATAAAGGAGGTTGAACCTGAAAGACAGAATTCCTCTTACCAACCAGAAGAAAATGAAGTGTTTCGACAGAATCCATCTGTTTTCTCACCCCTCATCGAATTTCAGCAAGTACTCATCAAATTCGAGCATGTGGTGCACAAGAAGTTAGAATGCAATTCTTTGAGGTATTACTCTCTATCTTTCAAACTCTCCCTTATGTGGTGTCTGCAACTTTATCACTAATTTACTTATTAGCCAGTATGCAAATGCTTATTCAAGAAGACTAATTGGTTCTTTCTAAAGATTCTATAATCTGTTTCCAGGGTGGATAAACTGAAGCATCAAATAAATGCATTAGCTCAGCCTGTGGCCTCAACAAGAAAAAAGAAGTTGATTTACAAGAAGGCTTTCATAACCAGATGCCACAATTTGCGATTAGCCGAAAATGAGGTATCTGGAAACAACAATCTATATATTCAGTTCACACAGTACCTGCAATTTAGTCAGATCTTACACTGTTTGATTATTTGTATAGGTTGATTTGCTTGGTAATCAAGTTGATAAACTTCTATGCCTCCTTCAGAACATATACCTAATACTTCGGCAAAATTCAACAGTCCTCTCACAATATTTTGGGGTGAGCACAATTTTCTTTTAAAAGCATTCAAGGCTTTGTAAGATACTGAAAAATTAAAGGTTTCAATTTTTTTTTTATTTTTTTTTTTAATTACGCAAAATTTATTTGTCAAAATCATTGTTTTCATGCAGGTTTTTGACATGTTGAAATTGATCAAGATAAAAGAGTTATCTGAAGGAGCTGCTTGTTTTCCTACCATAGATACATAGCCGTTGATTTTGAAATTTGCTGGAGTCTGTTGTAAAAGCGTGAACTTCTTTTGAAGTCTGAGATATTAAGTGGTTGGATGATTGAAAATTAGCGAGACTCTCTGTAATTATCATATTTACTCTTTAATATAGAGTGAGTAACTAAAACTTACTCCATCAATAGTTGCTTTGATTTGTTTCTTGAAATTTAGGTAGACTATTGATTTAATTGTTGTTTACAGAGACCATTTTTGGGGGCAAGGGAACCACGAGAAGGGAGGAGGATAAAATTCTCGACTCTTAGACCGACTCGGGAAAAAGATAAGAAAACAGACATTATAAAACAACCAATCAAACCATCCCATATGCATTACAATCTACAGTATCTTGAGATACAACAACCCTAGTATAGAGGTTTTCTAGACTCATCATACCGGTATTTCCCCTTTAGCGGCTTTAACACTTGCCTTGGCGGGTACTGCTCTCGAGACCCTAGCCTTTTGTCTAAAAATTCTATACGAGTTTTATTATATCCCAGATTTTAACCATAGAATGAAAAATTTCATCCATAAAATACCAACATACCTCATGATGCCTGAAATCCTGTCTTTGTCTGAGTTAGACCTTTGAAAATTCCTTGTTGAATATTTATGGGTTTGAGACCTTTCGGCCTCTCCCTCTGGCCTTCTTCTTTTTAAATTAAAGAACTAATATAAAGAACTAAAATTAAAAGAGAATATTATATGACACTTGAGAGAGAAAATATGAAAGAACCTTGATTGTTTATAGAAAATTTACAAAGAAGAGAGAGCTTTCTGATGATTTTTCCTCGATGATCTTGGATGATCTATACAAGTGAGGAATGAGTCTATTTATAATATGAATTCCGGACTTCAAACCCGGATTTTAACTATCATAATTCTATAAAGTAAAAGAGATTCCTTACATTATTTTTACTTTTTTAAAACTGTCGTATATTACAATAATTGGAGAGAATTTTTAACAGACAGTCTAACATTTTATTGCACTATAAAATGCTTTCTAATAGCTTCTTATCCACATTTTGGAATCCAATGCTGTCTACACCATCAGTGGATGACACTTGGTCTTCCAAATCACATGGTCCTTGAAAATCTTCTTTGTTGGAGCCTGTTTCTGAGCTGTCTTCTTTTGTCTTCTTAGTAAAGTCTTCTTTTGAGCTGTCTCCTTTTGTCTCTTTTTGGGCTAGAGGTGTCTGAGTCATAATTCCACTTAATGGAATCTTTGGAAGATTTTTGAATTCTCCAAGGAGTTGGTCTAAAATGGTCTCGGTAATGTCTTCCTTCTTCTTTTTCTTTTTAGTTTTTCTTAGTTTAATTCAAGAATTTGTTTCTGAGTGCCAGGATTCCTCTTTTCAGATCCACTTTTGTAAACCTGTCCATACCATTAGACTGTAGAAGAAGACAGCTCAGAAACAGGCTCCAACAAAGAAGATTTTCAAGGACCATGTGATCTGGAAGACCAAGTGTCATCCACTGATGGTGTAGACCTGTCCGTTAATGGAAAAAGATGTGTTTACCGAAAAACGTCTGAATCGGACTAGGTGTTCCTTTACCGGAAACACTGGCTTTGGTTAAATTTTTTGTATTTAAATACCTATTTTTCCAGTCTTCTTTTTCTAAAGTTAAAACTTGGATCTTTTGTTCTAACTCAAATAACTTGGTCTTGTTATCACAAAATTCTTGTTTTAAATTTTTATATTTTCCATTTATTGTTTTAAAAATTTTAACAAGCGATTTCACAGTGATCACAGAAATTAATCTGATTACCTTCGTGTGTCTGAATAATGGGTCTGGTGTTAATTTGGTCTGAGATGTAAAACTCGATTTCTGGATAAAACCTACAGCTTCAAGTCATTCTCAGAATCGTCTAAAATACACATCTAGATTTGGATTTTTTACTTCTCTTATATAATTGCCTTCCCCGGAGTGCCATGAAAAACTGCATAACACTCAAACTTAAAGAGATCATTTAATCCATGAAAATAAGCAGTCTGTTTCTAATATACTAGGAAAATGAAATAGATTGTCTAAACTTATAAATGTCTGATGGTCTTGCTAGCTGGAATCAGCAGCAGCAGCTGGATTCAGCAGCAGCAGGTCTTCATACTGGATAACAAATAAAACTTGGTCTGGGAGCCCTGAGTTGGGCTCTTGGGTCTAATCCAAACCTGTAAACATTAGGCCCGTAAATTATTAATCATTAAAATTATAAATTTTTCTAGATAATTCATCTGCTAATTTATTGTCTTTTCCTTTTATATGTTCAAAATTGATATTATACTCTACTACAGAAATTGAAAACTTTTGCCATCTACGATGCCTACTTTTTTCTTTCATATTTTGGGCATACTTTACTATTGCTTCACAATCAGTTCTAATTGTGAATTCTTTCTTTGAAATAATAAATAATCTAAAGGTATCTAAAGTATATATTATTGCCAAAATTTCACAGTCTAAACTTGTCTTATATCCTTTTTCTTTATATGTTCCACTAGAATGTCTACATAATTTTTCTTGATCTTTAGGGGAATATTTATGAGGTTTTGATTTAAGAATTCCTCCCTATCCTAAATCACAACCATCTGTTTCTATTATTAAGTAGTCTGATTCTAGGGGTAATTGTAGTGGAGGTATATTTTGTATTATACCTTTTATTTTCTTGACTAAATTTATATCTTCTTTATTAAAAAATCTCTGCTCATTTTTTCCCGTTTTAGAATATAAAGGCCCTGCTATTTTTCCTATATTCTTTAAAAATGGCCTAGCATAATTTATAAGATCTAAAATTTTTTGTAATTCCTTTAAATTTTCTAATTTGTCTGGCTAATTTCTAATACTTTTTTAGCTATGTGTTCTTGCAGCTTCATCTGACCATTTCCTATTTCTACTCCTAAGAATTTTATATGTGTTTTAAATAATTCTACTTTCTTTTTACTTATTACTATCCCATTTTGGTAAAAAATTCTAAAAACTGTGTTTAAATGTCTTATATGTTCTTGTTCATTTTTTGAAAATACTAAAATGTCATCTATATATACAAATACAAATTGTGAGTGTTCTAAAAAGATCTGGTCCATTTTTCTTTGGAATATACTGGGTGCATTTTTTAATCCGAATGGCATAACTAACCATTCAAATAATCCTAATGGACAAGTAAAAGCTGTCCATTTTATACTGTCTGGATGTATTTTTATATGCCAAAATCCTGATTTACAATCAAACTTACTAAAAATCTTTTTTCCTTGTATTCTATTTATCAAAAATATTTTATCTGGAATATCGTAACTATCGTCTATAGTATTATCATTTAATCTTTTATAATTTATTACCATTCTTTACTTTTTCCCCTAATTATTTCACTATGTTTTCTTACTATAAATGCTGCGGATCTATGGGGAGATTCTGATGGTCTAATTACTTTTAAACTTAATAATTCTTTTATATGCATTTTAAATTCTTCTATGTCTTGTGGACTTGCTTCTATTTTTGCTGTCTTTATTATATAGTCTGGATTTTTTACTTTTATTTCACAATAGATTTTATTTTTGTCCCATAATCTTATAGGGTCTTCTCCTATGAATGGTAAGGTATCTATTTGTGCTTCTATCTCCGTTTTTGTTTTTAAATGTAATAAATTTTTAAGGTTTATCCTATCTATCAAGTATTCATTTATTTCGTTAGCCTCTAAGTAGTCTTGTTCTAAAATTATTATATTATTACAGCAATCTTCTTTTCCTTTTTTACATTCTATGCATTTTTCTTCTGTTTTATGATTGGTTTCTTTATTTGCTATTTGTTTTATTAGATCTGGATGGATAGGTGGTAGTGATGTTGGATTACCATCATGGACTAGTAGTTAGTAGTTACATTTTTAAAAATTTGTACATATTCTTTTGTCAAAATAATTCCTCCATCTAAATCTAATAAGAATTTTAGTCCTATAATTATACCTACCCCATGTTTTTCTAGAATGTCTTTAACTAATACATATGGCATAAAATAATAATGACTATAATTATTGCAGTTATTAAGAAAGGCTATATTACAAATTTTTGCATAATGATTATATTCATTTATGCTTCCATCCATTTGTGTTGCCTTTATAGGTTCTTTAAATTTTAATATTTTAGTTGTGTCTACCAGTTTTGGATCTACAATTATGGTTGTACATCCTGTGTCTATAATTGCACTTGTTCCTGTTGTTTTATTATAATATTTAAATGTAACTTCTAATTTTATAGAATTTAATTTTTTGTCTTGGTTACAAAATTTTATTTGTTGTTCTAAATTGGCTAAATTTATATTTTCTTCAATATTTTCTTCTATTTTTTCTTTGTTTTTATAAAAATTCTTTTTCTAAGTTAGCAACTCTTTGTTCTAATTGAGTTATTCTATCAAAAGCATTTTCATTTATCTTTAAATTTCTTATGTTTTGTATTTCCTGAGATTTAAATTCTATATATTTTTCTACACAACTTATGCATGCTTCATTAAAACATAAATTACATTTACTTCTCTTATTACGTGCTGGATACCAATCACAAAATAAACATGGCTTAGAATCTAATCCTTTATTCTTTTGCCAATTATGGTCACAGTCTATTTCAAGTATTTTTACTTTTGCTTTAAACATAAAATTTATTCCATGTAAATCGTGTATAAATTCTTCTAAATCGGGTTCTTCTAATTCTACGAATTGGTCTATTATTTTATTTCTTTCTTCTATTTCTTGTTCTTCTAATAATTCTTCAAAACTATTATTGAGTAAATTGTTTCTGTATCACTAAGGGTTTCGTCTATATCTAAATAGTCTTGATCTGTATTATTTACTAACATTGCTTTACGGTTTGTCATATACTTATTCTTCTAGGACAAGCCGAACTTAAATGATCTGGACTACTACAAGTGTAGCAGTAAAGCTTCTTTCTATAAGTTCTATCGGGGTCATATTTTCTTACATGTCTATCTTTATTTAAATATGGTTTTCTAGCGTGTGATCTTTGTGTAATAATTTTTTCTTCTAGGTATTTGTTTTATAGATTTTCTATTTTTGTATCTAGGTCTTTCTTCTTTATCATAATGTTGGGGAGTGTATATCTAGCTACAAAAACTAGTTTCATTATTTAATTGTCTGCTTATTTGTATATTTGTACATTTTTCTACTAATAGTTTTATTATGTACATTACTCTTGTCCTAAAAATATTCCTATACCTATATCTGCTTCCATTCTTTTATTTATTACTTCTTCTTTAAATCTTTTATTAATTTCTAATCCTAAAGCTCCAGGTAATTTATTAAAAAGTTTATCTCCTATTTCATTATTCCATGTATTCCCACTAAGTGATGCATAATATACAAATGATTCTGCTAAAAATGGTTTTATATAATACCAAATTTTTAAATTTAGATTTCTAACTTTATTAAAGTATTTTTCTGTTGTTCTGTATTTCCAAAATTTGGATCTTCTCCTGTTATTATTTGATGTATTGTATTTCCAAAATTAAAGGGATTGGGTTCTAAAGAAATTAATTCTGCTAATTCTATAGGGTTTCTTTCTTTCCATTCCTGCCACATAGCTTTGGCAGATTCTCCTAAGTATTGTTCTAAATATCTTAACATTTCTTCTGCATTTTTAGGTTCAAAATGTTTAATATAATCACTAGCTATTGCATTTTTTCAAGAATCTAAGTAATTATTCCACATTTGTGGATCTACATTAGTTATATTTAATAAAAATGGTTGTCCTCCGTATTGATGTATATAGGGAGCTTCCATTGGATCTCTTCTTCCTCTAGGTTTATAGGGTACTATTTGTACAGGTGGTGTATAAATGTTTCCTCCTGATGATGGATCTACTCTTTTTCTAAATAAGGGATGTTTCCAGAAGTGTGTGTAGGTCTATTTCTAGAATCGAAAAAGAAAGGAGATGTTTGGGTTCTTAGTCTACTTCCTCCTGGATCTGGTAATAGCTGTTGTGGATTATTACTACTACTTTCTTCCATTAATTCTTGTACTGCCATTAATTCTTGTACTTCTTCTCTTTTTTCTATTATACTAGGTTCATATTCTGTGCTATTTGTTTTTCCTTCTGAGATTAAATTATCTATTTCTTCATTTCTAAATTCATGGGCTTCTAAATTCATATCAGCATTTGTTTCTAAGAATTCTAATTCTAATTTTTCTTTTCTATGTCTCATAATTAAATTATCTTTTCTTTCTTGGCAACTAATTACATATTTAAATATTATACTAATATTATTAAATTCTTTTTTACATCCTGTACAGTTTATTTTCTTATTTTCTGTCTTTATGTTTAAAATATTTTCTAATTTTTTCCATAATTCATCTTTTTGTGTTTGTAAATAAAAATCTATGTATTTTTTCTAAAATTTTTAAAATTTCTAATATTCCTTCACTCATCTTCTTCATTATTATTACTTGTGCTGGTTTCTATATAATCAGTAAATCTTATAGATTTTCTTCCTACACTATCTTCATAATATATGGTTTCTTGTGGTACTATTATTCTTTCTGATCTATTTACTAACCTTTCTAATTCCCAAGGTAATCGTGATTAGTCTATACTTGTTAATGGTGGTAAAAGTTTTATTCCTCTATTTCCTAACATTTCTACAGTATTTTTTATATTTACTTTGTATCTAGGAGTATTACTTTGGGTTAATTTTCCTAAGAATGATGTACATAATAACAGATTTTTTCCCTCAAAATCTTGATATCCTCTAGTCATTATTTTTATTTGTATATGTTCTACAAATTCTCTAGTATCTAATATATAATTGGGACAACAGGATTAAAAAATATCCTAGACACAAACAATATCTGTTTCTGTTCACTCCTATTATTGCTTTATGTGCATCATTTATTCTAGTATCCATTATTAATAATAACACTTTTCCTCCTAAATTTGTTCTATGTAAAGCTTTTATTCCTATTACAATTAATCCTAAATGGGTTAATCTAAAATTCCCTTCTAATAATCTTTGTCTATGTGATGGAGTTACTAAATGTAATTGAACTATAGTTCCTTCTAAACATCTAACTTGGACTTCTCTTATAATGTCTAAAGTCTAGTTTGGTCTGAGGCCTCATATAATGCATTAGAATTAATTATGTTGATCCTATTATTTCTAAAAGTTTCTGTATCCCTATCTATATCAATTATTTCTTCTAAATTTATTAATTCTTCCGTCTGATTTCTGTTTGGCCTTATGAATCTTTGAATTCTATTTACTATTATACTTACTGTGCTATTTTCTTCTCTACTTCGTCTGGTTTCTGCAGCTATTGTCTCAATTCTTTCTCTATCTTCTGAATTACCTGTTCCTAGTCTAGGCATTATTGTTTAGATTGTAAAAAAGTCCAATTAATAAGTTGTTGTCTTTTCTCTTTCTTCTCCTTCTCTTTTCATCCTATAGCTATTTTATTTGTTGCTTCTGCTAATTCATCTACTTCTTTATGTGAAGCTAAATCTTTTAAATAATCTTCTATTTTTACCATTTTTTGCTCTAATTTGTCTATTTTAAACTATGTTGCTATTAATAATGCTATTATAGTAAATTTTCTATAAACAATCAAGGTTCTTTCATATTTTCTCTCTCAAGTGTAATCTAATATTCTCTTTTAATTTTAGTTCTTTATATTAGTTCTTTAATTTAAAAAGAAGAAGGTTAGGGGGAGAGGCCGAAAGGTCTCAAACCCATAAATATTCAACAAGGAATTTTCAAAGGTCTAACTCAGACAAAGACAGGATTTCAGGCATCATGAGATATGTTGGTATTTTATGGATGAAATTTTTCATTCTATGGTTAAAATTTGGGATATAATAAAACTCGTATAGTTAGCCATGGGTATACAATAATAATTTTGTAAAAGTTGTGACAAGATCGATATTTAATCAATTTAAAGTTAATCAGGATGGACTTGACACAGATTTTTTAGGATGACCAATTAAAACTTGTCATATAATCATTTTAATTCCACTGTCTATGATCAAAAAACTCCAACACATCTATAACTTTTCTATAATATCTTGAAAAAATGCAATTCCACCTTTTTCTCTCTCATAAAATAAGAGGATAAGAGGATTTAAGAAAATTAAAATTAATGATATATGAAACACATATGACGATATAAATTTTGTCAGACTTAACATGTGGAAGACATCTGATACAAATAAAAGTTTTGTTAGATTTAACCCAACAAATATTTTTTTGATATTTACCCCACGTTTGGTATACAGGAATGGCTTGGGATGGAAAGATCTTTCCAACTTTTTCATTCCATTATATATTTGGTAAAAGAGTTTTAAGTTGGAAAGGTCATTTCATCGGGAAAGACCATTCCTACTAGATCTTGGAATTTCTATTCCTCACAAAAAGTTGAGAAAATTAGGCTCTTTCCAACTTTATTTTGGAAAGAGAATATTATGAAATTAATTTATTCAAATTGTATTCATTTTTTTTTTCGTTGCATAGTTGTAATCTCTTTGCAAATAATACTGTTTTTTTTTTTTTTTGCAAAATAAATAGTTAAATTTCTCTAGGAAAATGTAATTACATGTAAATAAATAATATAACAATAGCACATAATTTAGATACCATAAATGGTCAATTATATTTTTATTTCATTTGCATAGCAATTTTATCAAAACGAATGTTAATTTTTTTTTCAAAAAACATATATAGTGTTATAAGATAGTAAACTAAGTTATCTAATATATATTTGAATAAAAAAATAATACGTACCTTTTATTTTTTTTATCCTTAATAAAAAAAAAATTAAACTTTTTTATACCCATAAAAATATAAATAAATGAACCAAAAAAAAAATTTGTTATATTTTCTTAAAAGAATCAGGGATATTTAAGTCAACTTAATTTAAAATTCTTTTCATTCTAACTCCTAAAGACATTGGTTATACCAAACATTAATAAAAGAATATGTATTCCATTCTGTCTTGAGTCACTAGACATGCGATGAGAATAAGTATTCTTGCCTATTCATGGTGGAAATACATTTTGCTTGGAACGATCGTTCCATTCCCAACCATTCCTGCAAACCAAACATGGGGTTAATGTCTAATTCAACAGCATGTGATCGTAACAATCTTTCAAGTCATTCCCATAAAATGTTATCTGATATCGAAAAAATGGTTGCCAAAAAAAAAAGAAAATGTTATACACCACTAATTATTAATTAATGGACTAAATACACTTTACATCATAATTTTATTTTTATATTTCGATTATAATTTAAAAATTTATACTATACAAACTTTTAAAACACATTCAAATAACAACAATAGATTCCATTGTGGGATTACAGAAATTTCCTTGATATGTTGTTCTTTTTTTCTTTAAATTGCAACATGTACGGTATGTCGTTTTTATTAGTTTCAAATAGATTTTTTCCCCCCTTAAAAAGTATACACCCCTCCCTAGATTTTGGTAATTGATTAAAAAATTTCAGTTTTTTCAATTTTCAGTTAAAAAAAATCAAAATTAAATTAAAATCAAACTTTTTTGGGTCGGTTGATTAATCAAAATTTTTTTCAATTTATCTGATTAACTGAAATTTACTAGTTAATTAAAAAACAAAATATAAAATTTTTTAAAACTAATAAAATTAATAAACAAAAAAACTAAGACTAATAAATTTAAATTAGAAACTAAAAGATAAGGGAAAAACAATATCAAAATGTTAAATGAATAAAAATATGAAATTAATTACTAAAAATATAAAACCTAAAACTAAAAGTTTAATTATTCATTTTCAATAACCAAATCAAAATTATATAACCAAGTTTATTCAAACACCGAAAAGTAAATTAATTTGATTCGTCAATTTGTTTGGTTAAGTAAAACTATGACACCCACTTCTATGAATGCCTAACCTTTATTTATTCAAATTCATTATTAATAAGTCGTAACAAAAATCTTAGTTTTACCATCTAAATTTTACTTTATTGTAGGTTCCAAATAGATTAATAGTGCAATTTTTTCAAGAAATTATGTAGAAGGCAATGGTGTAAAAGTAGAAGTAGCCACGATTCCGATTCCAGAATTATTGGCATCGGACCGTTAAAAACTGGCAGTTCTGGTTCCAATTCTCTACTTTTTGAAATCGGAATCGAAACCAGCAATAATTTTTTTTTAAAAAAAAAGAATAGATTATAATTCTCCCTCTACTATTTTACCTATCAATACCCCCTCCCTCTACTATTTTCAATACACAATTCTCTCAATCTCTCTAATTCTTTATAATTCTCTCAAATACTCTCAAAATGTAAGGAATGTATCTTTATTTTAATTTTTAATGATTTAATAAATAATACAATAGTACACTTTTTTTTTCAAAAAGGGGAATCTATAATTTAAATATAAATAAAATATAATTTTTTGTGTGTCATTTTAACTTGTATTAATTTTGTAATATTATAATTTCTAATTTTTAATCATGATTTTTTTTAAAAAAAATTCAAAATCGAAACTATGACTAAACATAGACGGAATCGTAGAGCCGGCCTATTAGTTTCAGAATTATAACCGGAACCGATTCTCCCCAATTTCAATTTTAATTTTAACTTTTCTTTAAATCTTACATTTCCGAAACCGTAATTATGATTATAAAAATAGGGGAAAAAAATCCACGCGAGCCTCTTAACAGTGGGGCACCAGCACAGCGAAGCGTCTGAACAATGATCATTGCTCCAGCCACATCATCCGTCCGCCCCGCCACACCCCCCGCACTCGGATTCGTATATTTGCCCACTTTCCATTTCCACTATAAAAAAATTTCAATCCTCTTCAAGTTAAAGTCAACTGCACACAAAGTGACTCATCTTGCATACGTGTCATGTCCCCATTCCTCCTTCTCTCAACACCAACCAATAGAGTTTTGCCAAGTGTCAAAAGACCTCCACCTGGCCCCACATCCTTCATGTTCTACTCCCCTTCTTCTGTTATTAAATTGAAATTTGAAATCCCATTCACTACTCAGTGCTCACTTTCTCTCTCTAAAAAAAATGGCTATCAAATCTACTCAGATTTTCTCAGTTCTCCTTCTTCTTATTCTGTTCGTAGGCGCCATTACGGCGTCGTTTGCGGCAGAAACGACAGAGAAAGGAAAAGACTCGAAAGCAGTTGAAGAAGATGATGAAGATCTCAGTTTTCTCGAACAGGACGACGTCGCTCCTTCGTCCAATCACGATCCATACGCGCTCTACCATAACTACGAGAACTACGACGATCTCGAAGACAACGATTCTGCTGCTTCTTCTGACGACGGCGGTTACGAGTCGCACTCCCCGCTGGCGGTGGACGAGACAGATGTCGTGGTGCTAAAGGAGTCCAATTTTAGTGATTTTATAGCGAATAACAAGTACGTCATGGTGGAGTTTTACGCGCCGTGGTGCGGCCATTGCCAGGCTCTGGCGCCGGAGTATGCGGCTGCGGCGACGGAGTTGAAGAAGGAGGAGGAGAAGGTGGTGCTGGCGAAGGTTGATGCTACTGAGGAGAGCAATTTAGGTCAGAAATATGAAATCCAGGGGTTTCCTACTGTTTTCTTCTTCGTCGAAGGCATTCACAAGCCTTACTCCGGTCAACGTTCCAGGTAAACCTCTTTCTTTGTCGAATTTCTGGATATCTGTAAATTAACAATATATTACTTATTTGTTTATAGTGATTGTGATGGAGAAATCAGGGCAAATTTCCTGGTAATTGGATTAGATTAGAAATTGAGTTGATTAAAATGTAGTTGTTTATTTGATCATATTTCCTGGTAATTAGATTAGAAACACGGTCTTGCCTGGTCAATTCCTGGTCCCTGATGATTCTAATTGGACATCGAAATTGAAAATTCATTGGAATGTCTTGGTCGATTTTCCAGAACTGGGCTAATCATTTGATAGTCCTTTTTGTTTTTATGAATATATAAGATGGTCTCTGACCTAGAATTTGTGATCTCTAGTGTCTCCAGAGAAGCTATTGTAACTTGGGTGAAGAAGAAGATTGGCCCTGGTTTAAACAACATTACAACAGTAGAGGAAGCGGAACAAATCTTGGCTGCTGAGTCAAAGACTGTTCTGGGATTTTTTGATGCTCTTGTGGTAATTTCACTAGATTTTTTTTTTTTTTTTTTTGGTCTGTTGGTTGTTTCATCATATTGCCTTGCAGCAAGTGATATCCGACTTAGAATGACATTACTCATTCACCATTTTAATTGTCAGAATTTGCTTAACTTCACAAGCATCTATTAATTTTTGAGAACTTGCATTTACATTTTACAGGATAACTCACTTATCTCCATTTCTTCCTATATTATTGAATTGTCAAGTTGCTGAAGGGTTAAGTTGGACACTCACTCATTACAACTGAAAAATGAGCTTCCAAATTTACTTTTTAGTATCAGGTCGTATTTATTTGTAAATTTCTATCCACTGCTTCCTCATCTTGGTTGCACTTTTCTTGGCTTCTTAAGGTTTTCATTTTTTTAATACGAATCAATGGCTAATTCTGGCTGTATGACTCTAAGTAATTGTAGGTTGTTAAAGTCAAAGTTTGAATTTGATGTATACATTCTGGGACTTGTTACCTTTTTGTTATCTTATATATGCTTTCTTCAATATGATTTTCAGGGCACAGCCAGTGAGGAGCTAGCTGCAGCTTCGAAACTTGAAGAGGATGTCAATTTTTACCAGACTACCAGCCCCGATGTTGCAAAACTTTTTCAAATTGATCCACAAGTCAAGCGCCCAGCTTTGGTCATCATTAAGAAAGAGGCTGAAAAAATAAATCATTTCAGTTAGTTTCTTGACTTTGTGTTTTGACAATAAAGAGACTGTAATTCCTTTTACTAAGTTTCTTTGTACAGGTGGTCAGTTCACCAAATCAGAAATAAGTGAATTTATATACAAGAATAAGCTTCCTCTGGTCACAAATTTTACTCGGGATAGTGCCCCACTAATATTTGAGAATCCGTGAAATCAAGAATCAGGTGATACATCTGCTTGTGCTAGTTTTCCATATACCGATTCTTACTACTCTGTTCTTTTCACTCACTCCATGTACTTTTTCTTCCAGTTGATACTTTTTGCTACTTCAAATGATTCAGAGAAGTTCCTACCCACATTCCAAGAGGCTGCAAAAGCATTCAAGGGAAAGGTAACTTGGTTAACCAATTTAAGTGATATACCATGACCATCTGGTGATAGATTTAGTTTGTGAAAGTTTGAAGTGCACTTATCTCAGATAACACTGTTCCAATCGACAGACATTGGATTGATGATTTTGGCATATTTCTTTTTGGTTTTTTGCGTAACAGCAATGAGACAGCCTCTTTGACTTTTACATTAAAAGCTGTCAGACCTCAAGGGCCTTAGATTTTGAAATTAAAATTGTAACAACAGAGAACATTGTAATCATGTTAAATTCATTTCCATGCACCTTTTAACATCTTAGTTTTGTTCATCAATTTTCATCATGAGTTCACAGCGCATGTGTAGTTTTCTACATATCTGATGCAGAAAAGCCTAAAAATAACCATTTGATGTGGTAAATTGTCTTAATATTGAAGACTTCAACCTTCACAAAGAGATTTGCTACTATTGAAATAGAGAAGCCCTATGTGATCTCAGATTAAAGCAAATGCTTCTGTATTGAGCATTTATTAAACCTGGGCTAAGAAGGAACCTGGCAAGGGAGTTCAATCAATGGGTACTGGATCAATGGGTACTGGTTCAATCGGTGGGTCATTAAAATATATATTTTTACGATATATAATGATATGACATTATTAAATGCAGGACATATTGTGAAACAATCCACCTATTTTTTTTTTTAGATTTTTTTTATTATATTCCATTTTCAAATTTTAATTGCACAATGTTATGGGAAATACTTTGTTATTGTGAAAACACATAATATATAATTTATGCTCTATATTTTTTTAAGAAAATTGATATTATTTATTGTTCCAAAACACTTTTATCCAATCTTTACAACCTGTTTTTGCTCAATGGATACAAAACACCCACGCTTTAGCACCTGGTGCAACGGCTCCTAGTGCAACAGCAAGCACCAGTTTAACTTGGGGGCCATCCCTGCCCCCTCATGTCAATCCCACGAGCCTCTTATATTCTCATTGAATCCTGGCTGTTTTTATTTTTGAAAAAATGAAGGTGTCATAGAATATTTATTTATATTAGTCATTTTATTTTCAAGGGTGGGGAACGAAGTCAATTAAGATACAGAGTTTGAAGTAATATAAATAAAATTAGTAAAAAGTAATAGACATCAAGCAGATATGAGTTGTAGCTGTTGGAAGCTTCAATGTTGAAGTGTAGGTCTCGTGTTCAATGCTCCATGCTTAAAAAAAAATTCCACCAATCTGCATGGCAACAACCGGGATGAACCGCGGTTGAAATTCCGGGTTCCCGGTTTTGACTCATCAACCGGTTGAAAAAGTCCCGGTTTTGACGGTTCAACCGGCTGAAAAGTCGACTGGTTTCTTTCCTTATTCAGTTGAACCAGCAACCCAACCCGATTTAACTAGCTGGCTCACCGACTTGACTAGGGTTTAATGGAGTCGCAACTTCTAGACTCGTTATTCATCACAAGAGGGTCCTTCAATAGATCTTGTCTTTTAATTTTTACATCTGATGCTATTATCATAGCATGCTTATTAATTTCCTGTTGTTGTAGAACTTATTTGATGACGAGTGCTTGCTCTGCAGCTTCTATGTGTTTACGTGGAAATGGACAACGAAGATGTCGGGAAACCTGTTTCGGACTACTTTGGTGTGCAAGGAGATGCTCCAAGAGTAAGCTTCCCTCTAGTATATTTTGGTTCCATTAATTTCCTGGCATAATTGATTGACCATTTCTAAATTGACACTTAAATGTAGGTTCTCGCGTACACAGGAAATGAGGATTCTAGGAAATTTTTATTGGATGCTGATTTGAGTCTAAGCAGTATTAAGGTTTGTTAACTGTTTCATGAAAATCTATTAAGATAAATGTTCTGGTTTGGCATTAAATCAGTCAATACATCAAAATTGCTTCATTTCAACAGATAAACTTTTGCATGCCTTTTTACATTCTTTTATGTTGTAACACCTTGCAGTTATTTGGGGAGAAGTTCTTGAAAGATGATCTTAAGCCTTTTTACAAATCAGATCCAATTCCAGAAAAAGTATGTCTCTTCACTCAAACTGTCATAGATTGGAATGTAGTTTAGAATATCTGGTTTAATTTCTCGTGTTGCTATTGTTGCAGAATGATGGGGATGTCAAAATTGTGGTTGGCAACAACTTCGATGAAGTTGTTCTCGATGAGTCAAAAGATGTTCTTCTAGAGGTATTAATTTTCATCTATTATCTATTAGTGTAAGGAAAAAAAAAATTTTGTTGACCTATTCCAAAGGTCATTGATTGCTTGATGGTTGATGACTTCTATATTCAAAACTAGATATATGCTCCCTGGTGTGGACATTGCCAATCTCTCGAGCCTATATAACAATAAGCTTGGTAAACATTTGAGGGGCATCAATTCACTTGTTATTGCCAAGATGGATGGGACTACAAATGAGCACCCCAGGGCGAAGGTATCATCTTTCCAAGCTTTTACCCTCTATATATTTTGCATCTCTACAGGTTATCAGAAAGTTAGGGAATTTATGAACCACTTAGATAGTTTCTTTCAAACTAACTTAAAGCTTTCCAGTAATCAATACACTAAGAGAAGGAATGCCTTGAATTATGGACACGTGATAATAATTAGATTTTTTATGGGTTTTTAGAATTTCTTCATGTCCCGTTATATTTGAACTCTTTGGATTTGCTTGATTTCTCTGTTCAATCTTGACCAACAGCTGACCAATCTTTTGTGCACTGCTCTCGTCATATGTAACACAGTTTAGAACAGTAGGCTTTACAACTTAATTGGGATTATTTGTTTTTTGCTTGTAGGCTGATGGGTTCCCAACTCTTCTTTTTTACCCAGCTGGCAATAAGAGCTTCGATCCGGTTAGTGCTTAGTTTAGTTCGTATTATGCCTAATTCCTTGGGATGGTGTATTGTTTGTTTTTGCTTCAACAGTACTAACTGATAATGCTTTCAATTGTACTCATGTTTTGCAGGTTACAGTTGATACAGACCGTACTGTGGTGGCTTTCTACAAGTTCCTCAAGAAGCACGCAGCCATTCCTTTCAAGCTTCAGAAGCCAGCCTCATCTTCCCAGCCCAAGGGTTCTGATACCACCGTGAGCGACGACAGTACTAGTAAAGATCTCAGAGATGAACTTTGAGGTTTTGGTACGTTAATTTGGTCCCTCAAGAGGATACCATATCATGGCTATGTAGAGACAAATGAGTTGAAAATGAAGATGGAAAAAGCACATATAATTTTTTATAAGGCTCCAAAATTTTGTTCCTTTTGCCTAGAAAGATATGATAACAATTACATTAAGCCAAACACCCGACTCAACCAATAACATGCAAAATAAATAAATAGATATTAAGAATTTTTTTCTATCATTCTATAATTAATGTCATTAGATTGCAATTTGAACCTTAGTTTGGCTAAAACCACCTTTTTGTCTACTGAAAGTTTGCTAAATGTTTTCAAGTAACTCAAATCATAATATCGAATAGAGGTGTAAACGAATTGAATCAATTAGTATTTTATTTAAATTTGAATTCGGAATTTTTTATAATATTCGAACTTGAGCTCATGCTTGAAAGAGTTTTAAAATTTGAGTTCGAGGTCGGGTTCAAAAAATTTGATATACTCAATTTGAATTCTATTCGAACGAAATAAGTAAAACGAGTTCGAATTTAAATCGTTTGATTTTTTCATAAATAAAAAATGTAATTTTTTTAAAGGGTAGACACATTTTAATAATTTTATATATAATAAAAAATTAAAAAAATTTATATAATATTTGAAAAGTTCGATAAGCATTCGAGTTTAATATACATATATTTGAAATTAGTTCCTCAAGAATTTTAAACTTGAACAAATTTGATTCAAGTTCAGTTAATTTGAACTGTCGAAATTTGACTAAGTTCGACCAAGTCAAGTTTTTGATCAAAGTGCTCACTCTTATTCACCAGCTACAGAGTTTATGAATGCTTCCTAGCTGCTGCATAGACGAGCCCGTAGCTGTATAATTCTTACACGTTAGCATCCATTCAGATTTATACATTGCTTTTGCCAGTAGATCTTAAGGGAAAATGAATTATAAAGTTATAAATGCAGAACCAATTACAAAAGTAGTCTACATAAAAAATTATATTTAATCATAAATTCTTAATTTTAGATACAAATTTCCTTTTTGACAAATCTAGTGATACATATATAAATGCACTGTTTTTTTACGAGTACATAGTATATCTTGTTACCATCTAGTATTTTCATCTATAAAAACAATAATAATCAATTTCTGTCTCTTATAATAACAAACAATAAACTAACTAACTAATAACTTTAGCAATAAACACGATGAACACAACATATATTTTGATCGAATCATGGCAGAGTAAATAGACTGATATTCGATAAATAACCCTTGGAATATTTGCAATATCATTCAGCAAGGGGTCTAAAACGGTTCCAATTTTGCCTCCAAATAGTCTCATTTGCTGCTTGCTAAATCGATGCATTAAAATATGTTAACACCAAGTATTGTTTGGATATTTTCTCTCTCTAACTTGTCAACAGTTTAGATATGTATCCATACTCAAATAACTTCATGATTAAACATCAACGCAATTCAAAGCCTACTGGGCATTCTCCGACCAGGCGCTTAGGAGCTTCCTTGATGAAAATTTGGCAGTCACTACTTTTAGAATGAGCATTTCCACCAAAGGTAACTATTGCCCGTTTAAGGTGCCAAGAGCCTCCTTTAGAAGTCTCTGTGCTTCTTCCCTTCTCCTGGACAAGCAAAAATAATATAATACGGCAAGCACAGCACATTTCACAGATAACATCTGTAGCTTATGATTATAGAACAAAGGTTTTTATTGAGTAAAAGCATGCCAAAAGACTTCATTCAATAGAAATTTTGAAAAATCTCTATACTTAAAAGGACTATAAGTACCTCATGATGTCCTCAACAGCTTGTTTGCGCCGCTGTATCTGAAGTTCCAGAATATGGATAAGTGTTGCCCTGGCCTGAGAAGAAGGAAAGACCAAGCTTGCGAGTAAAAATAAGGAATTGGTAGAGAAGTATCAAATAAGGAATTGGTAGAGAAGCATCAAATATGAACCAGAAGAAAATGTATTAAGTATCACTAAAAGAGAATTACACCTGATGGGGCCGCAGTGAATTGAGAAGGTGATGCAGATTCTTAAATATAAGAGATATATCTTCAACTCTCCTAGCATATTGTGATGGCCGCTCAATGAGAATATCTGCAAGCTCCAATATCTGCAGTTGCAGCTCTCTGTTGAGTGACCTCAGTTCCTTTTTGAAGTCTATCAGAAATTACATCTTGTTAGATGCCAAAAGGCCCAAAACAAATAAGTATCTACATTTGGCTGCTAAGAACTTCAAACTCTAATTTCTAATATGGATTGGATTACACAATTAAAATTTGGAATCCAAATAGCTTGCTGGCAAGACCACGTGCATGTCCCTACTTGTGTTTAGCAGTGCATTAAATTTACGCCTTGCAATGTAGTAAGATGCTAATGAAAATCAAAATACGACTCCCAGAACAAGTTCAACAAGTATAATCAATATCAAAGACCTTAATCTACAAGCCAACACTTTTAAATCTTTTCCTCCACCTTAACCAGTAGGGTACCTACTGTAATTCCCTTCTTCCTAGCTGATGTCAATAACCTAAGATCACTATGTAAACGGGCAATTACAAAGCAACTGTTAACCTATAAGCACCTTGAAGAAGCTATGCCATGAAATATATTCTTATAAATTAGTAGAGAGCTACTCTGAACAGAAGATTTTCCCTATTTAAATTACAGCATTCTGATTCGGACACACCAAGTATTCATATATCCAACAGAATCAAGAAGAATACATACTAAGAACAACATTACCCCATATGTGAAAGAACACCATCCTATAAACAATATAAAATAAAAAATAGACCTGGCATATGAGAAAACAAAATAAAATATTAAACATCTGATATCCTTACAAACTAAATATCCTTGAAACAAGCTCTTCAAATTATGTGGAAGTGGTGAGCAAAGGAGAAACTATAAAATGAACAATGACATCCAATTTATACCAGGAAAAAGCAGATAGAAAGGAACGGATCGTACCAACATTTGGTCCTTTTGGGTACAATTGACGAACACCTTGCTCCTCGAGACTTGGAAGCACGTCGTCAGTCTGCAAAATAGGCAATACAAGCTTACTGTGTGCACGGACATTCAATTTTCTCAATTTATAAAGCACTTAAAGGTTTGTAACACCCAAGATGATTATGCTTCCTTACAGATAACACCAAAATCCATGTTATATATATATATATATATATATATATATATCCCACATTTGTTGTCTAAGCCAAGCGATCCTGGACTATTTAATAAGTTTCATGGGCCACTCCCCTCATTGCTAATTGGTTTCGAGATGGAAGCTCGTGTTCTTCAACATGGTATCAGAGTTAGCCTCAAGTTTTCCCTCATCCACGCGTGTCTTGTGTTCTCTCCAACCCATTCCAATGGATTCTCTCTATCCCCCGCAGCTCAAACAAACACAAGTCATGGGTTCTCACTCTAGCCCCGGGCACTCAACTCCTAGGAAGCTCAACCAACCTAAGTCACGGGTTCTGTAAGCCCCGGACGCTCACCAACCCAAGTGTGAGGGAGGTGTTAAATATACATAAATCCTACATTGGTTAGCCAAGAGATCCTAGACTAATTAATAAGTTTCGTGGGTCACTTCACTCATTGTCAATTGGTTTTGAGATGGAAGTCCATGTTTTTTAACACATGTATTAAACCGATTGATAATACATAAAGAAAAATGAAAAGTAAGGTGACTGATAATGTGACCATCCAATAAGAATGTTCTAATCCAACCTGATAACAAACAATCATAACACATTACAGCCTCACTAACAATGAACATAAACAAGTTCTAGTTAACTTCCATCCATAAACTACAGCGTCATCTTCTATTTCTCAACATCTATATTCTATAATCATTTCCTTTAACACCATTAGAAAAGACTTCTATATACTACTAACCCCTCCTCTTCCCTATACTTACTGTCATTCTCCTTCCTTCCCTTAATTTTCACTTACACTTTCCAGCAACTTAGTTACTCTTTTCGTCTTTGCAGAACGGGAAGATAGGTAGGCTACCTCCCTACATGGAAAATCACGCTCTGTCACTGTACTGTGACACTTTCCTGTATTTGGAAATATCCCACTGCACTGCACGTATCTCAGAGCTAAAGCTTAGTATCCCCAGGAGAGTAGCTATGATCGTAGCTGAAATGTAGATATGCCACCAATCCACAATGTGCTAAAGAGACTCACTAAAACTCTAGACCTCTACACGCTGTAGCTCTAAACTTCATTGCACTTGACAAATCACTTCCAACCAAGAACATCCCTCCCAAAAAAAAAAATTTTTTCTCTAACACAAAATCAAGAAAAAAACTCAGCTGATTACCAAAAAAATGCATAAAATATACAAAAATTGAAACCCAAAAAAAAAAACTGCGGAAAGGAAGAAGGTGTACTAAAAAACAAGGGTTACTTCCATTCTTAAAAATTAAATAAGGGGAACAATTAATCATGTCTTTAAAAAAAAAACAAATTTTGGAGGAAAATTACAGAATACAAAGAGCATAGAAATTTCTATGGAGAATATTATTAAGGGAAAAAAAAAAAAGGAAGGAAGGGCTTACAGTGTAGGTGGCACCATAGAGTTGGTAAGTGCCTTGAATAGGAGGCGGCGGCTCCGGAGCAGATTCCGGCTCCTCCAAATACTTCTTGTACAGCTTGTAATAGGGTGGCGGTGGTGGGTACGTCGCCGTCGCCATTTTTTCCGATTTCACAGCTCCTCTGCTCTAGACCTCCGTTTACTTTAGTTTCATGGATTTGATTTATTTGTGATTGCTAAATTAGTCCTTCAACTATTTCAGGTTCCTAAGTTTTTTGGTAAACTTTTTTTGTTCTTTAACTATTTTGTAATTTTGCATAGGTCCCTCAAGTTTTTTGTAACTTTGTTTTTCAGCAAGTATTTCTGTAATCCCATGGATGTCCATCCATATTTTTTCTTGTACTTTTCGATCCTTTTGATTTTTTTGGTATCAAATTAGTCCTTTGACCTTTTGATGTCTGATAATTTTGACGGCAGTGGTTTGCAATTGCCTCAAAGAATACAGAAACTAAATTCGATACTGTGCACATTTTGAAAAATAAATGATTTACAGTTTCGCCCCTCTCATAATTGCATGCAAGTCACATGTTTATTCTTAGTCGGAAAATCTAATTTTGGTTGGCAAGAGGATTTTATTTTGGTAGAAAAAAACTTGAGGCCTTCCATGACATTAAAAAAGTTAAAGATAAAAAAAAAAAATTTAACTAAAATCTCCTAGATATTAAATAGGTCAGCAATGTCTATGATGAAAACTTTTAAGAGATTATCTATATTATATATAAAATAACAGTATATCTTTTTGTGTAATATCATTTAATAGTTTATCTAATATATTCGTCTAAATAGTTTTAAAATTTCTCTTTTTTCTTATTCAATTTTTTTTAAAAAAAAAATAGCACACACATAAAGTATGCACTAATTAAAATTGTTAAAGAAGGATAAATAGGGACAAAAGGCGTAAGCTTACCTTCTCAAGAATTTTGAAAAAAAATTCATCCAACAAAAAGAAAGTGTAATTTAGACACCCAAATTTGAGAAAATATACATATTAAACCCTTTTATGTAATCTTACTCAGAGTTGGTAAATAGATGTATAAAAAAACCATGTCCTTATACTCCAACTTATTAGATGCGACTTTTTTTAATATCTAGACATAACAAATTAGAAGAAGTACAAATTTAAATGTACTATACTCATCTCGAATTAAATTAACTGGCATGTTAATGAAATCAAATTTGAAATATAATTGTTACTCATCTAAATTAGATAGTATGAACCAAAAGCAGCGTTTGTTTTTCAATTTGATCTTGCACATTTTTTAGTCTACAAGTGAACTAATTTATTTCATTTGAGCTTGCACATTTTTCAAAATATTATCGTGATTAAAAATAACGAAGTATCAATACTAAATAGGTTAAAACTTAAGTAGATTCGATCTTTGGTCCCACTTATAGACCATGTGGTGTGGATTAAATTTTAGAGAATTTATGACATCAACTGATATAAGCAAGATCTTTTAAAATTTAATTCCAAACATAGGATTTACAGGTGGAGTCAAAAATCCGGTCTACTTAAACTTTTTCCTACGAAATATTACCTAAACATAATCATATTACCAAGCCACATTGCAAAATTAAAATTATACAGCCAAAATCAAAGTAAATTTTTGTATAAGGTAGATAAAAGCGAGGACTTGATACATCCAAACTCAAGATAAAAACGAGCTACACTTGATACATCCAAATTCAAGTAAGGTATGATTGTTCAAGGGTACTAGACGTGAGGACCAAGTAGAAATATTTATTTTTTAGAGAATTGATCAATTCACTCCAAAATTATAGAAAATACTTTATAAAGTCACTTTTCAAATCCACTCTTCAAAACCAATCTACGTTTTAAAATTCTATTAAATGTCTAATACTCTAATTTTAGATTCTTGGTTAGATTTTGTTCCGACTTTTCCATATCTAATGACATACGAGCCAATTTTGTTTGTTATTTTTATTTGTGGTTTTGTATATATGCACTCCAAAATTATACACTTGGGAAAAAAATGGTTTAGAGTAAATTTATCTGTCCTATCTTTATACCCTTTATTTTCGGGGTAAATTTCTGAAAGAGGGGTAAAGTGTAATCCTTGAAAAAGTTTGAGGACCAACTAAATAGTATTAGTCAATGCTCAATGGGCCAAAACATAAATACCGCTAACCCAAAGTTAATGCGGCCGTTACTGACTTTTTTGGCAAAGTCAAGAGGAGAGGAGCGGCAAGAAAAATGACTATAAATACACCAACTTACTAAGATGGACCTTTTCAATTTTCCCCCTCAAATCAAGGAAAAAGCTTAGAGAATTCTCACAATCACACTGCTCTCAATCAAGTTTGCAGGTATATTTCATTCCACTTTTGTTATTTGATTACTATTTTATGATATACACTTTCCACTTACTGGCATTCTTGATTTTTTTTCGCCCACATTGACATGACGAATTGTGTTCATTTCACAGTTTTTAGTGGGATCTGTTGAATCCCTTTTCTTGATTTTGAGAATTAAATGAACCCTTTTTGTTGTTTTCTTGTTTGATCTGAATCTGTGGCAAACGAGGTAAGAAATCATAGGTGATTATTTTAGTATCTCAATCTTTTAACATGGTTCTTTGTAGATTTATATGTTATTTTATCATGATTTATATGTTTATTTGCAAATTATTAAGGTTGTCATGGTGAGATGAACAAATCTCGAATTCCTTTTTTTTCCCCTAAAAAATAGTTAGTTATGGAAATACAGAGAGTTTTGGAACATATTGTTTAGTCGGTTTTATAGTCCCTGTTGAAATTTAAGTATCAATGCATCAAGTTGCAGATGGATACAATTTTTTACTATTTTAGGCATGTCATCGGTCGCGAATGTTAAGTGATTTCTTTTGGCTACTGACATTTTTTTACATATGGGACAACAATAGAGTTTGGTCTTATTCATGTTGAAAGCATAATTAGATGCGGTTGACGAGGATGATATTTGTTGACAGTTGTTTCATCCATGTCATGAAAATGTTGATCAGTTTCAGGCTAGTAAACTATGATGATTTGCCATTTCTGATTCAAGTTCTACTAAATTCGGCTTTGGATGTTCTGTATGCAGTTTGAAGCATGGATCCACCCACAACCGATGAAGAAATCAAACCAGAAAACCTTGAAGAAGCAAAAGAAGGAGGTCCTCAGTTCCACTGTGATCTTTTTGATACCGAAATTGTTCACAAGATAGCACAAGCATTGCTTCCTGGATTGGCCTCTGCCTGTGTTGACAATACAATGGGAGGTCTCTTTAGGACCCCCGCAACAGTGGCCGTTGATATTAGAAGAGAAATGGTGGACTATCTGTTTCAAAGAAGTGAAAATTTTGTGGCAGAATCTGTAGTCCTGGAAGGTGGTCCAGATGCAGAAGTGTCTGACCACCCTTATGATATAATCTCGGATTTCATTGATGATTTTTCAAGTTCAAAAAGGAACATTTTTAGCAGGGTATCTGGATGGTTGCTCAGTGAGAGGAGAGAAGACAGGATAGATGATTTTGTGCAAGAAATGGAATTAAATGGGTTTTGGTTGATGGGGAGGAGGGAGGCAGTTGCACAAACGTTAGTTAAGAATGTCGATGTTGAAAACACATTTCATTGTGATATGAAATTTAAGTCTCCAGAAGAGCTCACGGAGCATTTTGACCATTGCAGTTTCAGGATTATGGACTGCCTAATGAATGAGGGGTGTAATTCTAGATTCAGTGCAGGTCAAATGGATTACCATGACTCAGTTTGTCCTTTCAAAATACTTCCATGTGACCAGAAGTGCTCAGCAAGCATCATGAGGCGAGAAATGGACCGGCACTGCATAACCGTCTGTCCAATGAAACTTACGAAGTGTCCGTTTTTCCAAGTAGGTTGTCAGTGCACTATTCCCCAGTCTACAATGGATGAACATCGTTCCGAGTATCTCCATTCTCATTTGCTTTACATCCTCCGACCTGTTTACAAAGAAGCATCAGTAGAGGATCTAAACAAAAGGGTGGAGCAACTGAAACAGGTGTGTTTGAAGGTTTATTTGATAATTAATTGGTTCGATTTTGCTACTCTGGGTGATTGTTTAAGCTCTTTGCATGGGGATACTGTTTGAACGGTGCTCTACTAAAATTTGTCAGACCAGAAATCTTTTGGGGAAATACTGCATGCTAATAAGTTGATTCAACCACTCTTAATCAAACCGTGGTTAAATCTGTAAAAGATTTATCTAGTTTTATGTTGTTTATGCTAAACCTGTGGCAGAAAATTGGTTGATTTGAAATATCTGAGAGGATACTAAACAGAAAAATATATCTCCATGGTTTTTTCTGCCAATTATATTGTCCAAAGTTTTTTCTCTTCCAATCCCTCCATTTCAAGTGCAAGGCCTTGCCTGGATTCTCTGGCAGCGAGGTCTAGGATGGCCATGACATTGGAATGTTCGTTGTACAGCTACTTTCAGTGGTGCACGATTATTTTAGTTTTAGGAAGAAATCTAAGTCAGTAGGCACACACTAATAAACTGAGCAAGTTCATGTGTATGGTTCATTCAGAAGATGACCAATGACACTTTTGGTGCAGTTATATGCAAAGAGATTTTATTTCTCTCTCTCTTTCTTTCGTTCTCGGGTGAATCAAATTGATTAAATTTTATCCCTTGTAGCCCTCTATTGAAATGAAATTGACTAGTTCAGATCTCAGCATGAGGAATGATCCATTCTTTTAGATTGTATACCAGATATCATCTCCTGGGCGACTGGTAGCAGCACGTGATCCAAGATCTTTAACATATCTAATCAGAGATCTTGAAGCAAAGCTCGGGCCTTTACAAATCTCTTTAAAAACTGTGGATGGTGAAGAAGGTGGAGAATCAAATGACAAAAAGGAGGAATCCCCAAAAAAAGAGGAAAACATCAAGTCACCTATTGTCAAGGAAGAGGGCTCACCTAATGGAAAGGAAGAGGGCTCAGAGTCACCCACTCTACGGGTGGATTCATCACCTGAAAAAAGTGCCGTATCATCCCCCAAACAGGAAGAGACTGGAAATTTACTTGATGAAGAAGGTATCCCTTCAAAATAGGAAGAATTCTTCACCTATTGTCAAGGAAGAGGGCTCACCTAATGGAAAGGAAATCTTAACTCAGAGTCACCCACTCTAGGGGTGGATTCATCACAAGGAGGAGGGTTGACATTATCTTCTAGTACAAAAGAGAAGTCTTAGGTGATGAATCCACCCCTGCAAACCCAGAACCACCCATGGTAAGAGAGATCCTCAAGGAACAACCTGCGAGAGAAGAAGAAAAAGAAGCAATGCCAAAAGAAGTGCATGCAGGGTCATCCACCAAAGGAGATTAGTACACCGAATCACTTTCCAAGTAAGAAGAGTGTACAGAATCACCCAAAGACGATTTATATTGCAATCATCTTTGTAACAGAGAGATGATGAATTTTTAAGTTTGAAACCCACAAACTGAGAGAAGTTGAAAACTGAAATGACAGCTGGAAATTTTGTGTATGCAATATGGGACATTACCAAATAGAAATTCAATTGTTAAAGTAGATCACAATTTGGCGTCTCTTAATTTGTTCATTCTTTTCTGTGGTGCTCTTATATGGACCTCTACATATCTAAGCATGGCCTCTTGTGTTTTTTTTTGGATGATGCTTCTTTTTTTCATGCAACTTTTTTTTTTTTACCTGGTGGAATTTTTTTATCTTGAACAACATTTAATTCGTTCCATTAGTGGAGACGAGATACTTGGGACCTTATCTTTTGGTTTTTGCCTCGAGGAGATGTGCATAGGGCAGATTGTGTTTTCTGGCTTAGCTATTGGTTCTTTTGGTCGATTTGCATAAGGAAAAATACTCAAGTTTCCACCGAGAAGCAATTCAAGATTCTGTTTGTTCCATATACACTGCTCTGATGAAGCAAATGATAGAATGTGGGATGAAGTAAAGATGCGGCCATCACTTTGGAGAGTCCAGGGAGGTTTTAATGGACATGATATGGTTGGCTAAACAATCTGGTGAATTTTCAGGACAGGAATCTTCTGTTTGACAATTTCTCTATGTGACAACCCAGGTTTTGGTTTTAGAGTGGAAATTATGTCTTTTCCTGACTGTTTGACTGCTGGTTCAGTTCCTTTTTATTAGATCAATATACCTTAGTCGCAGAGAGTTGGCTGACAATGTATCATCTTTTGCCCAAGTGAAGATGATCCTTGAAGGATCCTATCCATTTGCATGCATAGAGAAGGGCAGTCCACTTCTGCTATATAAATGTAAAATACCAGATCGGGTAACAAAGTAGCCTCATGGTAACTTACAAAGCATTAATGAAGTGTGTAGGCTAGAAGTTAGTATATTACTCAAATACATACACATAAGGTTTTACCGCATTTTTATGTATGCATATTGCATAAAAATATACACCTCAGCTGATATTACACCTCCCTCACCAGGAACATTTATACCCCTCCACCAGGTAATTACCCACCACCCCACCACCTGGTGACTGGTGAGTTTCCTCCACCCCCACCGGGAAACTTCATCCAACACCACCAGACAACTTCACTCCACCTCCACCGAGTGAGTTTAGTCCACCTCCACCACTCCCTCCATTGCCAGCACCACAGCCACAAGCATCTGAAAGTTCCTGGAAAGGACCAAGTGATGGACAGAAGGCAGGGATAGTGATACACATTTTGCTGCTTTTGGTGTGATAGGTTGTAGAGCTGGACTCTGTCTAAAACATTGAAGTAATTATATGGATGTTTGAAGGTGGTCGTGGTTTGGCCATGAATCAAGGAGAACTGATCACCTCTGAGACTTAAGTACGAGAATATAACATTTTTCCTTAAAGATTCTTAGCACTAGTATAATATCCTTGTTCCAGCTGATTTCTGAAGTGAGGGGTTGATTACTTCTCACATTTCCTTCTGTTTCTGTAGTTATAACAATGACAATTTCTAGCAATTGCAACTGCAATGGCTCTGGTACCCAGATTTTTTGGCGAATTCTACACTAGTATTCTAGATATTGCAAGTCAAAAGCCATTAATTGGTTCACTTGCATGACAAGTTGAAATGGTACTTGTAAAAGTGAGCTTGATACTTTCTTGGAGACAAAATTCTACTTTTCTTGCAGTCAGACACCTTAACTTACTTATCAGCTTTGCCTATGTTATATCTTCTCTGATTACTAATTGTTAGGATTTGTACCCTGATAATTTAGTTAAATTAATTTTAGCGAACCCTTTAATATGATAACAAAAATATTAACAAAATATACATAAAAAAATATAAATAGAAAGAGATACAAGAATTTACGTAATTCGGTTAATTAGACTTATGTCTACGGGTGGAGAGGAGCAATATTTTACTATATGAAAAAGATACAAAAGTTTTGGAAAAAATCGAAAGATCGAAAGAGAAATATCTCAAATGAACACTTGAGAATTAGACCGAAAACAATTCCTAAAAACTTGTAAAATTCTCTATATTTTTCTTTTTAGTTGGTGCATTGAGGAAATGGATTTCTGCTTCAATTTATAGGCAAAACTTGCCTAAAACTTCCAAATGCAATTCAATTAATCTAGCCAAAAGTATGGAAGACCACTACTTCAATTTCGTGAAGAAATTGAAGTAGTGGTTGGTTTCTTGTGTTAATGACCAAAAGTCACATGCATACCAACAAATCTCCACCTTGACTTTACATTTGACACAAAAATAGTAAATTTGCTCCACCTTCTCCATATAAGCTTCAACGGGCCTAATCATCTCCACGAAACACCAATCAAGTTCAAGCAGTACTTAAACTTAACAACTGGAAGAGGTTTCTTGAACATGTCGGCAAGATTGTCTCTGGTATTAATCTTTTGGACAGAGACTTCTTCTCAGCAATAGTATCCCGAATGAAGAGATACTTTACATCAATATGTTTCGTTTGCTCGTGATACATCTGATCTTTAGTCAAGTGCATGGCATTTTGACGATCACAATGAATGATAGTTACACCTTGACTGTGGCTCCACAAGAACCCACGCACCATTTTTGTGGAGAGACTCAATTTCTTCATTCACTGCAATCAACCACTTGGATGAATCAGCAAGTGAAATTGCCTCCGAATATGTAGATGGTTCACCGATTTCTTTCAGTTTCCTGTGCAACTGACAAAGCATATGCAGCCAAATTCGCTTACTTTGTGGTAGTCGATTTTCTCTCATTGGTCTATCTCTGGCTATGGAATATTCTTCTTCTAGTTCAGCTTCAAGTGTCTCATCTGTAGTCTAGCTGAACTGTAGAAGAACTTGATTGAGAAAGACTAGTGTTGCCAATTTTGACCTCCACCTGTTTCTGCATACTCTCATTTTTATCTGTGTTACAAGAACTAGAAGACTCTTTTCTTAGATGTAACATGGATAATTCATCAAAAATTACATCTCTGCTAATTATGAATTTAGGTGACTTGGGATCAAGACACCATAGACGATATCCTTTCACCACAGATGGATACCCAAGAAAAATACATTTTTTAACTCTTGGTTCTAATTTTTCATTATTTACATGCATGTATGCAGGACATCCAAATATTCTTAAGTCAAAATAATCAACAGGAGTACCTAACCAAATTTTCTCTGGAGTCTTAAAGTTCAGAGGTGCATAAGGAGCACGGTTGACAATGTAACAAGCGGTAGAGATTGCCTCTACCCAAAAGTCATTCGTCATTCCAGCATTTGAAATCATGCAACGAACTCTTTCCAAAAGAGTCATGTTCATCTGCTCTGCCAACCGTTTTATTGAGGTGTCATTCTCTAGATGTGTCGAACAACATCTTTCATTCTTGCAGAATTCATTGAATTCGCCTTTACAAAACTGTTCTAAGTTGTTTGATTTGTTTTTCTGTCTATTTCTCAATCAAAACTTTTCATTGTTTAAAAATTAAGAAAACATCAATTTTGTGTTTCAGGAAATACACCAAAATTTTTCTTGAATAATCATTAATAAAAGTCAACATGTACCTGTCACCACCTTTAGATGGGGTACGTGAAGGCCCCCAAAGGTCTAAATGAATATAATCCAAAATACCTTTTGTTTTGTGGATTGTGGAGATTTGAAGCTGACTCTTTTCTATTTCCCAAAAATACAATGTTCACAGAAATCCATCTTTTCGGTACTTTGTCGGCAAAGAAAACCTCTTTTACAGAGTATGGACAAACCTTTCTCACTCATATGCCCCAAACGCATATGCCATATTTGGTGGTGTCAGCATCAGATTGATTTGCAGTAGAAACTGCAACAGACCTGTAACAATAGATCCCTGCAAAATATACAACGTACCAGACATGTACGCCTTCGTGACCACAAAAGCACCGTGAGTGACTTTTAGAACTCCACCTTCACCTGTATATTTGCACCCAAGAGTTTCTAGGTTGCCCAAAGAGATGAAATTTTTCTTCAAACTTGGAACATACTAACATCGGCGAGCGTACTCACCACACCATAGTGTATTTTGATTCGAACAGTACCTTTACCAATGACTTTACAAACGGTGTTATTGACCATTATGACAACTCCACCTTCAATTGAATCATATGTTGAAAATCAGTCCCGATTGGGACATATGATATGAACAACCCGAATCTAAAATCCACTCATTGTTAAATCTGGAATTATTTTCAGTAGCTAAAAATATAGTTCCATCATTCTCATTAGCTGCAACACTGGCTTCAACGGTGTCATTATTTTTTTGCTCGTTTTTCTTCTTATGCTTTTCTTTATTTTTCAATTTAAAGCATTCGGACTTAATGTGTCACACTTTTTACGACAAAAATTGCACACCAAATTTTTATGTCTGGATTTGGATTTTGATTTTGACCTTTTACTGTCTGTATCTCTCTTTTTAGATCTGCAACTAATGAATAAACCTTCTCCCCTGATTTCCACTAGTTTTTCCAGTAATATTTTTGTCTATCTGATCTTTTGATTTCAGAATAGATTTCATTTATTTATAAGAGATAGTTTTTTAAATATTTTTATCTATCTTTTTGATTTCAAAATAGATTTCATTTATGTATAAGAGATAGTTTCTTTTCCATAAAGCATTGTATCTCTAAAATGCTTAAATGACTAGGGTAGGGAATACAACAATAATAGGGTCTGATTTTCATTTTCAATTTTAACTTCTATATTACTCAAATCTATAAAAATGGAATCAAATTTATCAAAATGTGAGAGTATAGAAGTACATTCGGTCATACAGAGCATGTATATATTTTGTTTCAGATAAAGTCGGTTCACCACTACCTTTTTCATATGCAAATCCTTCAGTCAAACTTTTCCCACATGCCTTTGGCCGTGGTTTTGGATGCTACCTCCCGTAAAACCTTATCAGAGAGATTTAAGACAATACCTAACTTAGCTTTTTTATCCAAGTTATACAAATCCTAGTCTTTAATTTTCTCCAGTTTATTCTCCTTCCCCTGTAAGGCAATATCAACACCATCCCGAACTAGGATAGCCTCCATTTTGAGTTGCCACATACCGAAGTTGGCACTCCGGTCAAATTTCTCAACATATGATTTCATTACCGTCATATTAACCGCTAGAAATTAACCCAGGATGTCAAAGCTCTGATATTAGTTTGTTAGGATTTGTACTTTGAGAATTTAGTTAAATTAATTTTAGCGAATCCTTTAATGACGATAACAAAAAATATAATAAAATATGCGAAGAAAATATAAATAGAAAGAGACACAAGAATTTACGTGATTCGGTCAATTAGATCTACGTCCACGCCGGAAGGGAACAATATTTTACTATATGAAAAAGATACAAAATTGGTGGTTTTAGAAAAAATCTCGAAAGATCGAAAGAAAAATATCTCAAATGAACACATCTGAGAACTAGACCGAAAATAAATCTTAAGAATTTATAACATTTTGTGTTTTTCTTTTCAACTGGTGCATTGAGGAAATGGATTTATGCTTCAATTTATAGGCAAAACTTGCCTAAAACTTCCAAATGCAATCCAATCAATCTGGCCAAAAGTAAGGATGGTTTCTTGTGTCAGTGACCAAAAGTCACATGAATACCAACACCAATTCTTCTGGATAGCCTTCTGCGGCAATAGTTCTGCCCTAATAACTCGCAACTACATTTGAAAGACATCCTTATCCAAGGAAGAATCCAATTGTCAAACCATAGAGAACAATGGGTGACAGAAAAAAGGCATTCCAAACAGTAGTTCATAACATTACCCAAATAATTACTCCCCAAAGGACATATATAATAAATGACCTTCCTAGTTAAACAGTCTGAAGAAAAACTTACACGTATTCCAGAATCATGTGCAGGAAAAGGATAGAAAACAGAAACACCAGAAGTGCAAAAAGAGAAGTTCACATAGGCCTACTGCAGAAAACCTGAATGGTAAAAAAGTACTTCTAGCAATGTGGAAGCACGGTTTCCTGTGTACCGGAAATACTTCTTAGTTAATTCACTCCTTAACATCAGAAGCAGCAACACACATGACATACCTATTTGAGCCGAGATTTCTTCTGCCGATTAATTTTTTTCTCGGAGCGTCCTTCTATTCTCTTCTTTACATTCCTGCTCCACTGCGAGAAATAGAGGCTGTTTTCCTGTTTCGCTTATTTTTGAGAGTCTTCGTATCATCTTCTTCCCCTAAAACCTGCAACATTTCTTCGCAAGTCTTGGGTACTTCTTCACCGGGTGGAAGTGCACGATTCAACAAGTCAAGTAACATTGTAATTGACTCACTGGTCAAATTCTCACTACCCTTAACTCGCAATATCCCAACCAAACAATCAGAGATTTTCTTGGGATACTTTTGAGTCCCCTGGAGGCACTTCTTTTCCAATTCCATCATCATTCAACAAGCTTCCAGAAGTATTTGCTTCCACATCAGGCCCTTCCAGAGCAAGTACATTAGAATCCTTTGGTGATTGGCAATCAGATGCAATGGAAGAAGCCATTTTGGAACAATCAACAGATTTTGTGTAATCTTCAGCAAATCCAACAGATTTCTGATGATCTTTAGCGACCTCTATTGTTACCCTCTGGGCATCCCTGCACTTCTTGCATGGACAAATGATCTTTCCATCAACATTTCCACAGGTAAAAGCCATGCTGAGAAATTCCTCTAATTCCTTCTTAAATTCTTCGCTTTCCCTAGATGTTAGCATCCAAGGCTTGTCCATAATGGCCTATTAAAAGAAACTATTTGAAGTTTACAACTTAAAACAAGATTATATCAATGAAATATACAAAGAATCAAAGATCTAACAGAATTTAGCTCCCACATAACAACTTACCACAATCTTATCATCTTACAATATGTTTAGAATTTATTGGTACATGTTCAATAAAAAATGATAAAAATTTATTGAGTTTAGTAGTCCTCAAAGGAATGACAAATTGTGCCAAATTGTGCAATGCAGTTGCATGTTGCTGCTATACCTTATGCATTACATATTGCTAAAAACCAATCATTCAAGAAAAACAACCGAGATAGTCGAAAAATCCATAAACTAGAATAGTGTAAAAAAGCTAGAGAAATTTGTTGAAATGTAAATGTGTCTTTTCCTTGAGTTTTCTTTTTTCCCTACAAATAAATTTAAAAGCAACTACTAGGCCACGAAAAACTTTAAATTGCTGTCATGTTCTAGCAGAACAGATAATAAATAAATGACATCAACTCATTACCGTAACATCACAAAATTTATCGGTGTAGTTCAGGATCAGGTTTACAAATGTTGCTTCTGATAAACACCCTACAACATCCAACAACCATGGATGAATTTCCAATTTTTATCCCACGAAATACGCACACACAGTGAGTGTACATATGCCTTGATTGCTTGCAGGCTATTGTATTATACGACCAAAAAAACACAAAATGAAATATATATGATCTTTGACATGCAAGCATTTGGTAAATGACTAACAGGAACACCAAAAAAAAAAAACAAAAATTCTCTTATTGATTAAGTTATGGTAAACCCTTTTTTCCCATCGATTAAGATGTACATTAATTTCATAATGCATATGAACATTCATGTATACATATATGCGTACAATCCTATGATCTAGATGAAGAAAAATAGTGAAAGGGAGTAGGTGTACCAGTGGAGAGGCGCCGTGGAAAATCAATGGACTTCTAGCAGTGGCAACGGACGACGAGGATTAGATAGCGAAAAACCTAAAGCTACACTGCGTAGGCACCGATTTCGCGCGCTTCGAGTTAAGAGTGAGATTGACCGAAAAGTACTCCTACCATCTCATTTTATTTATATGGTCAATTTTATATATAATTTTAAAAAAAATTATATTTGATTAATGAGTAGAAGAATTTACTTTCATTATTATCCGTTAATTAAAATTCAGAATTTGTTAGTTAGTTTTAGTGTTTTAAATTTTGAAATCATTTTAGAGTAATTAATGTTGAAACATGACTTTAATAACTATTTTTGAATATTATATGATGAGTAAATTAGGTATCTAATTATCCTTATATTTATTTGTCATGTTAAGGAGAGACAAATAATTTGAGAAAAAATTAAAATAGAAAGAGATAAATAAAATCGGACAGAGGGTGTATTATTTTAGGAATTCTCACTAGGAGTGGGTAATTAATAAAATATTTTTTTTTCAACTTAAACACATCAAATAGCTTATTTGGTCCCTTAACTTTTTTACTACTATAGTATAGTCTTTAAACTTTTAGCTCAGCCAATTGGTCTTCGTACTAAAATTTTGATTTAGTCATTTAAACCAAATACAGTAAATTCGATTTTTTCCAGCAACCAGTAAATGGGCCATTTTGGTGTGAGAAATGTCAATTTAATTATTGAATTATATTTCGCTTGTATTTCAGATTTCAATTACTGAATTTGTTGGGTTGTTGAAAAATATATTAAAATTTTAAAATTGCATTTAAGGGGTCACTCTATCTATTTTAGCGGTTAAGTACTCCATTAATCCATTTTTTTGTATGTCACGTAATTTTTATTGTTCAATTACTTTTTACCATACTTTACCTTCCCATTGTCAAAACGATGTAGTTTTGAAGAATTCTCAGTAAAAATAAATAAATAAATAAGGATGGAGAAGGTCAGATCAGTGGATGGGGAAAGATGGGGTGACGGGGGCAAGGTAGGGAGGAAAGAGATCTTGTTGGAGTGACAGGTGTAGTGAGGGGTAAAAATGAGGAAGCTTTCAAAGCATTATTTGCCACCGACACTGTTGCCGACGATGTTGTGACTGTTGTAAAAATGCTTCACACAAATCTAAACTAACAAATTAGCAAATTATGGGAACTTCTTGTCACTGGATTGATTGATTGATTGTGTGTTGTGCATGTTTTTATAGAGAGAGAAAGTGAGAAAATGGGTGATTAGGGTTCATGGGGATGGGGGATCCGTTAGAGATGAAGAGACCAAATACAGTGTCGATAACACCAATGTGAATGAGTGAGAGTCAAATCAAGTTACACTGAAGAGAAAGTTAGATCGGGGGAGAAGGGAGAAGGGAGAAGTGGCGGGAGCAGAGTGGGGGAGAAAAGTGTTGGAGGAAGAAAGGAATGGAGGGTGGTAGAGGTTGGCTGGAGGAAGAAGGAAGGAGGTAGGGGTTGGTCAGGGAAGGATCAAAGAAAGGGGAGGAAGGAGGTGGTGTGTTGGCTAGGGAAATGTTAGGTGTTTCAAATTTAATTTTTGATCACAAGTTTTTTATATCTTTGAATACAACCCCTCTTATAATTTTACTGTTTTTTCATTATCTAATTTAATTCAAATTTTTTTAATAATGTTAATCCAATATAATTGGATTATTTTAACCCTCCAAAAACTAATTTTCGTTAATACTAACTACTAAAATAGACGGAGTAATCCTTTAGACGCAGTTTTAGAAGTTTAATGCACTTTTTCGGCTACCCAACAAGTTTAGTAACTGAAATGACAACCGGAATATAGTTTGACCAAATTAGCACTTTACTCTTTTGGTAGGAAGGGGAGGAGAGTGAAGAGGAAGGAAGAGGTTTGGAAGGGGATAATTCCCAAAATTGCCCCCGCTATTGGTTATAAAAATAAAAATAAAAATTATTTGGCCTGATTTGGTTTAAAGGACTAAAATTGCTACAAAAATTTACTATAAAGAGTGAATTGGCAAAAATAAAAATTTCAAGGACTAAATCTATGCTAGTAAAAAAGTTAAAGGGATGAATAAGTGATTTTCCCCCTTAGTAAGTACTAGTATTAGTGAAGAATTTTTAAAAGGTACAATTGTGGAAGTTATATATAATATAGGATTGCGTTTGGATGTGTGGATTTGAATAGTAAAAAGGATTTAAATGAATGGATTTGATTTAGATAAATTTAAAATGATATGAAATTTAGATGAATTTTAAATCTAATTATTTAACCTCTGCATTAAAATCCACTCTCAATTGTTTATGAATTTCAAATATCAAACTAAATCCCTTAATTTGTTTGGATAACCTATGATGAATTTGGATTTGAAATCGAAATTCATCCAAATTCCTCTATCTAAATACAACCCAGGAGAAATACAGGTTCCGTTACGGTATCATATTGTACAATACAAATATTCAAAGTATATAGTATTGTATTGTACAAATATTTAAAATACAACGATATAATATCCTAATAGGGCTATAAAATTTTTCTATAATAATAGTACAATATATAAAAGGGTGAATTACAATAAACTTTCTTCACTTCTTGTGGTTTAGCTATGCTTAGGTTATCTCTGTGGTTTGTAAACCTACAATATGCTATATTGTAATTTGTTTTTTTTGTTTTGTTTTTTTTAGAATATATGAAAAGTAAAAATGTAATGAATTTTTACAAAAAGTCAAAAGCACAGCTAAATCTAGTACCCTTCCTACTATCTAGCAACCCCTTCCCTCTACTGTCTAAGAGATGGGGTTGTACTTTATGATAAATTTAATAACTAACATTGATTGTAAGCTTTAAGTAAATGAATAACCCTTTAATTAAATAAAAAATTTTTGGGCTTATAAAGTTAGATATTTAAGGGCATCACTTTAATACAAAGTATAAGGTGACCATTTTGCAAACCACAAAGGGTTCCTTGTAATTGATCCTATAGAAAATTATAGATTCAGTTAGAGAATCAGTTTGCTAGGTTTTGAAAACTTTTATAGTATATTATAATGTGATTTAAAAACTTGTATTATATAATTTTTCAAAATGATTCATATAGACTGTAGAATTTTTTTATAATATAAAGATATAAATGAAAAATGTAAAAACATGTTTAGTTCGACGTAAAATGGTTTTTATGAAAATATTTTCCTTGTAAAATATTTAACATGAGCGAAACAATTTTTCAATGTTTGGATGATAATATAAAATTTGCAAATAAATATATTTTGATATTCTTTCATGTTTTTATTAATGTGAGTTAAAAAAGACTTATAATAATTATAATAAATACTTGACAAGTAATTATAGGTAATAAAAAATTAATTTTGCTTAAAATTAAACTATATGATAATATAATAGTAAAGTATATATAATTATGGTTCAATGAGTAAGAACAAATAGATAAGAATTGAAAAATATAAAATAGTGTAAAATTGAAGTTTTGAAAGCAAGTAATTGATGTTTAATGTCAGTTTGTACTATTCAAAAAATAAAATACGGTCAATAATTTCGTAAGTTGGGAGAAAAATTATAAAATATTAAGGTATAATTTCAGAAACATCCACTAAACTTTATGCTAATAGTACTTAATACTTTCAAACTTTTAAAATCTCACATGCCTTCCTTAACTTTTTCTTATTTGTAACAGGTTAGCCAATTTTTAAAAAGGAATATTAAACAATTTAATTTATGATAAAGAAACTAATTTAATTACAATTATTTTACCATTTGTTGATCTACTAAATACTTTTGTATCAAAATTTTCTAACCCATTTCTGTATCAACTCCTTAGTGATTCAAATTCGTAACCAATATGTCATAGATGAAGTATCTTACAATCTAATCTGTACTTCGTTGTTTAATTAGATAGTTGGAAAAAAAGAATTTTGTATTAATATAATTTAATAACAAATATATATTTGTTAATGTAGTAGTTAAAATTTAATTCTACGCTTTGTTTTATTTACAATACTTTACAAATTAAATTTTAATTTGAGATTTGAAGACAGATTTACCGTGCCAAATTAGACAAATTTATAATATATATTTTTTATATACAAACTTACAATTTAGGAACGTTACACAGTCAAACTATTGTTATTGAATTAATAAAAAAAATATACGTAGATCAACTTTAAATTTGAATCCAAATAAATTTTTATACAATTAAGTAATTTATTTCCTAAGTGAGTTAATAGACTAATCACTCTTTAAATTATTAATTTACTTCATGAAATATAACATATAAAAGTTAAAACATCACCATTTATTTTGTCCATAAAAAAAAAGAATTCCTTAAAAAAGGAAAAAAAAAAATCAACCATGAAAAAAAAAAAAAAATCAGTATTTTGCTGATATAAAAGGCCAGACACTACAGTGCAGTAGTCATTTAAAAGTCAATACATTAATTATTCCCCTCTCCTTCTCCATCTTCCCCGTCCCGAATCTCCATCTTCCCTGTACTTCCTCTTGCTCTTTTACTATATCTCTTTTTCTCTACAACTGCAACTTATCTCTAGGTAAGATAAATCAGATTATTTCCACTGTTTTATGATCTCAATAGTTAATTTTTGGATCTGGTTTAAAGGGTTCTTGAACTTCATTTTTGTGTAGAAAAAAGATTTTAGTCCCTTGTTGCTTTGACCTTCATTCTCTTCAGAGATGAGTTAGTTAAAGAATTTTTGATTTTGGGTTGTGAATCTTTTTGCTGATGAATCTAGGAATAAAAAGGTTTATTATGTAGAGTTAATCAGAGGATTTTTTGGGCTAATGGGGTTCTGTTAGGTTTAATGACGGGTGGTTTTTTCTCGGCTGGATTTGATGTTTTTGCCACTGGATGTTGTTTAACATGTGTTTTAATTAGGGAAAACACAAAACAATAGTTTTGATTGGATTTGAAGCCATAAAGTTGAGATCTTTATCATTGGTTTTCTGAACAAGTGGTTAGGATTCACTCACCTCTGGTGTGTTCTTATTGGTAGCTTGATAAGAATATGCTTCAGAAAGCTCGTCTTGAATCGGGATAATCTTATTTGGTTCCTGAGCATAGGACATATGAAATTTGCAGACTTGTTCTGGATTCTTTACTGTTGTGAAATAAATATTTTGCTGCCAATCATGAGTGCTCTTCTGTCAGTTTGATACTAAATTGCTGTAGAGTAAAACTAGTGTCATAATCGGTTCGTTTGCTGAAGCAATTATATGAATTTTGCAAGTATCACGATCGGTTCATTTTCTGAAGCAATGCAATCTATTTATATGAATTTTGCAAGTGTTACAATCAGTTATTTTTTCTGGATTCTTTGCTGTTGTGAAATAAATTTTGTTCTGATCAGTTATTTTTTCAATCTTAAATGCAGTTGCATTTGTATTTCTCAGCGAGTATGGACAGGGGCCAGAATGGAATCCAACTCTTGTTAGCAGCAGAACAAGAAGCTCAACACATTGTCAATGCTGCTAGATCTGGTAATTCTTTTTCCTATGTTTGAATTCTGGTCACTTTTTAGACTCCTTTGGTTATGGGGATAGCATTTACTATATTGCAATGATGGACTAGCTATTTTAGGGAACTATTTACTGTTATTGTGTTTCTCTTTGTCTTCTGTTTGGGTAATTGCTGGCAAGGATCATTTGAGGTTCTAATTTATCCATTAAAAGAAGAAAGAGAGTGGGGAGTGCTCTTTTCGTATTTACTTAATTTCAGGTTCTTTAGACACCGAATCATATAGTGTAGGAATTGAAAAAGGAATTACTTCATTGATTTAGTTATAAGCATAGTTTACATCAAAAGTCATAACAAGCACGATGAAGAGAGTGAGCACTTTAGTGAATTGACCTATGTTTGTAATTTTAGAAATCTACAGGCTATGTATGAATCAGGTAGCTGAGATATCTCAGTTAATAACAGGCCCTTTTCTTTTTCTTTTTTAATTAGTGCATCTGCTGTTGTTTCTAACGAGCGACCATGTATGGTAAACCAGGGCTAAACTTGTGAACCTACTTAATTGCCTTATTGATTATGCAACAATTGTCTGGCTATGATTGAGGAACTATCTTGTTGATGTGTTGAGACCTATAGACTACTTTGTTCTTTGAGATGTTGAAAGGAACAACGTGTTTCTTATCCATAATATGCTATGTTTCACTCTATAACAAGTATTCAGTTTGAAGGTTTGCTCTTGAGTGTATACCCCCCTCTGTTCTTTGAGCCATTGGATAGTTGAAACTTGAAACAGTATATCTGTCATTTTTTGGGTATTATTCTTTATCACAAAGAAACTCATTGAACTTATGGTTGACTCATCATGTTAGAGACACACACAGAGACACAAGTATGTATTGTGTGCTTTGTTCTTGTTGTTGTCTACTATTGTAGTGTCGTGTGTGAGCTAAGAATTTCATGTTACAAATGATCTTGGTTACTTGAACTCTTTAAATTTGTTCTTATTCTTATGGGCACACTTGAATGCTGTATATATCATGAAGTCAAATCTTCTGCAATATTTTGAAAGTGATTTGTCTCTTTCTTGTGCAGCCAAACAGGGTAGACTAAAGCAGGCTAAGGAAGAGGCTGAGAAGGAAATTGCAGAATTCCGTGCACAAATGGAAGCTGAGTTTCAGAGAAAGGTTGCAGAGGTAAAAATTAGGAAACAAAAAGAACTAAAGAAGGGAGATAAGAAGTTTGTGGAGAGCTGTGGGACACAGAGGATGATGACATCTGATTTACTGAATGAATGTTTAATCATTCAGATTATTTGCATGGTGGATATATTGATGTCAAAGGTTCACTCACTCGCAGATGTCTTTCAATCCTCGAGTCTCAAAACATTTTTCTTTTGATTGTCCTATTTTCCCTCATAAAGGAATGCTTTTTTTTTTTTCTGGAAATAATAAATTCTGTAACCTATGATGTCTTAATAAGAAATTCATTTTTAGCATACATTACAAACCTAGGCGTCATCTCGATTTTCATTTTTCTTCATTCATTTGCTACCTGTTTGCTTATCTATACTATGCATAAAACATCAGCATGAGTTTTGGTGTCCGTCGTCTATTAAATTGCCAAATGTACCCTTATAACTATCCATTACTTCCTTTCCTCCCCACTACATATATTATCCCTTTAATTTTTGGAATAGTTTTATAATTTCCATTATCTTCCTTTTTTCAAAAAAAATATAAAATTTGTGTATTTGTTTTAATTGCACACTTATGAGCTGTGCCTTTCCCACTAGTTATATCCTTATTCTGATCTGCAGGCTTGCAAACGACTCTGTGACTCTTTTATGATCAACTTAAAGTTCTCACCATTCTTGTGTCTTCCATACTGATAGTTTAAAATCTTTTTGTTGTTTCCTTACTGTTCTTTATGTATTCTATGGTAAGATGCTATTTGGTGCTTTCATACAGACTAGCGGAGACTCTGGTGCTAATGTGAAACGTCTTGAACAAGAAACTGAGGCCAAGATCCATCACCTTAAAAATGAGTCTGGAAGAATTTCCTATGATGTCATTCAGATGCTTCTGAGGCACGTAACTACTGTAAAGAATTAAGATCTTGGAAGCTCTCGGGCGCATAACTGAAGGCTTTTTCAGCTTGGTGTCAAGTTGTACCCTAGTAATTTATTATCTGTATTTGTTGATAATGGCCTCGTTCCAAATAAAAATATGATGTTCCTAATTTTGTATCAGTATTTGCTTCTTTGAGGACATACACCAAACAATTGAGTCCAATCAGTTCATTGAATTCCTTCAGATCAACTGTCTTCTTGTATTATTTGACATCCTTTGCCAGTAATTACATGAATATGCTATTTGGAGGAAAGAGGAATCATATACCCTGTTATCATATGACCATTTCTGATTTGGTCTAAAGATTTACCATTTTTTATTTATTTCCCCAATCAATCTAGTCTTGTTAAATAAGCAAACTGTGTCTTTAAATTCTTTAAAGGAAATGTAGATGTGTATCTATGTGGGTGCTATTTCTGCTTGAAATCTTCAGTCATTGCTAAACTGCTGCAGAAATGAATAGTTACAACACACCAGGGGAGCATAAAGAGGTGGTTTAAGATATCTAGGCTCAAAACCTGTGTACCAAAAATTTGATATCACTATAGCATCCTATAACTGGAAGATGTTAACAACATCTAAATGACTAAAGGACAATCAGTGCCTCTTTAATGCTATCTGTGTTCATTGGTTTCATGTTTGTTTTGTGCTTGTCTCTGATGCAAGATGCTCCCAGTGCTCCTCGGATGTGCAGGACAAAAGGGAGCACCACAAGCAAGAAAACACCTTAGCGCAACACAGTATCTCGACTACAAAAGGTTTCTTTATTCTGTGGGAAAAATATGCAGTTGGATCAACCTAAATGCCTCAATGGAAGATTATGAAGAAGGAAAAAGAAAAATACTAACAAAGATGGTATAATACTCAGAGTCGCAGTAGTAATCTTCTAGGAATGTAAGGTTGACAGATCTTGGATGATTTGCTCTACCAGTATCCCACCAGCCAATAGTCCTACACATACAAGTGTTGGCCTTGCTCTGGATGCAGTTTTCTGGTCACTGCCTTCACTATTTTTATGAAGCATAGCCCAAGCCATTGCAGGTGGAAAAACTCCATACAGCATTGTCATGCAGTAACCTCCCTGTTCCACATTTTGAGAGACAGTTTCATCAGAGAAAACTTTATGGCTTTGCAGAAAAAAAATGTTAGGATCATACTATGCGTATTTTAGGAGTTTTTTTCCCAACCAAGAAATCCCATCTTTAAAACTTCAAAATAATCCTACAGTTAGTAAAACGCAGAACAAAATAATGCAGTGGATTCGGCTGTAAGTTAATGAACTAGAGATGGCACAGAAAAACTTACAGCAATATCTGTGGCAGCAGAAAATGCATCTGGAACAGTCGCAGATACAAAAAGAGATGGTGCAACGACCATTGCTGTTGCTGTGAAGCTTATTTTCTTACTCCCCCACCATTCGCTTAAACCAAAATCCGAACTTGATTTCTCCTGGAGGTACACATCTGTTGTTGGCTTTCAGACTTTCAAGATGAGAGAAACTGAATGGTGTAGTAATAGTAGTACATAATGAGTAGCAGATAGATACTATTACCTCAAGTTTCCGTGTTAAGGGAGACAGTGTTAACAGGTTATTAAGCTGCTCTTTGAAAAATTCTAAAAAGCTAAGAAGAGTGCCAATGAGTGAAGTTCCAACTGCCAGAAGCGAGAAGGCCTCAACCATGAAAGATACACCTCCCCAGCTTACCCTGTATCAAAAAAAAGTGTTTTGTTAGATGCAGTCTATGATATCAATTAAACAAAATCTGCCAAGCATTTCAACTGAAGGATGAGGAGGATTAAGGAGTTTATTTGGAAAACTATGTCAGAGAGTTGTATCATATGTAGTAATAGTCATCTCAGTTCTTGAAATAACAAGGGAAGCTACAGCAAATAAATGAGAGACCTCATAAGAAGTTCAACAGGGTCAGCAACTTGATCAACCTGCTCTGAGAGTCCAAGTGCTATTGCATCCCAAATAAGCAAAGCTAGAAAAGGGACAACGCTGCCGAGCAAAACTGAAGCCCTTATGCGTCTAAGATCACCATCTAGATAAGCACAAAGAACTGCAAAAGGATCCAATTCATAAAATAGGAGGCCTTGCTGTCAATTGTTTGCAGTTCTTAGACAAGAAAACAAAACCTTTTGATATGTACCAGGAGCAAGATCATGATAAACCAAAGAAAATAAGATTACTGGAATAGTTGCCGGAACTTTTTCCCAGTGACCATGTGGTTTCCACCAAATCCTGACCACCCTCCAAAGGCAACAGCTAACACCTCAATTGCCACAAGTAGACCTGATCAACGGTCACATTGTTAGCAAATTTTTGGCCTAAAACTTGAATTAAAAACAAAAAAAAAGGTGGAACCCTGAAATTTTACCTATCATAGATATAGTAAGCCATTGATTCACTCGATCAGTGGTTCGAGTCCCGCCCACAATGATGAGAATGGTGAAAAGGGCAGTGAATAAAATGCCCAAAACCGATTCTGGAAGATTGATCAAATGGTTAAGGATCTCGCCTGACTTGGATGCATAGGCGATTACAGAAGTATAACCCAAGAAAATATATGTTATAGTAGCCAGAGCTCCACCCCATTCTCCTAGTGTCTCCTGAGCCATAGTCGTAATGGAAATGATCTCCAATTCATCCTCTTTTGGTCTCATGCTCTTCTTTTTTAGCAGCCCTACATTGACTTCAACAAGCAACAATGCTTCTACTAATAAAAAAGCCCAACATACTGTCATAGATATTGAACTTTTATAAGTAACCCCTGCAAAGTGAATCAAGATTATAATCTCCTTATGAACCCAACTAATCTGCTAAACCATCTAGCTATGGGTATTAACAAATCGAACATTTCAATGTTTAATCTTATTTAATTATGTTGACGAGTTTGTAAATATATTCAAACTTAACTTGTTTATGTTTTAAATTGAGCTCAATTTCAATGAACTTTTATTGAGTTGAATTTGAATTGATTTTGAATAATTTAATAATTTTTACATATAAATTTAAAATTTCAAACTTATTGAGTCGCGATAAAAAAAAAATAACAAAAATTAAATCTTGTTCACGTTTAGCTTAATAACTAAACAAGAGGAACTCAATTCAAGTATCGAATAGACATATAGCATGAAATGTGACCTATATGAACTCATTCAAGCCAAACTTGGTCAAGAAGAGCTAAAAAGTTACCGCGGGAGATGTTTTCTTTGGGAGGGCAAGAATTCCTGTGCCAGAGCATACTAGTTCCAATAATCAGAGAAACAGCACCAGCAATAGTGCCCTTTTTCTTGGAAATCTTGAAAGGCTCTTCTTGCAAATTCACTATGCATTTTCTTCTCCTCACTGGTGAAAACAGTCTCCAACTTTTTGATTGCCTTGCCCCCTCAAAGTGGCTGTACGGTGGGTAGACACAAGAACAATTAGCTAACTAGTAAAGAAAAGGGAACAGAAAACAGATGAAGTTGATAGTAAACCATACATCCTGAATTTCAAGCATTTTGTAGTTTTTTCTTGAGGAAATATTGTTGCCCACATGGGACTAGCTCTGCACTGAAGATTCATCGTGGCAACAGAGGAACAAGGAACCACCCAATGGGGGTGGCAGCAGGAGTATATGCACCTTGAGGACCAGAATCTAAAAAGCTACTATCCCAAATATCTTGGAGAAAACAGTATCTACATATTATTTTTGGTTTTAGAATTAAATTTTATTTACATTAAATAATATTATTTATTCTATATTAATTTTATTCATACTACAAATAAAATTAAAAAACAAATTTATCTAAATATTTGTTGTATTAATTCACTTAAGCCTGTCCACATCATCAGAAATTGAATACTTAATCCACAAAAGTTATGTCAACAGACATTAGTGGACAAATCAACTCTGGGACTATGCTAGATATTTTTATATGACTCATTTCCTAAGTACCTCCCTATAATCAGTATATTATTTAATATAATTTTTGGGATATAATATATGTAATAAAAAATAATTAAAAAATGTGTTGTAAATTTATTATAAAATATTATTTAGTAATGAATACTTGGAGCTATCCAAATAGAGCCAAGTCCACAAATTTTATTGACTTTGAATTTTTTGGCAGAAATTTGATTCTTTTTTGTATATTAATGTTGATCAGGTGTCATTGCAGACATGCAGTGCAGATAAGCCAGGAAGAATTTTTCCACTTTTCATTCTTTTAGACAATCTAGACTTTACTTACTACTTACAAGTACTGTATACAATTGGTCTTTTCTACTCTCACTCTCTCACCATAGTAAAAAAAAAAAAGGTTTCTTCTTGTTGAGGTAATTGGATTTTAGGTGTGCAGAAAAGAAACATTATGGGACTTTGGAAAATAGGGAAAATTCTAAGAAAAGTTTCAATATATTCTATGTTTTGGTAACTAGAATCATTTTTGACATCTATACCCTTTATTAAGATATTTTGGAGACAAGAATCCTCTCCATTTAGGGATGAATGGAGGATCATGCATTTATCCGTCTAAATAAGTTATACATCACTATTTAGTTAAATTAAACACTAGATTTTATCCACATCACTATTCTATTACTTCTAACACTCAAAAGTACATAGCTCCAATTGTTTTTTTATTTATATAACAAATTTAAGTTTAAGTAAAAGAAAAAAATAAATACTTAAAAAAAATATAATGAAATTATAATATTTTCTTACTCTAATTCAATGAACTATTAAAATTTTCGTTATAAATTTTTATTTGTTGCAAGAAATTAATTACGTATATTTTTTAATTAAATAGTATGAATCTTAATAAAATAATTTGATTAATTTTCTTAAATAACAATAATTTTTAATTTAATTAATTATCAAAGAGAAAAAATGAAAACTACATGCATTTAGATGATGTGTCACTTATTTAGAGAAGTAAATAGCATTTACCTTAAATGGAGAAGATCCTTGTCCATATTTCGGTAGCTTGAATCATTTTTGACATCTAATTTTTTTTTTATACTCTCGTGAAAGGATTTACTTGAAAGAGGGATATTGTGATGATTGACGGCCCAAATGATCTAGTACAAATATTTGGGCCGTGTTAATTTCATTTGTCGAAAATGTACTTTTATTTGGGCCGTAGTAATATCATGAGCTGAAAATGTACAAATATTTGGGCCGTAGCAATATTATGAGCTGAAAATGAGGGGGCTAAATCCTCATTCCTTTCCAGTCTAAATCAATATATTCCCATTCTATTGCATGAGATTTTGAACTTTTTTGAAATTAAGATTGTTATTATAGACTTAGAGAGGGGAGAGTTAACATGGAGTCGCAGCTGTTTTGTTTTATTTCTTTCTTGATATGTTTATATGTTTAAATAGTAAGATGTTCTTTTATGACTTGTTCATGAGTTCGAGTTATTAGAAAGTAAGAAGAAGAGTGGGTATTTTTATTTATTTATTTATTTTAAAAATGTATATGCTTCTGATTATTTGATTCCGGACATTTAGGTATAAAATTTCAAATCAATGGCTGACGTCTTAACAGAATCGAATTCAGCAATTAAAATTTAATAATTTGTTTATAGATGACTGCCTTTAAAATTTGGTGGAACACCATCACACATAAGTGGCCACCCAGAACTGAACTTCAGTTGGTGACACAAACGGCTGCAGAAAATTTACCAGTAAGAATAATTTTTAGTAATTACAATTTAAATAAGAAATAATCCACAATAGAAAAACTCATCCAGTCATATGAAAGGCACAATGCAACTTGTCCAAGAAAAAAGATTTAATTTGTCATCAAAATAATCAAATTTCACTACAATTTATCTTGTACGCTTTCCCATTCTATTGGCTCTACTTAAAGGATTTATATCAGATGTGTACTTCTAGCTGCATTCTACACTGCAGTCTATTCCAATTTCCAGGTTCCATTAAAAAATTGGCTTGCAAAAGCAGCTTCCCAAAGAGTGTAAAGAAGGTTGTTTAAAAGGGGCTAGTTGTATCATCAAATAGATTTGTAGCACACGTCTGCAATACAGACTTAAAGAGTACTTGTATTGCATCACCTCCAAAAGAAAATGAGAATGTGGGCAAGGTAAAAAGATGAAAGATCAAGCAAAGAAAACAATTTGATATAGGAAATAACATAATGATATAACGAGGTAAAACCTCTTTCTTTCTAGATGAGGAAACCACTAGTCAAACTTTTCACGAGTTCAGAGTAGACAATTTTGTCAAGAAAATAAAAGTCAAACTAAAGGAGTCATCAACATTGGAGAGCCGTAGCCTCTCTAATTTTTACATACATGATCTTCAAAAGCAGAAGAAAAGTAGGTAACGACAAGCTCTACCCTATCACTGTTTGATATCCATTGCTTATAAACTCTTCTGATTCTTAAAATCTATAACAGCCTGGTCAAAGGTGCTCCTAACATGTTGACACATAAGCATCAGATCTTGGCATGAATCCTTCAGTACTTCACTTGCTGGATCTCCTGCAATTAAGTTAAGATGCCAAGACAAGAAACAGAACATGGATTCAGTTGCCAATGAAACTTGGGTAAATATTTTCCTTCTGGCATCAAGAAAAACTGGCTTGATGTGCCAAAACTAAATAGATGATTCTCATTCTTGAAAAGTTTTTAAGATCCTCCACAGTCTATCAAGGGTTTCAAGACCCAACATCATCCCATAAGAGAGATCCTCCTCAGGTAAAAAAGGAGTTTCGGGATGTAATGGATTGGAAAGGAACAAGGAGAACTGGGGATTGGGTATGGATCAGTTTTAACCAAAACAAGTTAGTTAGGTATCCAGGTAGAGTTCATCTCAAGAGTATGTCTTATTTTATGTAAGCAATTTGATGAGACATTCTCTTACGCAGTTGCATTCTTCTCACAAAACAATACCTTATCTTTATACAGGTACCCCACCTCCTGTCTCTTATACACAAATAGATAAATAAAATAGAAATCTAACTTAGAAAATGTCATGGTGAACATTATAGTAATGACTAGAGCAAAAAACCAATCTGAATTCCATTTGACACAAGGAAAAAAACTTACATAAACCCGGTCTTTGACCCCACTTGTAGACCCTGCGGTCAAGATTAAATCTTATAGAATCTTACTTACATCAGCTTATGTCATAGATTCCATAACATTTAATCCACACCACAAAGTCTACAACTGGGGGCCAAAGACCAGGTCTACCTAAGTCTTTCCCCCGACACTAGTGCATAAAGAGTTAGTCTCTCCAGTTTGATAAAAAAAATCATGATTAAGGTATGAGTCATTAAATTTTACCAAGAAGTGATAGGATACTACAGCCACGTCATACCAAATAAACACATGGGTAAAAATAGTATGCAAGTCTTACCTGTTGTCTGGACTCTTATGTTTACCCGAGCATCAGAAGGGTGTGGAATACTGTATCCACAAAATGTTACTCTAGGACTGCAAGAGTATACAAGGACACTATAATGAGAGACTAAATTTGAATCACCCATGAAAAATGCATAAAAAAATAATACTTACAAGAATATGGTTCCACAAAAGTAGATGTACTGTTGTTAAATTTTATAATAGTTTAAGAGCAATTGGTGCCGATGGTACCTAGAACAGTTAAAATTTCCAGACTATTGTCACTAAATTATTCATTTTTTTATAGCAAAAAGATGTGTATAAGTCATTTAACTATTTGAAATATATAATATAAACATCCCAGCATTTGTCAACATTATCTCTTGTGCCTCCAATCAAATTAGGGGCATTTGTGTTCATACAAAAAAAAAAAAAAATTTTGAAATAAATAGTGAGAAATATTTTCCGGGGAAAATAAAAGGCAAAACATAAAAATAAAACCACCCAGTCCATTGTTCCGGTGATAACAAACACCCCACTTTCCCTCAGTCATGGATTATCCTTATGTAGTATATCAAGTAAGGACCGATTGATTCATTTTTCGGTTTTGGAAGAAGAAAAATCAAATTAGACGTTGAGTGATCATTTTTGCTGCAAAAATAGTTCACCGTCCAAAACACATAAAATTTAATAGTTCAGGTATCACCCATGCCTTTGGCTCATAGTGAAAACAATGTAATGACTGGCTGACAGAGTATTTGGATCAACTTCCAAAAATTTAACGTAACAGACAAAAATCAGTTTAAAAGACAGACTGGATAAAAGATCCTTATGTACGAAAGTAATTAAAAGATTGACAACAAGGATGCAGTTACGAAAATTTTAGTTAAAAGCTGATAGAGCCTCAAGTTAACAATTTATCAAGTTGATTTCTGACTGAAATCACATGCAAGTACATCATTGTTAATGTTTGGATGCATCAGTGCACACAGTTGCATAAACAAAAACTGGTATAAGAATAAATGGAAAAGTGTCATAAATATCTTATATACAAAGAAATGAAAGATCACTAACTCTTGATTAAGGGTGAATCTAAGTGAATTAGCGAGTGTATGATCCTCATCCGTCAATGAAAAAGTAGCCTTTGATTGATCCTGGTATGACCCATGCTCCATTTAATACTGCAACACATAAGTAAATAAAAATAGAAACTGTGAACACCTTAAAGATGCATGACAAGATTACAAACTCAAAAATCCATTGACATAACCACAACATATCTCATTTCATGGGTTGTTAAATATGATGAAATTCGGTTTTATGCATTAAAAATATGGCATTTGGCTAGAGTTTTTCTGCTGATAAATTTTTGCAGTATATCCAAGTCTGCATGATATGATATCTTGTGCATTTTTCTATGGGAAAAGTTTAAATAAGGGAAGTAGTCTACCGTATGATTTTTGTTTGATAATTTGAAGTCTAAATTCTGTTATGCAATTGCAAACTTAGTAACTAAAACTCGGTGAAATAACTTTAAGCCTAAATTCTTCATGCTAGACGAAATTTTATACTTAGAACTCAGGAAACCATAGCAGGTCTCAGTATACAACCAAAGTTATTAATTGCAACTAATTTACAGTAACAGTGTAAAAACCCATCAGATACAACAATTTCCTCACATCGGCATTTTATCGAGCAAGTGGCAGGCACACAGAAATCTGTGAATTTAGAACTGGATTAATCCCAAAATTTTCAACCTTAACTCTTATTCATCTCAACATCAAGTTCCAAAATTCCAAGCAAACGAAAAACATATAAAAAGCTCATTTCAAGAGTTATAAACTAGAGAAACAAAGATGAAGGAAGTAAAGACTTACAGATTTTTTAAGAGGAGTTCAAGTAGAGGAGTTGCTTCGATAGCGACCCCGGTGACGGTGGCGGACTGCTCTGGACTTCACTTGGGTTATGAGGAGATGGAGAAGACTGGAAATTGAGAGAGGAGAAGAAAGAGTCCGGAGGGAGGGAAGAATAAAGAACAGCGGACGAGCCAGAGTCCAAACTAGGGCTCCTCGATTGTTTCTAAAAAAACGGCCCAACCAATATAAACCAAACCAGTTCTCAGTAAATTCCACCAAAATATATAAAAATTTATATTTATCTTATCCATAGTATATATAAAAAGAGAGAGTGACAATTTGGATATCTGTCATTTTTAGTTTGTTCACTGTACCCTTTCGTTTAAAATATAATTATTCATAATTTCTTTCTCACCCTTTACTTTTTTTTTTTTTAAATGAAAGTCATTGTATAAATATGATATAAAATTAATACAACGTATCGGATAACTATCCATTTTCTTCCTTACTTCAAGGACAAACAGGATAAAAATCTTCCCACATCACTTTTGTGATTAATGATTTACCAAAATTAGCTATTTTAGAGCTAAGCATATTATTTTCTTTACAAGCAACCTGAAAAGTACATAATTCAAACAATGATCCCAAATAGATGCATTTTGAATCCTCGATGAGATTTGCTAAAACATTGTGGGTGTGTTCGTTTGAATTGAAATATATTTCTCAGGAAAATATTTTACATGAAAAATTCTATTTTTCATACAATTTTTCAGTGTTCGGTTGATAAAATGAAAATATTTTGAAATAAAAATTTTAACGGTGTCATCTTTAATTTTATGAATATTAGTTAAAAAAACTTATAACAATGATAATAAATACCTTACAAGTAATTGTGGTTAATAAAAGATTGATTTTGTTTAAAATTAAATGATAGTACAATGTAGTAGTAAAATATGCATAATGATAGTTATATTAGTGTGGGACCTATAATAAAGAAAAAAAACGAACGGAAAAGAATTGAAAACGAAAATAAGTTTAGCAAATGAAATTATAAAAGTAAGTACTTGAGATTTAATATCACTCTTGAATTATCCAAAAAATAACTTAAACTCAAAAATTCTGTAAGTTATTTTCAGCCAGAAGAAGAAAAATTAGAAAATATTTTAGGCCGCTCTAATTATTTTCAGTCAACTTCTGCCAAAATTTTCCTCCAATTTCTCTGCACAACTTTGATTAGAGTAAGCCTAACAGCTTCAACAATCTCCAGAGATTGGTTATCTTTACTGAGTTCCTTGAGTGCCCGGATTGATAGTATGCTGCCTTCTCAGTTTTTGGCAACGACACCAATTCCTGTTTTTCTTGCTGCTATATTTCTGGCTAACCCAATATTAATCTTTACTGTATCCTGTTCTGGTGGTCTCCATCGTTACTTCTTCCATTTCCCACTGTTTCAATTCTGTACTTTACTTCCTATTACAAATGTCATACTCTAACCATTCTTCAGTTGCTTGATGGACTATCACACTTGGATCCACATCCTGTGCTTCAAACTCTATTTTGTTACTTGCCTTCCATAATTGCCACAATAAGTTTGTGGTCAGAGCAATATGACCAACCCCTCCATCCCTATTTTTTGCTTCCATCAACTTCTGCCACCAAATTCAAAACAACTCCTTTTCCATCTGTCTTCAAATCCATCCCACTGAATTGGAGCTAACGTCCATACATCTACAGCTTTCTTGCAAAAGAAGAACAAATGTTCTATACTTTCAACTACCTCATCACAACACTTGCAATTCTGTACGTCTATACCTCGTCCATTATGAATCACATCTTTGACAGGCAAAATTTGATTCAAGCTTTCCACAAAAAATGTTTGATTTTGTATTTTATGTTTAGTTTCCACAGACTCTTCCAAATCTCTTTATCCCTTTCAAGAGAACTAGGTTCTTTCTTCCCTTTCAATATTATAGATCTTCTATCCTCCTCCTTCTTAGCAATCTGGTATCCTGACTTGACAGAGGACACCCAATTAGTGTTGTTCTTCCAATAGAATCTATCTTTGCTCCCACTCAAGCCAATGGGGATTTGCCTAATCAGCCTAGTTTCTTCTTCAGAAAAGTACTGCTAATCATATCAGAATTCCATCTAAAGTTATGAATCAATTGATGTACATATCTCAGTTTTGGTACTACTAGTAACTTCTTTTAGAGAGGAAATCTTCCCATTATCACTCCCTAAAACCCATCTATCCTCCCAAATCTCTACTGATTTACCATCCCCAATTCTCTTCCACAATCCTGACTCCAGCACTTTCCTTGCAGACATAATGTTCTTCCAGTACTAGCTGGCATTAGCTGGGACTTTAGCCTTCATCAGCTCCATTTTGTTGAAGTACCTTGTTTTGAGCACTTTACTTACTAAGAGATTTGGTTGGGATAATATTCTCCATAGCTGCTTAGCAAGCAATGTAGAATTATAGCAATACAAGTCTCTAGACTCCATTTTATCTCAAGACATCCAATGAACCTTATGCTCAGAAGAATTGTTCTCCACCAATATTGTGCCATCAATCTGCTAATCTCTTTACACATACCTCTAGACAGTCTAAAACAAGACATTGTGTACACTGGAATTGCCATTGTCACAAATTTGAGCATTTTCTGCTTACCAGCTAAGCTAGGCATTTGTTTCTCCATCCCTTCATTTTCTCTTCTATTTTCTGAGTGATGTATTTAAAAATTTCCCTCTTGCTCCTAGTAATCACCAGAGGTAAACCCAAATACTTCTCTTGTCTAAGCACTCTCAAATTTCCTAAAGACTCACAAGCCTCTTTCATTCATGCCTCACTAGTATTCTTGCTAAAAATACTGAAGATTTCTCCTTGTTAATCAATTGACCAGAGACTTGCTCATACTTCTTCAGTATGTTCTTGAGCTCCTCAGCTTCCATTCTATTTGCTTTGCAGAAAATCAAAGCATCATCAGCAAAAAATGGGTAAATGACAGTTGGTCCATTACTACATATCTTCATTCCAGTCAGCTTTTTCTTGTTGCTGCTTGCTTAATCAGGTTAGTAAATGCTTCAGCACACAAGTGCTTGGCCTCTTAATAATTCTCCTTCCCGAATTCATCTTTAAGGTTTTGTTCCAATTTACGAGAGCAATTCTTACGTTTTTTATTTTTTGAGCCACAGGTTTAAACTGCCTGGTTCCCTCTACATTAACATTCCAAGCTTTCTCAACCACCTTGTCCACCTCACATCTCTACAGCCACCTTTTATCAAAATTGAACCTTTTTTTCTTCCCGGTAACTTCTAGATTACACTCAACCAAAATCATGCCATGGTAGGAGGCTTCATTCTCAATATGTTTACATCTTGCATTGGGGAAAGTTTTTGACCACTCATAAGTCCTCAAACCTCTATCTAATTTCTCTTTAATATTCCCTTCAGCTTCTCTCTCATTATCCCAGGTCCAAGGTTTCCCTTCAAAACTTAACTCAATAAGCTCGTTGCTATCAATCCAATGTTTGAAGTCCTTGAAAGTCTATTCTTCTCTCTTCTTGCTTCCTCCCAAATTTCTCACTATTAGACAGGCTGTCATTGAAGTCCCCCACTATAATCCATCTATCTCCCCACAAACTTCTTCTCAAACTCAAAACCTCTCTTTGTTTCTTCCTAACCTGTCCATTAGTACTCTAGGAAGCATAAATCCCTATTAACCACCATTCTACCCTCTCAACCCCATCTTCTAAACTAATATCAAGGGTAAAAGCAGTGGGGATTATATCTTTAACTTTTTCTTCCCTCCACATTAGTTTAGAATACCACCTATCTTATTAACAGCTTTCATCACAAAAAGGTAATCAAACCCTATTTTTTCCTTAATTTTTCCATATAATTTTTTTTTTTTTTTTTGCTTTCTGTCTCACTAAGGATGATTATTTTTGGGGAGTGGAATCCAATAGCTTCCTTTAGTTAGGGAATTGTCAAGGAGCTCCCTGCCCCTCGGTAATTCCACACCAATGTTTTCATTTAAATTTAGACCTGATTGGACTTCCTAAATCCTGTCCTTATCCAAATCTCAAAATTTGTATCAAGATGTACTTTAATCTTCTTCCACATAAAAGTCAAAGCTTTAATTTGACATCTGATAATCAGATTACCACCAACTTTCTGTTCCCTCCCTCATCAACAGCCTGCAAGTTAGATATATCCTTACATGGTTCTCTTGCTGTTCGGATAATTCTCCTAAAATTCCCCCTTGGTCTACTGCCACTTGAGCTTCCCATTGCTATTACCTTGAGAGGTACTTCAATTTAGATATTTTCATTGTCATTGTTACTTCCCTAATTGGTTCTGTTATCTTCACTTAATTTCTCCTCCATATCTTTTGCCAAAATATCCTCTTTACTAGTTATATCAGTCTGCATCTGAGAGGATTCTATATTCTTGTTCCACAATTTCTGATCATCAATTGTGCTCTTGTTTGAGTCTTCCTTCGGAGATCTGGACCTTATTTCCTCATCTTCGATGCACCAGATTGTCAATGAACTCTCATTAGTCAGATTCCTAACTTCCTCTTCCCCTTTTTTTCTCATGCCTCTTAGAAATGTCTCCCTATCCTGGGTTTTGACTGTTGGAAGCATTCTTCAAGGACTTTTCTTCTATCTCTTCCACTTTTTTCCCTTTATTAGCTCTAGGCCAACTTCTATATTGGTCTTCCATCAACCTCCCATTCTTATCAATACCTTTGCAGCAAATATTCTCTTTGTGTTCGATGACTCCATAGATGTAACAGAATTCTGGACACCTCTCATATTTGAATTGAATCCAAACTTTTGATTTTCAATTCTGAGCATAGTACCTCTGAGAAGAGCAGAGGAAAGTTCTACTTCAACCAGAAATTTTAGATGTCTTCCCTATTTACTACCTCCTTGAAAAATTCTCACATCCCAAATCCTCTTAAAAATCCTTCCTATCTTCATTCCCACCTCTTTGCAAAAGGCAGTGAATGGGTAGATTCCAAGCTTGAACCCACATAGGTGTAGAGGTGAAAGCTTGATCATATATTTCTATGCCCTCACACCACTTTTGCACCTTGTTCACTCGGTTATCCACCACCCATGGTCTACTTCCCAGCACCTTGTTCAGATCTTCTTCAAAATTGAAGAAGAATTGGTAGAAATTTGACCCCATCTCCGTCATCTAATAAGGGTTTTCGGATACCCCCACATTTGATTGGCTAATTTTTGTAATCCAGTGATATTCACCACTTTACTTCCCACAATCTTTCCTAAAACATTTAGGCTGCATTTTTGGATCTCAGGCTTCTATTCGTCCTCTCCTATTTCTACCATCTCCAATTCTTTATCGCACAGATTAAACCTCCTCATAATGAGGGTCATATTTTCCGCCATACTAATAGCCGGAGGTCCCGAAGGATGTGCTTCAAAGATAACTGATAACTAAATTTAAGCTCTCCAAATTTTCCAGAAGAGGATATCAGGCTGCAAACACAGGGCAAAAGGAGACGACAAGGCCAGAGACTAACAAAGAAGGAACCATTAGGGTTTCCAAAAAGACTAAGGAGGTGTTTGGTTAACCTTCGGAAATCGAAATCAAAATGGGAATCATAAATTTTACTATTGTTATAGGTTTATATAATTCTCCTTTACTTATTTGGTTTAACATAGGAATGAATTTCATTATGTTAATTTAAGTTATTCAACTTGAAATCCATGCCACAAGTGGAGAATAAAAGTAGGTATTTTTTAACATTTTTATTCCCACAGAATGATTCTCATAATATTCAACCAAATATCATCTATGAATATTATTAATTTTGATTCTCATTCCCCTCGTACCCATAAACCAAACACCTCCTAAATACTGAATCCCAAGATCAACAACACAGAAATAACGGAAAAAGATAAATAATCTATCAGGACAAAGATAAAGCAGTTAATGTTCCACAAATTAAATTTTGTACTAGTTGCATAATAACTCATAAATGCTCAAGAACAATACATAGGCAGGTAGGAAAATACCCGTTTTACCACATTGACCCATGAGCCCAAAACACTAGAAGAGTAGAAGAACACCGAAACTAAAACCACCTCAACCCAGATTTAAACAAGATCTAGAGGGAAAAACAAGACTTAATTTTTTTAAAAAGGAGGTAAAGATTCACATCAGCACCACAATGGAAGAAAGAGCTCTTCCTTTAGAAAAAGAAAGGCACTATCAGTAGAGAGATACAGCATTTAGACTGCATTTTTTTTAAAAAAAATTTCACACTGCCTTTCCCGCTAGTCGATCATTGTTGGTTTGGTTTTGATTTACAAGACTAGAAATCAAAATAAAATCAAACCGAATTGCGTACATGTCTTTTCTGAATATTTTTAAAACTTTAAAAAATGTTAAAAATATTGTGACAATCTCTCTAAAAGCATAATATTTCTAGTTTATAATTAACGTAATTTATTTTAAAAATGAATTTTCATGTTTCTTTTATTTCAAACTTCAAAGATAATATTTTTTTAATATGTAGTGAAATTAAATAATATTAAACAAATTCTTTTGGTTAGAGATAAAATGTTAACAAAAGTAAATCTATCGTTAGTGAAAATATTATCTCTGAATGAGTATTTATTTCTCTTTTTTTTCGAGGAGGGGAGGCAAATGAGTATTTATTTCAATGCAGTATTTTTGTATGTATGTGAAAGAGAATGTATGTGAATAGATTATTTTATTTGTAATTAATGTAAGATCAAATAAATTCGCTTTAACATTATTGAGAAAAAATTCGATACCCTTTTTAATATTCAAAAACATATTCGTAATTAACTTTATTATATTACATTTTATTCAAAATTCAACTAAATAAGTGAAGTGTGTGCGCGCGCAATTAAATAAGTGTAAATTAATTATAACTAATCTCACTAATTAGTGTATACTCATTTTAAGACATAAATAATAATTTTTGTAATATCTTTTTGTTAAATTTTGTCCAAATACTTGAAACATTTTGGTAGAAATAACATTATAAGGAAGATACTAACCAATAAATTGACTAAACTGACTCAAATCGAAAAAAGTTTAGTTTTGATTTGAGATTTTAAAAAACTGATATAAAAAGTTTGATTAAAAAAAATTGTTTAAAAAAATTTTAAATTATAATTTTTTCCTTTTAAGTTATAGTTTTTGAAGAGGTGTTCACGAGAGTTGACATGATTTTAACAATTTATAATAATTAAAAATTTGTTAAAACTGAATCAACCGAACTATGGAACATCCCTTCTAAACCTAAACCTATAATTTAATATATATATGTGTTACTCAGCTGATTTTCGTTTTCACTAGCCCAGCCTAAAAACAGACCAATAGATTATATTCTGAATCCCAAAATTTAAGCCAATGTTCAGTCAACTTTTATTATTCATTATTTTTAAAATCGTATTTTATAATCATTTTATTATATATTTTTTTAACTACTACATTTTTTTTATCTAAGATACTTTACATCCCAAAAGTTATTATAGTACTTATTTTAAATAATATTTTGAATAATAACAATCTAAACAGAGCAATTAGTAAATGGTGGTAATCAGTCAAATATTAGAATTAGCATATTGTATAACGGGATCAATAATGTAAGATCCGACAAGTACTTGACCCGATTCATACAAAGTCAATTTTATAATTTTATATAATATTATGAAATAATATTAATAGACTTTTTTAGTTTTTTTCCTCTCCTTCATATTTACATAAGTATTTCTGTAATTAGTAGTAAATCTTTTTTAGTTTATTAAAAATTTGAAGTTCAAAATTATCATAAATGAACTGAGTCAAGTTCGTAGTCATTCATTTGCTTTTAACGAGTTCTCGATCACATGTACCAGGTACTAAGTCAATTTTTTTTTACTCGATGTGGCTGGATTAGTCGTCCACTAGGCATATGAATAATTTTTAGAGGAAAAAATTATTTTGATCCCTTATTTTTTGAGTGTGCTCTAATTTGGTCTCATATATATCATAACAAGTCAATTTAATCTTTAATCTTTTAAAATCAAAAAATTAGACAAATTAACGACAGAGACCACGTGAAAATCAAATACCTTTTAAACACAAATAACTGAAGGTTAAAAATCTGAAAATGATGATCGTCCTACTTTCTTGTCAAAAGCCATACATTAATTAACATTTTGAAAAAAATGAGAGATCTCCAAAATTAGTTTATTCTGATACATAAATGACTAGATTAGGTACATCTCAAAAGAGACTAAAATGATATTTTTCTTAATTTTTACTTCCTGTAACTTCATTATTAACTTTATTTTACCTTAAGCAAGCGAGTCAACAGAGGCGTCACACTTGCTCCGAATCTAAACTTAAAGCCAACATAATCATTTCCTTAGTACCTAAACTGAAGATTTAGGCGTTTGTAATCCAATTGATTCATACATATGATTTGATTAATGTGTACAAGATTGCCCAAATAAATTTCGTTTGAATAATTATTATTCGAAATATTAATTAAAATAAATATTATAGAACTTTTTTAGATATGATGGATGTAAGATAAAAATGTTATTAGAAAATGTGTTAAGAAATTATTATAAAATATTATTTAGAAAATAATAAATAATTTTTGTTAACCAAATAGAGGCATTTTACTGTCTAATTAATCCACTTTGTCTATTGAACATGCTTTAATAGAAAAGACGTGATGCTATGTTTTGAGGCAGAAAATGAATCGTCTATTACAAGAGTAATTGATAATCCTTTTCACAAAATTAATTAATTTTTTTTTTGGCTAATATTAGTGATGATACAAAAAGTGACCATTCAATAAGTATATTTACACGTGGGCCGGTATGTAATTAAGCATACTAATATATCGGACTTTCGAGATAGGGTTCAATACAAGCAAGTTGGTTAGGACTTGACATGAGATCGAATCGATACAAATATGTCAAATACATGTGGTTTAGGTATGTATGAATCCCTTTCAATCGATCGGGTATAATACTATGACCCGCCAATTAATTTCCTATAAAAAGAGACTTATCCTCCATTCATAAAGCCCAAGTGATGAGCACTAAATAAAATATCACACATTTTTTTCTATAAAATTATCTTCACCTCTCTACTTAACAAAAATTTGCATCATCAATTACAAAATATGACAACATTTTTATTGGTTATCAAACAATGAAAAGTAATCATCATGGTATAATTATGACATATGTCAAACTTATCCAAAGAATTTTCCTAAAATATTATCCATTGAAACAAATATATATGAAGTAGTAATACGTCATTCCTTGTTATGTAAATTCGTTTCTACAATTATTATTTTTGAAATATTATTTATTTAATTATCTTAATAATTTATTTGATGGGATATATGTGAAATAAAAAAGCGATTAAAAATATAAATAAAATAATTGTAAAATATTATTTTGAGAATAATGAATAATATTCACCATCTAAACAATAATTTCTTTTTCCTTTAGCCTTAAACAAATAAATAAAGTAAGATACTTGAGGAAAAATGACAGCCAATAATGAAGTATTATTTGGTGAATAATATTTGCCTGTTGACTTTAGTGATTTTTAGAAATAATGTTGACTTTTGGAATAATAGAATAATTATTTGGATATGAAATAATATTTTGAAATAACTATTTGGATTGGAAATAATGAATAGACCTATTATTTGGTGAACCTATTTCATTATAAAAAAAAAAAATTCTTTAGTAATATTCTCGTTACACTACATTTGATAAAAACTTAAAATTACATATTTAATTTTGTTTCTATCAAACTCCACATATATAAAAAGGATTAATTTTACTTTACATCTTTAATATTTATACTAATTATCACTTTAATTTGTAACATTAGTTTTTAGATATTTAAATCCTTCCGTTAAATTTAACTCAACATTGAATTTTTTTTAAAGAGAAGAGAATTTACAGTGAATCTCTACCTAACCCTGGTGACTTGAACTCATGACCTAAAGGAAAGTGTAATTTTACCATTTGAATTACATTTCATTGTCACTCAACATTCAATATTATTTTAACAAAAATACCCTTATTCTCTTTTTTTCTTATTTTTTTCAATTTTACTTGTTTTCTCTCTCTCACACACACTTATTTTATTGACATGTTTTAATAATTTTTTTTCTTATTCATCAACATATTTTAAATTTCATCTAACTCTATTTATGAAAATAAAATAAGACTATATTTTGGGTGTTAAGAGAAAATTTGTATACACATCAATAATTTGAAGGTAAAAATATCATTTAAGGCAAAAATTTAACACCGTTAGCTTTAACTGTTATCCAGTAACTAAAATGTCTAAAAAATAACGTTAGAGATTAAAATGATTATGACCCTAAACTTTAAAGGAATAAAGTGAAATTAACCCTACATAAATTAAAAAAAATGTACAAAATTAATAATAATAAAAGATAATTAACATCTATACTCAATTATTTTATGACATTATTAAAAAACCGCAATACACACATACATATATAAACATTTTGTATGTAACTGAGTAAACATGCAAAATAAGTCAAATTAAACTAATAGTAAATATATGTTTACGGTTCAAAACGAACGCACAAAAGCGAACTATTTTTATATTCATAATATTTATATTTATATAATACTGGCAAAATATTGCAACAAACACGCGTTAAGATAAAAATATATGATTATAATAGTTACAGATTAAAATTGTCCTTACGTGAAAGTAAGGAGATGCAAAAAAAAAATAAATAAATAAAATAATTATATTATTTATACATAATTATTAATAAAATATTTTTAAAAATATAAATAATGAATATGACATGAATAGTGCAAATAATGAATAAAACAAAATATAAATAATGTAAAATATGATTTAAATAATTATTTACTGACCAAACAGTAAATATTCTGATCAAATATTATTTGACAAATAATACAATTTTTTTGCAATCCAAACAGCACCAACCTTATCATCCAGTAACTTTAAGTTGCCAATTGGAGTGAAAATTAAATTAAATCTAGAAAGATTGACTGAATCATCACTATAATTTAATCTAGCCAATCAATCAATCATTTATCCCCATGGAATACTTTCCACCGAATTAACCATTGGGATTATTTTTTTACTTGGACCCACCCGTTGACGGCTGACAAACGCAGTCCACACGGTTCTTCTCTTCTCCAACAGTGTGTTTGGATAGAAAGAAAAGAATGAATTTGAAGGGAAAAATATGAGAATTATTTATTTAGGAATTTTTGTATAAGAGAAAGAAAAAAAAAAAAAAAAAAAAGGATTTGAAGGGATTTTAGATCTATTAATTTCCCATAATTTTGTCATCCCATAGGTGAAATGAAAGGGAATGAAAACTTAAATTCCATCACAACTAATTATGTAATATTATACGTGTCCTTTAAACATAATTCAAAAATATTAAAAAAGAGAGTTATCTAGTTTAAAAAAAAAAACAATAAAGAAAATTTTCTCCTCAAACTCCCAAATAACGTAGAAGGGTATTCTATTTTATTCTATTATTTTCTTTTCTTTTCTAACTTAAACTCTCTCTTCTCCATTATTATTATTATTTTTTCTATCCTAAACTCCCAAACTAAGCCTGACAGAATCAGTCTCGTCAGAACTATTCCTCACCGCGTCCACCCACTTTTCCAACCCCAAATGGTTTTTTTCAATATGTATCGAAGTGTTTGTATATTAACATATAAAAATTGGAGTCCATAATTTTATATTTTAGTGTATAAATACTATGATCTAAGCAAGAACATATCACCCCAAATAAGTAAGTAAAAGACCTTTTCTTTTCTTTTTTTGGTAGAGAAAAAATTTAGATAAAGGGTAGCTTGTCCTTCTTTTTTCATTATCACCATAGACCATTGACACACAGTATAATATTTATAGATTGTTCACCGAACATGTATTAATACAATGAGCGTCAAATTTTAAATTTTTTAATTATTGAATCACTTTATTTATTGTATAAACCAATCTCATCACTCCAGTCGCATATAAATAAATATAAGATCACCTAATCATTTAATCGTCCTACTTATTATATGAACATATCCCTTACTCTAATCACATATGCACAAAATATGGAACGCGACTTGCAATTGCCCGTAACAATTAGAAAGTCAAATCTGATTAAGAAGTAACGTTAAATATAATCTAAGCCATTGATCTTTTAAAAAAGTTAAACGACTCAAAATCAACACTATAAATTATTAGTTAGATGACGACTTGGGCAGTATACTTTTACCCAATATAATTTTGGAAAATTTTACATAATTTACCTTTTATTACGTTCCATACTTACCATTGAATTGTCCTATAATCTTATCAATGTATCATAATATTTTTATATGAAAAATACTATACAAAACTATATTTTAAAATTAGTTTACGTATCAAAATCTTATTAATTATCTAACTCTCTAATTTTAAATCTTTAATTGAATTTCTTTTTTTTTTTTGAATTTAATAACACTTAAATAATTTTTATTTGTTACTTTGTATTTATCACGTAAATAATTTTTATTTGTTACTTTGTATTTATCACGTATATATGTGCACTCTTCTTATAGTTTGTAGGCTTGTACTTTATAAACTTGTAGGTTAAAGTACGAGTTTATAAATTACAATAATACTACATAATAGAGATTTAAATTTATAGTAAAAGATTTTTTATCTCATTCATTATCCCATTACGTAATGAAGTGCTAAAATTTAAATTTTTAATATAATTATAAATTTAAGTAGAAAAATTTTGATCGTTCATTAAATAATGAATAAGAATTGAGATAGAGTATTGTAAAATTATCCATAATTTCAATCCAAAAATAGGCACACTATCTTCTGTTTCACTTACTATTTTCTGTCACACCACCTAATGGTTAAAATTACATAGATAAATTTTAATAAAATAATTTTAATAATTTATTAGGTGATATAATATTCACAATTTATTAAATAATACGATAAAAGTGACACGTTGAATAAAAATCCTTAACCCAAAAAATGGAAAAATATGAACAGAAGCCACATCAGCATTAACTAGTGCGTCTCCATTTTGCCGACGATTACGTATCTGGACCCCACACGTTAACCTCTTCATGGGCTCCATCGCATCAAAACACAATAATAAAAATGAAATATAGAATTAAGCCGTTCATCGCGGAGAAAAGCAATTTTCGGTCAATTTGAGCCGTTTGATTCCAAACGGGATGTGTTATAGTCCACCGTGGGCGACCCGTTTAGGCGTCACAGTAAAACATTCAGTCCTCAGGGCCTCAACATCAGAAAATGGATAAGAATTATATAATATTGCTTTTGGATGAATGGATTTGAATTGAAAAGAAGATTTAAAATGTATGAATTTGAAATGATTAAAAATTTGAGTAAATTTTAAATTTATTTATTTGACTATTTTATATTCACAATTAAATCAATAGAATTTCAAATTAAATTTCTCCATTCAAACACTAACACAATGCGAAAGTAAAGTAATTTCTTTTTTTATTTATCTTATTATTTATAAAGAGAGAGTTCTCAATTATTATGACGGTTTCTCTCATTTGATTTTTTTTTTTAATTTTTAAAAAAATGGAAATTTTCATTACAAAATGTAACCGTGAATTTTGATACAAAAAAACTAATGAGTAATATGTTGACTTCTAAAATAATTCAGAAATAGTTTTATTATTATAAAATTTTAAAGGTAATTTGTATAAAAATAGTTCATGAATAACAAATTTATTTTTCTAAATCACACATATTAAGTAATTGAATTATTTTATTAATTATTAAGATTAAATAGTTTATATTGAATCATCACATTAATTATAAAAATTAAATATTTTTATATTTAGAAATTTCAAATTTGTGGAAATAAATCATTTGAAATTAGTGCACATTTCTTGAACATATGTGGTAAATATGCTTAAAGTGTCTAATGTCCAACAATCGAAATTTCGGTGAATTACATGAATGTGTAAGATAAAAAGGTAAATACAAGCAAACTCTTATATATTTTACGTTTTATTTATAAACATAAAATCATTAGAAGAAAAGAAATTGTTGTACCAAAATATAAAGAGTAACATTGGGACATAAAATTAAGCTATATATGTCATGTTAATGATAATTATTATTATTATTATATTTTTGTGTCTCTTCGTAAACATGTAATAATTGTATATTTAATTACAGTGTATCTATATAAAATAATAAAGTAACAAAAGTATTAATAAAAATAATCATCAAAATTTGACCAAATATAAAAAATTAGGTGACTTGTAATTTAATATAATTTTATCACTAAAATTAATTTTGATAAATAATTTTAAATTTATGATCTTATAAATTATTTTTAATTTAATTACACCGTAATATAACATTATATGCCTGCGTGTATAATATTTGTTACCAAAAGTTTTACACCCTCGTTAAAGAATCATGTCGTTATATTTTAATACTAGTAAAATACAAATTTTTATAATACAAATATCTATATCTATATTATATATTATGTATGTCATCTTATCAACTTTCTATTATATCCCTATATGAATAAAGTAAGAAGATAACTGTAATATGCAAAAAGAGAGGAGTGTGAGTTAAAACCACCACTAATTACAATCGTATCCACCATTCACTACCTATATTTTTATTTTTTTCTCTTAAACGTTTGTGATTTTATAAAATTGCACACTAATTGATAAATACCGTAAAGCCTTAATAATACAAAATTACTTGGGATAATTTCATAAAGGATCGTATAATTTTCCGTTGGGAGTTAGATATACAGCTATTATGGAATCTTCCGCAAATGACTAATATGAATTTTCGTAGGGAACAAATTTATCATTTTCTTATTATTATTATTATTTTAATTGCGAGGCGAGGATCGGAGGTCTTTTAAAAGCCTCTGCAAAGCCTGCAATCTGTGTTGGTTGCCTTATTTTCTTCCTCCTCGCTCATAACGTCCCTTGCTGGCCTCGATCGTCTTCATCCTCCTCTTCCAATTCGAAATCTTCTTTTTCATATTTTCCCTATTTTTTTTTTATTCAATAGTAATATTTTTCCCAATATATTGATAAAGTAAGTAAGTGGATTGAAAATCAATTAAAAAGGATTCGTAAAGCTAACAATTACTTTGCTCTTCAATTTCTTCCTCCTCCACCATTTACCCTTGACTATTACAAGTAAACCCTTTTTTATATATAAATAACCCTTTCTTCTATTTTTCAGCTGAGCTGGAGAATTGTAATGAGAGGGAGAGGAACCCTTTAAAATTTTGAGAAAAAAAGAAAAGAAAAAAGAATGGCTTTTAATCTTCAGTCGGAAATGCAAGAGCCCAGCATCGATACCGACAAGCTCAGCTACGAAATATTTTCAATTCTCGAGAGCAAGTTTTTGTTCGGCTACGATGATCATCAAAAGCTTTGGGTTCCTAAACAGATTGCTCCTCCTACCACAGATGAGCAGAGAAACGATGTCGTTTCCACGTCTCCCAGAGGTGGAGAAATGATTGACGGAAACGCCGCCGTTCAGGCTATCAAGAATCAGAGAGGCAAGATATGTATTCTCAGCATCGACGGCGGTGGGATGCGGAGCATCATAGCTGGGAAAGCCTTGGCTTATTTGGAAAATGCGTTGAAGGTGAAATCTGGCAATCCTGACGCTAGAATTGCCGATTATTTCGACGTCGCTACCGGCTCCGGCGTCGGAGGTATCTTCACCGCCATGCTCTTCGCTACAAGCAGTAGGATCATAACCGCCCGATTTTCCACGCTGATGATACGTGGAAATTCTTCGCCGAACAAGGTAAGAAATTCTACCGCTCCTCGAATTCGAGTTCGAGCGGTGGCGGTTTTCTCCGGCGCGTTTTTCGCGGCGGAAGAGGCGGCAACACCGCCGCTTCTGCATCGACGGCTTTGGAGAAATCGATGAAAGAGGCGTTTGTGGATAAAACGGGTCGGAGCTTAACGTTAAAGGATACGTTAAAACCCGTATTAATTCCCTGCTACGATTTGTCCAGTACGGCGCCGTTCGTATTCTCCCGAGCCGACGCGCTGGAGACAGACAGCTTCGATTTCCGGCTCTGGGAGGTTTGCCGAGCCACAGCGGCTGAACCGGCGGCATTCGAACCGGTTTTCCTGAAATCCGTAGACGGTCAGAGTCGCTGCGTGGGAGTTGACGGCGGCTTGGCAATGAGCAATCCATCGGCGGCGGCTATTACCCACGTGCTTCATAACAAACAAGAGTTTTCCGTTCGTGCGGGGAGTGGAGGACATTTTGGTACTTTCACTAGGTACCGGTCAGCTCCTTGAAGGCAGCTTTGGGTACGAGCAAGTCAAGAGCTGGAAGGCCAAGGACTGGGCCCGGCCTTTGGCTCGTATATCGGGAGACGGCTCGGCTGACTTAGTCGACCACGCCGTTTCCATGGCTTTTGGTCAGAGCCGTAGCACTAATTACGTCCGTATCCAGGTACGTGTAGCCTACCTCTTCTAACGTACACCATGGCTGCATCAACTTTTTGGTACTACTTGAATTTATTTGCATGAGTCAAAAATGTTATGGGACTTTTCTGTTTTAAACTTGCATTGGTCCATGTTGCATTTATTTATTGAAATTTGACATACAGGATTTTTTTTTTGGCTCTGGCCTTTCTATCCTATCCCTGTCTATATCTCGATGTGTTTGTCATGTATACTTTTACTTACAAGTATTCACCGCGTTAGAGTATACGAAGTAGATAGACGCTTTTTTATTTACTTTACCGGGGTATCTGACGGGGTAATTATGCCTAAAATTTGGGGAAGAGAGAAGGGGAGAATAATGGCTCATTTGAAAGGGGATTTGGGAGGTAGATAAACATTAAAGATGTGTATGTAAATTTACCTTTGGTAACTTTATCTAGGGGGAAACTTTGAGGACTGAGGAGTATATATGTGAATTGAAGCCAGGGATTCATTTGGGAGTAATATTATTGTTGTCGCTGGCAAGAAATCAGAAATGTGCAGAAAGGTGTTGGCAAAATGTGGCAGCCTTGCGGAGTGGGACATGAATATTATGACATTCAATTCATACATGGGTTGGCAAGAGTGAGACAGTGTGTGTATGACTGTGTGTGTTCTCTGCTGTTAAAATTTAAAAACTACTGTTTGCCTTGCCCTGTTTCCGATTTGTTATTTGGAGTTTGGGAGCATGGTGTTCTTGTCATGATTTCACTCTTTTATTTTATTTTATTTTTTGTTCAAAACGTTTTAACAGTTATAACACTTTTACCATTGTTTTTGGGATGCGTTAAATTTCATCTTGTAAATTGTATTTGCTAGGATTAAATGTTCTCTTGTAACTAATAGAGTTTTACTCCAAATTCCAAAACTTTTTGAGCAGAATTTCCATCATGGTACTAAGGTAATCAATTCACCGAGTTTTAAGGCTTTTGAATTGCCCATATTTGATGGGACACAAAAGTAGTACACAATAGTTAAAATTCAATAAGATTGTGAGGGGGTAAATTTAAAGTTGTACTCACAATCAGTATTGCTTTAAGCTGTCAAGAATTTATAACAAGGAATGCCTAAATCTGTTGTTTCAAAGGGCTACATCATAATTTATGTTCCTTCCAACAAAATCATGATTTACAATGTAGCAAAATCACCTGACTGGTGGCAGTGCATGAGAATTCAAAATATTGATAGCTAGCCAAACCAAAAGTGGGAAAAAGGGTGCTAGTTAAAGAGAACTTGACATGGGACAAAAATCTGTAAAGCTGGGTTGTTTTTACTTGTTTCCAACTTTCCATAATTGGGTAAATGTACTGGGGTTTGCATTTACCTTGGCCGGTGTTTGTGGTGCAGCTTTGTTGCTGGAAATGGTCCAGGATGTGATCTAGGCTTTTACCCTTCTCATATTTCACCTAATTCATCTGGTACTTACCTAAAAGTGGGGTTTATTGCTTTGTTTAGACATATCTGCTCCTCTCTGCCAGTACACATTGTACTCATGACTCTCTTCAATAGTGCCATGAAGGATTTAGGCTTTGTGGCCCCTTTCCTTGATTCTTTACTATGTTTATAGCTTACTTTATACTAATTTCTATACCAACTCGTTTAGGGTGGTATGAATGAACTCATCCATTTGTTCCATGATGTTGGTTGGATTAAGATTAAGAAATGGCTACCTTTTTGATAATACTATTTTAGTAGAGAAGATGATTGATGAAAATAATGGATGACTTAATCAAATTCCACTTGCTTTATTTAAAGCTTGGGCGCCCAAATTCTTTGATTGGTTAGTTAAGATGTTTTGGTCTTCAGGATATTTTCCAGTCTTGGTCCATGATTGCCAAATAAAAGTGTTGTTGGCTGGTAGATGAAGAAATCAAATTGTTAATTTGTTTGATTCTAGTTCTTGACATACTATTATTTTGTTACTAGTGCACGTCAATGCATTCTGTTATGCACATTCTTAAATTGTCAAATTTGTGAATGACACAGGCAACAGGATCCAATTTTGGGGGTTGCGGGGAGAATATAGACTCGGACCCGAGTCCCCATAATGTAAAATTGCTGGTGAAAATAGCAGATGAAATGCTGAAACAAAAGAATGTAGAATCAGTACTCTTCAATGGAAAGAGGATTGGAGAGCAAACACATTGGAGAAACTGGACTGGTTTGCTGGTGAACTTGTGCTAGAGCATCAGAGGAGGAGTTGCAGAATAGCTCCCACTGTTGCTTTCAAACAAGCTACATTAGCAGAACAAAATGGCCACAAACTTAACTAGACAAAAAAAGTAATGGGTAAGAAAGAGTAACATAATTCTCTTTCATAACATAATGCCTTTAGTTTAATGTCAAATTACATTATCTTTATTGCTTTGATTGACTGACTTAATATGCCTTATGATTCTAAAATAAGATAGGATAGGACCCATTTTACCCATAATTGAAACATGATGCTAATAAAGAAAATCTATACCAATTTCTCTTTACCCTTTTCTCGAATCAGCATTATTATTCAGAGGGGTCACGAGAGAATAGTAATTTCGGCTGTTTCTGTGCACCCGTGGGCTCAGTCTCGTCATTTTCTTTCCGATTCCAAAAATAAAACTTTATATCAACCGGTGGTTGTTCAATGTTGTTGCTTGTAGTGTTCTTTTTAATTTTTGGCTTCAAATCTTGGGATGAATGTTAGAGGAATTATCCTTAATGAAAGGGAGGTTCACCTCAGCTGGGTCGGCCTACCGACAGTTTTGAAGGAGAATGAGGGCATGCCTGTCATCAATTTAATAATAAACATGTACCTACTTAGGAATAGCAGAACCTGGTAGGTGTGCTGCTGGGGTCAATGGTATGGCCCTTGTGGCATCTGAGAGCAGGAGAGATTCGTATCAGAATATGAGGTTAAGGAAGAGATTTAAGAGGCACGTCTGGGGGCTCAGAATAATATTGTCCAAGAGAATTTTGCCTCCTCATATAGTACTTTTGTTCTTACTATGATTCTTGCCACCTAAAATCAATTTTCACCTTCAATCTGGTAATCAGGCAATGATTTTTTGATTTCCTCCCCATAATCTATAGGTCGTTTTATCAAGTTTTTATTTTTAAGAATTCTGTCCCACTTCAAATTAGAGCACAAATTAGCGGAGCCATAAAAGATCCTTCTGATAGCCTTAATAATTAGAATTGAATATATAAACACTATCACTTCTTGTTCATTAGCAAAGAATCAGGAATATTCTTGAAATGAAGACTATATTCTTTTTTTTGAAAAAAAAAACTTTTTGGTGTACAACTGATGGGGCAGTACCCTTGAATCGTCTAAGAAATGGCACCATCAACTATATGGCCAAGCAAATGAATAGAGAGCATGGTGGACCATGAAGACTATTCTAAAACAAGGGTTTTTCCCTTTCACCTAAATTTCACTACCTTTTTTTTGTTCAACTCCTTTCTACATAATATGCTTTATCTCCCTGCGGTTACTATTTTGTTTGCAATGATTAAATTTACTATCTAGTCTGATTATTAAGTGTTAATTGGTGCTGTTGTTAGAGAAGATATTCTTCTTTTTAAAAGCCATAATTTATGATGATTACCAGATACCGGGATCCCTTGTAAAAAACTCTTAGGACCCAATAGATATTTCTATTCAAATGTTATTGCCACAACAAAATCAGTGTGAAATGACCAGAATACCCTTCTCTAATTAGTATTAACAAAGAATATAAGGACAGGGGTTTTTTGGTCATTTCACAAAATTTTTGTTGTGTCTATAGATAGCATTTGCCATTCTACAATTACTAGATTTACTGAGGGGTCAAACGGATGGTCTACTTCAGAAAAGAAGAGAAAGTAGACCATCATACTGCTGCTGTCACATATTTCGACATCATTTTTTGGATTTCTATGCATGAACATATTAATTTCGGAATAAAGAAGTAGGCTTTTCTGCAATTTTCATTTTGATTTCATGTCCCCTTAATTTGGTCATATATACCTTGTGCATTTTTTGAAGCATTGAACATTAAATGCATTGGTAGCGTTTCTGTTTGGATTGTATTATCATGAAGTAATATTTGTGTTATGATTCTCTTAATATGTTTCTAATATTATCCTACTTGTTCCAAATATCATTTTAACAACTTTAATTGCAGCGTGTAAAAAGTGTGTGAAGTTCGGGAAGAAATGGAAGAAGAAAAGTAGTAAAAGCAGCTTTCACTTTTGAAAGAGAAGACAGAAAGACTATTTGGTGGTCAAGGATTTGAGGAAGAAAGAAAGAGCACTGTCAAGTCTCAACTACCAATGATCTTGGTGGGATTCTTTTGCCTGCCCAAGGACATGCATTTGGTGGCTCTTGGACAAACTCCAAAAAATCCATATACTAGTAGTAATATGTTTTTTTAAGGGTCAAAAAAGATTGAAATCCTATTATAGACTATGTTTTGGGTCCTTTTATTTCAAGTGAGTTTTGGGGCCAGGGAACTCATTTTCCTTGGATTTCTTTTCCCTTTTCCCCTATTTCCTTTTCTTTTCTGATTTTCTCTGTTTTGGGTTTACAAATATTTCGTCTTCTCGTCGTCCTATGCTGGTGGTGGACACTGGGCAGGAGCAACATGTATACATATACTCCTGCATGGGACTTGCTGCCAAAGTTCTTTGTCTAATTTTCCTTTTGGCCCTTTTTCATTTTGTTTGGATCTTTATTCCATTGTAAATTTTAGTGTTGGAGAAGTGATTGGTGGTGGGTTTCCTTTTGTTATAGACATCAAGCATTTATATATAACTAAAATTATATACGTATACACAACAAAGTGTTTTTAATTTAAGAGTGGAGTGTTGTTCCTCTTTGGTGAAAGATGGAAGATCTTGGATTCCTTCTGTAAGACGCTTCTCACAAACTAAACTGGCACTTATTTTGATTTCTTTTCTAATTTCTGGTGATGTGCACAATTTTACTAGTTTTAGGCAAAGGAATTTTGCTAGGCTCGTTGACAACCTTATTAGCAGGGTTCACAACACTAAATGTTTTTTGAAACAATGAGAAGAAATTATGAAAGCGACTAAGAGTAAAGGAAGGCCCGAAGGCCATGAATGTGAGTGACATGTCAAAGTGTTTGCAGTAAAGAAAATATTTTAGTAGATTAGATTGATTTCGTTTGAAAATTTATGATCAAGATTTAATTTTATAAAATTTTGATTAGGTTAGTTGATAGTATTTACCTTGCACTAACAACTGCCTAACGGGCTTTTTTTTTTTTAATAAGAAACGAGATATTGAATATTTTTCATATAGTAAATTAAGCTAATATCACAAGAAGCTCATAGCTAGACGAAAATGTTCTACATACTCCCAGTCTTTTTGAATTTACATAAATTTGCTTATGAAAAACATTGGTTTAAATGATTAAAGTATAACTTGCTATGGCAAGTGTGAGACACAAATCTAAGTTTGTACGTGTGATAAATGTAAACAAACTAAAATTAAAGACCACTTTTCTAAGGTCACCATAAAAAATCAATGTCTACTCTTTAAGTAAGCGAATATACATATTAATTGGGAATTTATAGTCTCATTATTAAACCACAATGCATGCTTTAAAGTCTGAAGGAAAATATTTGAAAAGCATTATCTATACCTTAATTAAAGAAACCATTAATGAATCGTTTCATCAATAACTTCTTGAAATATCCTTCAAATATTAATGGTTAGGTGTTGGATTAGTAAAATAAGTTGGCTGTTCGGTTTAGAGTTTGAAAATTTAAAAAAAAAAATAATTTATAGAAATTATAAATTTTTAAAAAAAATTTATTAAAATAAATTTACATAATAAAATTATATTTAATTATTAATTTCTTATTTTAAATATTTGATAGGATTTTTTTTATTTTTAACAGATGTAATGACACACAAATATGATAGTGATTTATCACTTGATCTCTTAAAGAAATCTAAATTTAACCAACAATTTCATAATAAGAATTAGTGATCTTTGGACAAATAATGTTAAATTTAAAACTTTATAAATCAAATTTCGAAAACTTATTGGTCATTGTGATCATCTGACACATTTGTCTTTTGATGTGATTCGATGGTCAAATAGAATGTGAAAGATAGCGGGCGGATATTATACATTGGGGCAAATAACTATTTCTTACATGCTAATTAATTTCTATAACACTATTAAAGTTTTAATGGAATTTGATAATAATCTTGACTCAGGAAAATGAAAAGAAAAGAAAGGTGCAAAAACAAAAAGAAAAAGTTCAATTGCCAATTTTTCGAAGGGAATCTTAATATCGTTCCTTTGTCTTTTAAAATTTCAGAAATTATACTTTTTACATTTAAAACTCTTAAAAATTTTATTTATATCTTTACAAGATTTATGTTTTACCTGTATAATTTTTTTAAAAAAATTATAAATATATATCTATAATATCTTGTCTTATCAAGTTCCAAATTCTGCGTCTGTCCCTATTTTTGGAGCCTTCTTTTTTATTTCTTATTTTTATTTTTTGGTAAATATCTTTTTGGAGCCTCATCATTAATCTTTGTACCAAGAGATAAGACAAAATGGCTAAGATGTCTCTACCAATTAATTGGTAGTGTTAAAGAAAATCTTTTTTTTTATTTTTTTAACATTTTTTTTTGGTTGTGTAGTAGCAATGTAGCATACATACATATCCCATCAAGAGGAGAATTAAGATCTGATGAGAAGTCTTAAGGCTATTGATGAAAAGTCTTAACAGCGGAAGCCGCCAAACCCACAATATCATCCGTACACCATTTATATCTAATTAAGTTTTCCGGGTACCAAAACTATTATTAATGGGAGAAAATGTTGGAAGCACCAAATTAAGGCCTTGTTCCTTGTCAGTGAATCCTTAATTAGTATCGTGATATAGAAAATATTTAGATAGATTTGATATTTATTTTATTTATAAATTAAATATTATAAAATTTATTATATCAACAGATATAAATAAAATTTTATAAAATTTACAAATGAAACTTAAAATTAAATTTATATTAATATTTTCCTTGTGATATTTGTACGAAAAACTATTTGACATGTGATTACACCTTCCCGTACCAATGGTTAAAGCCACATATTTACATTTATGGATTTTCTTGATTTAATTTTTTTTTTTTTTTAAAAAAAGAAAAACCTAACACTTGTTGTCCAATATTGAACTGGACCTTATACATCAATTAGGAAGTACAAGTTTCGCACGTCTATCCCATTAGGATTTAGGTTTTTAATTGGACATTGAAAGACTTTTTTTTTTTTAAAAAGATGCTTTCTAATTTATTTTGGATTGGTTCTTAAGAATCTATCTAATTGTGTGACAGAGACCAACTAACCCAAATATCCGGTTTTGCCCCTAAGAAAAGGGAAAATATGATAAAAGTAACAAAGATGCTTTGTTAAACTATGAATTCATACAATTTTTTCATCTTTTTTTTTTTCCCTCTCCTCCAACCTTTCCGTGACTCAAAATCATGACCAATAAGTTATAGAAAAAGTGTCTTATCACTTAAATTGTACTTCGTTGTCGTATATAGAACTCATACATTGTTGGAGTAGATAATTTTACATAATACAGTTCGTAATACATGACACTATAAGTACTGCAGGAGTCGGACTTTAGGGGCAAAGTTATATGGAGAAAATATTTTTATAATTTTTGTAAAATTCTACAGTGGTAAATTTACGTAATCTTTATAGGGGTGTTATTGAAATTTTAAAAATCATGAAGAATAATATAATTTTAAAAATCTTAGAAGATAAGACTATACATGATTATATATTTGAGAGGAAAAGTTTTATTTATTTTCTAAAATTTTGGAAAGGCGAGGAAGGTTGGAAGTCTAATTATATAAAAGAGTAATAAAAATGTTAAAAATCAGCCCATGACTATAAGTATATGATACATAACATCAATGGATGAATCTATATTTTTGTAGCCATTATAAGATTACAAAATTGTACCTATCCTTCTCAAACCATCACTAACTGTCCATTTAGATAGTACTTATTAGTTGTGATGGCGGACATTAATGTTTGGTTTTAGTTGTTTGAAGCCTACCCTTTAAATAATTGAGAAGAGAATATGTATGAAAATAAAGACTAGGTAGAATCAAACAGTTCAATATGGGACAATACAATTCAAATGACAATTGGGAGTGCTATTATTTAGTTTTGGAATAGTTTGGTCACTATCCCAAGTTGGAGCTAATGCTTTATTTCTTTCTATGTAATGACAATTAATTGAAAACACACACACAAAACACACTCAATCCAAATGTCATGTCAATATATTTTGCTGTGTAATCTTGTCTCGTAGGGATGGCAAGCCTAACTTTATTATGGGAATCTTTTTAAGAAGAAAAATAATTTAAAAAATCACAAATTTAGATTCACTTATCAACAAAATTAATTCATGTGATAAAATTATATTCAATCAATCATTCTTGATTTTGAATACGTAATCGCATTTCGTTTATCCTTTATCATATGTAACGACACATAAGAGACTTTGTCCACTTTATATATATATATATATATATATATATATATATATATATTTTAGCACTTTAAAGTGGACAATGTCTCTTATGTGTCATCTACATATGATAAAGGATAAACGAATTGCGTATTCGTAAAATCATATATATATATATGTACTGATTTAATAATTAGTCTTCTCTTTCACCCATTAAGAGCCTTAATCTTTCCATGATTATAAAATTTGTAGACCTCTAATAGCCAATCCAAAACATTGTCCTCATTATTATGACACTTAAAGTGCATGGTGGGTGGAACAAAATGGTACCCTAAACATAACTACTTTTGAAACCAACCAGTAGTATTTTGATAATATTGATGATTATGACTTGTGGGGTTCAAAAGTTTCTTATCCGTGCACTCAATCATACTTAGAAGTGGTTATTTAATCAATTACGAAAATAAAGCATGTCGAAATTGGAAATAAAGATGTGACATGAAGAAAAAAGAAAGAAGATAAAATAATGTTAAAGGATATTATTATGGTATGTGGTTAGATTAATTGATCGTGTAATGGACATGTCTCGAGTTAGATGTTTAGATTGGTTGGTTATCTACTTCATTTTATGAGTCTTTTGGGCATTGGACAATTGAGCATTTAAATTATAATACAAAACGAGAATCTTCATGATTCATGTGGAGTTTTTTTTTAACTTGGTTTCTTGCCCTGGTTGCAATATTTATTTTATGGCAGTTACATATAATGAAAAGAAGACAGCTTTAAAAAACAAATTCATTTTTAGGTTATCTAATTTAGTGGGCAGAGAAACATCTAACTTTCCACCATCCGAAGAAAGAATGTTGAGTCCCCTGAAAATGAATTTCTATTGACTTCTTAACAAATTAGAATACATGAAATAAAAACTACTATCTCATTCATTAAAGGGTTGAAAAGCAATCAAAATTAATTATATTTTAAATGGATTCGACTTTATAAAAATTTATTTGGGTTTGGTTCACTAATAATGAAGCTAATGGGATAACAATGATATCAAAATTATTTGATATTTTAATTGAATTCGACTTTATAAAAATTTATTTGGGTTTGGTTCACTAATAATGAAGCTAAACATCAACAAAATTTAGTTTGTATTTGGCATCAATTCAATTCGGTAAGTTAAAATTTTTTAGTGTTAATCTTACATACATTGTTAGTGTAAAATATTTTTTACACCATCGGCTGTGTATGTATGCTACTTGTGCAAAAATAATATTTAAAATTTAAACAATGCACACGTGATATGCATTTATACCTGATGGTATAAAATTTTCTACACTGACAATATATGTAAAGATTAATCTAATTTTGTAATTTATATACAAAAAATTCAACCTAGTCAAATTCGATTCAATAAAAGTTTATTTGGATTCGACGCGAAAGATAAATAAATCAAAATTAAACAAAATTATAAACTTGTTAAAATAATCAAACAAGTTTAAACACTAAACTGTTCGACTTATTTATGTTTATTTAAATCTCTATTTAGAGAAGTATTAAGGAGAAAAAGTATTACGAAGTACAATTTAGATGATAAGACGCTTCCTTTATAACTTATGATTATTAGTCATAGGTTTGAGTTATTAGAGGGTAGGGAGAAGGGCAGGTTAATTTGGGATGGGGGAGATATATTTTTTTTTTTGGGGGGTTAGATTTGGCAAAGGTGGATTAAAGGGGAAAAAAAAGAGGAGAAAAAGTGCTTCTCAAAGTGCCCTTAACTGCTTAGGCTAGATTTGAGATTGCTTACGCAATTGACCAAATTTTGAGAAATTAGAAGCAAAACAGCAATAAAAAATAAAGCGAGGGATTAAATAGGGCTTCACACATGATACTAGACATGACAATGGGCCGGGTTAAAAGATAGTAAGATTTGTTCTCCTCATGTGATGTGAACAGTTGGGCTGCCTTTTAAGACGGATTAGGTTGAAAGCGGGAAATTCTAGGCTTGGACATGTCCTTGGGCTAGGCTCACCACAGGGCGAGGCTCGGTCTGACCCAGAAGGGTTGGTATACATACTAGCCCACGTTCGATTAATTAAAATTAAATTTTATTTTATTTCAAATAAGTAATTGATAGTCTAAGTTGATAATTGTTATTTAAATATAGTACTTAGTAATGCTAGTTAATACTTATTATTTGAAGTCACTTAGTATTTCATTTTTCTTAACTTAAAAGAACTCCACTTGAGTAATTCAAAACTTGAATTTTGGATAAATTTTCAAATCTCCATTTGTGCTCCACTAGAACCCCACTTAATAATTCAAGTAATACAAATTATAAACAGTAGATGGATATTAACAAATTTATTAAAATTTACGTAGTATAATGATAAATAGCACTTGGATTTGGACAATGCATGTAAGAAGATGAGAGAAAGGAGAGTTTTTTGTGTAATTCATAATGAAATTTGCTAGGCATTTATATGAGTTTTTATTCTCAATTTGTCTCCAAAATCTAGTCGTTTTATAAGAATTAAGAGGTGAAAAAAAATCAATTAAATTGCTTGGAAAGGAAAAAAAAAAAAGTGCAACGATTAATGGTCGGCCCGCCAAGCTAGTCTATGGGCTTGGTTTGAAGGGCTAGTTCACGATCCAATCGCTAGCTGGACTATTGACAAGCGAGACGAGCAAGGTCCAATCAATTGTGTGAGCGATTAGGTTATGGGTTGAAAAAACAGTAGATGGATATTAAAATTTATTAAAATTTACGTAGTAGCCATGATCATAATGAAATTTGCTAGGCATTTATATGAGTTTTAGATAGTTTAGCTTGGAAAGGAAAAAAGTGCGATTGCGAAGCTGACTACAACGCTTGGGTCAAGGAGTCTAGCGAGGTCAACTCGATCCATTGTCATGCCTTGTCATGCCTAGTGATACATGCTAAAGGTTGTTTTAGTCCATTGAATCAAATTATAGAAGCCATGAAGTGCTAATAACCAATAAATGAATGGCAATATCGACATTTTAAAGTGAGACGAATAAAACGAAGGAGATCAAATGATTTGCAGAACTTAGTGAATATCAACGGAAATTTTGAGGGGGCAGAAACTACAACTGTAATATGCTATATGCTCAACATCGCAGAGGATAATTCACAAGTAGAGAAGCTTTACAGAAATTTTTGAATTGTTCAAGTCCCTTCTTTTTAATATCCTGCATTCATTGGAGAAAATATTATCCCTCACAAATTACATCCACGTTATTTTCAAATATTTGAGATGAAAGGAATTTGTATTAAGAACAGTAGTCGAGACGGAGCTCGAAAATTGAGTTGGGATTTGGGAGGCGGGCAAAAGTGCAAATTTAGAAAAAATTTAAGGGGGGAGGCGAAATAAATATTTTAAATTTTCCATATAAAATTTGTAATTTTTCAATAAAGTAGGGGACTGAGTGCCACTGATTAATAACTTCATCAAGTTTAATAAGGGATCGACTTTGTTATAATATGGTTTAAGACTTTAAGACCTTAAAGCACAGCCCATTCTTAAGACCTATATTGAGGAGCCAAGGCATGTAAAAAACCCTTTCATTCATGCAGCCAAATTTGAAGCAGATTAGTAGCTTAAGTCCTGAGGGTGGGAGTTCCAAGTTAGTGCCTACCCACTCCGCCTAAGGAGAAAGAGGATGTGCAAATATCACTTCATTACATCAAAAGCACGTCTGTATACATTTGCAGTGTCTAAATACAATCGCAATAACAAGCAAGATCACCGTGTCGTAAATGATACAAATACAAAATTAAGAATTTTTCATAAGAAAATTAATATACTTACGCCACAATACACACTTTCACTAAAAGATTTCCTGTTGATGTACGAGTAAGTCCAGAAAAGGGTACAAATAAAGCAAAGAGTAGCCACCAAGCAACTTCATTGAGGAATCTGCACTTCCTCGGGTCTTGCCATCTCCACTGGTTCCTGTAGTGCAGGATTGATGGGGAATAGCATACATTGTGAATGATGTGCCATCAATTGATCAACAAGAACTAGGGCTACCATAGCTTCCACCATTGGAACAGCTGCAAGAATCACCACGACAATCATTGACTTGAAAACTTAATACTTTGCCTATATTATTATAATTATCTCTATTATAATTTTCAAACCAAGCCGAAACACTGATTTCTTGCACTCATTCCTTAATTTTGCATTACTGAGTTTCCACCTTTCTCCTACTCATCAACAAACCAAATGACCCTAGAAATGGAGGAAATAAAGAACGACTCTGTCCTATCAATTCACAATGAGGGAAACCAGATTGCTATAACCCGAAGATTGGCATAAACAATTAAAAGCAACAGGAAAGAGAGCCATTCAACAGTGTAGACAAGGACAAATGCAGATATTTATAGGATGCACTGACAGAGGCAATTTTCATGAAACAAACCTCGTGGGACAACACAAGGATCATGGCGTCCACGAGCTATAAGCTCTGTCTCGTGTCTCTCTCTGGTTACAGTGTTCTGCTTCCTCTGGATAAACATCATCATAACCATGTGATTTAACAATCAAGTTCTTCAATCAAGAATACATTCAGAAAGATTGTTTTAAAAACTGTGCTCGTGCATATCTAGAGTGGTTAAAATCTTAATCAGAACTTCTGCCCAAGAATTAAGGACTCAGAATTTGCAACTGCCACAAGGAACAGCCCCAAAGGAATTGCACAAGGATTTCATAATCAGGCGATGATGGCACAACTCTTAGAAAGAGATAAAAGCTAATTGTCATAGATAAAAGCTGCAAGATATGTGAAACAATCAAACATTATCTGGGGCAAAATGAAGAATTTTGAATTTCCACAATGATTTTATTCTGGCACAAAGAACTCCTCTAGGTTTCCGAGAGCAATTTCCATCAGCATTATGGACTACATAACGAAATTAAGATACTGAAACTTTGGTACTCCAGGGAGCAGTAGTACATTTTTTTAATCTGTGGAGCTTACGTAAACCCATGCAGACGAGGACTAGAGAGTTCGAAACTTGTTGCTAGGTCCTAATATATGCACAAAGTTCACATGGCCTTAATTGTAGGCACAAGAAGTGGCCAAAGAAATTGATTCAATGGAATCTCCACCATCAAGGTCAAACATTTGTTTAGTAAACAATCTGAAGTCCATCACATTAATATTTCTTTGAATGAAAAATTATAACGCTAACTAGGTGCATGAGATGGAGAGAGACTTACAGAAATCGTAGATGTTAAGCAGGTTTGAAAGCTATTCTCATGTTAATTGTTTCCCCATTTGAAATTCCCCCCTACAGGAATATTTTGAATGATGAATCATTATTTATATCAGATACATGATCTACAATCCATATGAAATATCGGTATGCACAGATTACCTGTATCCCTCCAGATCGGTTGGTCCTTGTCCTGATGCGGCCATGGTCATCCATGTAGAACTCATCGTTGTGCTCACTGCCAGTCAGGAATGTACCTTGCGTGGTCACCAGTAATAACAAATCAGAATGGGGAAACCCAAATACAACTGAAGCAATAAACCTGGCTTAAAGTATAACAAATAACTGATATAATCATGCTCCGCTACCTGCAAAACCACTGCCAAACTCAAAACCCTTTGTTGCTGGTAATGACATAACAGCTTTAGCCAGCTCTGCTTCAAGTTTATCGAACACGGGTGAACCAAGCCCCTAAAATAAGATTAGAATTTGTCAGAAACCTTACTATGAATTGGGAATTTGTCATCCCTTGCATTTAATTTTTAAGCTTCTGACTGAATAAATGTGGAAGAGAGTCTGGAGGTGCATTGCACAAACACATTCAGAAAAGATAGCAGCCTTACCCGTGGGACGTTTCGGACAATGCAAGTGACCACACCACCAACAGAATCACCTCTCACTCGAACAGCATCGATAGCATCTATCATCTTTTCTGCATACTCTAGATTTGGACATCGCACGATATTATTCTCTATCTGGTAATATTGATAGAGAATTTAGTCCATGACTGTGCATTTTATTATAAGGAAAAAGAGCAATACGAGCAAAAAGGGGCTATCTCGCACAAAATACAGTAAAGTCCAGGAGGTGATGTAAAATGACTGACTGACTAATTTGAAAACTACGACTATCTGGTCAACTCAAAGAAGTATTGAACATGCACAGTTCATTATTTAGAAAGTGTACCTTTTAGCTCATCTTAGATGGACTCATCTAGAATGCAGTAAATGCTTGTATCAGACACGTCACAGAAGACGAGGCTAAAAGATGTGGTTGCAAGAGAGAAAAATTTTTGATGTATGATGCAACTAACGGTCTACTTCATTTTCATATCAAAAGAACGTCGAGATTATGCCATATCTCAGGGAAGTCCACCTGTTACACCCCTGATACTCTATTTGAATCTATGTAAGACAGCCTTATAATACCTGCCCTTCTTTCCAATATAAAGTGTATTTGGTAATTGGTTAGATGCTAGGAATACAGTAATTTGATTACTTTTCTACTTTATCTAGTATTACCTGTTTGGACAATAAACACATCCTTCTGCATGCTATTGCAAAATGTTCAGAATTCTGGCTACTTATACAGCTGATCTCTTCCTGCCAACATTTGCCTAGTTCTAATCAACATTTAACTCCTAGTTTCTTCTTTCTGTCAACATTTTCATGGAAACGACCAATTTGCACTTTCAGAACCTTTGATAGTTTTCCTCTTTGGACCTTGGAATGTTTCTATTTGGTACTTTGTATCATGTTAATAACACTATAGCAAGTAGTATGCATTTTGTAATCTAGATCTTACAAAATCTTTTAACCTTGGTATCTGATTAGTTTACTAAAATCTTTAATAGAACACAAAAGGTTTTGGACCAATATTTTACCTCAAATGATTTCAAAGACAATCCAGAAAGAAAAAATTATAAGAGAGGTACATTCAAAAAAATATACATGAAAGATGCATCTCCAAAAATCTACAGATTGCAATCATTACAAACTGATTCATGATGACACAATTTGTACAAGTCAGGTTATTATTTGGACGCGTCATGACTATTCTGAAGACTGACTTACATCAAATAAAATGGAATTGGATTTTCACTAATCTACATAAGGAAATAAAAGAATAATTCAGCAAGCCTACCTGATCAAGTGTCAGTGTTTCATGGTCTACTAAACCCTCAGGAAGTACAACGTTATGAACTTGAGAGACATAAGCAAGAACCTGCAGTATAAAGAATCTCAAGATAAGCTCCCATGAAGTGAACAAATATATGCAATTCAATTCCTTTAACACGTCAGAATGTATAGCTGCAATAATGTAAACAAAATCATGAACTAGTTGTGCAACCTTCATTAGGCTCTTATACAGCCTTTCAATATGACACAGAAATTCTAGCAGAATATAGAAACAGCACATTATTTGTTTATTTAAGGGTTGGATTTCACCCTTTGATAATAGAGCTCTCTCATTTGTGTCCTGCGGAGTCAAGTACATCAAATTGCATTGAAGCCCAGATTACCAGTCAAATAACAAAGAGGGATGACAGAGATCCACTAGTAGAAAATTTTGCCTGCACCAGATATCTGTAACAAGCTTGCTAGTGGCGAGATATATGGATGTTGGAATGCTCAGAAACTATTGGGGCTCAACTATTCAGAGGAAGGCTGAGTTAAGTTTAATAGCGAATTGGAATGCTCACAAAATATTGGGGCTCAACTATTCACAGAAAGGCTGAGTTAAGTTCAATGGCAAAAAGGTATTCTGGTATTTGAACCAGATTGACTTCATTAAATACTCGAGGATCCAATCTAATTTTGTACATTATTTACTACAAATTAAATAGGTCAAGGTAAGATGCAAATATAAAATAGGTGGCAAAATATATTTTACCCTTAAACTAAAAGGACCTGTAACCGAAGAAAAGAATAAACAGCGTAAAAATTATTAAGAGTTACACAAGCACTCTTAGAAAAGCTAATCATGTTCAACTAAGATATATATTTCATCATCACAGAAATCCCTTTCTTCCTCCCAAAGCATGGATTTAATGGTACATAAGGCAGTAAAACCACTAAAGTTTCTAAAACTACGACATGTTGTCCAAAATGAATATGCAAACATGAAGTTCACTTTCTTGAAAAACTTAAGCTACATGTAGGTAAGAAAAGATATTTTCAACATAATGAAGGTTTGTCAATGTGGTTACTGGATGTAGTAAACAGATGCAGATGCATATGCAAAATCAATTTTTTTTATGCTGGACATCCTCACAGTTGCATTAAAAACTAGAAGCAATTAGTTAAACAGATCTAAGTACTCATCCCACTTGAATTATCCTACCTCGGTTCCAGATTTTAATTTAAGAATTTTCTTGGCAACAGCTCCTGCAGCAACTCTCCCAATAGTTTCTCTTGCAGAAGATCTTCCACCACCCTATGTTTTCATATAGACCATGAAATGATTCAATTAGTCAAATTAAACACAACACCTCCAAATTGTATAAAGCTAATAGTTTTATCAAATTTACAAGAAGAAAAACTTCAGTATTATTACCTGTACCGATCGTACACCATACTTAAAATCATAAGTTGCATCTGCATGAGATGGCCGATATGCTTTTGACATTTCGCTGTAGTCCTGTGAAATTAAATTGCATAACCTTGAATGGACGGGCACCCAAATACTAACGTATCGAAGATTCAGATGTACATCCTTAGAGTTGTGAAATAGAAACTAAAGGATTCAAGCAGAGATAAACTGCTTGTGAACAAGAATGTCAAGGTTAGCTCCATTTATCCTATATGAAAACTAGTGCGGTGCTTAGTACACTAGCACAAGACTTTACAATTGTGCCCAAAAGATATTATAAGCTTCACCTAGACATGGACCAATAGAGTGTCTACCCCGGCTTTATAGACTCAACAGCACTCATAGATTCCTGTCAGCCACACCTCCCTGCCCATCCTAGGAAGCAATATACAAGCCATCCATTTGATTTACCAAACAGACACAGAGCTCTAAACCCTCAAAGGCAGAAACCAAAATAGATCAACCACTCACACAAATCCTTAGAGAGTCGGGTATTCTTGCCCAAACAGAACTGGGGGGAGAATGAGATCACTCCGGCACTAAATAACTCATTATGGAATTCCTTGCTTCAGTGGAATTATCATGCAATTTTCACAAAAACATATAGTATTTAAAACTTCATAGCAAAGAATCAGCAAGTGGCTAATTGTGTGCCTCGTGACTGAATTTCTAGGTTCTTTTTTTATATCCAGTTCAAAACTATATTCAGCACAGTTGTACAAGCTGGAAGCACAAGCACTGCAGTTAATTGTTTACATGCCCCCTCTGGTCTGTATTGGGTACTTCTACCTTGATTGGTGTTCCTGTAGTCACTCCTGCAATTAATGGATCAAGCATCAGTCAAATTCTGGAATGCAGGTGATAATTGAAACAAAAAAGGTGGAAAACATGTAGAGAATTGCCCGTAATGATCTCACCCTCAGCAATCCCTGATGATATTCGGCATGTGTCAGTTTCCTTTCTAGGAGTGGTAATTCGGCTTTGGCCTGGTCTCCTGGATGCAAAATGTTAAATTTTGATTGATAAAAGCCTTGAAACAATAAGACAACTTGTAACATTCAGCAATAGAAACCAAACATGTGGGACTAAGACCGTCATCTTCTAGACTCACACACTGGTTTGCCATTTAAAATAAAAATGCTGACTTAAGCTCAACCAAATGAGTACCTTCTATCAAGATCTACTTGCATATCAGTTTCTGAGAGTGGAATCTGTGGGGGGCATCCATCAATAATGCATCCAACACCACCACCATAGAGATTCTCCAAATGTTGTAACACGGAAATAGGTGCCAAATGTATTACCAGCAGCCTGTATCTCTGTTAGTGCACATCTAGAGGTTTAAGATTCTTAAGTAGTAACTAGTGGTCCAGAAGTTAGAAAGAAGCCAATGCATTCCAGATGCCACTCCCAGGTGGAATTGGCAAAATCGATTTACTGGGATTCTAAAATATCAATCTTTTCTTAAGGCATACTTATTTTCCAACTTTCTGCACAAAACTGAACTTATCAATTACAACTAAAGCACACTGGTTAAAAAGAATCAATTAATTCAAAACCGCTTAGACAACAAGCTGTGACCACATTGATGAGACCATCACATATCAAAACATATCCAATTTCTCACTTTATCAGAATCACCACATTAACTCCTATATTTGGTTTTTTCTTGGCATAGCCGACAGCCAGCGTCAAACTTGTCAATCTTATGAGATGAATCCACTATGATATTTTTCAAATAAGAATATGGTTCATGAGAGGAGCGCAATAGTCCAAAAGGATTCATGCAACTAACCCCATTTAGTAGGAATAAGGCTTGGTTTGTTTATTGTCAAAATCACCCCACTAGGTATATTTCACTAACGTATTGCCTAAAGGACGTTCCACTGGCTTCCCTGTCCATGCCCATTGACATGACATTTGACACGAAAAATGCAGGAATCGTAGTAAACTATTAGTAACATTCATTTTGCATGCCAAAAACCAAAATGATTTCTTAGATTGTGTACTCCAAGCTGCATAACTTACACGAATTTAGCTATCACACGAATTTCTTTTTAGTAAATATTATCCTTTAATAATAATTTTCTCTTTACCAAGATATTTATCTAGCATAATTAGAGTTATAACATCAACCAAGCAACTCGATACTCAGAATCGATCTTGGCACAACAAGAGGTCGTTCATAATTAGTCCATCAAATAATCAAACTAAACCTGAAGAAACAAGGTATGTTGTTCAATCCACTATCGATGCTCAACTAGACATCCAGCTCAGTTTGATAAGCATAAAACTTAAATTTATACATTATAATGACATCCATGTGGTTGAGCTCGGCTCAATAAATTCAAACTTTTGATGGACTTTAGTTAATTTTAACCTACTCGAGTTCAAGTAACTTGAATTAAAAGAAATAAAAAGCAATGCAAATAATATATTCTTAAGGAAAAAAAAAAAAGGGAAATGAAAAAGAAGAATAAATAATAAAAATAATACGCACCGAGGCGTTTGGGATGGGATCGGCGAGAGGGAAGATGCAAGGTCGGAGACATGAGGAGGAGCTTAGATGATGACTGGAGAGATCCGAGACGGGAAGATCCATCGGAGGAGGACGGAGCTCCGAGGAAGGGTTTGATAGATGATAGAGACGACGCCATCTTCCGACGTCGTAATGGAAAATATTTTGGAATATGAAGAGATACTTTTGGGGTTGTTGGGAATTGGACTCAGATTTTATGATGATCAAAAATTTAAAAGTAAGACTGGTATAAAAATGAAAAAGAGAAGTTCGTTACGTTAGGTGGTTAAAGAAGGTGGAGGCTGGGGTTGGTGGTGGGCAAATGTTTGGTGACTCAATCGATAAATACAATAATTTATTTGATTAATATATAAATTTAATTTTATTATATTTAATAGTTTTTATATAATCAATAACAGATATTTAAGTTTGAGTCGAGTTTTATTTAAATATTTTATATAATATAAATTTTAAATTTACTTAAAATTAAATTAAATAAATTTGATTATGCAATTAATTTTATTAATTTTTAACAAAAATCAATTTACTTGCCTAGTCTTGATCAGTGATTTGTAAGGGTGGCCTTGCCCCACAACTTGAGGGTAGAGGGCTGCTACCATTTTGAAATTTTGCCAAAATGCCACCCCATCCCACCTACCCACCTTCTCCTCAATAACTTGCTCTCAAATTCAAAATTCTAATGTCTGGGAGCTCTAGATGTGTATAGTATACACGTGTTATTTTACTTTATATTTCCAAATTTTTGTCATTTGCATTCTTTTTTTTTTTTCTCCTTTTCTTAATTATTTTTTCATTTTAAAATAATTTTTATTTTAAAAAATTTATTCTGTATCATATTATTTATCTTTTTAAAAAATCAAAAAAGTATTAAATGATATTTTTTTAACTTTTACGCTTAGTGTTATATTAATGAAGGAATGATTATGTTTGTTGAGATATTAATGCATACAAAAAATTTAATCACTTACAGTTATCCTTTTATAAAATTAATGTAATTTAATAATTTATTTAATTCATATAAATATATATATATATGCTAACTAAAGATGTCAGATATTTAAAACAAATGAAGTAATTTTGTTTTGGTATGTAATCTGTGTCACCAGAAAAAATTTATACATGTACCTTCTCCTTCAACTATACCAGAAAAACAACAAAACTGCTAACAACAAAACTGCTAGTAATTGTATTTATTTTAGATTTGGATTCTCCCCTTTTAATTTCTCTTTATTTATTATTTATTTATCTATATCAAAATGATTAAAAATTTAAAGAATAATTTGAATATACTATTAATTTTATCCCATCGAATAGATTATTTTATCTAAATCATTCAAAAAAAATTTCACCATATGATTATATTTCATATTTACACGATGCAAAAATTTTTAAATTTTAATAAAATATAAAGTAATTTAATCAAATAGTAAAACATCATTATTATTATTTTTTTTTTTACTCATTTTTTGCAAGACATTTGCATACAATATGATTTAAATTATGAATGATTTTCATTTTTAAAAGCATTTTTTAAAAATTATTTTTTAAAGATAAATGGAAGCTTCTCCATTTGTGAATGGACAACATACTTATCCTTAATCTTGCTGTCTAGAGATTTAAGCTACACCCAACTCATTTCCCTTACAAGGCAATGGCAACTCCATTGACATGGATAAAACTCTAGATCATCCATCCTGGAGTTTCAATTACACATATTTCCAAGACAAAGAAAGTAATGAACCTTGAAAGCACATTACAAATTTCCACTTTTAAAAGTGCAGGTGCAGGTCCATTCCACTTCATACCTGTTCAATTTCAAGATTCACCATGTAGACATTAGTATTATAGAAAGTAGACAATCAGCACTAGAAATAATGCTAAATAATTGCACTTTCACACCCCAACTCCTACTGAGAGTTCTGGTATAAAAAAAAAAAAAATCTACTTGTAGGAGTGTTTTGTGTGAAGAGCCAAAATATTCCTTGTAGCTCTCCCAAAGAATGACTAAATTAATTGGGATATTCTACTATTCCCCTCTTCAACATCCATAAACAGCACATCTACAGATCTTTCAAAGATTTATATGAACTATGTACTATTGAACTGAGAGTGCTTTCATAGTCAGAAACAGCATTAGCTGGGGCTCTTGTTTTCAGAATCATTTCTTTGTACTCTTCATCAGGGCTTGAAAGAGCTGTAATGGCCCCTCCTGCTCCTATACAAGCTTCATCCTCGTGTATCACAACTGTTCTTATGACAATGTTAAGATCAAATGTTTGGTTGTAAGCTGTATATGAGAAAAATCCAATGCATCCAGAATAGATGCCTCGGGAACAACTTTCTAGAGAGTCAAGAATTTCCATGGATCTCAGCTTCGGTGCACCTGTCATTGACCCACCAGGGAATGCAGCTCTGACGCAATCAATTGCAGATACATTTGCTTGCTTCCTCCCCCTAATGGTACTCACCATAGTGTGAACTGTTGCATATGATTCAACTTCCATAAGATGGGGAACATGAACAGAACCAGGTTCACAAACACGTCCAAGATCATTCCTTAGAAGGTCAACTATCATCAAATTTTCAGCCTGATCCTTTTCGCTGTTCAAAATAACAGGGGATATGAACATGTAGAATAATTAAAATGTCAAACTGAAAGAAATAACACGATTGCTTCATGAGTTTCAAGAGAAGCGGTTTAGATTTTAGAAACTTCACGTAGCTACAGCCATGCAAAACAAAAAGATACAGGGAAGTGGAACAGGAAAATTGACTTGCTCGAAACCAAAAGAAATGTATAACATTACCTGTATTGCAACTGCAATTTAAGTGATTCACACTATAAATGTTTAGTAGAACCACGAGCTATAGTCCCCTTGATAGGCTTTGCTTCCAAAATACCATGTCTATCCAATCGAAGGAACCTCTCAGGAGAAGAACAACAGATGCTGAGGTTTTGTTTTGAAAAATTGAGCCAAGCAGCATATGGTGCGGGATTCTTTTCTCTAAGATTAAGATAAAGTCCCAAAGGATCTATCTCCCCCACTTTCTTCTTCAACTGAGTTGTAAGACATAACTCATAGCTTTCTCCATCTTTAATAAATTTCTGACATTTATTGATGTCTTTGATATATTGCTCTCTAGATTTTTCCACAGAAAATTCTAATATCAGTGGGTCATCTATAGAACCTTGAGATGTTTGAAATTTAAAATCTTTTAATGTGAAATTGTCAATACTAAGAAGCTTCTGCTCAACATCATCCAACCATGTACTAGCACATGTGCTTTGCTCATGTATAGACATGATTGTATAGATATCGTCCTTGTGATGATCTATCACCACAAAATTATCTGAAAAGAATAAACAAGCATCTGGGGCCCTTGATTTGTGACGGTTCAAGGCCATGCCGCATTCAACTTTAAGATCATACCTGCATTAAGTGAATCTTGATTTTAGCTTAAAGTTTATGACTTTCAGAGAAATAGAGCATGAGAAAAGCTTTAAGATCATCACATAAGTCTGCAGGGTGTATTCATGTCCTGGGTAGTACCACAAGTGGTTTTGGGGAAAAAAAATGTGGACAAAGGTGCTCTGTAGTAAAGAGGGACAACTATGAAATTATTGCTTATCACGAGTAGCATGAATGTACATATTAGCTTCACACATGCTATGCCATATGTTATAGAAGTTTTAATCTTCTAGAAAACCTATGCAGCTAAAACCTAATATTTTACACTTGGGCTCCCTCTTTTACTTCCCTTCTATATACAGATACTATGAAGCATTTCAATCTGACATGATGTGATACATATCCCCAATATAGCCAATATAACCACCATGAAAGTCGAATGGTAATCCTTCAAAGTCCTTTTTGTCATAATGAAAAGAATGAAGCTCCTGAGGCATAGACAAAGGCATATATTAATATAGATTATTGTCATATTAACAGCCAAATTCTTCCTTGTGTTTAATCAAAATGAAAGTCACTCAAAATACAAAACATTTTAGAGCAAGATGGTCACTCAACAGATTTTGGAAATGCATGCTGGAGAATGCCCAAAAAAATATAGGATCAGTTCTGATGGTTTAATAAATTAAAAACAGAAAGAGAAAAAGCAGGAAAGTATAAAAACGAATCTAACAAAATCTCATTGTAAAAGCCACACACACACTAAGTGGAGAAACATGTCGTCTGAACCTTAAGCTTAGGAACGATAAATATGATCTCATAATCAATCAACATCATACACACACCTAAGTGGAGAAACAAGTTGTCTGAACCTTAAGCTTAGAAACGATAAATGTGATCTCATAATATTCAATCAAATGATACCATGTCCTCATAAGCACCCACATACTTGAAATGTCTTACACCATACCAGCGTTCAAAGTCATTATAAGCATGGAAAAAGGCTCATAGCAAATAAGATATTTTATAAACATTAAAAATTAAAACAGGTTCTCATAGCACGTTCACCCATTTCCATTAATGACGAATATAGATGCAAAGACACAAAGACATAAAACTTTGTACTGTAGGTTTTTCCCTGAAAGATATCCATGATGCACAATGACAATTTCAATGGATATCCAGAAGTGATAAGACACTGGAAAGTTAGGAATCAGAGCAAGCCCTGATTATCTACGAACCCACTAAGAGTGTCACACACCTCTAGAAATTTACTGCTGTTCGGTTATTTCTACAGCAGAACATTTGCTAATTCAACACTTCATGCATTTAGTTCCAGAAATCTCATCATGCACTACTTTTTGAAGTGGTGTGAAGGTTCAGATATAAGAAAATCATAGAGAAAACTTTATAAAATACCTTGTTCAAAAAATCAAAGAAGCCGTCTTCTAAAAATATACTTTGGATAGCGCCCTGAGCATCTTCAATTGATAGATAGCCTCCGCTTTTGATTGCCACATCACTAGAATGGAAAACAATGTCTCATAAATGTAAAGAGGATATTTGACAAAGAAAAAGATACAAAAGGAAATTTTAAAATTAAATGTTATAGAACAAATTTGCTCCCATTCAAACCTTTCATTTGACAATCTAAATGTAACTAACTTCCACAAGGTGCCACCTTCTCCCCCCATAAATGAAAATCGAGCCCTTCCCTGAGCCAAAAAAGAAAAGGGTTAAAATCTAAAAAGTCAAATTAAAGACGGATATGAACCTTATCCATAACCAACTATGACCATACTAAAACTAAACAGTAAACACCATGAATTAAGATACTAAAGCAATGAGCAGTCGTCTCATAGAGCTGTAAGACAAAAAATTCAAATTATTTGGAGTTCACATTTGACAACAAATGGTCATTGAACATCAATGAGGTACAAAAGATGCGAAAATGTTGATAAAAAACATTTTTGCAGTAAGTCAAAAATGCAGAAGATAAAAAACTGGCATCTTCTCAGATCTTTCAACAGAATCAATCACCAAGTTGAGAACTACTTGTGACTATATTTACCCTGTGATAACATGAAAACCAAAGTTTCCCTCAGGAAGCCAGCAGTATGCAGATAAAAATGCCATCTTAATAACACTCAATAGCAGATCCATGCAAACTAAACCTACCAATCACGCTTTGTAAACAAGATTTCTAAGTGTTTAGTTTCATACATCTGGAAAATGGGAAGGACCAACCACAGTGACTAAGATGAGGAACATTTGGAAATAAATTTAACTCCCTAAACAAATATAGGGAGTGTGATTACTTCAAATCAATTGTGCAGGAAAAAAAAGCAGACCTTTTCCACGGATGAACTATCCAGCCAGAAGGTGTTCTCGGCTTTACAATCTCCAAAGAGTTTGCAGAATATACACTTCTTGCTCCACCAACTTGGCTTGCCCGGGATGCCAGTTTTTTCCATCTCAACTTCAGAAATTTCACATCATTGCTTAAATGATTTAGCTTTGCCAGGTTGTAAAAATTCAAATGTTTCGCCTCATCCACTTTTTTCATCAAATGCCCAGTCACAACATCTTGGAAGAGCTGGCTAACATCATGCACCTGCATGCATGCTAAGTAAAGTTTACTGTTCAGACTGAATATGAGGCCATGCCATGCAAATCAACTACAAAAGAAGAAACTACAACTCTCAAATACCAGAAAACTCAAGCTAAACAAGCTACCGATACAGATCAACACCAATGAGGGAACAGAGAACAATCAATTGACCCATGAACCAATAGAACTGATATTTCACCTGGTGAACTTCTAAAATGAAATTTCACTCTGATCCTCATTACAAAACATTACCATCTGAATTTTCCATGTCAGGGAGCAAAGAACAGGGAAGAAGAGACTATCCAGGAGGACCTAAGGATGAGCGTATGGTTCTCAAAAGAAGAAAGAGGAGGAAATGACTTTATACCAGTACTATGGGTAATAAAGAAGACATTTTGTAGTGCTGATGCAGATAGTGAAGTGCAGACATTAAATGAATTCAATAAATTGACCGTAATTCTGGTAATTCTCTGAAAAGGTTACCCGCTTCAAGTAAAGCCATTCCAGTTGAAAGTTTCATATCTAATGTCTAATAGCAGGAAATGAGAACCAAAGCTAATGGGCCAGTTGGAAAGAGACAAAGAAGAGGCTTACACTCGCAAAGTTAAGATTAAATAATTATAGTTCCCTATTTAACAATTTAAATGCAAAACCAGAAAAACCTATCGAATTGGCCACTGAATTTCTTGGCCTTGGCAAAGGCTAGGACTAACGAAATTATTAAGCCCAAACTGTATTTAGATTACACATAGGAACAAAGATTAAAATCCAATAACATAGGAAATAATTAATTAGGACTCATCCATCATACATTTGAGCCCTTTTTATCATACTCCAATGTCTGAAAACTACTAAAATACCAATCCTTTGGTTCTTAAATTTAATTGAATACCATAGAAACAACTTCAGCAGCTTGTCAAATTATGATGGCACAAATTAAACCTGAACTTCATTGACCTTAAATCAGAGTATCTGAGTTGACATATTAAATACTAGATTCTTTTCAGTTGCTTATGATTGAACCAATACTTTTCTTGATCCAACATGGTTTTGACATCATCAAAATCCAGTGGTGCAGGTTGTTGCTTAAGAAAATCCTTGGCACTACGGGAATCACAGCATAGCCTAAACAGACATCTTTTCTAAGATTATTGAACTTGAGGAAACAAGAAAGGGAAAAATGCACATAACATTATTCTACTTTTTGAGGTAGTTTACCAGCATAAACCTGTCTCTCACGACTGGAAGATGATCTGAACCTGAACCAATAGTCCTTGGTGATGTCTGCAAAATTTTTGAATATTGTCCTCCCATGACTGGCTGGTTGCGACACTCTCAGGATGAAACTGGAGAGCAAGAAAATGATGAACTATAGTTCAGGAGAATACTAGGATGGTTGGGTGTATAAAAGCAATAAACAATACCCAACCTGCAAACCATAATGAGGCCTAGTCGAGTGCATGATGCCCATCAGGACTTTTTCATTCTTTATTTCTTCAGGGTAACAAGAAGGCCACGATTTTCTTCTGTTCAACTTTGTCAATATACAGTCAACAAACTCTTGTTTTCTGGCTTGTCTATCATGAGCATCAAAGATAGAATCAGATCCTTGGATAGCAAGAAAAGGAACTGCATTAGAGGAAGAGGTCCACGCTATTGGTACAAGTTCCCTGGGAAGGGATTGTGGATCAATAACAAGAGAGTGATACCTAACCACCTGCAAGAAGAAAAAGCAAAAGCAGTTTAGAATCATATCATAGAACCTAAATGAATAGCTTTTACAAATACACTGTCTGGACAAAGTTTCGCAGAATACATCTTGAGTAACCATGAAGGTAGCTTACAAAATGATAAGGTTAAGATAACCTATTATGCATACACATAAAGAGCGCAAAATAAATTTCAACTCCTTTTTCAGGTTTTTCTTACTTCAACCAATATAGCAAAATCTGGGGAGAAAATGGGTGTGAAAATAAAATTGGGGATGCAATTAAGAAGTTGTAATAGTCATTTAACTATTTGTAGGATAACCAGCAGGGAGAAATTATCAAGTGCTTATGCTATCATAAGCAAAACAGAGAAATGCTAAATTTTAAATAAGTGATTGTAAGGTCGGTTACATCTGCACAAAAGGGAAACTATATAACTTAAACACTAATGACTGTTGTTTCATGGTGTGCCTCCTAAAAGTTCAGACACAAGCCAAAACTCATTAAGCTCAAAATACCACAACTACCTAAAGCAGAAATCAGTACAGTTTAAAATTTTGCCAGATAACTTGAATATGTAAATTGAGATGGCTATCTTGCTGACCTTAAATCCTGAATTTGTCCTTCCAGAAGGTATCTCATGGAATAGTCTACAAAAGTTGTGCTCAACATCACTGTAAAAGAGATTAACAACAGTGAAATTGCAATATGGTGCAGTAAACAACGGACAGTGTAACTATTAAAAACAAATGCCATACATTTTGATACCAGTACCGTACACTGAAAAATGCAAATGTGATTGAGTAAATTCAAAAGAAAGATCCTACATAATATTCCAAGCCTAAGGGCTTGACTAGTTCCCCTTATCTGCAATTGTAAACCAGATTTCCTTATTTAGTTGAGCACCGGAAATCTTAATCAAGCATGAAATCTTCAAAGCAACCATACCTTAAACGTCCATGAACAGGTACAGATGCACGAACAACTTTAGCTCCATGTACATATCCTAATGCCTGTTGAACAATTAGACTCCATCACATCAGTACACACTACAACCTGGTGTATTATTTCTTTTTTCCCATTTTTGATCAAACAAACCCATTTGAATCCATATTTTGCAATGCAATGTGCTACTACTTAGAGTGAAGTATGAACAATTAGTTGACAATTATTGCAATGCAATGAACAATTACTATATGATGGCTTTGGGTTTAAATACACTAATTAAACACTTGAAAGAAGAAACACTGGACCAAAACAGTTGAAATACGAGAAGCATAAAGACAGCTGGGAGGAATACCTGGTGACCAAGGCAAACACCTAAAATGGGGATGTCTCCGCATTCCAGTAGCAGTCTCAGGCATATTCCTAGTTATTTCAAGATAATGATTGAGCACATTCATAGATAATCTCCACCACATTATGATTATTATAGAGAAGTAAAGAAATGTTGCATGTTAAGGTCAACTAGGATTAAACTTGATAGACCCTAATATGTGATGTGAAAGTTTTGACATCAACAGGATTATGATAATGAAATTCTCTTTTTCCCCAACACTACTCAAAATCCAGAAAATATCAAGATGAGACACAGTGACAGACCAGCAATGTAATACCAATGTATTTGCCTTTTATATCACAAAGCACAAAAAGGGAGGAAATGCATTTCCTTTTTCTGTAAATTCAGACCAAGTTAATATGTTGGTGCAGACATTGCACATGAGTGTAAAAGTACAGGTCACAGTATTAGAATCTTACCCATGTCTGCAGCGCATGTCGGTGAACCGGGGCCAGGTGATATGACAATATTGTCAAAGGCCTTTTCTTGATACAAACAACGATATGCATCTTCCCATGTCCACTCATCATTCCGAACAACCACTGGAGGAACTGTGCAATTCAGGGGCCAAAATGAAAGTTCAGTGTTTTATCTCATGCTTCAAAATATGAACTCACAAAGTGCACAAGAAAAAGAAGGGAATTCCCTGCATAACAAGAAGTTGCAGAAAGACCCAACAATGTTTGTTTCTACTAGCATTCCCTAAACAATATGAGAAACACATAAATGTGATGGAGGCCAATATAATAACTGATGTTAATAAAGAAGCTAAAAGATGTAGTACAATTACCAAAGAGACTGTCATATCATCCATCCCCCATGAGTGGCAATACAAGCATATCTTTCATCTTTTCTCATGAATAAAGGTTTCACACACAAGGCTGCCCTGAATACATCACCACAAAACTATTTTGTTTTATTTCTAGGGACCATAATCACTTTATGGCTCTGATGTCTCTGGAAGTTACTACCAACCAGATCCTAAGTTAATGTACTACACGTGGTTAATGTAAATCTAAACTCAATGATACGAGAATAAGCCATTGATGCTGATGACATAAAAGCCAACTCTTTTTACCTAAAAGTGCCACTCATACACATGTATTATATCTTTAGAAGAAAACTTGATTGGGGAAGTTATTTGCCTATTGGAAGAAAAACCAAAAAGCATACACACGAGAGACAGATATCCCAGCTTGAAAAAACTGCAAAAAAGACTTCCCTCGCCGCATTCTCATCCCATTCTATCAACAACAACAACAAGAAGCCTTATTCCCATTAGGTGGGTCTTATACTCATTCTAAGCTAAAATTCAGGGCTCATCAAAACTACCTACGTTCCTCATCAATTTGAAAGTATGTTCTCAGTTGTATGCAAGGTGAAATGAGATCAGTTTATAAGGTGGTATATTCATAAAGAATCAGTGACCTGCATTGAACAGAAAAGCTGATAGTAATCTTATAAGCATGCCAAATACACAAAAATCAGCTTTCCACCATACGAAATTCGACAAGTTGTAAATAACTAAAGTTATGTGCAGCTATACAGGAAAAGCATGGAAGAAGAACACTCAAAACCAGATACTGATAATATTAAAAAACAGAAGCTGCAAAACTTAAGCATTTCAACTTCACTAATAGGCATGGTGCACACAACAGAACAAGATAATGAAAGCGTACCGCCATTGACAATGGACAGTTCCTGGAAAATATTATAGGTATAACTATCATAGTTGTCAATCAACAATGTCCGGATAAACTGTAACTTCTGATTTTTTCCCTCCAGCTGTGCCTTTCCATGTGAAAAGGATCCTTCCAAATGATGAGGCACCAAGTGGCTGGAAACAAGAACATTCCCTGCAGCATGTCTATGCATTTGGGCAATATTTTTGCCAAAAGATTTTGAAGGCATCAAATAAAGATTTTGGCCTCGAAGAATCTCGTGTGAAGAAAATGCCATCTCAGATGATGTTGAGCACATAGAGACATTCATTTTTTTTTTCCAGAAAAGCAATACCAAATTTGTCAAAAAGATCCCCACTAGCTCTAACCCTTCTGCAAGAAACAAATTCAGCAGTTAGATATGCCTTAAAGCCTTCGATATCACTTTTAATTAGTAAATAACCAATAAAAGGAGCTTATTATTTTGATCGAAAAGATCAAGCACAGACAATACATCACATAAACTATTTTTCTAGAAAACATAACCAAACTTAAGCAGTACACTCTTTTGATGCATCGTGTCTGGAACATAGAAGCAACAAGCAAAACCAGAAATGAGCTTATATGCGTATAAAGCTGCATTATTAACAATTCAAGCTCTCACCAAGGCCAAAAAACGAAGGAAAAGTTTGCTTCCCCTTTTCAGATTCTGCATTTTAGAGATGTGAACAGACAATAAAACAGAACAACTTTTACTCCAGAAGCGAAAGTACTATTGTCAGCCTTCAAGACCAGTGAAATGACACAATGAATGCCACCATTAAACTATGTGATCAATCTATTCTATCAGTGACGCCAAGCAATTGCTGTTTCGAGTTAAAACATAATCAAAAGCATTTTTTTAATGACTAATCGTCTTCATTTTTAACGCTCCAACTGATTCCTCACCCTAATGCATCTATACAAAGTGACAAAGCCACTGATGTACCACTAAATATGCTAAAGAAGGAACGATATCCGACCAAGTATCTAAAAGAAAGAGTTAGTGATTAAATATGATTTTGCCACGTGGACTGTGGCAAAAGGTCCTGAATTTGTGTCTTTGTAAATCATTTCCCTTCCTCATCCCCCCAACCTTTTCAAACAATATGACACCTAACTCACTTCTGCGCCTTTGACAATATTAAGAAAAATTCGATTCCTCTGCAGTTATGAAAGTATAAATAAATTCAACTATACTTCCATACAATTTAAGCAGAGAGCATCTCAACATATCTATGAAGCCGAGCATGTTCATTTCAACTATACTTCCATGCAATTGAGTACCTAAAAACATTCGAATGTGGTATGCATATTACAAGGCAAGCCCAGAAGAAAACATTTATATTCCTACTAGATTCAAAACATTTCTTCAATTTCTACAGAAGTATTATGGCCATCCCACCAAAATAAACAAAAGATTAGTATATACTTAACGGACTAATATTTCAGAAAAATCTCGCACGTATAAATGCATACTACGTGTGCAAAATACTAACATTTAAAATTCAAATAATTACGTAATCAGGCATCTAAAGCAATATTACTGTTAAAATTTAGTAGATTACACAATGATCAACATTTCAATAAGCTGACTATTACCTGCCAGTCTTTCTACTAGATATATTATTAACGACTTACAAATACAAATAATAAAGCATAAATTTCAATACAAAAAGAAACTAATTTATGAAACCTTGAAAGAAGCAGATCTTTTAGATTTTCAATGGAGGAAAGGAATGGAACATGTAATATATAAAATATTACTCAAAAAAAGAGAGAGAGACAGATCTTGAAGATTTGATTACCTCAGAAAATAACAAATGAAATCTGTTTTGATGAGTTCTTTTTCCGGGGAGAAGTGGGTGGGTGGGTGAGGAATGAGGAGCATCTGTAGCCACCGTTTTTTTTTTCAAAGGAAGAGGCGGTTCGGGTTCAAATACACGAGTAGGGATGACCGATACCCAAAAGCAAAATTACTTAATTAGACATACAGAGTCTCCACCGGTAAAGTTTATAATTAAAATTAAATTTTATTTATATTAGTTGATGTGATCGATTTCGTAATATTTAATTCATGTAATAGGATTTAAGAGCGAAATTAAATATCAAATCTTCTACTTAATTATTTCTTATTAGACATTTCTTCCTCGTAAGACCCAAATATTACTCATCATTTCGGGTAATTTTCAATCATGTATAAAGTTTATTTAATTATTTTAATAAGATTATAAACATGATTATTTATGACATTGAGATGTGTTTAAATAAAATTTGAATCCAACTCAAGTATTAGGGTGTAATAAAAATGTTTAATTATTAATTAATTAAACTTGAACGAGTTCGAGTATTCCCTTTGTTGAGTTACAAATCTGACTTTTTGTCCTTAAGGTAAAGGTTTACTTAGAATAGCAATTTGGTCCTCTATGTTCATATATTAAGTGAATTTACTCTATGCCATTTTAGTAAAATGTTTAATCTTTGACTATTTTTCATTTATAAAAAAAGGATTAAAAGTAGCACTTTAACATAATGTACTAGGGTGTAAATAAATGAAATCGAGTCGAACACTCTATTGTTCACAGTTATTTGGTTACTTTAGAGTTTAAAATTGTGTTTAAACTGTTAAATTTTTCACTTTTTAACTGAAACAAAGCTAGTTTTTATTGAGTTAAGTATTTCATAAAAACAGTTTTTAAGAGGGCAAATATGTTTGAATTAGGGGTGTTCATGGTTTGGTTCAATCGAACAAATAGACCAAACTAAACTAGTTTGGTTTTTGATTTTTGAATAATCAGTGTTCAGTTAAACCAAATAAAAAAAAATCACGGGTTGAATTGGATTGTTGAAAATTAATAACAAACTTTTAATTTTATTAGTTTTATTTTTTATTAATACATTTCATATTTTCATTAATTTTCACTTTGAAATTGTTTTTAAAATTGAGTTTTAATTTTGTTACTTTTAGGGTTTAGTTTTATTAGAAATCTTAACTGTATTGGTTTCATATCTAGATTTATACTTAAGTGTTAAAATAAACTACTAAATTTTGGATAATCGAATAAAACAAAAAAAAAAAAGAAAAGAATTAGTTAAACGACTACCAACAAAAAATTAATTTTGACATAATTTTAGATTTTCTTACAATAATAATAAATAAATATATAAACTAACTTTTCAAATCGAAAATGATCGATGAACACCATAGCCTGAATATGGACTCGAGAAAAGCTAAAATGTAATTACATGGAAAATATGGAGCAAAGTAAAAGTTAGTTAGATCTACCTAACAGGGAAAAAGAAGGTGAACAAATGACAAACACTACTATAGTTTATACCACAAAAAGTTAACTAAACTGCTGCACTAAGCAATAGGGTTAACCGCCAATTACCAAACAAAAGTACGACCTTAACCAACTCATGTCCAAAGGGACCCATATCCTTCAAACCAGCGGACACCACAAATTGTTGACCAACAGAAAAAGTAGCGAGTTTGTCTGTCAAATATTTTGTTTGAACGTGAAATTGAGAGTTTAAATATTTTCATATTTTTAAAATAGAAGTTAAATTTTTTTGTTCCTTAATCTAGCCAAATCACTCATATTCCTTAAAGTTAGATAAATTTATATTAAATTAGATTGTTGTTGTTTCGGCCAAAAAAAATACCACAATCCGTCAAACTCACGTGGCATGAATCTTCTTTCTTCACCACTTCAATTGTTTGGTTGGTTTTTGTTTTGTTGGAAGGACATGATAATGGCATTGTTTGATATGACAAATAACACCCCTTATAATAATCAGCATTACAATTGCTTTATTTTGTTTGATGGTGTAATTGGGATGAAAATTAAGGTTATTTTTTTTTTGTTTTTTTTTTTTATGGATTATTTTAAAAAAAAGGTCAAGAAAGGTAACATTAACAAATATAGAAGTGTCAATATGAGTTCCCTTACAAAAGGATCATTGGTTAATTGCAGTAATCATCCATAATGTACATCACATATTTCAGTTTAACCTTACCTTTATTATTATTTTTTTTTTCTACTTATCATCAGCCTTCGTAGATACTGATGAAACACCCACGGATTGGGTCAAATGCTTATTTCACTAGTAATTAGATAGATGAATATATGTAAGTGGTCTTTAGGCTGATTGTTATTGATGGATCTCAATCAGGTTTGTATGTTTTTGTCTATTTGATTCCATATATTTGAGTACATGAGATTAACTATAATTTATAGGCAAAGTTTTCTCACCTTATTAAGGTCGGGGTATCTGACCCGTGGAGGTTAGTCCTGATCTATCTACTATTCAGGTCAGACTAACAATTTTTTATGAAGAACTACACTATTAACTGTACTTGTTATATTACATGACTATCCTTATGAAGTGTAGCGGAACAAGTGTCATCAATCTAATAAGTGAAAACTTTATGTATCATCAAATACCTTTCTAAAAAGCTAATATAATTTAATTAAGGAAAATATTTAGATAGATCCGATTTTTGATCCCACCTGTAGATCATGTAGTCAGCCTGTTGATTAAATCTTAAAAAATCTTACTTACATCAGTTGATGTCATAGATTCTCTAAAATTTAATCTACACCACATGATCTATAAATGAGACAAAAAATCGGATCTACCTAAATCTTTGCCTTTAATTAATATTATTCCTAGATGTGAATAAAAGGCAGTTCATAAACTTAATGTACTGCCTCAAAATTTTTCTTTGAATTCGGATTAATATTAGGTGAAAGAAAATAAAATCCAAGAGCTTCGAAGTTTAAAAGTTTTTAAGAACAACTTTTTTCTCATTTTCATGCACGTACTTTATTAAGCAAATAAACCTTTTGCTTATTAGTTTTTCTAACTTTTCATCAATTAAATCAGCTGATTAGTAGTCTTAACGCTCTTCAACTCCGCTTGGGTACCCAAAATTGTTTGCTTTTTGCTTCTTTTGTGCCGTTAAAATTGAGTTTCTATTCCTCTTGGAAGTATTTTCGTTTGGATAATTATTTTTTCTATTATTCTCCAAATAATAATAAAGAGACTACAATTATTTTATACATATTTTTTAATCATCTTTTTATCTCATGTATATCAAATAAAACAATTATTACAATACTTTTTAAAATAATAACTATCCAAATAAAATTGCAGCTCTCAATCTCCAAATGTCTTTTTGGTTCTCGTACGAATTATGAATCTTCATCTAGCTGTGGTGACTTGAGCACGTTTTTATTTGCAAAGCTTCAGGTCTACTATTCATTAATTTTTTTCCCCCTCTTATTCACAAGACATGATCGTTGTGGTAAATATCCAAAAATGTTATAGTAGAGTGTAGACCATACAAAAAAATGCTTTCTTATCGCAAGAAATGTTAAAATACTATCACTAAATTGATTTGTCTAATTAAATCCCCTGTCCAAATTCAATTTCTACAGTACATTATTTTCTAGCTAAAGTAATTAAAGTTTAGATAACAAAATATTCCGCATACTACATATGTGCAATTTAAATATTACATGTTACTACAAGAAAGTGAATCTAATATATAATCAAATATTAAAATTAACATCCTAGACACTGAAAACCCATGCTAAATTACTGCATAAAGAAGCAAAAATTTGTTTCAAATCCGAATTTTTAACTGTTTGGTGGAAAACAAAAACGTCTACAACACTAAGTCCCTGTTGTACGAACATATCTACAATTGGATATGGATCTACATACACTAATTCCTGAAAAGTGATAGTAAATATATGTTTTCTGCTTCAAAATCAGTACTTGATCATAAACATATGTACTTTTTATCATATATGTATACACATGCAAGAATTTAAATGCTTTAACTGCCATATCCATTTATGTATGTGTACTTGACATTAATATATATGCTTGGATTAAGATAAATTAACTTGGTGTATCATCTATGAAAATGGATCACCACATTTTAGTTGAATAACATAATCAGAAATGAGTAATTAATACCACAAGGTATGATTAATTCAACTAGAAACTCAATTAATATAATGTTAAGATGCAACTCAAAATACAATATACCTTGAATATACATTAATCATATAAGGTTAAGGTAATGAATTAAAAATTGTAATAATAAAGTGTGCATCAAGTGTTATACAATCTAAAAGAAAAAAAAAATGGCATAAATACTGAAAAAAAAATGGCCCTCTTTGATGTGTGTTATGATCATTTCATGGTTGTTCAAAAAAAAATAAAAAAATAAAGATCGATTAGATATGAAATTGATTTGGGTTTGAGATACCATTACATGAAAAATCTATATTTTATAGCTTGTATTGTTTTGGAGGTAGTAACAAACATTTTTGTGACACCAACTCAAATATAAGTTATGAAACTAATAATTTCAAATCATCAATGATGATATAATATTCATTTATAAGTTACAAGAAAATAGGGTTTTAGTCACCAAGTCAAGTCATTTAAAAAGTCAAAAACTGTCACTAAAACACTTTAGTGACAACAACTCAACTCGTTACTGTGTGTGGCTAAAAATTCGATGCTAAATCCTCACAGTGACAACAAATCAAATTCATCACCAAATGGGTGCTTTTAGTGATGACTGTCATTCGCCACAAGAATAGTGATGAATACTCGTGGTCACAAAAGGTCTTAAAAAATGGTCACTAAATATGACACGTCGTCACTAAAATATTATATTTTGAAGTAACGACATTTTGTGACGATAGGAAGATGCCACTAACTATGTACTTGGTTAACGCATTTAGTGATGACATTTTGTGATAATTTGTGATGACGATAAAGTCACTAAATTGCATTCGGTTAATGCAATTAATGACGATATTTGTGATGACAGGAGAGAAATGACTAAATATGTGTTCAGTCAATGTATTTAGTGACGACGTTTTGTGATCATGGATAGTAATCACTAAATATGTGTCTGATCAATGCATTTAGTGATGACCTTCGAAACTTTTTGTGACAAGTTGAGTTAGTCACAAGGTTTTCAAACCTGTAAGCAGTAATGGCAATTTTTCCTTGAAAATTGATTACTAACAATGCTAAAATAAAAAAACACATCGATATTTTACAAAAATCTAATTATAAAACTTATAACATGCAAAATAAGATTTCATTGCCACAATCATATTCCAACAACATAATGACACCAAAGACTACAAAAAAAACTATAACAGTTAAGTCTTTATAAGTTTCAAATCTTGTACCTACTAGATCACAATAACCATGTTTTCAAATATAACTAGCATAAATTCAACAGTACATAAGAGGGAAACAAGGCCTGCAACATCAAAAGTATGGGCAAGAAGAAATGTGTCTCTTCTTCCCAAATAAACTTGTTTGCCGATGAGTTTCAATGCAAGTCACTGCAAAATAAATCATAAGAGAAAAAGAAAACACGTTGATTAGCAAATTTATTTGGTCAATTAAAGTATGACAATTTGACTTATTAAACAAATACCAAATTCAATAAACAGCTGTTCAATATAACACTCAATGCTTATTGCTCGTCCCTCATATTGTCAATTGTCATCCAACTATTGTCCATATTCTAAATATAATTTTCTTAAAGATTAGATAATTTACTTAAAATCAACAACTAAGTATGCAACATCAGCCACTAAACTAATTTAAAAAAAACTTAATTTCATTCCAACACTTCGAAATAATAATAATTTTGAAATTACAGAAGTTAAACATTCAATAACATAGTAAAGACACAAAATGGCACATTTATATATTGATGGAGAATCATCACTAAAACATGTTTACATCTTTCCATGAACATCTTCTGTAATATAAAAGAAAAAAAATTTAACTAAATTTTCATCATCAATCCCATGTTTCGTAGTAAAATAATCAATTATTTGCTAAAAACTTTGTATAACTAGAAAGGTATTAAATAGCACTTACAATATTATTTTGTATACAAACTACTTGTCACAAAATTAAGGACTCTAGCAGCCACGAAGAGTTTTTCCAATAGTGGTTTACCTATCTGTAATTCGTAATTTTACCAGTATAAACCATAAATTGTTGCAAAAAAAAAAAAATCTAAAATGTGATAACAATAAAGCTTACCAGTAATCTAAAAGAATAAACCTATAAAGTAAAACCTTCTCTTCATAAAAGTACTAAACTGAATTCACTTGATAAAATCATAGTGTGAGAGAACATATAAATAATTAAACACAAAGCTTTTCTGTCCAGAGATTTAGTCCTAAAGTTTACATCAAATAATTCATATATGCTGGACAAAGATTTATATTTATAAAAGTTCAACCACAACTAATTTCATTTTGTGATCTTCACTTTGTTACTTTATCTATCATAATTACCCAAAGAATCCAAATTTTTTTGAAGTAACAATACAATAGAACCATGAAGTGAGATTTCTATACTCCTATGAATGAAAAGTAGATATATTTTGCTTACCAATGTTGAATCCTCTGTAATAAGATATGGGGAATGTAATGATGAAGTTTCCAGACTCCCAAAGAAAATTTTATGAAAATTGATTAATACACCCTGTCAAAAAGCAAAGAAAAATACAGTGTATCAAAAGTAAGAAGAATTCAATTCTGCCATAAAATGCATTATAATAAGTTAATTAATAATTTCGTAGAAGAGTCGAAGCTATATAAATAAAGGGTACATTAGAAGTAAATATAAGAGATTATGACTCCACCAAGATTACCATTTTTTGAAAGATGAATTTTATATATTAAATATCCATGTCTTCCAAATAATCTTACACAGAATCATGATTTAACCAAACCCTTTCAGCTTTATTGAATTGCTTAATTCAAATAATATATTCCATTGGAGTTCCTAAATAGGAATGGACCAACCTAGACAAAATCCTTTGATAGACGAAAATAAGAAAGATAAAAGTCAAAAGAGATTATATCTCGTACTTTTATAAGTATAATAAAACCAACTCACAATTCTTAATTTACATGCTAGACTACATAATTAATTTAAACAAGATTTAACAAAGTATTATTCTATTTACAACTTTACTCCTCACATTGTATTTTAAGAAAATCTCAAGACAACATAACTGGCAAAACAGAAGAAAAAGTCACAAAGAACCAGCTAAAACAATTCTAAGAAGATAAAATAAGGCCACGTCAATTAGGCACCAAAAAGGTTTTTCTACTCCATAACTAAATACTTCTAGGAATACTTTATAAGTTTTACTATAATCTCAAGGAATCCAAATAAAAATCGATAATATCATAACATCAAAATCATATACTATTAGTCATAAATAAAGACAAATAATCTCAAGTCTGATGAAAGATATTGAAAAAAATAAAAACGTGAAATATTGCAAGGAAAAGATTTCAAGGGAAAATATATGAAGACCTCAAACATTTAGAGGGCCTTTGAATGAACTTTTTGTTCAAAACTGGACAATTTGATAAAGGAAAAGGAGAAAAAATACTAAACAATTTTTGAGGTAGAGTATTTTGAGTAGTCTATTACAAATGTATATCACTAAAAGCACCTGACCTTCTAGAATACAACTAAGGTAGACCAAAGTTAGGGGATCTAGTGTAATATATGTAATAATCACTATGATAGAAGAAAAAACTACAAAGAAAATAAAGATAGCGACATAAAAATTGCATATACCCTAAAAGACAAGTTTATTATAGTTTCACAGAAAAACCTTTGCTAAAATCACAAAATTGCGAGTTTTTTTTTTTTTGGGAAAACTATTAGAATATACAGTCCTTCACATTACCCATAGACTACTCAAAATCTGTCTCTTATACACATCTAGATGTGTATAAGAGACAGGAACAAAGAGTACCCATTTATATTTATTTAGTCCTCACTAAAATGATAATTTTAGTCCTCACAAATGTAAAATGTCAAATGTACCTAGACTAAATCTCGAGCACTTTTTGGTCTTTGTGATAATTAACTGTTGTTCACATGACATTTTTTGAGTAAAATTTAGGAATTCGTATTTCCTTTCCAACACAAAACTCGAGCATCGGATTTTAAATTTTGGAAAAAAAAAATAACACAAGTCAGATATTGAAATAATCTTAAATACAAACAAATTGCTAATTAATCACTTACTCATATCCTTTGCACATCTAGACATTCTACTCATATGAATTTATAAATTTTTTGATTTATTATGGCTTACATAACAAATTTAGGCAAAAAATACTCTAGATTTGATTCAGGGAACAAAATTCAACGTTTTATATATGTGAGGGAAATGACAAATATTGGCCAAAATGCTTGGGATTTGATTCAAGGACCAAAATTCAACATTTTACACTTTAGGACTAAATAGATGTGTATAAGTGACAGGATTAAATCATACAAATGTGTAATGTAAAGGACTAAAAATTATCATTTTAAAAGTGATTGACTAAATAAATACAAATACATAATGTGAGGGACTAATATAGTGGTTTCCCCTTCTTTTTTTTTTTTTTTTTTTTTTGTAGTAAGCCATACCATAAAACTGTAATATGTTGACATAAAACTATGTTATGGCTCCACCACTATAATATCCATGTCGACTTACAATAATCAGTCATGAATTTTATAAATTTCTAATAGACATGCTCAAAATTAAGTTTAAAGTGACATTGTTTTAAAATGCCGAAAAAGAATTAAAAAAGACACTATTAGTATTCACAAGTTTTCTCAATTACTATTAGTATTCACAAACATCAATTTATCATCATCATATTCGTAACTAATTTAGAAAGCAAGGAAAAACAACAAAGAGATTAGACATAAATGACAAGACAGCAACAATGATCGGAGTAAAAAAAATATCCGAAAGCAGATTAAAATATTAGATTTTACTGTATTTCTCATAAAATACAAAGAAAAACTTACATAAAGGTCTACATGATGAACCAAAACAAAATTAGCACCAAAAGAAAAAAAAAAAAGAAAAGACCATTTAGTCTTTTTAAGGAAAGGTTAAGGGGAGGAGAGAACTTGTGAGTAGCACACGGGTGACGACCAAAACTACTAAACTACCAAAGTTTTTGGCAAATATCTTAGCCATTTAGTTAGAACTTGGAAAAGAATAAATTTGCAAAGATCTATCTTTTATTCATAATAGCATAATAAGAAAACATGTAAATCAATACATTAAAAGAAATGATTTGAAAGATTGAACCAAAGCTAAAATGTGTTAAATATAAAATTTTTACAGTCAAAATTTGTTACAGTCAAAATTAACAAATAAATAGTTGGGTGCTGGAGTGGCCAATTGTGAAAAAATTTGATCGCTTGAGAAAGGGACTAGGTGGTCAAAAATTGCCGGTTCATCGTGCGGTCATAATTACAAGACATGAGATAACTACACACAAAATTGAAGTATGGCTGGAAGATCAAAAACAAGAAAGGTACAAAAAAATATTTAAAGTTAAAAAATTAAATAATAATAATAAGAAGAAGTCAGACATGAAGTGGTCAATGGTTGACCACTTCATGCCTTACAAACGTGACCATCAAAACAAATCATGGTCAGGACTAATAACTTCTCCATTAGTAGTAAAGATAGCCGCTAACACCAATACGTGGGTGGGTGAAACATGACTTGACCAACTACAAAAACGAACTCCCCATGATTTGTCAAAGTGCATGTAGTCGGTCCTAAGCACTCTATAAAAGGGGATACGAAGCGTTAAAACAAAAGAACGTACAAAGTCATTGGGAGAGGCATTAAGGGGCATTTATACCCGAATTAGAGAGAGTGATACAAAGTATTGGTATTTTCCTATTTCCTTCCTCTTTTCCTCCTGTAATCGATATTCCTTTATAGTATATATTTTTCTCTCACACTGTTTTGTCTTTTTGATAAAAAAGGAGCAATAGTTTTTCTTTAAAGGGATAATCCACCTATGTCATTTAGGTTGTTCCTAACTGGAAGGAAAAAATAGTAATCAAACAAAAATCTCCCATATCCTTTTGTTTTAAAATTTTTTGACAAAAAAGGGACTAACTCTTTGTTCTATAGTATGTCAAACTATAGTATAAACTTGTTAGAAAAATAAGGACTCTGTTAATTAGTTCTCGTATGTGTGTTAAGTAATTGAATGCTAATAGGAACTAGCTAAGCTTTTTAATTGAGTCTCAAACTCAATTATAAACGGCCAGCAATTTAGCTACGAAAGATTTGGATGCTTAACAGTTAATTATCACCTCATGTGTATGATTTAATGCCCGTAATTCTAGTCTAGTTGTTTCTTGCTAGATTATGCCTATTTGGCATTTTAATGCCAATTATTGCCCCACATATATAATTTAAGGCATAAATTAAATGGGCTTAGTACCCATAAAATTAAATACACCAGCCTTGGTAATCAGTCTTAGTGCCCAAAAAATTACCATTTAAGGCATTAATTAATTAATTGGCTTTACAACCCAAAAATTGCCTTTTAAGACATTAAATTAATTAATTGGACTTAGACCTCGAAAATTACCGTTTAAGGCATTAAATTGATTAATTGGTCTTAGAGCCCGAAAATTTTTCATTTAATGCATTAAATGAAATTATTTGGCCTTAGTGCCTAAAATTGTCTTTTTAAGACATTAAATTAAATTATTTGGTTTTGGTACCCAAAAATTATCGTTTAAGGCATTAAATTAAAATTATTGGCTTTCGTACCCACTTAGCCGTTTACGATAATAATAATAATATCCATCACAAAAGGATTAAATAAAATAATTGGATGGCCAAATCCCAATTAGATATTGATTGCCTCAAATAGTCAAAAATAATTGAAAAAAAAAAAANCTCTAATTGTAGTTCGATAAGAACTACGTGTGGCTTGATTCCAATTTGGATATGTAGGAAACCCCTCCAAAGGGTTCAACTACAAAAGCTACAAAATATATTATTTTGTGGAATTTTTTCATCATTTCAAATTCCACAAAAGTAAAAAAAAAAAGAAGGTTAAATCTAAGTAACCTATCAAAAGTTCAAGATGGGTTAAAATTCATTTATTTTCCCATAAAAATCAAAATAAATTATTCAAATACAAGTGAATTTTTATTAGCATGAACTACGTAAGGTTTGATTCCGGTAATGGGTATGTAGGTAGCTTAAGTATATTACTTTGGTGCAACTCCATAAATAAATGTTATATAAATTTTCCCCTATTCTTGTTTATTTAATTGGAAGTAAACTTAATTAATTGACAATTAGAATCAAAAGGTGTTTATATAAAATTATGGAATGTGATTAAGGATTAATATCTTGAATGGGTCCAACTCATTCTAATAAAAACTCATGTGAGCAAATCGACATGATACGAGTGAGACCAAGTTGAGCAAGAATTTAATCCACAAAAATATTAAATTTTGTCCAACATGGTTTTTGGCACGCCCGGTGGGACCTATTCTCTTTTTCATCTCTAATTGTTGATTTAATTAATTTTATTGTGTTGTCTTGAATGTTTAAGATGGCATCGAAAACTGTGATTCATTTTCATGGGCTTCTAAACACCCGATGCGGAAGGGGACAAGGATAAAAAAGGGTGACTACGCGGTGACATTCACAATGGACCGAGCGATAATTTCTCTAGAATAGACCACATCGCAGTTAACTCCGTTAGCAACTGCTAAGGCTGCCGAGATCAAAAAGAAAATCACTCCGACCACCAAAACCTCGAGGAGGCAAAAAAAGTTCGTTCCCATTGCAAAGGCGGCTAAAGTAAAAAGAAAATCACTTCGACCACCAAAGTCCTAAGCAGGCAGAAAAAGGTCGTCCCGACTGCAAAGGTTATGAGGTAGAAAAAAAGCCTACTCTAGCCACAAAGGCCCTTTGCCCCGAGGGGACAAAGAAAGGTCGGCCTGTCCTCGTGATCATGAGTAGGAAAAATACGTCTCATCCCGACTGTCAAGAGGCAAAAAGATCTCATTTTGACCACCAAAGTCCGCAAAGAGCAAATGAAACTTATCCTATTTGCAACTATTATCACTGCAAAGGGGTAGAAAGAAAGTGCTCTGATTGTTAAAGCTACAAATGGGCAAGTTGGAAATGCTCTGAAGATGACATCATTTGAGGAGTATCGAACAATTACTCCAATTATAAGGTCATTTAATGGGAAAAACAAAACTTGTCCAAATGCAAGCACTCATTTTGAACAAGTTAAAATGGCCCTAATAGAAGACGCGAACCCTATTCAAAGGTGGTTTCACAAGTCTAATATGACCAACGCTAGCAAAAATCATGTTGCCGCTAATATGATCGATTTCTCGATCTCAAGACCAATCAAATCCTTTTTGGGTCATTTGTGATAGACTTACCATCAACCGAATCTGTAATGTCAAGCCATGTTTGTTCAGGAGGAGGAAAATACTTCTTCCCCAAAATCTCAACTATCAATTTCTGAGACCCCAAAAGTTGAGGTTACAACTTCCGTAAATGCTTCAAAGAAAAAGACAATAGTAGCCTTGAAGCCTAGAATTGTTGAACTCAACTTGCCAACGTCAAAAGGGATAGAATTGGCTAAAGAAGGGTCTACAATTGTACACCCAGTTGAAAGAAAGACAAGACAAAGGAAAAACAAAAAAGGTACTCGAAAGCAAGCATTAGATTCCAAGGTCCTGACTTCTGAAGTTCACGTTCCATCAAAGAAAATCGTGAATCCTATTGTTCATTCGAAACAATTAATCAAACATGAGTTTGATAGGGGGACCAAAAGACTTGTGATGGAGAGATCTTTATCAAGTTATATAATTCAATCTTTTCACTCGTCCAAGTCTCGATTTTCACCATATGATGACCCGGTGACTCGGTCTCAGGCAAAAATGATGTCTCGAGCTCCATCTGAAAAGTCATACGACCACGATCAAGTCTCTCATTGAAGAAAAGTCAATGGAGTCTAACTCCAATATGACAATGGCTTCTTCAAGTGGATCAAATAGCCCAAAAGGGCTTATGGTTTCCTCATCAATTAATCCTCTATATGGAGATCTCGAGTCTTTATTCAAAGAGGATGACTTTCCTTCGGAATTAGTGAGAGAATTTGAGAGAAAATTATAGATTTCTAATGAGTTCCAAAATTAAAAAATGCCAGTCTTAGTCACTAGTACCACAAATCTCAAAGATTAAGTGCAGGAACTACAAAGGAAACTTGCTAAAAAAAACATTGAAATAGCTTCTTTGGCTGCCCAAGTAGCTAGTCAAGCAAGTACATCAGCTCGAGAACATGTACAAACTCATGAAAACGTCCAGAATTCAAGTGCACCTATAATACAAGCTGATATCAAAACATTGATAGCCAAGGTATCAGAGAATTCCAAGCATCTATGAATCCTCCTATGTTAGGGTATCGTAAACCATATATTCCGTCTCATTATGACGCGATCCTATATCCCCTTAGCTATCAAAAGCCGCATTTCAAGAAATTCAACGGAATCAATAGCTCACCACAAGAATGTTTAGCTCACTTTTACTCAGCTTGTGGTGAATCAACTCTTTCTAATGCTTTATTGATCTGTCAATTTGTCCAGTCCCTAAAAGGATCTGCTTTTAGTTAGTATACCCAATTATAATTTGGCTCGATATACAAAAAGCCATTCTTGTTCAATTTGTAAACTCAAAAAAGAAAATTTCTATAATTGACTTAGCTGATGCCCATCAAAGGACAAACAAAAGTGTCAATGACTTCATAACAAGATGGAGAAATTTAAATCTCCAATGCACTGAAAAACTAACCGAACAATTAGCTGTCCAAGTGTGCTATAACAACTTGTTGCAAGAGATAGCAACTTTCGTTGGGACTGCCGAACCCTAAACATTTGATGCGCTTGTCTCAATAGCTGGTAATGTTGAAAAGCAAATAAGAGCTAGACAAAAAATGCTTTAAAAGGTAAGTCTTTGGAAGAAAAGAAAAGTGAAGACAAGAGACCCGTCAAGAAAGACATGACAAGAAAAGTCTTCGGTTTGATTTATTTTTACGCTTTAAATTTTTTGTATTTAACTGTGTATACTTATTAGTTTATCTCTTTTTGATCTCCATCATGGTTACCTATTCGCATGAGGTTTATTATTCCGATTTTATTATCGAACAATTACCACCACAATCTTCGTGTGACCCCTACGCGTATAAGTGCAATCAAGAATGGATAGATTATCCTGACTTGGGTTATCCATCACAAGATCTTCTGTGTAAACATCCAGTTTTGCCACAACAACCTTTTACCCAAACTGGTAAGTCTTTGGAAGAATTAATTCATTCTTTAGCTGCTAATACTTGGCAATTTCAATAGGAAACAAGAGTAAGTTTGCAAAATTTGGAGCATCAACTAAGTCAACTGAATTCTTTCACAAGTAGACTAGAATCTCAAGTACTGATTGAGGATGGAGAAGATGAAGAAAAAGAGCAAGAACTAGAGATGAGATTAGTAGACGACAAACCAATTGAGGGTGACTCTAGTTCATCGCCTCCGATCTCAATGCCTTAAGACCTTCTAGAGTAAGAGCCAATCAAGGTTTTAGACTTAGCTATGGAGGAAGCACAAGAGATTCTAACCACTATGAAGGATCACCACTTGGCTGTTAATAGGGAGTGTATTGTGGTGCCAGTATACCCCACATTCTCTTATGGATCGACCTTAAGAGTTGAAGATCAAGAAGTGGCTCATAAAAGATTTGATATCCTCGAGTCCTTAAAGATCATGAGGAAGAGATTAAGTTGGTTTACATATAAGACAATAGCCTTGTTCTCATAAGGCAGTTAACCATTCATAAAATTTTTTCAAAGTTTCCATCCAGCTTAGTCGGTGTTCTTTGCTAGTGGAATCTATTGTATCATCTAATGAAAGAGAAAAATAGAGTAGCAAGTCAAATTGGTGATTTTTCCATGCTACTTCAATCAAATGAGTATCATACTCTTTAAGTATTGTAAAATAGTATGGCATGATATGTCTAACAAATACACACTTGTATGTGCAAGGCATGTCAATCTGAAAAATTAAAATAATAGTTCCACTATAACCATTCGCCATACTTGTTTCTAAAATTGCACCCTATCTAACTTTCTATTAAAATTTGGCTTGTCTCTTCTATTAGGTAAACCATATATGAATAGAGGTGAATATCTATATTCCAGTTGACTCATAACAATGATACCACCATTAACAGCTGCATCAAGCAAACAGTCAATGCTACTACCCCAACTAAGTTCACAAGGCAACTCGGCATCACTGTACATAACACCTCTATTAAAATAATTGCTATTGCAATATGTATCTCTACCTTTGCCACTATGTCCAAATTCACAACTTAAACCGTTATGCAAAACTTCACCTTTATCAAGCCCAATAATCCAATCCATCCCAAATACACTTATTTCTCTAGATCTGGATTTTAAAACTATCATGCTAACCCATTAAAGATAAGAATTAGCTCCTTCCATTAGTTTCTCATCTGTTATATCATGATCAAAACATATTTGACGAGTCGAAAGATAATGAAGCACTAACATTGCAATCCTCAAGAAAATGAAACACTTCAACAAGGCTATCTTTGAGATGATAGTGGAGCCTTTTAGCCATACAACTCTTTCTCCTTTCTGTGTGCAGCCTCGTAGAGGAGATCTAGGCCCAACACTTAAATTGTATACTAGTGAGAAAACCAAATGTTGACCCTTAATGACATCTCCATATTCAATTGATTTCAGTGAACCTTGTCCTTGGACTCCAAATTTTGTATTTGAATGAATCATGTATAATCCCTTAAAGCCATTGACTTTCTAGTTCCAAGTAAAGCTATTATAAAATTTGCCTCACTGTCTACATCAAAAAGTATTTTAGAGCTTATTATCAAATGGATGTTATCTGACATTCACAAAACCCCATCAAGCTTAACTAGAAACTAACTAAATTAATCATCTAAAGTTTTTTTGGCATCAAATCAAACTCTGGTAAAGCATAATGTATGAGCTGAAAGCTTAAAACAGCACCACAATACAAACTAAACGGTTCTTGAACCTGAACATGACTCCAAAACAATATAACAGTGACCCAAGTATGATCTAGACCCATTGGCCGTCTATGGACATCAATAAAATGTTCTAGTAGCATTCATTCTTCCACTTTCTGTCTTGTTCACATTATTTAAAGCAATTCCATCTTCCAGACAAGTATTCTTCTCAAGGAATGTCAAGAGTATGTAAAGCTTGAGTGCATAATCTGAAGAACGTTTGGGATCAGAATTTGCCCCATGATCAATTATAACATCAAATCTTGTCTCATGAAGGTCTACTATTAAGTTTTCCATTAAATAAAAAGAACCTTTCTCCTTGAGATGTAAATTTTTGCAACTTCCCATCATGTCCAGATTCTCATCTTCATCATATATTTCATCCTCTTTTTGATAATCATTATTCACTCTTAATTTCCTCTTCCTCATTATTTGACTCCACTATATCTAATTCAATTATAGAACAACCCGGATCAAATGAAGTTTTGATCATGATCTTATCTATCGCAACTAGACAACAGTTTCTTAGAATCAAATCTGTTGACTGGCCTTGAAGCATTTCTTTGGACACCTAGCTGGCTTCATCTCGAATTTCCAATATACCATCTATTTTCTCACATCCAAATTGCACATAACCCTTGGAACGGCTATAAGCAATTTCATCCTCTTTTCTAGCATATCATCAAACACCTTAACCATATTTTCTTTTGACCAATACTTATTAGATAACATTTTTTCATTCTCCATTAACTTGAATGTTTTTTGAAACTTTTCTTCATTTTTATCATCGAATATTATCTCGCCCATTATACAATCAGCCTCTGAAGAACTTCCATGGAATATTCCTCCCATTAAATTACCCTTGTCCTCAAGGATGTCAACAGCCAGTCGTATTATTCTACCCTCCTTTAGTTAGGGCTTCAACCTTCTTTATCACAGTTCCTCAAAATTTGCCCGCAAATAGACTTTTAACAAAATCTTATGTGGGCTTCTAAATTTCCATAATTTCAATTGAATATTCCCATCAAGCCCCAAATTGAATTTCTCAATGAAATAACCTTCATCGAGTTTCGGTTTTACAGTCAACATGTTTACTCTCCACTCTTCAAATTTCTCAAAATATTCTACCACTGATTTTGTTTGTTTCGGTCTCTGGGACTCCATTAACATATAAACCATCATAGTAGAAAGTTCATTCCAAGTAAGAATCTCCCCTGTTATTTGTTTGAAATAAGAATTTGGGTGATAAAAAGAACTGATAAAGAATAGGAAGGAAAGTGAGAGAATAAGGAAAGGCAAGGAAGAAAATACGAATTGGTTTCAATCACTGGAAATACAGAAAATTAGGCTAGGAATTAAACCTTGTTAACTGGAAACTAAACAATCATATATCACTAGTAAATTGAAAATAATTGATGGATAAAGGAAGGCTATAGGGAATAGAACGAAGAAACAGGGAAGAAGAATCTCAATCCAATTCAAACAACCCAGGTGGACCACAATCCGCTCTGATACCATTTGTTATGATCTTGACTCTCAAATTAATCAACTCAATTGATCAAACAACAATTTCAGATAATTCAAGCAATTTCAATAAATTGAAATATTCCAAATTCATTCACTGGAAATTGAAATTATAAAAGAGAAGAAGAAAAGAGGAATGGGGATAAGATTGTGTTTAAGATTGAAGGAAAAAAGAAGGAAAGCTCAGATGAGCAAATCCCACAAAAAATTCTCTAAATTTTTAAGATTCCAAAAACTCTAAAAATGAATCTGAAAAACCAAATAAAAAGGATAAGCTGGCTTCAGCTACAAGTTGCCCACTTAGCTACTACCATGTGTCCCTTCTAGGACCAATGCTGAAAATGTGAGTGCCCCTACAAACGACATCATCTTGATTAGTTATGCCCCAATTTAACTCGTGCATGCCCTAATTTTAGTTAAGACCCATATTAACCTTAAACGACATCGTCTTTGTTCTTCCTCCCCAACAGATATCCATCAATTATTTTCATTTTTTTGATTTTCATAACTTCTTTTGCAATCCGTATTTCCAGCTTCATGATATGTTGGAGATCCATTATTCCCCGTCCTTCGCTTCCTCATTTCCTTCCCAAATTCTAGAGAGTCAAAAATAAAAATAAAAATAAAAAATTGACAAAGAGAGAAGCAAGATTCACTTATAGTCAATTTCCATTATATCTTAGTTGCACATCTTAGAATTTTTTTTTATTTTTAAATTACATAAAAAAACGAGTGTAAAATAGAAGGAAAAAGTGAAAATTAGGCACAACAAAGAGGACAAGAAAAATAATACTACCCATTTCTAAGAGTCGACATGATTTGTAAAATTCTTCACTATCATTGCATCTCAATTGGATCTGCACTTAAATTTTTCAAGAAAGCAACAAAGGGAGAGTTAGAGTAATGGTTGTAGAGAGGAAAAAAGAAAAAGTGAGAGAAGAAAAAAGAGGATGGAGATAATATGGGGAAAAGAGAAAGAAAGCAGAAGAAAATGAATGAGCAGTAGAGAAGTATAAAAAAAAAGGTAGAAGAAGCAGCAGCTAAGTGACGGTAGAAGTGAGAAGGAATATGGAAAGGGAGGAATAAGACAAGGGAACATTATCTGATAATTCAACCTAATAGTGTTAAAATTCTAAATTTACGACTACCAAGACTACCAACTACCATACTTTTTTCTATTGAGTTCCCATTTAGTCTATTATGTCAATAATTAATTATGTTAATATGTTAATAATTAATTTTAGCTTCTGTAGAGGCGATATACTATAGGGTAACACAGATGCTCTCAGTATTCTTTGAGGTTGCAGCAATAGTGGTCTTGGTTGCAGTTACAGCAGTCTACCTAGGCTACTTAAAAGATGCCTACATGCATCATTCAGTTTTTGGGTTAATAAAACACAAAATATTAAGTTGATTCTACTTCCAAAAATATTAAATAAATAGTTGAATAAGTAAATTAAATACTTATTGTTTAATAAAAATATGTGTTTGTGAGTTAATAAAACAAAAACATTATAATAATGATAGTAGTAATTTTTAATGAGATACTAAAACTTTGTTGGTAAAGAACTGTATATATAGAAGTTTGTTTATGTGAAACTAAGGAATAAGATATTTATTGTTATCTTTCTTAAGAAATGTCAAATTAACAAACCAACAAAAACACGTTGTTTTTAGATTAAATTACAAACTTGTAATTATTTTAAATTAGTAGATATGACTCAAATAAGAACAGTTGTTCAATAATGATTTGCTTACAAATTAACAAACTAAAAAAATTATGAAATCATTCTAACATTTGTGTAATTTATAATGCACTTCATGATAAATAAATATCAGGCATTATTTAAATTTTTAGGGTAAAATTAGAATACTAGAGTGTCAAAATTTTGATTAAACATAAGTATCATATTATAAATTTATAAAGTACCAAATTAACCTTATATAGACTGATAAACCAGTTAAAGATAATAATATCTTTAGTATTCTAATTGGACTACCAAGTTAAGAGAAACAATTTGTTATATTATGTATCCTAATTTGTTATTTAATGGGTCAATAAATGATAGCCTAATTAAGAAAAATTACTAAAGAGGGAACATATATTGGCTCAATTGTTATTTTGGATAATGGAATGCAATTTTTTCAATTTATATTTTCTCTTCACTGAACAATTACACTAAGGATAACTTTCACTAAAATGCAATAATACTATATAAATTTAACATACTGATACATTGATATGAATTTCGGTTACTTGAACTCTGAAATTAAGTTTCTTCACACAAATCTAAAGTATATTAGATCAATGATTTTATATCAGTTAACTATAGATGATATAATCATAATTTACTTCAAGCAAACAAATTTTTGCGAAATTAAAAAAATCATGTTAATTTTTTATTAACTTTTCTAGTGCACTTTATGACAAAAAAAGGACTTGGGAATTAATTTTCTTTAAGATGTGAGGAAAAGATTACAAACATTAAGGTGTCATCGTAGAATTAACAAAATTTAATGTTCTCATTATAATTTTTATATTTTACCAAATTACACCACATCTTTTCAAATCTACAAAATTGCCCCACATCTACCCACTTGAGGCTACAACATACAAACATAAGCCATCTAAATGGGCTATTTGTCTCGTACATGCATGGGCTGCTACATTGGACTATTATGTGACAACAAATTATTTGGGCCTTTTATTATATATAGCTGTGCTTTATACTTAGAATTAATTTTCTTGCTATAAGCATCCAATAAGATAGCCCAATTAATTTTCTTGCTAGGTAAGCATCCAATAAGATAGCCCAATTAATTTTTTCTACATCATTTGAGTCATCATACTGATTATTATAAAATATTCATTAATTTAATTAATCTTTAATTTATTTAATAGGGTCATCATATTACGGGGAAGGCAAATTTTTTTTCCTTCAATTACAAATGTTAGATTAAAATCTTACATTAATAATGTTTATAAATTTTTACAACCATAAAACTTAAAATATATATGATAAACAATATAAAATTTTTATTTTTCAGTAACTAAATATTTATTTTATTATTTTCATCTAAAATAACACATCTAAATTCTTTCATTCATGTAATCTAACATTAATATTTAAAAAATAATACACAAACTAGTTAACTTTTTCAACACAATCCAACTTTAAACTTGCATAGAAAAATCTTCAAACATTTACCCTCTATATGTAAAGTCAGTGTTGACAACCAAAATTGGTAACTAATACTAAAAATATTAGTGACAAAGATAATCGTCACTAACTCCTTGAATACTTTTATCACTAACACTAAAATTAGTAAGGACGAGACATCGTCACTAAATCTTAAAATACATTGATCACTAACACTGAAAATATTAGTGATGACAAAATATCGTCACTAACATTAAAGATATTAGTCATAATAAAACATTGTCACTAAATACTAGATATTTTATGATGTGCGCAATTTTACTGCCTAATCTTTAGTGACGATGTAGCGACAATTTAGTGATGACTTTTTGTATATCATCACTAAAAAGGCAAATCATTCTGTTCTGCAGTGACTAAGTCAAAAGTTGTCTCTAATAACACCCTTTAGTAATGAGATTTTGTGTCGTCACTGCACTTTTCATCACTAAAGCCTTATTTTCTTGTAGCGGTAACAAGTAAATTTGTAACTTTGTAGACCATGATTATGAAACAAAGTCATAAATTTATTTGTTATTCATCTTAGTTTTTAATAGATACTTAAATAGACTTTGTTTTGCACCATAAATTTCACTTTACTCCCTTAACATTTAAATTTACTATTATTTTAATCCCTAACGTTATCTTTTAAGCACTTAAATCCCTAGACTAACGGTCAAAGTTAATGTGTTAGATTTTTTACCTAAAATAACATTTATGTTAGTAAATTTTTTTCCATAACACCTAAAATATTTTATTTTCTTTCCATAAATAGAGTTTGATGAAATTATATACTAACATGGTGATGAATGAGAAAAAAATAATTATTGAATTATGTCAACAAAATAGGAGAGAGGAAAAAATGAATCAAGTAAAAATCAAAAAAGAGAAAATAAAGGTATTTTTGTCAAAAGGAGAATGAATGTTGAGTTTAATTTAACGAAAGGACTTCAGTGGCTAAAAAAAATTATGTTAGGGACTAAAGTGATAGTGACTTTAAACGTTATGGGGTTAAAGTAAAAATAACACTTTTACACCCCACCTATAGATCTTTTAGTCAAAGTAAATATTATGGAACCTTATTTACATCAGTAGACAACATATGATATTTATTCTATATGGTTTAATCCCTACTATAAAATTTACAAGTGAGGTCTAAAAGAAGGTTTACTCAAGTATTTCCTTGTCTTTTATCACATGTTGAGTGTAATAATGTTTTTAATTAAGGGAAATTACTCAGATAGACTCAATTTTGTGCACAATTTTTAGATCTTGTGGTCAGGATAAAATTTTATAAAATTTTACTGATTACATCAACTGATCATTTATTTCATAATATTTAATTTACACAATTCTATAAGTTGTGATGTCTCGTCCCACATTGGAAAATGAAGGGGATATTGTATTATTTATAACATGTTGAATCATAGGCTACTAACAACTTGACTGAAACATTTTAAACCCGTTATTTTCACTCAAAAGTTATTGGGCCAGTCTAGACTCGAGATGTTACAGTTGGTATCAGCGAATCTCCTGTGATCTCTACATGGGGTGAAATTGGGCCACGCTATGCTGTGTATGTGACATGTTATTGATGTTATTGGGGCGGGACTTGGGCTTTGCATGGATGCAAAGTCTAAAGGAGAGGTGAATGTAATACCTCGTCTCACATTCTAAGTCAGAAGAAATATTGTATTATTTACAATACTTAAATCATGAGTTACTAACAACTTAGTTTAACCATTTTGATATTTGCAATTATTCTAGTACAAGCTAAGACCTACAAAGATATGTAAGACATAGCCACGGAGAATGTCTGAGACAAACATCAAACGCAAAGCGGATGAAGAAAGTAATAAGAAAATAAAATTCACACAACTTCAAGGACCAGATAATGGTGCAAACATAGTTAGTGAAACAAGATTAGTTCTTCGTCCAAATAGGTCCTTTTCGTTTTGTTAATATGAAATGTGGACAATTTTAAAAGTTACCTCAAATTATTATAATGAGTGCAATTACTGCCACAAGAGGCACTCAGGAAAGTATAGGAGGAAGTCAGATGTATGCTTTAGTTGTGAAAAATTTGACCATAGATTAAAAGATTGTCCTATTGCTAAACTGCTTGCAATTAAGTCGGCTGAGCGAAAGGTGAATGTGGAGAATTTCAAGGGTAAGGTGAACTTAAGAGTTTATTCCATGACTCAACAAGAAGTGGATAGAGGTAATGATGCTGTGATAAGTATTATTTTAGTAAATTTTATATCAAATTAGTAATTGGCTTGTGTTTATGCTCTTAGATAATTGTAGGGGGGGAAAACAACAGGTGTTGTACGTTTGGTTAATACCTATGGGTAAGAGTGAGATTTTATTGCCTTTAAATTAATTAAAGATGTGGTGTAGTGAGAATTACTAATGCATAAGGCATGTGAAGTTTTGAGGACGAAACTTCCTTTAAGGGGTAGAATGTAAGAAACCAAACTAATCTACTATTTGATTAATTAAAGGTCAGTGATAGATTAATAGTTTTTCGAATCCAAAAGTTATTAGTGTAATACTCGACTTTTCTAATCATTTCACACATTTTCATATTTGATTTTATACTTTTAAATACTCATTAATATCCCTTTCAAATGTTAAATAATCGTTTTACCCTTTTTAAATATTTTCTAAAATTTTCGGGTCAAAGTATACTTTTATAAAATTGAGGGACTAAAGTGTAAATTTGAAAAGTTTTTAAAACATATCTATGAAACTTCATGAGTCATCAACTCCTTTCATCTTTCAAAAAAGCAACGAGAGCTCCAGAGGACTTCTTCCCTATACTCCTCAATTCAAACTTCTAAATTCAATCACTAGTTTAAGCAATTTTTCCTTAACAAATCAAATTCCTGTCCTATCTATGATTCCTGGAATCCAAAAACAAAAGTAATATAATTCCTAATCTGTATGATTTTTATGTTAAATTCCAAGTTCCTCAGGAAATTAATTTGTTTAATTTTGTTGTTTATGAATTGATTTGATTACCAAATATGTTTATGAGCTATTGGGACTAGATTTATGGTTTGAAATGACTTTTTAACTATTATTTTTGTGAGATGTGAATTAGGGTCTTGACAATTTTTAACCTAGTGAGATTTTTGAAATTATAAACCCTAATTCTTAGATTTTTATCTTATTTTCACAAATTTAACAATCTAAACTTAATTGTGTTCAATTAATGACTAATTTGAGATTTTGGGTGATGCCCAAAAGTGAATCCCTATCTCGATTTTTATCCTAATAGTATAACACTCTCCTGGTTTAGGTGATTAAAGATTAGAGTTTTAGACCGTCGAAATTAGAATTTTACGTCTACGAAATCGATTTTCGAGGTAAGTAACGTTTACGCCTTTTTATCGATACCATGTATATGATTGGTATTGTAATCATAGAATAATTGATATTAAGGTAAGTATATTTATTTCGATTAATATTTATAAGGTAAGTACGTTTATAAATTATATATTTGTTATGTAATGTATCAATTGTTCATTATTGTACTATGTGTTAATGAATGATATGATAGATTTCTCCCTGTCGGGATAAGTGTCCACCTTTATGTGTATAAGAGACAGGATATCTTGAGTACTGTAAATGTTAAATGTTATACCCAAAAGACATCCGTTATGCCTTGTTTACTCGGGCGGATAATAGGTAGAATCCAAAGACTTTTGTGAACCATGAGCTCATTGATTGACATTTGCATTTTAAATAATGATAATGTCTCGTATATTGTTCGCTGTACTGGTTGTATGCATGTTATCTATAATTGGGTTTAAATGTTATTTACTAAGCACGATGTGCTTACTCCGTTATTATTTTCGTGTTACAATTAGTTTAGACTAATAAATAATTAACTGATATCAAGAAATTAATTGTTAAATATTAAATGTTGAAAATTACTAAACAATTAGACAACCAGGGGAGGGGGGTTTGCTAAAGTCTCTGCGAAATCAATAGGTAAATATCTTTTATTACTTGTTTTAATTTATTATTGTTGGGTTGTATGAGCCTATGGATTTGTATGTCTGTCAAAGAGGAAGTGGAAAAAAAAGTAAAGGAAAATCGGTCGCATGGCTCGCTGCTTGGCCGAGAAGTCACCGCAATATAAGTGCATGGATGATTTATGTTATTATGCCAAGGAAATATGATAATAATTCAAGGCATAGTAATAATCTTATTAAGGGTGATAAGCATTTTATTGTGATTTTTTGCTAGGGAAAAAGATAAAAGGACAGATAATGTTAAAAAGTAATAGTAATATTTTTGGCCGGAAAAATCTTATGTATGCACAGAAGATGAATTTGGTACAGTTTCACAATTAAGCAGTCAATTGGCTCTTAAAAAATTGGGGTTACGTTCGGTTTTCTTGGAGTTTAAATTAAGGGACTGATTATTTATTATTTTAAAAATTAGTTTGAGTTAAGAATTGAGTGTGTCTGATATTTTATAGGCAAGAATTCACACGTTTCGGTCAATTTAAACTAAATTCATGTGTTTCGAATTATTTAAGAGGTAAGTGATATCTATCAATCTTTAATATTTTCGAAATTATTTTATAACTGTCCAACTATTTTTTAAACGTATATTATATATCAAAATTGGTTCGAGTATATGTATTTAAATGTTTTCGTATATGTGAAATTGTAAGTTACACTTTTGAACGTAAATGAATGTGTATGATTTGATGTGCTTTGTATTAGTTTGGTTCATTGTATAAGTTTTGATAAAGTTTGTAGTGAGTTAGTTTCTGTCAGTATTTGGCCCTTATCTAGCGGGATATAGCTGGTTAATGTAGTGACCCATCCTAGCGGGTATAATAGATAGGACAAGATATCTTGAATTGTCGTAATGCCTTACTGAATGTTAGAGTCTAATCGAATGTGAATAATTATGTATGCTATTGGAATGTTTTGAATAATTGGTTTTAAAGAAATATGTCATCAATTGCTACTTATGCTTCTAATGAATTAATGACTTTTCAAAAGATAAAATTGTAATTGTTTTTTTTTTTTAATTATATATATACATATGCATGTATTGACTGTGTTCACATATTTTTTTAACGATCTAATTAAATAATAACGTACTCAGTCTAATGAAAGAAAATACGAGCTACTTACTGAGCATTGTGGTTTTGCTCACCCCATGATTTACAATTGTTTTACAGATAATATGGAAATCGTTGGTTATGGGGATGAATTCAACCATTGAATTTGACGATATGATTCGACTCAAGCGTGGATGATCATCAGTATAGGATTATTTATAAGGAATTTTTGCCAGACCTTATTAATATTTCTGGACTCTTTGTTAGTTTATGAGATTGCAAAGGATTTAAAATTGGTGGCCTTTTGTTGATTTAATATTATTGGATTTTAAAATAAAGAATTAGTTACTCAAGATATTGATAATTTGTATTTAAGTTGTATTTTAGACTACGACGTGTTGTAACCTCTCTTGTGAGACGTAACACAAGTAAAATTACAAAACGATTATACTTAGACATTTTCCTTGATCAAGACGGAATATATATTTCTTTTTAATGGGTCAGAACTTGATGATGATATTTTGAAGCTATAGAGAATCTACTTTAACGACATGGGGGTTGCAGTCTAAAGAAGTGTGGTGTGGGTATAATGAGCAAAGCCACCACCGCCCTTAGTAGTCTTCCATTTTTCTTTTTTCTATCGTTTTTTCCTGCTTTTTAGACAAAGGCCGATTATTCAGAAGAATGTTCTGCAGAATATTAGGTTAGGTTCTCTGTAGTGTGTGAGTGTGTGTAAAAAATTGTTAGCAGCATGAAAGATGAAAGGATGCATCATCCAAATCCAATAGGTTTCTGGAGGAGATCTGGCTGGGATGGGATGGAATGGATGGTGGTCCCCATTTATTTATTTATTTATTTTTATTTTTATTTTTTTTGTGGCAGCGGAAGCCCATGTCCTTTTTTGACCTGCAATTGACCGTATAACATATTCCCTTCTAACCAACCGGGAGCAAGCGTTGTTGTAGCAATAGAGACTACTGATAAGTACTGATTAGGGTGGAAAACAGAAAAAGGGATCAGTGGTCCATCCTCCAGTCCTCTTCTGGTTTCCTAAACCATTCCACCACCCCCATTTCCATCCAACCCAACCCATCCCCTTCCTTTCTTGGTATTATAAAGCATAGCTTCCTAAAATCAATAATCAAGTCTAATTCGTTAGCAATCACAAGTGAATTACGTATCAATTCGCACGTTATAAGACTAAGTACCATAAAATAATATATCTAATATTTTTAATAAAATAACGTATTATATAATTTTATCTTCCAGTATATTAAAAAATAACACGTATTCAACAAGAGATTCCCTATCTAATTAGATCAGGGTCAGCAGAGCCAAAGCTGTCATCATGATTCTGTATTTTACCCCCAATTGGCTTTGTTTGAATAGAGAAAATTATTCATTATTTTATAAATAATATTTTGTAGTTATTTTATGTACGATTTTCAATCACCTTTCACATATATACTATCAAAAAAATTTACTACAATTATGTTTCAAATAACGTTTGGGTAATTTTTCACCATAATCCATATTCGCTTTAATCTCACCCAACCCACCACCCCCTCCACACACTGAGAGACTGAGAAGAGCAATGTTGAGGAGAAGCAGTAGTAGGGTATCTGTCGATGATATTGATGATGATGAGCCCCACTCTATAAATATTATTCAGATGATCCTAAACACATCTGCATGCACCAGTCCAATATAACTAGAAAGTGACCACAACAACATGGTTCTTGTATTGACTAGATAGATACCCTAGCAAGCTATTAGCCCTAGATAATTAGTAAAGTAGCTCCTCCCTTTAACCAGTTAACTACTACTAATTAATTACATTATATGCTCTACTTGTACTTATTAGTACTATATGAGTACTTAAGAAAAGACTCATATAAGCTCCCATTATCTGAATTAAGGAGGTGTTTGGTATACATTTAAAAATCAGAATCAAAATAAAAATTATAAATTCTATCATCGATATGGGTATATGTCATTCCCCCTTACTTGTTTAGTTTGAATATTGTTTAGTTTGAATAATGAATGGTAGTCTACATTTTATTATGTTGATTCATAAATTTTAAATTAATGTCACAAGTAAGGAATTAAAAGTAGACATTTTTTAACAATTTCATTCTCATAGAATAATTTTTATAATGATTAACCAAACAATATCTATGAATATCATTAATTTTGATCGATTTCCATTTCTTTCTTTTATACTCAAAAATCAAACACCTCCAAGTGTGTCTCATCAAGTTGCTGTTATTGGGCGTCTACTTGTACAAGATTTATAGTACTGGTTACAAGCCTAGCTATATATCTAGGTGGATAGGACAACAAAGCCATATATAGCAAAGACTTGATTGCTTGTAGTTCCCTTTTAGTTACATATTCTGATTTGTTCCATAGATCTGCAGTTTTGCTGGGCTATCTAAAGTCTAAACAGATAACTGCCAAATATCAAATGGTTAGGACACTGGGGAAAATGATCAAGACTTTTTGATTTTGTGGGGGGTTGTTTGTACTAATGCCATATACATTTTCCTACTAAACATATGATTCTAATAACACAAAAGAACTTAATTAATCTTGGGTTCTAAGGTCTTATTGAAGAATCGTTCTTTGTTGGTCAATTCGAATTGGAGAGTCAGCAGTTTTAACGACGAATCTACTAAAAATTTGAAAATAGAAAAATCAAGAGCTGTGAATGGGGATTCCGCACCAAAGAATTTTTCCTTAATGAAACAGTAAATTCTTGAAGAACAGCTACTGATGATACAGATTGATTTATGTGATGATGAAATCAAATTAATTAGACAAGGAAGTGCTGCAATGCAATTGGGCAACATATTGGTTGTGACTTTCATGTTGTCATATATGAGTGCTTAGTTTCGATGCTTTTTCTATTGGAATATGAGAGAAATTTTAGGTTGCTATATAGCTCAAGAGCATCACCAGCACCAGCAGCATCTCTACCTTGTTACACGTGAAAGTGATTTGATGTCAGTTCGCATGGAAATAGCAAAGATACTCCTCCTATACACTACTCTACTAGTACTCATGCTGCCTTCATATCCCAGAAGTATACTACCCTTATCCTGTCATTACATCACATTCAGTACATTAACAATTTAATATCGCTAAAGTATATTTTGCTAGTCACTCCGTTGGCGTGATTAGTAAGAATCGTTGAATTGTTCATAAAATATAAATTATTTAAAAATCAAGAATGTTTTCTTTGTGGATGATTTCCCGACTGGTGACTAGAAATAAAAAATTTTCCACATCATTTTGGCAAGAGCAAAAATATACTCTACTAAAACACAAACAAGGAAAGAAAAAAAAAAAGAAAAAGAAAGAATCAAGGAAACCCTAGAAATTAGTGTAATCAAGACAAGATGGATCTTGAATTCTTAATTACCTGGTTGCTGGCAGGGTGCATTTCAGACATGGGTGTAATTATGTGGGAGAGGTTCTCCAGATAATCGCAATGCTTCACCTTTTTATTCAGCTTCCTTCATCTTCTAACAAAATGAAACGGACCACCACTTCTGGAGAGTTTTTTTCAATTGTACTGCTTTGAAGAAAATCATCCTAAAATCCGGGGCTGGAGAAGAGGAGGCATGGCATATATATATAGGATATATTATATATATGCATGGCTCCTCATACGCCATTCACGGAGGCCATCGATTTTTCGGTGGGCTCTCTACAAATGGCATACAGGGAGCCAGGCATATGCCTGCGTATATATGAATTTTCTTCATAACTATATGAGATACCAATATATTCCCTAGATAAACATTGAGCTAATGACTTCCTATACATGCTAGACAAACAAATATATGAAGCTATATACGAATGGATATATATATGTGTTAGCTAGCTTAATAACTTAACACATTAAAGAATGCAAAAGAAACTGTTCATTTGCCAGAAATTCGGAAAAATAAGACAATATTGTGAGGATGATGAAGATGAAACAGTAAGGGGCCTAAGAGAGAATTAGGCTCTTTTTTGGGGAGAGGGGTTACTTGTGTTTGAGGAGAAAAAGAAGGGGAAAGAGAAGATTTGGATGATCAAACTGGGACCTAAAATAAAGGGGTTTTGAGACCTGAAAAGCTCTTTTATTGATTCCTATCCATGAAAAAGGGAACCAGCATGATCCTTTTGAAGTGGCAAAAAACAAGCATTTGGGGGGCTGGCTGGCAAAATCTGGAATGGTAGACCAAAAACCAGTGGCTAAACACAAGGAGTAGGTGTTTTTTCTTCCAAGTAAATATTTGGGTTCTGGGGGCCGGGTTTGGCCTGTGAGCGAAAGACGGAGAATGTGGGGTTGGTGTTCGTCCAAGTCCACCACTAAATATAGACAAACACACGTAGAGAAAGTGTAGAAGATGAGGGTTGGGGGAATAATATTAGATATAGTAGGACTTGATTAGGAGTAGCTGGCTAGCCACGCAATTTCCTAAGACCTCTCTCTCTCTCTCATGGGGGCTTTATGGTGTTTGAAATCTCCTTTTCTTTCCTGGGGTCGTAAAGCAAATGTAGCTTTTCTACTCTGAAGCTTGTCCCCTTTGTCTCGGAGTGTTTGGACGACATGGATTCCTCATCTTCCTATTAATACTCTTCCTGCTTATAATATAGGCTTAATTACAAGGACACCTTTCTGATTTTGTTAATACTATATAAATTACATCTTATAGTTTGAAAATCTATAAATATAATTTTGGGTTAAATGAAATCTTAAATATTTTATTAAGTGACTGTTATTAGATTGAAAATTTTTATTTAAAAAATTATTTTAGTTATTTTAAACTCTTAGTTAAGGTCAGTTATATATTTTAACATAAAATACAACACATCTTTTCTAATAAGGGTGTTTCTAGACAATAAAGGAGTATTAGGCTTAGTCGTATTTTTTTATTATTTGTATAAATTCGTTAAATTTTTAACTTTTTATCCGTTTGATGAAAAAGCTAACCACAAAAAGATAGATTATAAATTTAAAAACTATAACAAAAAAAAATGAATATTAACTAAATTATAAGCACATTCCTTATAATTTACCCTCCACATATATAGTGCTGGTTACTAAGCCCTAGTCCCTCCTATCCCACACTAGACATTCTTTAGATTAAAAAAAAAAAGGTGGTGATATAAGGAAAAAGATAAACCATAATTAACACCAACCAATTAACCCATCCTCCCAGACCAATCCATTCATGCATTTATCTTTCTTTTTCTTTTCCCCCATCACTTCTTTGTCGTCTGGTCCTAGCTAGCTAGCTCCATAAACCGCAGCACCATTTAGAAAATTATTTACACTATCACCGAGTTAATAATACTAGTCAAATTTAATTCATGTGATAAAGTTGTATTAAATTATCGATTCTTAATTTTGAATACCTAATCGAATTTTATTACTTCTTTTACAAATCTAAAATGACTTTATCATTTTGTCATCTTATATAAATATGATATAGTTTTAATTTATATAAAATAATCCAACATACCATATAATTTTAGGTAATGCCTCCTAAATTAATTAGCCTAAGACAAACAAAAACTCAAATATATTCCTAACCCTTTACAACAATTAAAATAATCCCAGTTGCCAACTTAACATATATAGTACTTATATACTTCTAACCGCTGATTACCTGTCTCAACATGTACTTCATTTACCTAAAAAAAAAATTCTATTAATTTTGATAACATATATGATCGAATATTCAAAAAACAATCCTACACATGACTGGGTGCCAAATTGCTTTTTTTTCCCCCCACCAAGTAGTAGTAGTAGTAGTAGTATACTCGTCATTCTCTCTCTCTGTAATAGTGTAGTGTGTGAGTGTGTGAGTGTGTGCGGTGTGCTGCAGCTCTCCAGTTTCTCACTCGCACGGTCATCATTGCCTCATATGTGCATGGCAAGTGATCGGAACTGCACATTGATAGTTCTAACCTTATTTGATTTTACGTTGAATGGTCAATATCTTAGGAGAATCTTTTGCAATCCGGGATTGACACATAAATACAACAACCAGGTCAGGTATGTATTCGCTTTTGTCTCAACTAGTACTTTATACATATTTCACCTTATAGCTAGCTAGCTAGCTATTCATCATCATCATCTAATATATTTCTCCAACATATTTGTTTTTTTCTTTTCAAAAAAAAAAAAAAAGAATTAAGTAGGTGTATCCTCTTTCTTGAGGATTAGAACATGTTAGTAGCGTATATTTTAACGATTATTATAATTTTTATAAATCGTTCGCTATCAAAAGAATAAGAACAATAAAAATTGAATGTATGATCTTTCCCTATTTATCGTATGACTCAATCCCTATTGGCCAATAACATATCTGTACTATTACATTCTAAGTTAATTTGGTTTTTTCTACAAGGGATATTAATCTTAGTAAATATATGGTGGAAACTTGAAAATCGAATCAAGTCAGTTGATATTCTAATTAAACTCGATTCAGTTAGAGCAATTCAAACTTGATTTATATATAAAAGTTAAATCTGAACAAGATTCAAAATTCATTAACTTTCTGAGTTCAATTTAAACCCATCTTAATAAATTGGTTAGAATTTTGGATTAATTCCTATGTAAAATTAAAAATTTAATTCTAATTCGATCCAAAAAAACAAACAAATCAAATTTGTAATGCATTTAAAAGATTGTTAATTATATCAATCAAACAAAGATTGAATACTATTATGTACGACTAATTTAGTATTGTTTACACCTTCATATAAAATTTCGGACTTTTTTGGGTTATTGTAGAGTTTGGAGAATAATTATGAGGAGGTGAGGACCCAAAAAGGGGGATTTGGTGAGTCAAAAAGATTGGTGATAATTTATGCCTTCAAAAAGTTCTTTGCACATTACTAGACAATAGCATATAACTTTACAAGCTGTAAATTGTGTTACATTGCCTCCTCAAGTTATGATAACAATAATCTCATCCCTGTCATTTCTGGTCGAATGTGGGTGCTGCATTTGGGAAATGAGGTTGCAGGTATATGGAATATATATAGTATTAATTAATTGCTTTCCACTCAGACATTTTAAAACAAGAATTTGCGATTCGCATAAGGTTTTTATTCGTGCTAATTTAATTAGCTAGTTTGTTGTCTAAAATTCTAAGATATTGATACACATACTATCTAGGATTATCGCTATCAATTAACACATGCTAATGCATGTATTAATTAAGATGATATGCATCTTAAATATTTGTAAGATATTTAAGATGTTAGGTAAGATATTGAGATTAGAACTGCAATTTTGAATATATTGAAGACTAATTTTAGGTACTTCTATAGTTTGGAGACCGAAATTATATTCTACCTTTTTTTAATTAATAATGTATAATTATCACTATAAATTGTTAAAATATACGTCAGCGAGATGCCCTAACTCTAAAGGAAGAGGGGTACCTTCCTAAATTTATCTTACCAAGAAAAGGGATATGATAGTATAAGAGACAATAACAATTAGAAAAATATTTAAATAGATTCAATCTACGATCCACCTATAAATCTTGTGGTCATTATTAAATTTTATGAAATCTTGTTTACATCCGCGAATGATTATTGATTTCATAAAATTTAATTTATACCACAACGTTTATAAGTGAAATAGTAAATCGAATCTACCTAAATATTTTCCTATCAATTAATTAAGAACTAAGGAAAAAAATTCTGAAATTATACCCACCCCCCAATTCCCCACCCCCGCCCCCCTCTTAAAAAAAAAAATGAAAAGGCCCTAATTATCTCCTTTCTTGATTCTGACAGGGAGTAGAATGTCTTATATAGGTAACAGTACTGCAGAAGTTCAGAAATCAACAAGACTATAATTAATCAAAGAAATAAACTTCCATACTACAAATAATACCATTATATATTGTTCTAAATAAGGAAGTTCTTGGTTATTTCTTGGTTATTTCTGAACAGAAAAACTCAAACATAAAACAATGCATGTTTATGCTAGTAAGCTGCTGCTCAATTAATTTCTCTATCGGAAGCTATAAAGAACTTGCACAAAAATTCCCATTCATAGTTGAAAACAAGTAACATGATTACATTCAGTAATATTAGCCATCAGAGTGTACTATATGCAAATTATTTATCATCAAACAAGTTAGTCTGAAAAATTGTTTTACATGCCCTAAAACCGTCTTCTTATTCTTGGATTTTTTGTTTTTTTTTTTTTTTGTAATAAAAAATTTAGAATAACAGTAAGTTACTTTCTATTTTTTTTCGATATTGAGGCGGTGCATATTTCAACTATTCTTATTCTTGAAATTTATTTCTTACATGAAAATCATGACTAATCATGCTTCCATTTTGTACGAAATGATGATGTTTGGGACTGCATGCAAATATTTCGTGCTTCCACAAAATTGTACTAAGTGGTGATGAATGCATGTTGTACCAGTACCACCACTTTGAAGGGATTAATACTATCATAGATCATTTTCACATATTTACTCCCTTTCTCAGTTTCTGCTAAGTTGTCAATTATAATTGGCAGTACCTTAGGGAACCACTGGACTCAAGAATGTTCCTCATCATAATCAATTGGTTTCGTTCATATACTTTAACCACAGGTTTTTGCGTGAAAGTTCTTCTGGAAAACAGTGTAGGACCATAAGGGGCTGTTGGTTTCTCCCAAGGATTCAATAAATGCTAATGATTACTCGTGACAAGGGTTTTTTTTTTTTCTTCATACTACCGGATTTTAATGGGGTATGATTTTTCCAATAAAAATGCAGGATTTAATCAAGATTAGTTCAGAAATTAGGACCCGATTCACGATTTCACTTGTGAATTTTGTGATTAAATAAGAGAAATATTAGTTACATGATGCATGTTAATGTAAAAAAAATGATGGTGTGATTTTTGTTTTAATCACGAAATCTATAAGTAAGGTCGTAAATTAAATCTATATTAAAATTTTTCCTATAAATTTAGAAAATATTTAGATAGATCCAATCTTGACCCACATATAAACTTGTGATCAAAATTAAATATTATGGAATCTTGTTTGCATTGATTGATATTATTTATTTTATAATATTTAATTCACACTATAAAATTTACTTAAGTAAAAAAAGTAAATTCGGTCTACTTAAATATTTTCTTAAATTATTTTCTTAAATTAAACGGAACCTTACTCTCCTTGAAAAAAAAGGGGTCCTCTAAAGTTGATCATCAATTGAAAAAATAAATAAATAATTTATGAGCATAAGAAAGAGAACAGTAAGATTAAATAATGAACATGACATTAATTTTTGTAAAGAAAAATGAATTGATTTGACTTTTAAAGATATTATAATCTGAATTTAGATGTACAGAGAACGACAGAATTAAGTAATTAAAGCAAAAGGAAAGTGGAGAACCCTTTCAATAGAAAATTAAAGTGTCTAACTAAATTATAATTAAAGCAAAGCTTTTCAACTAGAAACAAGGATTACAAGCAAGGTCCAAACATGATGATTCATCAGGATTGTCTGTCTCTTGTAAAAGTGTAATCTCCACTGAAGAAACCTAGATTATGATTATGTTCGAATTCATGCCTCCACTCAATGTAAAAGACACGAAGAATGCAAATTGGTGAAACCAATTTAAAATTAAGTAGGACATAATTCAAATAACTATCATCGTTCCTTTCCTTTTTTTTTCTTTTTTTTTTGAATAAAGGGAAAATGGATCCAGTTTCAAAATTGTAATATTAGAGATGTTCGTTAATCTAGAGTATGAGTTGGCTCAAATGTTCATGAAACACTTTTTTTTTTTTTCTTTCTATTAAAAGTTTAGGAGAAGAGTAGGTGCCTCTCTTTTTTAAGAATCACAGTAGGCATGCACCAACACATATATCAGCGACTTGTAATAATAATTACAGATCACACACTAAATATAATATTGAGGACAACGAGAATCGAATACAAGGCCAATTGGCTCAAATGTTCGTGAAATACTCCTCTTTTTTTTACCTTTCTTCTTTGATATACTAAAAGAGAAAGGAAAATGATTTACAAAATTACGAATTCTTATACACTTTTAAAGACACTTCACCTGACAAGATTCTATTGTATCATCAATTTCTAATTTTAAATATTTGGGTATCCAATTTTTTTTTTTTCTTTTCTAAATTTAGTGACACAACCTCAATAAATTTATCACTTATAGATACACTCAAAGAGAAAATGATATTTGATCTATTATTAGAACTTGTAGCCCGGCCAGTGGATCTATCAAATAACGACAATGAGTGATGAGTTATCATATTTTTGGGACGGATCCAAGCTTTTTTGCAAGTGAGGAAAACTTATTTTTCAAGCATAATTAATATTGATAAACCTTAGATTGTATAAACATCAATTTCCAAAAAATTCTAATAAAAGAGAATTTCAAATTTGCTACGTAATATCTAACTTCTCAAGCGTAGTTGACAAAATTGACACAATAAATGTTTATGAAAGTAACTTGACTATAACTTTGCATAGGGGGTGGCAACCTTCATGAAACTAATTAATTTCATATCAAACGCAATTAAGATTGTGTTGGATCAATAGATTTGAAAAAAAAATTAATTTCATCCATTATTAAAGGGACTTGTAATTAAAGTTGAAGATAAATAATTTTTAATAATCTTTTAATTTAAATAAATTTAAAATTCATTCATTTTGATTTTATAAATCACTTAAATAAATGGATAAATTTTAAATCATTTTCAAATTTATCGATTCAAGTACAACAAAACATCGCTGCTGAAGTGTCTCCTTCTAACAAAAAGTTGCTAACATCCGATAGATCAAATATATGATGAAATATCCAGAGTAATTAGATCTCTTTCTTAATTGTAAATGTAGTATAATTTCATTTTTTTTTTCCTTAGTTCTTAATAAAATGACTAGAACTCTACCCTTTATATTAGTTATTAATCTAGTATGCCAAAACGGAAATTTAGAAGCAATAGGCAACTCTTCCACACCCCCTGATGAAAACATCACTTTAATTGGCAAGATTTTATACATATCATTTACTAATTTCACCTAAATCTTCTTAACCAACATTTATTTTTGAAAGGTCATGATTCTTTGCTAACAATCGTTTTGCAAAACTGACCTTTACTAGGAAGGAAAGACCAGAATCAAAATTTTTGGGGAAGTTTTTTATTTAAAATAAAAAATAAATAAATAAATAAACTTTTGGGAAAGTTACTTCCACTAGATCAATCAACATGCATGACCACTTGTTGCAGCTATATATATACCCATGGGATAGGTCACTTCCAAAATTTGGTCATTTTGAAAATTTGTTAACATGTTACGTTCGGCAACAATAGGAACACATTCAAGAAAAGCTAAAATTAATTCAGTTCATGGGATATGTCTGTGTTAAAAATTTTGCATTACAGAGTTTTTATTTTCGTCACTAGATTCACTATAAAATAAAAGGATATATATTTTGTATTAAATTCAATGATGGCAAATAACTAGTCTCTACCGCGAATTCACTCCAATTCGTGAGCCAAGTGTGTCGAGGTACAATTCTCAAGTCTCAACCACTTACATTATTCCCCGTTAGACGAATTGAATGTGTGTGTATGTATTTCATATACATATTTGGATTCCACTCTTTGCAACTATGATGATTAAAAGGTGGCATAAATCAATTTATATCTGTCCATTTATGGAGCAACGCATTATCAATCATCCCATGCATACAACATATATATTGATGAGAGAGAAGAAGAGAATTATTTGCTCACATGACAAGGGACATAGTTTGTACACATTGGAATATTGAGACAGACATATGATTTGTACAAAGTTTTTTTAGACACATATAGAGGAGGAAATAAATACAGTGTATAAGTCAAGAACAAAAGGGACTGATCAGTATTGATGAGCACAGAGGTGAGGTGGGGTGGGGTGACCTTGTGGGGTGGTGAACTTAGTTGTCAAGACCTGATCAATATGTAATATATGTGGATGATAACTAAGGTGTTTGCTCTAGAACTGGACACATATAAATGTGCTCCTAAGGGGGAACTATTTGCTCACATGACAAGGAACATATCTCTTAAACATTAGAATACTGAGACAAACATATATATATGGTTTGTATAATTTTTTTTTTTTAGATCACAAGGTAAGAAAGAAATATAGGGGTACAAGTCAAAAAAACAAAAGGGATTGATTAGTACTGAGGTGACTGATGAATAAGAGAGGAGTGGCTATGTGGGCTTGTGAGATTTTTCAGTACCAAACTTTCTGGTGCAACTTTAATGATATCAATAAAAATTTAAAATCATAATTATTTCTTACTTTTTAAATTTTTTAAGTTTTAACGGTGTTATTCAACACTTAAATGTAAAAATTATTGATAATACTAAATTGTCACCTGTTAATTGGCATTGAGGACCTTATTTTGTCATTGTGGAGTGGGGTTGACAAGAGGTGATCCTTCTTCCATGTCCAACAAGCCTTGGAAAGGTTGACAAGGGAAAAAATTAAAAAAAATAGAATGCTTAGTGGAAGAAAATGGTAAACCAAAAGAAAAGGAAGAGAAGAAGAAACCTATTTAAAAATGGAAAAATTTTATCGTTTAGGGTGTTGGAAGAAACAAGTGTGGGAATCCTGTTGTCAGTGGAGATAGGGTTTATAACTCAAAGGGTTTCTTAATTTATTTTAATTTTTGGTAAAAACAAATTAATGGGTTTTGTTTCTAATTAAGAAAGTGCCTGTTCAGACTCTGCTCATTTGCCTCGCGGTTAGATTCTACTCAAGCATCTAGCCAGCTGATAGAGGATACCTACACACAGTACACACAGTGGGTACGGTTAGAAACACCATAGAAACATATACGGATAAGTTTAGAAAACTCACACATCCACTGACTTCATAAATTTGTATAATCAAACATTTTAAAATACTTGATGTTATATTATAAATTTTTTTTAAATATTAGTACAAATTAATTAATTAGTTGTACTCTATGTATATATATATATGTATTACTAGGAGATTTGCAAATCCTAAGTCATTAGTTGCCGGAGTTTCTTGCTTTGGCTTATACACACCTCGAAATGCACACACAAACACATTCATTCACGCAGAGTATCATTAATTCTTTCTTCTTTTTTTGTGATCACTTATGATGAAGATGAGAAAAATGCTCTACAATCCTGCTGCAGGAATGTCATTATGTGCTGCTGCCCCCCCTGCAGTTTGTTGTGTGTGTGTTTTTTTTAATAATAATAAAAAATCTCACTCTTTGTGTGCGGATATAAATAGTTTATTTTGTTTAAGATTTAAGTTGTAAGACAAGCTATTTTTATATTATTTGGAGTGATAACCTAATAATATTATCTATAAAGAGGTGAATTGACTAATTATAAAGATACACACAAAAAGAAAAAATACAAGTTAAGAATCATGTCGTTCTATACTTGTGGTGAGAATATTCTTGAGGATGAAAGAGATTATACAAGAGGTTGAGTGTGTTTTAGGAATGAAAGAAGTTATATAAGTGTTAGATTTAGAATTCAAATTATATTTTTGTATGTGTGTTTTCTCTCATAATAAAGAATGAATTTTCTCTTTGTAAACGTAGGCTAAGAAATTAAGTTGAGCCAAGTTAAATTTTGTATGTCACTTATATTATATATTGTGACTTGTTTTGCATTAAATTGTTGTGTTATTGATTTTTTATTATTTGTATTTATTATGCGTTTGATCCCAATAATAAATAAATAAATAAAATATATATTTATGATTCCAAATTATAATTTTGTTCTTAACTGTTTATGAAAGATTATAAGTTAATTTGTTTTTAAATAAAAGAAAAAAGGCATAGTTAAAAAACCAACTTTTGGAAATAAATTTTAGTTTTTAGAAATATGTAAAAAAAAAAAAAAAAATTAATTTTTGTCAACAAATTCTTTTTAAAAAAGTTAATTTTCAATTTTAAAAACGGTTGAAAGCAAGCCTATTTAATGCCTTGACTACATAATTTTATTTAGTAGTATGTTCTTTTTGCACTTTTTCTTCTTTTTTTTTTTTTTTTGGGGGGGTGGGGGGGGGGGGGACCCCCCCCTGTCTCTTATACACCTTGAATGTTTCAGATGACATCACGCATCAGAGCTACCAACATGCGTATAGTAAAGCTGGCTGGCTGCTCTCTCAGCTTTTGAGAATAAACATGTTTTAGAATTCCGCCACTTCTCTTATAGAGCTCCCTAGACGTTCCCAGGTGCAAATCGTGAATCACAACGTAACACTAACACCGGCAGAGAAAGAAAGAGAGATGATCCATTACCCAAAAATAATAATAATAATAAATAAGAAAAGAGATATGATGAACAAATGAAAATAAAAATACAACTAATAGTAAATTGTAAAGGAAAAAATTAACGATAATCAATCTTTTTTAGCTTCTTATATATATGTTAATACGAAAATTAAAGTTAGGGTTAGTCCGTGTGTATCGTCCAAAATAAGGTTGAACACCGCGCGTAATACTCACGTTTGGATTACATGAAAATAAAAAAGGCGGTGCTCTTTGTCTCCTATTATAGGTTCCGACGCTCAAATCAGTATTTTGACAAGAAAATAAATTTTAGAGAAAAAGATTCGATATTGAATAATTAGAAGAGTAATTACTTGAATCTGACCTGTCACTTTTGATATTAATACCTAAAATCGATCATCGGATAGATTCGTGAGTCGACTATATAATACTTGACCAATTTAGACCTATTTGAATCATAGTTAAAATTACTAAAATACCCCTAGTGAATTTGGACTCAAAACCACGTATAATATTGTCATTGGATATATTATTTTGGCATCATAAATATATATTTTTATATAAAATCTTGTATAAATTAGAAGTGAAAAGAATATGAAAGGAATTCAAAGAATTGTATAATATCTTGAATGATAACGTATAAGCATTCTGCATTTGACAATGGTTCCACATAAGATATGGGCCTCAAGTGAACCCTAATACCGATACTTATGTCAGATTCACCGATATTGTGAAATTGTAACCGTCGCACATGTATTTGTCTTCCAATCCTCCCTTTCAAGTATACCTCATTTGGCACACAGGAAACCACGTGAGTTACATTAGGACGTACACCAAAAAAATCCTATTATATGCTATACTATATTATTTATAATTTTAGTACATTTATATTATATAAAGTGATAAAATAGTAAAAATTACAAATACGTCACTAGATCTGAAAAATAATTAACGAAATTTGATCTATTATTTAAAATTAAAGAATTAGTAATTCACTATAGCAAGTGATCTTGAATCATTCTTCTTATGATTTTGTAACCCACTCCATGTCTTCACTTTTTTTTTTCCTTTCCGAATCCAAAATCATTTTTCTCACAAATGGTACATCACATTATGATTTTTTCTTTTTAATTCTTACATTCAAAACATGTATTTTGATCCCCTAACAGAATTACATTGTAACGCCTCACTCCTAAATTATAGTTTTAACCACTTATTTCAATTGAAAACCGTACAATATGAGCTTTCACCATAGGCTAATTAATTTGCAGAGTTAAGGAGGTGTTTGGTTATACGTATGAAGGTAAAGAATGGGACTCAAGGTTAATAATGTTCATAGATGTTGTTTAGTTAATCATTATACGAATCATTTTTTAGGGGATAAAAGTATATTAAAAAATATTCACCTTCATTCTCCATTTGTAATTTAAGTTTCAAATTGATTAATTTATCAATATAATAAAACTCGTTTCTTATTCAAACCAAATACATAAGAAAAAATGACATATACTCATATTAATGATAGAGTTTATGATTCAATTTTGATTTTGAAATGGAAACCAAACATCAAGAGAACTTTTCCTCAAAAGGAAAGACATGTCCATACCATTTTCATTTACCAATTAACTAGAAATATTTCAAATCAAAAATATTTTACATGCCTCCTCCTAATCGGAACAAACGAGAGTCCTGAATATCACCAACATAAACCAATTAATTTCTTTGCAGATCCATCCAAATTAACTTTTTAGAGCACTCAACTAAACTAAAGCATGAGTTCTACAAATTGCAGTTTGGCAAAGTTTCGGCCAAATGTAAGTGCACTCGTGGAGCAAAATTTTGATTGAGCACCTTTGGATGCGTAGCATAGTTGTTAAAATTATTTTATCCTATCTTTACGATCTTACAATTTTACGATTCTAATTTATAATTTTGACTTAATCTTAGAAGTAGAATTGCTGTTATAAATAAACGCTAATTAGATTATTAGAATCTTTAATTTATTTCTATATTTACTAAGTTTAGTTAGTATTTTGATAATTTTTCATTAAAATACTATATTTCATGCATTTAGACTATTCACATTATTTTTTTTAGTTTTAATCAAAAAATAATATTAAAATTATGATGATGCAGAACTTTTTATATTATAAGTATAATGTCAAATATTATAAATTTAAGTTAAAGAAACTTATTTTGTAATGAATATTGAAAATTTGCGTTTATTTGTATAAGTTTTTATTGAATACTAAATAAAAGTTGTATTTGTATTTTTGATAGAATCTTACAATCTTACAATCCTATCTTACAATTTTCAAAATGATTTTGCCTAGGATTCCGATTTTATAAACTTGCTCTATAGTATTTCTTACATTGGAAATTGGATCGATCGATTTTAGCGTGATTAATCATCAATGTAAAGAAAATGCATCACAAAAACTCAGTTAATCACGTTGGTGTCCAATAACGGCCCCAATTAGAAATCACAATTCTTTTATTCAAAACAGTATGCTGTATTAAAGGTTGGACCAAGTATGTTGGCAGACGCAACTTGCAATCTTGAAGACTAGTTTGTGTAGAAGCCCAACACCTTAGTGTGTGGGAATCTGCATTATAGCCCATCTAAGTCGTACGTTTATACTTAGACAAACATTAGCCCTGAATGCAAATTCTTAAATGCACTAAAATATAAAATATTCACTTTGACTTATATTTTTCTCGATTCATATATGTATAAACATCTTGATTTTCAATATTAATTAATTAAAATTAGTCACTAGTTAGATTTTTCAAGTTAAAATTAGTTCCTAGCTAACAAGAATATACATATTCTACACTTGAACCATGTATATCATCAATTTTTGTCTTCCGAAATTCAAAATTGAACAATCCTAGAAGGTGTCGGAACTTCTAAATGCCCAATTCACTAACCGTTAGAGGCCCCGTAATTTATTGTTTATTGTTTCAATGAAATGTCATGAATCATTTGCTAGAATTAATTTCTCGGCATTCAACAATAAAGTGTAATTTAAATATAAAATATTTTTGTTATAATTTATTACTCATAATTTCGAATCTAGAAGGATAAAATAAAAAAATCATCTGAAAATCCTCTTTACAAAAAAATCGTGTAGTTGGGCATTGTGGATGTGTCGTGTGTGTTGGAATCAGGGCATGTAATGAATCACTAGTAAATTACGATGGATAATGTGATGCTGGTACTCCATTAATGTCGATTAACGTTACACAACAAAGTTTTTTACAATGTGTATGATTTAAATACTGCATCGATCATCAATTGATTCAACATTCAAGGATAAATTGATCTAGGGATAATGATGTCTCCAATGTTGTTGTGCCACGGGTCAGCCAAGTGGCTAGCCAAGTTCTCCAGCGGTCCTGTTCCTGGGTATGCTGATTGTTGAACAACGAATCCAACAAATGCCAACAAGGCAAGACGGCCTAATAACAAAAAAATCGACCAATAAATAAATATACATCAAATTAATTTCATATAATTAATTGAAACTGAAGAAAAAAATGAACACCATCAATGTGTTTAAGGGAAATTTTATAATTTTGTTGAAGGAATCATTTTATTAATTTTAAAAATTGATACAGTACAAAATTTTAAACTATATAATGTTTAAAAAATTATATAATTGAATAATTTTACTCAATCAAACTGTAAAATTTTCCTGATTAATTGGTGAAAAAGTTTGGTATTTTACCATTCTTGATTTCCTTGACTTTGTATTCTTGGAATTTGACTGGATCCTTGGAGTAGCCCAATGGGTCAAAGGCTCCACCAGGGTACTTCTTTCTTTCAGGGTCTTTTTCGATGCTTCTTTGGTGCTCCACGAAAGCAATAGAAAGGAATTCGATGACCAAGATTGTTGGGAGAGTGCCCCATGGGACTGGTTGGCCCAAGTAAGTTGCTTGTCCTCCTGGAATGGCCGCCCACTCTTGGGCCTTAACCCAGTTTCCTAAGCCCAATGCCTCTGGTACTAGCATCCCTGGCTGCAATTTATAATGTAATTTCCCATCCCATTATAAATCCAAACAAGGCAATCCTGACAATTTAACTTTCGTTTGGACAATCGTTATTTTGAGATATTATTCAAAATAATGTATGATATAAAAAATGTGGTAAATCGTTTGAGATGTGAATATGTGTAAAATAACAAAATAATTGAATACGTGTTATAAAAAATTATTACTAAATATTAATTGTAGAATAGAGCTAATTTTCCACGTAAACGAATAAAAGAATAGAAAGTGCACACAATTTATTGAGTAGAGAGTCTTAGACCGAGTTACTAGATAAAAAAAAATACATAGAAAAATATGTGTTGAATATAATTGCGACATATTAATCACCTAAGGTAGCTAATTTTCTCCCATAAACGAATAAAAGAAGGGAAAGGGCACATAATTTATTGAGTAGAGGTTTTTTTTTTTTTTTTTTTAAAAGAACTGTTGCGTAGAGTTCTAGACCGACCTAGTACTAACATACTGCACAAATTTTCACAATTTAAGGGTTAAATATGTTGACATTGAAAATTTCAATGTGAATTAAACACATTTGAAGTTTCAAGAATTCGGCATGATAATAAATTTCCACTAAATCATGGGGTGGACTTAAAAATTTAACAATTTTGAAGTTCGAGTCAAATTATAAGAATCATTCTACGTACCACAGCAAGCATGGCCCATCGGCAGTGGATGAGTTCAGACTCCTTGTATCTTTCCAAGTTTTCTGGAACTTCACCTAAACGAAGCGGGTCGAAGCCAAAGTCTCTGAATCATACAAGAAAGAGTACATTTCAATTTACAATTAGTTGATCAAAAATAAATAAAAAAATTCAAGCAATAAAGTGTAAATGTACAAATTTTTATGTAATTTTCTATTCTAATCTCTGTGTTACACTTTCTGAATTAATATTCGTCATGTGTTTTATAATACAATGAATATTTAATTATACTCGTATTTCGTATAAAGGGTGAGATAGAGGATGAAATTTTAAAGTACAAGAAGAAACAACTTTTAAGTTGTATGATGATAGTGTATATATTACCCTGGAGCTGAGCCATCAAGATAGGGTGGGCGGGGCTCGCCAGGCATCCAGTCAGCCGACATGGTGAACCTGCCGGCGGAGGAGGCATTGGTGGGGAATAGTGTGCCAAAGCGGTGGCAAATTTCGACTTGGATGAAGAGAGAACTGAAGGGCTAACGGCGGCGATGCCGCAGCTCATCAATGTATTTGCTGCCATCTTCTTTAGAACTAACTAGCTAGAAAGAGAAGTAGTTTTAGCAAGAAAAATGGCACAAAAAAAGATGGTTTGAGAATGAAGGGAAGAGGTGTGACAACAAAATAGAAGTATATGGATGAAAGAGGGATATAGGGCGAATCCAAATGTGGATTGTTATTGGGTAAGGATGCAAGATTCTGTTTTGTTATTGGGCCACGTAGAACTTGTTAATCCATGCAGATATCTATGTGGATGTATCTTCAAGGTGGGGATCTCATGGTGCCTTTTTGTGGTTGAAGTTCCTTCAAGCCTAGAAAAATCAAGTTGGGTTGGGTGTACCCATGTGTAATTTCCAAGTGGAAAATGGTGAGAAAATAGAAGAAATGAAATTAGAGAACTGACTCCTGATTTTGGTAAAATTTTTTGTATCAATATTGTGAATCCGATTTGAAAAAATTGATTCGGAAAAATTGTACAATATCTAGTTCATATTAATAAGGTAAATGAACGATTGTTTACTCACTAAACTTGAAACGGAATTGTGGGTATTATTCCTATTTTCTTCATTAAAATTCAAAAGAAAAAATTTTCAACTAGTAATTATATACACTAAAGCCCTTGTAGATGGGAAGGGGGATGGAGAAACTAATGAAGAAGTACACAAAAAATCCCTTAGTATTAACATAATTTGTAAAAAATGCAAAATATTCATGATACGGGCTAACATACTGGGTGCGGAAAGGTAATCGTCCCTAATATTTTCAAAATGTTATTTTCTACATTTGAAGATTTTTAAGTGTTATTATACTATTATAAAAACAATTAGATCTTGCACCCTAAAATTCTAAAAGATATAAATAACTATCTACCAAGTATATTTTTATATAGTTTTATCTTCAGAGTTTCAAAATTTGTATTAATTTTCTTTGAATTTTTTAAATCATTTCATTAACACCTTTATAATATACTTTACCCATAAATTTTACATAAACTATAAAGTTGTAAAATTTTGGGCTACCAGGAAGATCTATTAACATAAATTGTAGTCTTATCAGAAAAATGATTTTTTTTCTTTTTCTTTGCTGGGCTTTATAAGTAAGTGATTAAAGCTAAAAACAGGATACTTTCTTTCTACGAGAAAAAGACATGAATGGTCTCCGAATTTTTTTACTAATTCATTATTGGTGTCTCAACTTTAAATTAGAAAAATTTAGTCATCGAACTTTTATATTGAGCCAATTTGGTCCTTATTTGACAACACTATCATAATTATTAAAATTTCTACACAAATGGCCACTCATATGAGGGCAATTCAGTCATTTAACATCTGTGAGATGGCAATAGAAGTCTCTACTCAATTAACATGGGCAAAAAATTAACAAAGAAACCCAATTGGAGCAAATTGGGCACTAATATTTTTCCCAAAAAGCAACACAAGTGTCTGCATTTGATTTGGTTCTTTATTTTTTTTCTATTTTTTTGCAACTTTTAATCTAAACAAAGACTTATATTACCTTATCAAATACATTATTGCCTTCATATGAGCAACTATTTTGGTGGAGATTTTAATAATTATAGCGATGCTACTTAGTAGGGACCAAATTGGCCCAATAAAAAAAGTATGACGACTAAATTATCCCAATTTCAAGTTAAAGAACCAATACTAAATGAGTAAAAAAGTTTGAGGACCATTTATATCTTTTGCCCTTCTTTCTACTAAAGAAAATGAAATGCTAACAAAGGTGATTGACAGAGATAACTTGTGATTTAAATTATACTATGAAGGCTTCAAATTTTTTTTTTTTTAATTCAAACCATTTAATAAAATATCTATATTTTTTCAATCAAACTTGCATTCTTGGATTGAAGGTTGTTGATATGAAAATTTGAGGTATGGTTAACTGGAGTGCAGTATCATCCAAAGTAGAGATTGAACACCATACGTAGTATACTACGTCCAAGAATTCAATATCTAAAAAGAAAAAGGTGAGACTTTGTCTCTCGGAGTAGACTCTGACCTCAACTCAATACTTATACCAGAGAGTAAAATTCAATAAACATTCAGATGTAAAGTAATTAAGAAAGTAATTTATGAACCTGACCTACCATTTTATGTACTTGAGGTTATTGAGTTGGATCGACCCGTGAATCGAATATTTAATACTTGACTTATTTGGATCTATTTGAACTACACGAGTAAAATTACTAAAATACTTCCAGTGTATTCAGGCCCAGAGGCACATGTTATATTTTAAGTGAGTGCATTGTTTTGGTATCATCAATTGTCTCTTGGGCCCAAGTCAAATTATTCAGATTGAGAGCGACGAGTATTGATGTCGTATTCATACTCCAATCGGAGCTGTATATTGACTGGAACCAATTTTAATACTTTAAAAAATATTTTCTGTAGAAAATATCTTTTAATATTTATCTGAGAATTATTTTAAAATTTCTATCTACTGGAATAGAAAAATAAAATTAGATTTAATTATACTGGTGTATATCTAAACCAAGGCTTGAATTATTGTTTGAATTTTTTTATTTTTTGACAAAGGCTTACTCTAAGCCTGACCAAGGAATTGTAATGACATTGCTCCACTTGAATTGGTTTAGTTCTAGGTGACTAAAGATTACTACAAGCCTACCCACGAAATCCCAGTGTCATCGGTCCACTTGCTATAGTTTCTCTCTTTTTCTTCTCACTTTCATCTGCTTGGGCATATTTCTTAGCCCTATGGAAGAGGTCACTGAGAGTTGTTGGAGGTTTGACCTGAGGTTAAAATTTTTTTTTCAGGCTTTACTCCAATTTAGAAGGCCATAATCTACATGGCTTCCATGACTCATTGGATTCTAATAGTCTCATTCTTGAACCTATCCATATAGTGCATGAGTGATTCATTTGATTTTTGCTTAAATATAAGCAGGTATGTTCTCATCTTTGAGATCCTTTGTAATTCCCAAACTTATTCAGAAATAAGTCTATTAATTGCATTTGGAAATCAATCAAAATTCTTAATATCACATTTCTTGTATTCGGAAACAGTCTGAGAAGACACCATTGAGGGTCCCAGGAAATCCTCGGCAGAGGATGGCATCAAAAGTTCCTTGGAGGCATATTTTGGAATGGTAGGCATTTAGGTACTCCCATAAATTAGTACTTCCACCATAAGAGTCAAAATGGGGAGTCTGCCACCTTCTAAGGAGAGGCCCCTGCATGATATCATTAGTGAAGGGAAGGGAATACTTGTATTTCATACTCTTTCCTTCATTTTCATCCATTCTAGCTTAGTTCCTCCAACCTCTTCCTTAGGTCCTCCTCTCTTTCAGGAACTAATACCACGGTACGATCCCTCTCCCGATGTCTTCTTCTCTCATGAGCAATGGATGCAGTTCTCCTATACTTCTTTCCCTGGTACCACTTGACCTTGATGAGGCATTTCTTTGTGATTTGTGTCAGATTGACCGACCTACATGCTCCCGCCGGGCGGACTCGGCTAAGGTAAGGTCATATATTATTTCGGCTCGCTTCACTTTCTCTCCCTTTGGATGCTCTTCTCCTTCTCGCTAGCATGAGACTGGGAGTGAACAATCCGGGGATTGCCAACTGAATTATGCAGGGGCTTTTCATCTTGGGAGAGGTAACGCTCCACCTGTTGCCTTATAAGCATCTCCTTCAACAAAGCATTCTACTGCCTCAGTTTATGAAACTCTTCACCTTGTCTACAATCCGGAGACCAGAATACCCTTTGTGTTCCTTTGCTGATCTATCTCCTTGTGGGATCAGTCGGTGTGATATTGAGTTGAAATTTCTTTACTCTTGTCAACATTGCTCCTGTGAGTATTACGGATGCTAGGTGCCATGTCTGAATATGAATTTTAGAACAATTTCTCATAGACCGCGCCAAATGTTAATACAAAAATTTGAGATAGGGTTAACTCAAGTGTAGTATTATCCAAAGTAGAGGTTGAGCACCACGTGTAGTACCTATGTCCGAAATACCTAAAAAGAAAAGGGTGGGGTTTTGTCCCTAGCTAGGATTATAGGTAGGCTCCGACGCTCAAATCAATACTTAGACTAGTGAGTAAAATTCAATAAAAATTTAGAGTTAGAATAATTAGGAAAGTGATTCATGAACCCGACCTACTATTTTGTTATTTATACCTAAGGTTATTTGGTCAGATTGATCCGCGAATCGAATATTTAATACTTGACTCATTTGGATCTATTTAAACCATATGAATAAAATTATTAAAATACCCCTAACATATTCGAAATCGAAACCACTTATAATATTTTTAGTGAGTGAATTGTTTTAACATCATTAAAGGTGTACATGATTGTGTAATATTGATTAATCGGTGAGTAAAACTCTACGTCACTAATGTTTTGTCTTTGTTTGAGATATCTAGAAGAATCCCTCAATCCCCTGGGAAATTCTTATTGGTTCATATAAAATCACATCACCTAACATTAGATCACATCATTCAGTTAGATGATGTGGCACAATATGGATTAAGAAATCCATGACACTATGCATGGATCGGTATTCCATATAAAAATTTTTCCAATCCCCTAATGTAAGATAATTTTTACAGCCCGATTAATGTATTATATTTTGGGATAATTTCAAAAATTCTCTCTTGAAATTTATGTTAATATAACATAGTACTCTTTAACTTTTAAAAATCTCATAAACCTCTCCTAACTTTATATTTCTTGTAACATGTTGAACTAATTAAAAATATATATATATCAAACAATTCATTTTAGAATAGAGAAGCTAATTTTTTCCCTATTTTACTCTTTTATTAGTTAATTTAGTACCAAAATTTTAACTAATTAGAATGGCTTGAAAAAAATAGGCCTGTATGCTATGCTAATTAAAATCATTAAAAAAAAGGAATTAAAATTAATTTTGTATCAAATTTTAATTCCATGTTTTGTTATATTTACAATACTTTGCAAATTCAAAAGTATACATTAATTCAATTTAAATAGTTTGAAATTAAAATCCTTCATATTCACTACATTTTAATTAATTAAAAGATTTTAGTTCATTAACTTAGTTTATAAACAAATTACATAATTGTATACAAAGATTTGGAATGCTAAATCTATGGTCAAATCATCTCAAAATTGAATCCGCAAAATATTGTAAATATAACAAAAACATTTAACTAATTTTTCATACAAAATTAATTAATTGTTATTTTTAATAAACTAAATTAGCATATCATAACTTTTTTTTTTCCAACCATTCTAATTAATTAAGTTTTGATACTAAATTAACTAGTGGGTCAACAAAGGGATAAAATTAGAATAATTAGCTTTTTATTCTAAAATAAATTGTTTAATTTTTTTTTAATTAGGCTAATATGTTACACGATATAGAAAGTTAAGGAAATTTGTGAGCTATTTAAAAATGTCAAATAAACTTAAGTGATATTAACATAAACTTCAAGTGAGGTTTCTCAAATTATACTTAATACTATTAAACTTGTGTTCTAGTCTATAAGTTCACTTGGAAAAAAATGTCCAAAATTCTATACTACCAAAGGCTTAGTACCATAGATATCAGAATTCTTAATTTGAAGATTTGCATTATACAATGCTTTAAAGTTATGATACAATTATCCTAACAGGAGTACAAAATTATCAATAAATATCAAATAAGATTCTTGGTGTAAATTCGATGCTAGCAATAATGAATTACTACCGGCACATTTTCTAGGTGTGAGATTTTTTTTTATTTTAAAAATACACAATTTTTTTTTTTTTTTAAAAGGTAGTGGAAAATTTAAAAATATTCAAAAAATTAGAAAAAATATAGGTAGTGAGTGGAGAATGGGTAAAAAATTATGAGTAGTTATATTTTAGAGAGAAGGGTATAATGGAAAAAACAAAAGATAATAGGCACAAAATTCTTCCCTCCGCCAGTATAGATAGATGTCACATGTATTTAAGATTATTACACACTTCATTTTTTTTAATCTATAGATGGTCTTATCCAACACTTAACCGCCACACTTATTTACCTGTCACCACCATTAATGATGAAACCCTAATTGTCATTATAGGTAATTAACCCTAGATATGTTATATTAGTATATTATATTTATTTATTTATTTGGTAATATAAAGTTGAGAAGGATGATAAGTTTCCTCGTAACTTCCAAGTGTTATCAACACATCTCATGACTTATAATGATAATTACATATTATCAGTTACCATTACAGAAATAAGAATAACAAGAATCAAACCTATAACTTTTATCGAATCAAATCGTCACTCTTAATTATACTATTTATTTTTACCTAAAAAAATATTTTTTTGTGGATAATCTTGTAATTTTAGATTTTTTAAATTTTTTTTATTAATATGGATTCTTAACTCAAATAACCCGAAAACCCGCCCAATTAATACTTGGTTAGATTTAATTAGATTACTATATTAGTTGAGTTAGATTGTGTTTTATTTTTTAGACCAAAAAATCCGAAAATCCTAACCCGAAAATCCGCCAATCCAACCCATGAACACCCCTACTCATAGAAAATATACAAGATGACTAACAAAAATAGTTGAATCATAGATAAAGTAAGAACTAATCCAAACTCGCTACCTATCTTACTCCTAATTTAGCTACTTGCTTGTTGCACCTTCTGTGTTCCTGATACTGATACTGATACACTCTGATACTAGATGGTTTGATTGTAGGGGTGTTTTTAACCTCGTTTCTCTGCACTGTCTACATAAAATTTCTTGTAGGAGTATAGAAGTAGAGTATACAAGTAAAATACGTAGAGCACCCCCAACTCAGACAAAAGACAAACTAGTGGGAATGGGAAAGCGATCGTCATCACAGGTTGGACTGATACAACTACCCAGACCCTCACAAGCAAATGCATTGCTAACCATTCATTCAATCCCTTTCCAATTTCAACTGCAATCTCTCTCTTCTTGCACCAAATTAAGCTGGGTTAATCAATCCCTTTTCCTTTCACTCTCAGTTGCGGGGCACTAAAATGGCCTTCGCTTTATCACTCCCATTATCTCCTCCCTCATCAACAATTTCAGGGTTGCCCGTCATTTTTTGCTCGAGTAATTATCCCACAAAACCCATAAAAAACAAGCAAAAATTGAATGATTCTGGCGGTAGTGTGGGAAATGTATTGGAGGTTGTGAAAAAGGATTTTGAATTTGTAAAAAAGGGATTTTTTAAAGGTGTGGAATGGGCTAATAGGACTCTTCACATTCCAAAAGTTGTGAAATCGATCGATGACTTCATTTGGCTTCGTTATGTTGAAGACCCTCTTTTCATTGTTTCTCCCCTTAGGACTCCCTCTTGGCCTCAGCCTTATTATCCACATCTAATTTTGTTAGTTTCTTTCAAGTGTTTGATTAATTTTGTGATTGTTAGCAATTTTGTTGCTCTTTTTTTAAGTAGGATTTGAATTATTAATTTTCCTGTATTTTTAGAACCAAGGATTATGATTAGGCAAGTTTTAAAGGCTTGTACAATACAAGTTTTCAAAATAATGATGTTGTAGAGTATTTAAAGACAATGAGATGGTTTCGTAAAGGGATGGTAGAATTTTCCTATCATTAGTTGTTGTTGATTAGATAGTAGTTTAATCCTGTTTGATAATTATGAGATTGGATAAACTATTTGTTCTATGTAAGGAGGTCAGTGAACTGTAAAGAAATGTTAAAATCAAGATTGATCCTTTAGGTGTTGAATTAACAATTTTCAGCTCTATGGTTTTGAAGAATGGTTCATTATGGCAAAATTAATATTTTGCCAACTGGGTTTGCTTTTCGTTGAGTTAAGATTTACTATCTATTAGAACTGGTTTAGTTGTTCAAATATTTCATTTTTAAGATATGGGGTTTTGCCTTAAATTCGAATTTTGCGTGTGCTTAGGCCTTTTGAGAAACTACACAAGTTGTTGATTTCTATTAAACGATGGATATCGCTAGCTTTGGTTGCATACAGACCTGATCAATGGATTGAAGCTGGAGAATTGTGGCCTTCCTTTGTCCAATATGCTAACTGGTGGAGGAGTTTGTTAGGGATAAACACACAGAGACTGTAATTGAGTAATACAATCGTAGTATCACCTGTGGTTCTAGTTTGATCTGCTAGTTTACCTGGCACGATATTTAGATGAGAGTTGAAATTATGCTGTGTTTTAGGATAAAGTTGATACTTGATGGGAAAGTTGTGACCAGCATGACGACGAGATAGGTTTTTTTGTCTTTAAGCATTTCATTTGAATGAAGTGTTTTTTTTTATGGGAAGCATTTGAAAGATATTTAGTGCCCCACAACTGTACTAAGATTTTACATGAAGTTGTTCAAAAATACAACTGGTCATTATATTGGAATGGAGTCAAAAGTCAAGAAGTAGGATATCTGATTTGAAGTAGTTGGAGTACAAAAATTGCCACTTTAGTTCAAACCTGATTGATTGTGCAGCCCTTTTTAAAACTTTAAACAGCTATAGAGATGGCAAGTGCCGAATGATACAATTAGCTATTGGTTGAAGTGTATTAAGAATTAAGGCTCGCTGACTTTAGCTAATAGTTACCTACCGTTAGATGATAAATCAAAGGGGCTGCCTTATTGATATGTGCGTAAAAGTTAATATTGTTGGCCTTATTTCTTAGTTGATTGACTTTCAGCGATTGATATATCCTGACAGAGCTTTCTGGGGTTGATTTACTTGTTGCTGATCTTCGAGCATTGGAAGTATATATTAGCTATTTCTACTATCTGTCCAAGTTGTGGACAAAGCCGTTGCCTGAGTCATATGATCTTCAAGAAGTAGCTGATCACTATTTTAGCTTGAGGCCTCATGTGGTTGCCCTCCGTCTTCTTGAGGTACTTTTACTTCTTGTTGTCATTTGTATAATCGTGATTTTCGAATTTTGTATATGTTCAATTGGAGATCTTCTAATTTCAACATGATTGTTATTTTGAGAATGTCTGATGCATCGCTACCGGTCGAACAACCATCTATGGCTGCAATAATAATCTCTAAAGGTCTTGTATTGGAGCTTAAAATATTTCATTTCTTATACTCCCCGTTGGAGGACACTTGACATCAACTTTGAGATTACTTTGAAATAAGAGTGACTAATCTCTTAGTGCACTTTCCCATGCTTAAAATCATGAAGCATCTAAAATTTTACAACGTTTTGAACGAAGAAAGCAACTATATGGGACGCTCTATCACTTTCATGTAAGGTGTTTGAACAATGAAATCACTGAAAAGAATGGCTACAGTATTTGGATAGTTTTCTTATAAAGATTCTTCTTAGCATTGCACTCATAATCCAGGATCTTGAATCTTCAGCTTTAAGAAATGTAATTTCCTTGGAACCTCCTATCATTATTAGTTACATTGAGACAGTCTGTGACAGAGAGTGTATGATTTTCCTTTTAGCATTAGAATCCTTACGTTGTAAGATGATATCGTCACTCTTTGCCATATGCAGTGAAAGATTTCCCGCTGACTGTTACGGATTTCATTATAATTATAGTACGAGAGAACTTCTGAATGGGCTATTCTGTTGAATTTCATCCTTATTGGGTTCATATCTTTTTTTAAGGTGTTTGCTGCCTTTTCTTCTGCTACAATAAGAATGCGAATCTCACGGATCAGTTCTTCCAAAAGCAATGCTGCTGATAAGGAGCTTTCCCAGTATAATTTTGGAATATTGTTGAAAGAAACAATGCTGAATTTGGGCCCAACATTTATAAAAAGTAAGCACACCATTTCTCCGTGCACACAAATTTATTTATATATGCTTTCTCTTTTCTTTTTGGTTCGTGTTTTGACAACCTAATTATAACATAAGTCAAGGTCATAGGAAGACTGGTTCTTCCATTTATCAATTTATGTACATAACAAATTTCTTTTGTTGCTCACTACCATTCTTCCGCTGAACTGTAAAATTTGAATTTTCTGCGACTAATCTAGTTGGGAGATGTATAACAGTTTACAATATTTCTTTGCTTGTTGTGCAGTTGGTCAGTCCCTCTCCACAAGACCAGATATCATTGGTGCTGAAATCTCCAAGGTTTCTTGATATCTTTATTAGAATTTAGAAATTTTAGAATCATGTTGTTAGCACAACTTTGGGATTTTAACGGCCTTGATTTGTATTTCTGTGTGTAATTTGTTTCGGATAACACTAAGCACTTAATAAAACAGGATGCAAAGCCTCCCTTGCAGCGCAGGGTCACATTTGATATTGGTTGTCTAATATATGATTTCCAAAATTATGTGTCTTTGCTTCTGAACTAGCACATTTAGGGATGCAGCCATAATTTCATGACGTTCTGATGGCATCTATTTCATGTGTGACTTTTGGGTTGAAAATATGATTGCAGGCTTTATCTGGGCTGCACGAACAAATCCCTCCTTTTCCTAAAGTTGCTGCTTTCAAGATCATTGAAGAAGAATTGGGTTCTCCTGTTGGAAAATTCTTTAGCTATATTTCAGAGGAACCAGTAGCTGCAGCTTCATTTGGTCAGGTGGCTCATTTGCTTATGCAATGTGATTGTTTTAAGTATTATTTGGCAGTTTGTAATTTGACAGAGGCTTTCTCCCTTTCTGATCTTTTATCATTTATATGTGTTTCTTATGTATTGGTTTGACTTCCATCTTAGGTCTATAGAGCTAGCACCCTAGATGGTTTTGATGTTGCTGTGAAAGTCCAACGCCCTAACCTACGTCATGTGGTTGTTCGAGATATTTACATTCTTCGCCTCGGGGTTGGTTTTAAATTCTACCAGTGCAATAAATTTTCAGGCACCCTAGCTTTATTGCCTAAGCGTTACTGATTTGTTAGACAATTGTTTCAGCTGGGGCTATTGCAAAGAATAGCAAAAAGGAAGAATGACCTCCGGCTTTATGCTGATGAACTCGGAAAAGGCCTAGTTGGGGAGTTAGATTACACCTTGGAGGCTGCCAATGCAGAAAAGTTTATGGTACTAAATTTTGTTCTTTACTTATAGTAGTTTTCATTACAGGATTCTTTTTTTGAAACTCCACATCTCACCCATCAACACAGGAGAGCACATGGTGGGAATCGGAGGAAGAAAGAAAGTAAGAAGAGGTGAAGAAACAAGCTTAGTTGATGGCTATGTAGTCAATTAGAAGTTTGTGAAATTCTCTGAGCTCATTAGCCAAATGCTTTGATTACCATAATTTGCTAACAAATGATCATTTTGATCGTTTACAACCTCTCGTCAACATATGAAAATTGTAATTCTCTAAATTCCTTGCTGCAATATTATTCTGGAAAACAGGCTTGTTGCTGGTTTTATTCCCGTTAATCATGCTAAACCCAATTACTAGGAATGTGACAATCTGACTGTGTGAGGCTCATGAGCTTAGTATGGAAGTTGGCAGAAAGTGTACTGTTCCTGCCAGACCCCTTTTCCTCTTGTGTGCAATGGCACAATTCTTTATTTCGTTATATATTTGATTGGAACAAAATGAACTTCTATAATTTATTTTTAATGTTTTACCCCTTACTCTTGGATACTCCTGTAGCTATCACGGCAGAGTGTTGTGTTATGTACAATTTGTTGAATAGAGTGGGCATCATTGTCTCATTTCCTTCTTCATAGTTCACACTAAATATTATTATGAGGCAAATATTTTCAAGATCTCTCTCTCTCTCTCTCTCTCTCTCTCTCTCCCTCCCTCGTTTGACAAGATTGACACATCACATTAAATAGGCAATTTCTCAGAGACAAAATAGTTTTGTGTGAAACAAGTTACCATTCTTGAAGAAAGAAATTCCCCTTTTTGTGATTAGTCACTTGGAGAATCTGCTTTTTTACACTTACCAAAGATTCCAAATCTTACTATCTTTTCCTTTTTGGATAAGCAGGAAGCACATTCTCAATACTCTTTTATATGTGTTCCAAAAGTTTTTCGGCATCTAAGCCGGAAGAGGATTCTGACCATGGAATGGATGGCTGGTGATAGTCCACGCGATTTACTTTTCCTATCTACCGAATCAAGTGACCAGCATCGTGGATACAAAGAGAGGTGGCAAAATGAAGCTAAAAGACGCCTTCTTGACCTGGTATGTGAACTGCATCTTGCCTTGTATCTCTTAATGGGACAGGAGTTATGTATTTGGTAGTCTACTAATTAGTCATGCATCTTTGAAGGTTTTTGAGCATACACAACATTGTTAGAATAATAATCGTATTCAGATGGATATACATTGGAACTTATATATCTGCTAGAGAAATATTGTAGAGAGAATCCAACCTTTTGCTGTTGAACTTGTGATGACTTGTAGAAAAAAAAATAAAAGGCAAAAAACTGCTGCTTTCCTTCTGTAGGCCATATGCACTACTCTTCTGACAAAGATTATTCTTTGTAACTTTTCATTTCTCATAGATTCCTGTGATTTAACTATTTTAGGTTAATAAAGGAGTGGAGGCATCACTGATTCAACTCCTTGAGACTGGGTTATTGCATGCTGACCCACACCCTGGCAATTTGCGCTGTACATCATCTGGACAAATTGGGTATAATTTATTGGCTATTTTGTTACTAATTGAAAGGGAAATCTGATTTACGTATGGTTCTTGTTTGCTTCTTTTTTATGTTAGGTTTCTTGATTTTGGCTTGCTTTGTCGGATGGAAAAGAAACATCAATTTGCCATGCTTGCATCCATAGTACATATAGTGTATGGGGATTGGACATCTCTTGTGCAGTCACTAACTGAAATGGACGTTGTTAGGCCAGGAACTAATAATCTGCGTGTTACCATGGTAAGATCCGGATCTGCTGATGTCTTTGTCTGGCTTATTGGTTAGCCTAATTTAAAAATCTCGTGAACCTACCTTTTTGTTGGAAAATTGATTCAGGACTTGGAAGATGCCTTGGGGGAGGTGGAATTTAACAACGGAATCCCCAACATCAAGTTTAGTCGGGTGAGAACTGTAATATGGTGACTTATTCCTGTAACGACCAAAATTGGTTCGAACAAAGATTTCTGAAGTTGTTGAGTTTGTAAACGTTGCACTATCATTCTAGGAATGGGTGAACATTTATCATTGTCTTTTTTCTGATTGAAAGTTTATTTTCAAAATTTAAAAGACATGAAAAATGAGAGCTAAATCTGGTCTATTCTGTTCCATTTTTGACGTAACTGGTTGATGGCTCTGATATGTGTAATCTAGGTTCTTGGTAAAATATGGTCTGTGGCGCTGAAGTACCATTTTCGCATGCCACCATACTATATTCTGGTTCTGCGGTCTTTGGCTTCATTGGAAGGTAGATTATCATGCCATATTTCTATCATCAACATTTTCATTTTAGTGGCGTCAACTTATACTAAAAAGGAAATTTGCTAACTTGTCTCTAATAAATTGAGTTTGAAAAACTTACTGTTAGGTGAGAAAATATGTAGAAGTGATGTGCAGCGTATTTGCTATGCCTCTGTCATTATTTGGAAACACCTGGCTTATATATTTTGCTGTCCAAACTACAGACAAGTGTTGTACTATCTTGTCTGGTAGATTGTCCATGGTATTTTAACACCGAAACTAGATATACCTGTCAACTGGTTGATATTTTTTTTTTTTGGGGTAACAGCCTTCCTTTTTTATAGTTGTGGAGTGTAATCAATACAGAAAGTGTCAGTAAATTCCTGTCTAGTACACACTATTCATATGCTAGTGAACTACTTGAGTGGTGGCAGAAATGTCATTAAATCATATTTGCATCCCAATAAACATATCCTTATTTTCTATTGTTGATTTCAGATTCTCAAAGTGTGAAGAAACATTCAGATATAATTATCTTCCTGGAGTTATTTTCCTATCTTTCTTTCGCATTTAGTCTCTGTTATATTTGTGATTTCAATTCTTATGTTTGTCATCCATGAACCTATTGTATTTGACAGCTTTCTGCACACTGCACATGTTTTATTGTGAATTTCCTCTTAGTGAAATACGTATTTACCTTCCTTTAATCTTACATGGCAGGATTGGCAGTTGCTGCAGATCCAAATTTTAGGACTTTTGAGGCTGCATATCCCTATGTTGTCCGTAAACTTCTCACTGATAATTCAGCTTCCACCAGGAGAATTTTGCACTCGGTACATATAAAGATAGTTAAACTGTTGTTATATTACTGGCGTTTATGGTTCAGCATGGTTCCGTTACATTGTCTCTAAAATATCTGCAGCTTATGTTTATCATGCCAAGTCCTTAATCCATATGGAATTGGTTGTCGTAGGAAATGAATTGAGGAGTTGTCTTTACTTAGTTACTTGTGGATTCAGGGTGAGGTGGCTAATTATACTTGCTACTTGCATTCCTGTTGTCACGTCAATGTTCTGTGTCTAGTTGATTTGAACTGCAGAAAGTTTCCTTTAAACACTTCCATTCTTTCCTTGTTTATATGTTTTCCAGTTAGAAACTTCACTTATGGTGTTCAATCATCATCTGGAACCACTAAAAATTACAGTATATAATTCACTGTACCTGATGAACAACATGAAACACAATATAGAGATCCCTGAAAACCCTCTCACCCCCTTTCTAGACCTTGATCTACCCTTTAGTTCAAATATTTCCTTTTCTGCTCTCAAGACATACCAAGACCAAGATTTAAAGTTAATTCCTGCCGTTGATCTCCATAAGTGATATTACTTAGCTCAATCCATCTCTGGGCCTGTTCTTGTATACTTCAAATCAGCTAATTGTGGTTTTTTGTTTAAATCTATAATCTATTTGCCTCGATGATATCTTTAGCTCATTGTCATTGTTTATGTTAGGTAGTATCTTCCACCCTCCCCTCCTTCCAGGTTTCTATAGCAACTGCTAGCTGGACGTCAAGATACACTACAACAAATTTTGGTGGATCTGTCTTGATTCGTTTATTTATCATGTCCTTTTACAGGTTGTTTTCAACAGAAAGAAAGAATTTCAATGGAAAAAGCTTGCTCTTTTCTTAAGAGTTGGAGCTGCAAGGTATTCTGGCTAGTCTCATTCTTTAATTCATTAACAGTCGAGTTAACATTTTTTATGGAGTCTCGTGTTTCTAGTACCGAACTCATGTTCTTGTATTTGTTTTTTAGCTTCTGGTTCTCTCCAGTTGTTCTTCTTAAGATACACACACATAAACAACAAAAACACTTGTGTGGGTGCTTTTGAAGGATCACAAGATTTTTAAGCTAATCCAATTCAATCCGATATTTTAACTCGAAATGATTCTTTTGAAATCCTACTAGCGAAGATAGAAGAGATTGGGGGTAAATTTCATAAATTTACCTTGATAGTTGTCATGACTGCTTAGACAACTCTCTTGTTTATGAAAATTTATTGACTCACCAGTCAATTTTTGAGTAGTTTTCTTTAATATTATGATGTCCTATACGCCACAGTATTTATTAGGTTCATATGGTATTAAAATAAATTTTGCTCATATTAGCATTACAAGATGTTATTGTAAAAATATATGATATTTGATGTGAGGTCACCATAATTTTAGGAACAAGTGGTCATGTTTTTCTAATTATGATGATCCTCAAGGAAGGTTACTGTTACCTGTCCAAACAACTTTCATTACATTTTCTGAAAATTTTCTAATTGACATGTGTAAAGCAGTAACCCATTTCTTTCTGATTTTGACATCTTTTTTATTTTCATTTTTCATTCTGGTATAACGTGATGAATTTGAAGTACACATCGTCTTAAAAGTATTTTGTCATCAAGCAGAGGGATTTGATTCCTGAGATTTGATAAGGACATGCTACCACAATTAATAGTCTAATCATTGACTCTAAGATATATTGTTGCTTTTGATTTGTAATTAAATTTCTGACCTCTCTCCAGAAAAGGATTGGAACACTGGTGCCATCAAAGGCTCAAACATCTCGTGAGCTTTCTCCAAATGGAGCTACTGATGTACATGATGTAGCAAACTTGATTTTGAGACTCTTACCTTCTAAAGATGGTGTTGTGCTGAGAAGACTCCTAATGACTGCGGTAAGAATCTTTCACTTTCAAACTGTTGCTTCACAAATATCTTCTCAATGTCTGCATTGTCACTCCTAATTGGTTACTGTATTTTATGAAGCTGCTTGATTATCAATGTTATTGTCATGGTAATCTTGTGAAAGCAGTTGAAGATGAGCTAGCAATTTTTTGTTGTAGTTCTTGATTGTTAACTCATTGTGGTTTAACCTATCTATTATGTTCAAACTTATTTTGTTTTCAATTAAGTCAAATTATATGGAAATTAACATTGTTCCTGCCAAGCTTTAGTGTGTGAATTGGCAATGAACTTGTTACTAGGGATGGAGTGAAGGGAGTGGCAGAAAATTTCCTTTTGAGTATAAAATTTTGACATATTTCATTGTTAGGATTTTTTATTTATTTTTCAATATAATTAATGAACTGTAAGTGTTGAATCAAAAGGTGTTTGTTGTAAAAAAAGATAAATTCACATACCTCTTCTCGAACAACAATGACAATAATGGGAGAATTTGATGGTAAATGCAAGAATAAAAGTGTTGACTTGGGTTAATTTTTGGAACAAATAGTTGTGAAATTTTGAGCTACTTTTTTCCCTTTTGTATGACCATGTTGTTTATGACATCTAACTTTTAACTTGGGCTTGATTCTGCATTTTCACAAGCAGGATGGAACTTCATTAGTCCGAGCTATGGTATCCACGGAGGCAAATTTTATGCGTCATCAACTTTGTAGCGTTGTTGCAGATGTACTATATCAGTGGATAAGCAAGGCTTTAAGGAATGGTGTTCATGTTACACGATTTAGTCCCCAGGTGCAGTTGACTAGAGGTACTAGCAACATAGAAATAGATTCATCTTCAAGATTACCATCATTGAATGATTATCAGGTATAGTCTTTGCTAAGAGATCGACGGATAAAGATCATTTTGTTCAAGATACTAGATTCTGCAAGGAAAGACCCAATTTTGATGCTTAGGTTCTACTGGACTTCATTTGTTATGTCGGTCACAGCGTCAGCGATGGCTTGCCATCGGGTGTTAGTTACCCTGTTTGAAGACGGTTTGGCACATGTATCTCTTGCTCCTAAGCAAATTGCCGTTGGCGTATAATACTTTAACGGCCTCAAGGGTGTCCTCACAATGATCTAAGTCGTTCAGCACAGTAATTCGAAGGTCTGAGTAGGACAGAGGTAGTTTTGTTGAAGATGGTTCATAGTTGAGGAGCTAACAGGAGTTAAGTGTACTGTACACTTCTTAGTATACCTGAGCATTTGACTAACCTTCAATGCAGGCAGGCTGGTTAAAAGCATTGGTTGTTTTTGAACATTGGTGTTATCTGACACGTTTTATAGTTTGCAATATGTCAGTCAGCAGAGATGGATTTATACTGGTGTTTTTAGATGCTGTTTAGTTGTAATATAGTAACAGAAAACTGTATAGTCTGTATAGTTTCAGATTCTTTAACAATGCAAAAGAATCAGAAATCACCATAGCCTCTTTGGCATATAATGTGTATTTGTTCTTGCATTACCTTTTCTGTTTCCTCCGATGTATTGAGCTCTTTTTCCAGGGATCTATGTTGACGAGGACAAAGGACAATAACCTTGCTCCATTATGAAATTGAAACAAGATAACCAACTAATTTCGTTTGGATTGTTTTTTTGTTATTAATTATTCACCAAATAATATTTTTCCATCACCATTAAACACGTTTTTCAATTACGTTTTATCTCATGTATATCACACTGATAAAATAATTATTCCAATTAATTTTCTAAATAATACTCTAAATAATGATTCTCCAAACAAGAGTTATTTTAAAGGTTAAAAACACTTTGCCCCCGAATTAGGGTTAATAACATTGATAAAATAATTATTCTAATTAATTTTCTAAAAGCTAATAATGATTCTCCAAACAGGGTTATATTCGGGTTAATAACACTTTGTACCTTGAATTAGGGGTAATTATACTTTCTCCCCTAAGCTATAGAAATATATACCTTGCCTTCCATTCACATTATTTATTCTTTAAAAATTTATAAATATCAAAAAATCTAGTTAAATGAGTGAAATACTCTTAGTATTATATTTTAATTTGTTTATGTATTTAATTGATTTTCGTTAGTTATAAAAAAATTAAGAAAAAATTGACTTTCACGGTGAGATAGCCGATTTACTATGATTTGATGGCTCTAATAAATACAAAGAAAATATAATAATACATTGATATCTTTGATTTTATGAAGTGAAAAATGTGAGAAACTGTTGAATTATATTATATCCAACTGACTTTGCAATTTGCATAGGTTAAGTTAAATATTAAAATTGTAAAATACTAAGAGATATCAAAAATATCACAAAAGAAAATATATTTTCAAACAATACCTTTAAAGAAAAAATTTCAATATCTTAAAATAAGTTCATTTGGGAATTGCTCTACCACTATAGTTAAACAGTCAAATTCGAAATAATATAAAATCAAATTCAAAAAATTAAAAAATTTGACTAAGAAATATATTGATATAGATTATATTGAAATATTATATAGTTTATTTTTGCTTATTTTTAAATAATTATCACATCACTATCAAAATTGAAATACATAAAAATAGAATATAGTATCAAGGGTATTTTAGTTATTTAACTAAATTATCTTAATGATTTTAATATTAGTAATAGATGAATATTGTTAATGGGGGCAAGGTGTATATTTTTATAATTTATGGGAGTAAAGTATAATTACCCATCTAGTTCAAGGGGCAAAGTTTTATTAACCCTTATTTTTAGCGTGTATCTTTTGCTGACTTAATCATGAAAACTTCAAATTCATCTCTTTCACCACCCCATTAACTTATGCATAAAAATAGTTGGTTAGATAATAGTTCTCCTTTTTGTTGGTTAATGTTATAGGGAAATTAAATGTCCATTTTAAAGAATATTTTCTTGTTCTTTAAGGGTTAAATGCAAAAAATCAGCATAAATTTATACCTCAGTTGCACTTTGCCTCCCTCAACTTATCTAATAAACACTTTACCCTTATCCCTTACTTCTTTATGTTTTGAGACAAAATTGCCCTTACTATTTTAATATGTTTTTATTCTTTTCTCTTCTTATTAATTTATTTATTTTCTCTCTCATATTTTTTCTTTTATTTTTTTACCCATTCTTTCTTGCTACTGTTAAATTATTATACTAAAAGTAATTGGTTAGTTAAAAACTCTTATTTTTTTTTACATATTTATAAATAATTTATAGATTAAATAAGTTTTTTTAATACAAGCAATATATATTAAATGGTATAATATAGATTTTATGAGTTTTACAAATGCTAACAAATAAACAAACTATAAAAAGTTAAAATAATTTTTCAAAAAAAGTAAAAATAAAATATATATTCTAAGTATGCAAACAAAAATTTTTTTGGTTGGCTATATCATTCACATGTTATATTTTTGTTGAATTTATCGTAACTCCAAAATCCCTTATATTAGGCAGTCATAATATTTTCTTACTAATTTTTTTTTCGATATTACACTGTAAATAAAATGTTGTACATATTTTTTCATTCTATAATATTATTTGTACATTATAAATTTTTTAATTTCCTCTAGTTCAAAAATTTTATTTTCTATTTATTAATCTTACTGTTAATAGTTAATCACAAACTTTATATTACAAGGTATATTTATTGTATTATATTTATTGCATTAAAGGATGATTAATCTATAAATTAAATTATTTAGACACATGTGAAAATTTAGAACTTTACTTAATTAATTATTAAAAGTAAAGTAATTATTTAGTAGTAGCAAGAGAGAATAATGAAAAAGAAAAAGAAAAACAAGATAGAGAAAATAAATAAAAGGAAAAAAAAAAGAAGAAAAAAAGAAAAACAATAATAATTAAAATAATAGGGATAATTTTGTCTCAAAACTATAAAAAAGGGTATAAAGTGCTTATTAAATAAATTGAGGGGGGTAAAGTGTAACTAGAATATAAGTTCACCGAATTTTTTTGCATTTAACCCTTCTTTTAATAGATAAATATTGAAAACTTCAAGTTATTTGCTGAACTTTTTGCAAATAAGTAACACGACATGAAATCCAACAATAATTTTTGAATACAAACCATTTCTAGTTTCTAGCTTGCCACGTTATGATGAAAGTTATGGATCCAATTGAGGACACGTTATATTATTCATAAAAAAATGCCATTTTTGCTTCATTTAATTAGCTAATTTGGCTAGCAAGTGGTCACTCTGTTTAAAAAACATAACAAACGAACAAACAAAATCTTAATCCTACTAAATAAGATCTGTTGTATGAATCCTGTTATATTATTACACTCTGTCATGGACCATAACTTTCTCAATTCTTAGATAGTTATATATTTCTTACAAGTTATCCACAAGATCTTTTTCAATCTTCCCTTATCCCTCTTATGTTAACTGTACTCTCTCTAAAATCTACTATTCTACTCATCTGATAGGTACTTTTACTGAACGTCTTAACACATAACCTAACCACTTTAAGTGTATTTTTCTCATCTTCTAGTCAATAGGTACTACTCTAATCTTCTTACAAATATACTCATTGCGTATCTTGTCCATACTAATAATCGCATTTCTTCTATTCTCATATTTTGTTCATGTGTGTAATTCATTGTCTAACATTCAGAACCATAAAGTATCGCTGGCCTAATTGTTGTTCTATAAAATTTACCCTTAAGTCGTAAAGAAATTTTGTGGTCGCGTAATATTCTCAATGCCATTCTCTATTTAGTCTAATCTGTTTGTATCTGATGTGTAACATCTCTATTTAACCACCATCACTCTAAAGAATTGATCCTAAATACTTAAAATTGTCACTTATGAATATCTCTTGATTTTCGATACTAACCCCTATTCTATTCCTACGTGCACTCTTGTTAAATTTAAATTTCATGTATTCTGTTTTTTGTTTATTGAATTCTAAACTCTTTTGCCTCAAGTGTTTCACTCCAAATCTCAAGTTTAGCATTAACTCTATTTTTTGTTTCATTTACTAAAATAATATCATTTGCAAATAACATATCCATAATACTCCATCGTAAACATTAACAAGTAAAACTAAGAAAAAAATAAATAAAAAAAATTAAAATGAGATGTGGAGCAAATTTACCATTTTTGATAGCTTTATTTACACATTCTAAATTTAGTTATTCAAGTTTAAAGTCATGCCATTTACTCCTTAAAATTTCAAATTTGTACCATGTTATTCCACAGATGATAAGAAATTCTTTCAACTTGAAACATAATTTCACGATTATTACATGCATTGTTTCACGTGGATAAACAAGAAGATGACTCACATTTTGACAAAATCACATGATTTCTTCCCTATTTTTAATATAAACAAAAAATTCTCGTGCTTTGATTATATAAAAATATGTAAAGGTTAATAAATGAACGAATGGGATAATAATTTTAAAGTAGAGGGTAAACAAAATCCGATCAGTAATATTAATTTTAGAGTTAATAAGTTAATACGATTTTATTACATAAATAGACATTGGATACTAATATTGGGTTTGTAGTCTAGATAATAACTTTCCTAATCTAAATATCGTATCTCCAAAAAGAAAATGCATCAAATCATTTACCACTCTACTACTATTTTTAGTATCTTTTCCGATAAAGGAAAAACGATGGATAGCAAATGAGAATTTTATAAATACTTGAGGGACCGACCAGGCAAATTCTCGAAAATCCAAAAAACCATATTAATTAAACATTGAGATCTAAGGAAGCCGGAGTAGCAGATGTAATCATTTAGTATTCAGAAAATATATAAAAACCCTAGCTCAAATTCTCCCATTTTCGCAATCGATCTGATCGGAGTTCAAACGGAAGAGACCGCCGGTAGAAGGCAAAAACTGTAGAGCAATGAGCACTCCACCACTCTCCGGCGCCGTAAGTTTATTCTCCTATATTTTACTGTCATTACGGATTTCGTTTGAATTGAAGTCAGATCTGTCAAATTGGTTGAAATTTTGTGGTGAAATTTTGTTTAATTGTTTGAATTTAGGGATTTTTGACGGGGGGATTCACTAGGCTATGCAAGGGGCTTGCAGTGGTTCTCATCGGCGGCCACATTGTCGTCCAGCTTATACCTCCTGCAGCTTCGTACCTTGCACTTATACCTGCCAAGTAATCCAATTTCTCTCACATGTTGAATTTGAGTTAAACTGTGTTATTGAAATTAGTATTAGGTTAATAAGCATTTACCGATTTCTAGTTACCTGATCGGTGGTATTCTCTGGTATGTGGTACATTCTCTGGTATTTGGTATGCGAATGGGTATGGGAACTCAGGAAAGGAATTGGTGCACAATTGTCAGGGCTATGTAGCAAATTAGCTAAGTATGTGCTATTAGGGATTTAGGAGGCTCTCCCTCCCTGATTTTTGGAATAATTCTGAAAACAAGAAATTACAGGAATTAATTCTGAAACAAATATTTAGATGGTTATTTTGGAGGAGAAGAATTAGGAAACGGATAAACATTGTGCTTCAAATTCTTTTGAGAAAAACAGGGGTTTTTTAGTGGTGTAGAAGAATAATGCCGTTTAAGTTTGGGTAATTACTCAGGTGGGTGTACCTAACGTTGGTGATCGATAGCCAGTAAACTGTGTTATCTGGGGAAAGAATAAGTATTAGTTGTGTTTAGATTTGTATATAATGTTTCACTGCTGAAACTGTAAATTGTTTTCTGTCATTGCAGAACAATTCCATTTGCTTGGAATCTTATAACCGCTGGTTACATCGAGCAATCTGTATATGGAGTGAGTACTTTGTTTGACCATTTGTTTTTCTGTTGTCCTTGTAGTACATCTTTGTTTACATTGTAATTATTTTTTCAGGTGGTCATCAGCATTCTTGGTCTCCTTTTCCTTGGGAAACTTCTTGAACCAATCTGGGGTTCTCGAGAATTCTTGAAGTTCATCTTTGTGGTTAATTTCTAACAGATATTTGACTTCTGTCTGTGTTTTCATCACTGCCGTTTCCTTGTACTATATAACAATGCAGGAAACCTACCTGTAAGTGATTCAAGATCCACTTGTCATGTTGAAAGATTGGTTTTCTTTGGAGTTCTCCTGTTGATTGATTCTATGCCCTGTTTTATTGAAATTTCTAATAAATGTGTACAGCTTTTAATCTTGTTATGCCTACCAAAAACTTTTGTGATTTTCCTGTGCCCTCCTTTTCACTTTTCACGTGCCAACAATCTGATTTTTTATGTTTACAATTCTGTTGTAGTTACATGCCAATTTCTGGCTTCCAAGGGGTTCTATCAGGATTTCTTGTTGGCATTAAACAAATTATAGCTGACCAAGAGTTGCCTATGCTGAAACTAAAAGCAAAAGTATGTAACATGGAAGTACCTGATTGATAGCTTTGCTACATACTTAGAAAATTCACACATTTTTTTATAAAAATGGGGGTCACAATATTGTCTGATGTCCTCTATTAGTTCCTATTGTGGTTATATGCAGTGGTTGCCTTCTCTCATGTTATTGGTGTCCATTGCTGCGAGCTTTTTTACAGCAGATTCTGCTTCATACCTCCCGACTTTAGTATTCGGCACATATATAGGTTGGATTTACCTCAGATACTGGCAAAGTAAACCTGAAACAAAACTTAGGGGTGATCCAAGTGATGAATTTGCATTCTCTACTTTCTTCCCTGAATTTTTAAGGTAAGCAATGCATATTGCAATTCTTTCTATTTACCTCAGTTTTTGCGCCTTTCCCCCTCAAATTTGTTGATGTTACATCTTGATGAACGGATTGCAGACCTGTAGTTAATCCCATTGCTACAATATTTGGGCGAATGTTTTGTGGAAGAAGATCTGAAACTTTGGATGAGGCCAGAGGCCATTCCGTGGGAGGTGATCCACTGCCTGGTTCTGATCCTATTGAGGCATCTCGGAGGAGGTAAGCTGAGCAGTTATTACTAAAGGAAGTAATAATCATCATAAGCTCAACTCAGCAAGAAATTATTTAAATGTGCTTTAATCAAACAATAGCCTTTTTTCTCATCTGCTACAGAATCACCAAAATGGGTGTAAAGGATGGCCTTGTTATGTTTGATCTAGGTTTACCCCAACCACAAGGCAATCCTTTCTGCATCTTGTTCTCTTGACATATGTAGATTTAAAACACTCATCTGAGTGAAAGTAATTAGTGCTGTAACATGCTCGATACCATTTGGTGAGCAGGTGAGTTTTATGGTGTTATGAATGGAATGGATAATGGACTACTGGTGGAAGAAAAAGATGAAAAAGAAGAGAAATATTTGAGCTTTTCAGCAAGTTGAATTATGATAAAGGATGCTGATATTGATAATGAATGTTTCCTCCACCTGATGCTTATTGTAGTCACTCGTGACAGGGAAAATGCCTTGAGCACTTTTTCTGTTCCCAAAACTTTGTTCATATGTCAATGGGTTTTGTTAATCAGATGAAGTAGTTATTTAGGCTTAATCCCAATGTGATTGATCAAGACATTAAAATCACTTATTGATGGGATTAAATCTCTTAAGTCCAACACAAACTCAGATCAAAAGTTGATTGGATAATTTTCCAGTTACACAAGTTAAAGAAGCTACTTCACAGACCTTACATTTTTTTGAAGAAATTTTACAAGAGGAAAAAAAAAAAGAAAAAAGAGATATCAAGTGTAAAGGAAATGTGGGTTATCACTTTAACAAGATAATGATTTGAATATGTCCTTTTTAGAGTTGATTAGTGCATCCAAGAATTAGCTTGGGTCAGTGGATGCTGTTGTTAAAAAAATGTTAACTTATCAGACTGCTCTTGGTGAATTGCAGGGAAAGGGGTGCTCGAGCACTTGAAGAAAGATTAGCAGCAGAGAGGCTGGCTGCTGCAGGGAAGTCAGAAGAGTCGGAAAGAGATGCCTCTGATAATGTCTAAAATCTTTTATATTGCAAACATTAAAAATGCAGTTGATCTAAATGTACCTACACACATTATCAGCTATATGAAAGGACTGTTGGTCAGTGTTCTCATTTGGATACAAAACGCCAGTTTTGCCGCATGTTTATTCTGATTTCATCGTAAATCAACTGCCTATCACTTTGTCTTGCACACTTCTGTGCGATTATTACTTGATACCCATCTTAGTGTTATGAGGATTTTGCTTTCTGGAGGCTGTTTCTAATTGTACTTAAAACATTATAGATGGAAAATTAGTTCTTTCAATACCTGTTTGGACCTCAACATGCATACTAGAGATGTACGTGGAAAATTAAGTTGATTTACCTGTTTTTACTATATCGGAAAAGCCTGTTACTTTCAAATGCAGTTTATGTTTTTATCACCTCCTTGGGATTATCTGGACTTTGATTGTGTTTTCTTTAAGAATTTTTGATTCCCCGCGTCTATTAACATTGAATTTTGGGTTAATTACATTACCTCCCCTGAGGTTTGACCATATTATTGAATGCACCCTGTGGTTTGAAGACTCAACAAATTTAAATTGCAAATATCCCCTTCTCATTAACTTTCGTTAGACTGTGAAAGGACTAAATTACCCTTATCCTGTATTGCACAATTAGGTCTCTCAATTTATATCAACAATAGTGCTCATATTTATTTATTTTGGTCAATTTAATCCCAAACTTATTTCACAACCACAAAATACCATCTCCTCCACCTTTATCATTCTCAGCCCCAATCCATTTATTTTTACCTTATTCCTCGACAATACAAATGCTAACCGCATACCTTATTTACTAAAGTTTGAAGGACTATTTCAGCGATTGTATGTTTACCTTATTCCTCGACAATACAAATGCTAACCGCATACCTTATTTACTGTTTGCTATTTATGTGATATTGCTCATAGAATAAGGCTTCTAGGAGGTTGGGATTTCTTTTGGAATGGTGGTTGCCCCTCTTATTCAGCCTGTGATTTCTTTATTTTGACAAAAAACAAGAACCAAACAGGCCTTAATTTTTCTATCAGTAGCTGTAGTACTAGTAATAACAACACATCTCTGTCTTTTATGGTGTTGATGATAGCAAGATGTTTTTTTGCTTTGTACAAAATCATCCACAGGGATAATGGAAAAAAATAATCTCCAACAAACAATTTAAAAAAATACTCAAAAAAGGCTGCATCGGCACTATGGGAGAGGAACTGATAGTGTGCTTGGTGTTGAAGGATAAATGGCGGCCAAAGGGAGAGGTGCAAGAGAGGGACAATTTATGGAGGAAGAAGGGAAGGATTCAAGGGGTAGGAAGGGTTGCAGTGGGACTGTTTGTGGAAGAAGGGATTCAACGAGGTTGTGGGACAAGAAGAGGAGGAGGGAGGGCCTCTTATAGGGGCTGGGGGAATATGAGTGAGGAATATTCAGTTTGAAGGGGAGAACATAAGGAGAGTAGTGGATGAGGAGGGAAGTGGAGAGGGCCGAAGAAAGAAGGGGTGGAGGGGAGAGAACGATGATTTGGGAAAGGGGGTATGGGAGTTTGTTCTAGGTTTTAGGTTTAGATTTATATTTGAATTTGGATTTGGATTTGGATTTGGATTTGGGGTAGGATCTGGGTTTGGGCAGAGAAGGGAGTGACTAATGAGAAAGATTTATGTTTGGGTTTGGGTTTGGGTCGGGTTCATATTTGGGTTAGATTTAATTTGTAGAATTCTCTCAAAATGATTAAGAAAAAGACAAAAATAAAAGCAAAAATAAGGGCATTTTTGGTATACGAAAACAAAATTTGGCTGATGTCAGCATTCCTCTTAATGGACATTAACGGCAGAAAGCATACTTGTTAAACGTTTAGTCATTCAAGAGTGAAGAATAACTGTAATTTTCTCAAACTACAGAGTGTATTCGGTAATATGACCAAACCTCAGGGAAGGTAATTAACTCTTGAATGTTCAATTTTCCCACACTATGCTATTTCCGAAGATCAAACAATTTTATAAATAAAAGACTACATCAAATTGAAGCAAACCATATTAATTTCACGGCTTGATGGTTTGTGATGGGAGCAAAATGAATTTTCGTTTGTTTTGTGCACGTTATTAGCCAGGAAATGGGAAGAATCATCTTATATTTAGTATGACAACTTCACAAGGTGGGTTACCATACTTTAAACATCCGTATTTGTTCAAATAGTTGCATGAACAAACTTCATGTTTAAATAATTTCCCATGAATTAGAAAGATGTTATTTTTTATTTACTGTGGTCATATTTTTGGGTTATTTTGCAGGGGTATTATTGAAATTCGGATTTCTTGAATGGAGAATACATGTTAAGTGTCCTAGATTGGTCGCAATGGTTAATTGTCTTAGATTGATCACTTTCCTTTCTTTAGAGATGCGAGATTAGATTAGCTAGACTTATCTTTCTTTAGGGATTATGGATTAGATTAACTATCAACTAGCTGTAATAAACAAACAAGGGATCAATAGATCAATTTGAACGAAACTCAAAAGATAAGGTATTTTGTATAGTACCATATTGTCTTTTTGTCTGATCCTCTTCTAATTTTTTAGTGGAAAAAAATTCTCAAATGAAATTCAGTATGAATATGATCTTTGATTAATTAACAGTGAAATATTACACAAAGTAGAAACCGTCCTTACCAGGCTAATACAATCGTATTAGGACGTACACAAGCATATTTGTAAAAAAATAAATAAATTAAACCTAAAAAACTGCACCCAACAAAGCAATACATGGTGCCAAATTTGAATGCCATTGACATAAATATATCAAAGAATAGTATGCCTAGCCAGTATACATAATCAATTTATCTAGCAATGCCAAATTAAAAGGAGAAAAAAAATGAACAGAACGTACAAAATTTCCCAATTAATTTCTTGCATCACTGAATGTGAAATCACTCGGGCTGATATCAATTTCATGTTGATTTCTTCTTGAAAGTTGACTTGGAGAAATTTGCAAGTTGGATGGTTGTTGCATTTCTTGATCTGCATGATCACCATGATATGTTTCAACTATTATTGCAGTAGAACCATCGTCATCATCACAATATCTGTTATGCATGGAAGATGGAAATCCTTCATGACCCCACATTTCATTGTCAAAATTAGTTGACCTTTGGGATGCCTGCAGGCTATTATCAAGACTGCTGTTCTTGTAGCTTTGCAACAAATGAACTGGAGATGTTCCATGCAAAGGAGTAGCAGGCCTACTCGAGAAAGGTGTTGTAGTTTCTGATTTCTTGCCTTCTTTTACGTGCATTCTTGCTTTGTGGTGCCAGCTTTTAAGTGCTGATGACACATGATCATCGAATATTACTGGTTTCATTGTCGTGCCCATCTGTTAATTTGAACCGAGAAAGTGTTAGATTAACATAATTAATCTGCCTTATTTCTCCAAAATTACTTCTTCATGAGAAATAGTATACAGATGAATCCTCAGTACCAACTATTCAGTGCCTCCTCGTTTCTGCCTATGATTTTGAAAGTCTAAAGTGCTGGATAATGTTAGCTAAAAGATCCAAAAGTAGGGGTGGTTATAATTTTAAATCTGTGCGATGCATCTGCCTGGCAGTTCTTTATTAGTGGCACTAAAAAATTTGGCACTGAGTATCTCATGTTGTGTACCATGAGGTAATTGAAGCACATTACCTGAGTTACTAGAGCATACAAAGGAAGAGTAACATAGCTGCAGAGGACTTGCACGATGATCCTAAAACCACAGACAGAGGTAATTGTTAATATGATTCACATTATGCAAGTTAAGCACAACAGCGAATGAGTAAATAGAACTAGACACTTTCGAGAACTGCTGAATTCTACGTGCCAAAGATCCGGTTAAACTCACCCCATCGAGAGTCTGACGGCCATATCTACAGGCCGCTTGTGGAAGCAAGATGGTAGACCGTACTTGTACTGAAGAAGAAAAAAGTTATGATAACTGTTATGTGAGGTTTGTAACATGAGAAGACTGTTAGACTAGAATTGAATGATTTTATGGTAGGCCATATTTAGAGAGTGAATAGCAGTTTATATTGAGGGCAATATCATACATATAATGAAGCTTCTTCAGACTCAATTTTACTAAACACAAAGAAGATTCCTTACCCAACTGAAAAAAAAGAAAGCCAGCTGAAATGCATTCTGCAAGACAGAGGTGGGTACTCAGTGCCAGTTTTAGGTACAAAAGATAAGTTTTATGTCATAAATAAAGATCTGAAAACTTTTGGATTCCGATATAATGAGTATGTTTTGATCATCAGATACCTGAAAGAGAACAAACTGAATCACGTAAAGGAGCAGTCGAGGGCGATTGAACCAGAATAGATAATCCCCTGGCTCAACCACTGGTGTGCCTTGGATAATATCACCTCTTTCTTTAATCCTTAATCCCATCTTTGTTATAATCACTTGTAGCTTTGTTCCCACCAAGAGGATTATCTGCAAGTTTTTAACTATAATTAAGGACTTTGCTCATGGATGTATAGCAAATAATGATGAATAACATGATACTCTATGCACATGTACTATGACTGTACCATAAGAGGAATAGTTGGTAGCCAAAAGTATGAATACTCATCCTGCACAACACAAAATTCAACTTTGTCAATCAGCAAGGATACAAATTTCTCAAATATGGTATGATCCCAACTTCAATTTTGCAAAAGGAACAAACCAAGAGACATGAGAATTAAGGGTAATTTACAAGAAACCTCCTTGGTTTGGCTAATGTTTAAATTGCCCCCTATTGTATGCAATTTGCTCTCTTGTGGTTTTGGGTTAAAGTGAAATCGTTAAATATTCCGTTAAGTAACCGTTAATTAGGATGTTGAAAATTTTTGATTTAAAATAAATATTCTAATCATTTTGAGCCTCAAGATTAGTTATATATTTTAATATAAAACATGAACCGTTAGCTATTTTTGACTAGTGGAGAGGTGCAAGATTTGGGAATATTTTTGACTTTTTATACAAATCTGTTAAATTTTTAACTTTCTATTTATTTTTTTAAAAAAAAAAGAAAAAAAAACCTCAAACCAAAAAGAGACAGATTGCATGGTTTGCAAACCTTAAGGGAGACAATTTCCCAAACATTAATAGTCAAACCATAAGGGTTCCTTATAATTTATCAAAAAAATTAATCCTCATAGCAATCAAAGATTGTTCCACGCTACAGTACAGGAATAGCCATTCCTAGATCATTTACTTATCCTTACCATGGGTGTTTGACAAAAGAAACAGCACAGCAAAGAGCCATATGACAGGACTGTAGACACACAAACCAGAAATTAGTCTCCAAGACAAATTCCATTTCAGAATTGTCAATAAACTCCTTAATAAAACAGCAGAATTAAACTAATATACAGCTGAATCAACTAACCTTATTCCAATCACAACTTTAAAATCTTCCTCAAGGCATCTGTTAATGTATTTCTGAAAATTGAACGATGCATTGTTGCTGGGTGCTAAATGTGCCTGATTATTCAAAGTAATTAGATAAGTTAATCTCTCAAGCTACAAGTTCTTGTGCCTGATATACAATTAGTCTATATTATCAAGGGCATTTTCAATAGCTTACCATGACAAAATCCAAACCATGTCTAAGTGCCTGATAATCAACTCTTGTAACTGATTTAAAGAACTGTCTGAAAAAACATACCTAGTCCACAAAAACAAAGAAAAGGGTCAGGATTAAAAGTTCAAATTTATTTTCATATCCCAAAAATCCTGTGTTTTCTTGAAAAGGATTATAGATCAAAAGTTAGGTCCTTGATCTTACTATCCACAGGAGGATTGGAAACTTGCTCCAGAAATGCAGATGTCTACGTCCAAAGGAAGTATCCTTTGCAAGCCTGAATCTCTCTATCATATCTGTGACAAAGAAACATGTGAATTAACTTTGATCATTTCATGTTGGTTTGTCAAAAAATGGAGTGTTAATTCAAAACATATTATCTAAAATATAGTTGAAAAATTCAGAAAAATCCGATCGAATTGTACCAAATAGATTCAGTAGAATTATACGATTTTTTACTCGAATTTTAAATTAAACTCACAATTTTTGTCAGAGTCTAGTTTATTTATAACTCATACTGTATATGATAAATTGTCAGCAATTCTTTGGAAATTAATTTTTTTGAATTAATAATGAATGTTATGTAAAAGCATCATATATAAAACTTTAAAATTTTAAATATTTAGAATATTTTATTTGTAATAGATGAAATAATACATGTATATAGTTTATAGTTTTGAGTTTTTAATCTTAACTCAATAAAATTCGATCTAATTTCCAAATATACTTGGCTCAAACAGGCAATAATTGTCACTATAATATGCATCTTAAATTAGGCATTCCCTAAAAAAAATATTAAATTAGGCAAAATTAATTAGGACTTGAGTAGGCAACTAAAATGACATTAATTCCATATCTAGATAGGAACAATTATCAACCCCACATGATTCAAGTCTTGAATGGGATACAAAATTAATCTTAATGACCCTACAATAAATTGACTTGCGGGCATTTGGGTGAAGTCAGAGGGAACTTCTTACCATTATCCGGAGTCCTGGACTCTTCCTCCCATGCCTTCCATTGCCTCATCTACATTATTAATATCATATCCTCAGTAATTCGGATTAATTTTCTTTAAAAAAAAAAATTGAATTTTTAGAGGTTATATTATATATTAATGGTCAAGCACTATTATATATTATTTACCTTTAGTGCACCTAAACTCAAAGTCGTGATAGAACAAAGGACATGGAAAGCAGCAAGCATGAAAATGAAAATGTGGAGTTCGTGCAGCCCTTTAGCTGAAATCAATTGCATTTTATCCTGCAAAATAAATTCCAGTACAATAAATACTAATGTATTAAGTAGACAAACCAGATTACATATACGTTACCTAAAAAAAATGATTACGTTATACATTGCACCATATAAATATAAGGAAAATTTTATAATCCCATCCAAGGAACCATCCTATTATTCTTTAAAAATTTGTACAGTACAATGTTATGTGTTTTAAAAACTCGTATTATACAAGCTCTTAAAATTAACCGGAAGATTCTCTCAACCAGATTATAGAATTTTCGTAAATTTAATTACATTTTGTGCAAAGAAAAAAAAAATACTAGGAGGAATAAAAATATTAATGCATCTATACAAAGTGATAAATAAAGCCAATGTGTTATTGGATACCAAAAAATGAACGAAATTCGACCACATATTTAAATTTAGGGAATTGGCGATTGAATATGATTTTATTACAAAGCCCGATTTCGACAAGTAATTATGAATTTGTAACTTTTGTAAATCATTTGTAAAAAAAATTTCTTAAATAAAAATTGAACAGGTGATGATTATGATACATACCGGGTTCTTGGTTTGGCATGGATCATTTTTTTCCTTCTCTTTGGCACAAGGATGCCATGAATTTCCAGCATTCTTTGGTATGCATATTTTTGAAATGGGCTCTTGTGTTACTGTGAGGATCAATGATATGAATCCCAACAGCATAAGTTCTGAAAAAAGAGAGTCAAGAAATTAATTAAGCAAAACACAAATACAAATTGTTCAAAGGGAAAATCGCTGAAATAGTCCTTAAACCAATAAAAAAAAAAGTTGAAGGACTATTCTGGCTAAAAAGAAAGTTGAGAGACTATTTTGACTAATGTATAAAAGTTTAAGGACTATTTTGGCGATTTTCCCTTGTTCAAACTTCAAACTCTTTTCTTTTTACACGATACTTAATATACAGACATACATACGTGCCCTCGACCTAATGGCTTGAGACGCAACTTGCGTAATTAATGCGTACCAAACTCATATACGGTACTACTAGTAATTAAATGAGAGTGGAAAAGATAATTAATTTTCTTACCAGCTTTGATCTTCTCGAGTGCTTCATAGAGAGCTTGCTTGTTTACGTTTCTTTTTCAGCCACTAGATATAAAAAATCAACATATATAAACCGATTAATTAAATAATTATGAAGAAACATAGAATTAAATTTGTATGAATTTGTAATATACCGAGCCGAGATGATGAATGAGAAGTTCGATGATTATTGATACAGCAACAATTATAAAACAGACAACGGCAACAGCCCACGTTGGTGTTTCCTGCAGTGAACGTTCTTCGCTACCCCCGGCCATGATTTTCAAGACTTTTAGAGTTTATTTTTATTTGGATTTGCTGCTGAGAGAGGAAGAAAGAATTGAAGATAAAAGAATAAAAAAGAAAATATCAGAATGGATTTTTAGACTGGGGAGTGATAATTAATAATATGTTGTAGTTGGATATTTGGTACATGGTGGGTGGTATTTATACACATGCTAATAATTGATATTTGTATAAAGAAATGTTTTGAGTATGAGAAGAAAAATTGAGGGGGGAATTGAAGATCAATGTTTTTGACCAAACTGACGTCCTAAGAAAATTTCAGAAGCAAGAAAAGTTCTGAAATTGAAAGACAGATATTTTGTCAATGTGTGAGGGAATCTAATTAATGATGCAAATTGCGAGCTTGAATCAAAATGTTAGAAATTTTATATGGAGTAATTAATTTAAAGGGCTTTGTTTCTTTTGTTACACTATTTATTTGTACTTTTTTTTATTGGCTGTCTCCGAAGGAATTTGTTATATTATTTATTAGAGTAATATGTGTGTTTGCTAAATAAATACAATTTATTTAAGTAATAAAATGCTTTTCTTATAACGTATTAAAATAGTCTCAAATCACTAGAGATTTTGATGATTTTTTTTTAAAAGAAAGGATGATATGAGTGCTTTTTTACTATTAAATATTTTAAATAAAAATAACTGTCTCCTTGATTCAAAAGATAAAATCTAAACCAAAAAAAAAAAATGCATCATTGCCAATTTAATGTAGTAGGGTCAAATGGCACCAACTTGGGTGCAAATTATAATAATTAGTACTGCCTTATTTTATTACTGAAAAGTGAAAACCCCAAACTGATGAGTTGGTCAACAAGACAAGGACCGGCGGCGTAATATCCAGAATGTGAACGGGAAATTGTCAAATTAGCGTCAATTTATTTAGACTGGGTTTCATGTCTATCCATCCAGGTGTACTTCTGTTGTGTTACAAAAATTTTACGTGGAAGGAGGCAAACCGAAAACATCCTTTCTACGTAATTGAGTATGTGTGGTGTAAATAATTACCCGTCAATGGATGAATGGTCTCTTTAAACTGATTTTATGACCTAATCTCTCAATCTTCTCTATATATTTTCAAGTTAATAACACTTTGTCTCCGAAAGTATAGGGATAATTACAATTTATCCCCTTTATTAAAAATTACATTATTTTTATTTTTCATGTTTTTAACTTTTAATATGTGGTGTAATAATTATAAAAAGTAAGTAAAATTAAGTATAAAAACATTTCAATATAAATCATATTAATATATTTGTTTGGTTAAATTCTCGTAATTTATAAAAAAAAATTTGAACTTTTAATATTGGTGTAATAATTATAAAAAGTAAGTAAAATTAAGTATAAAAACATTTCAATATAAATCATATTAATATATTTGTTTGGTTAAATTCTCGTAATTTATAAAAAAAAATTTGAGCAAATTTTAGAGTTCATTTAATATTACTTTGAATTGTAGTATTTTTGGCAGTGATATCACACTTCTTAGAGTAGGCTTCTTAATGAAATTTTCTATTAGAATTTTTTTAAGGATCTTATGTGCACTCAATAGATTTTTCATAGAAGTTTTATAATTTTTCGTTGTGTATTTTTTTATTTTGGATTAAAAGTATGCAAATTGTAATGTCAGATACAATTTGAGTTAAATTTTTCTCATAATTTTCATTCTCGAAAACAAAAATATCCATTATATAAAATTTATTTTTCTTGATTTTCTACAATTATCAAATACTATCAAAACCAAAACTACTTGAAAAAAAAAATAGTGATAAGAGCATTTCAATTATTTAACTGAATTTTCTTGATGGTGGTAGAATTGTTAAAGCATAAATAGTGTAAAAAGGAGATAAAGTATAATTTTTAAATTTAGGGTATAAAATGTAATTACCCTCATACCTTAAGGGGCAAAGAGTTAATAACTCTTCTTTTTTTTTCTTTTTTTGGGAAGGGGGAGGGGAAAGGAGGGAATATAAACTTGAGGGGGAAGATTTAATAGATATATTTATTTATAAGAGATAACTTATATTTCTCTCAAAATTTCATAAGGACAACTCAATGTAAATTATATGATGGTGAAAATAATTTTTTTAAGGGGTTAATTACACTTTACTTCCTTAAATTTTAGTGTCATTAACACTTTAGTCCTTAACGTTATCTTTTGAGTACTAAAGTCCTTAGACTAACAGTCAACGCTAACAATGTGAGAAAATTTGGCTAAATAGGCAAAAATATCCATGGGTTAATTTCACTTTATGCCCTTGAACTTTAGATCTATCCCTATTCTATTTATTCTTTTATATTGATTTTATCTAAATTTTCTAACAACAAAAATTTATGATTCATTTTAATCTGTAGTTTGTGTGATTAAAATAAGAGTCATTGTATCATTTTTCTTACATTAGCATGCATCATTTAGCATCATGTGCATCTTATTTAATTTAAACCAAAAACATGTACTTAATAATCACTACTACCACCACACTATCAAAATAATGCACTCTTTTTAAAATTATAATTTATATTCTAAAGGGAACAAATTAACTTAAATAATAAGTTATTTCAAAATTGTGTACTCATGTATAAGAGTAGTTTCATCATAAAAAACCATTGTTAGACGAGAAATAAGATGTGGTTTTAATTGACCATCAATATAGGGTTTTTAGTGCTCAAAAAACTGTTTGTCATATTATGTCATCTTCTTAAAATAATTCCGACAAAAACGCTAGTAGATACGCTAAATTCAATTTCTAAGCATTTGTTTATATTTAATTCTACATAAATCAAATCTTCTCTTTATGAATGACATATTCATAAAACCAAAATAAACCAAAAAAATACAATAAATAGGATTATAATTTTCAAGTATGTAACAAGCGTAACCGAAAGATTTTAATGTCAAAAATAATGTTAGGGACTAAAGTGTTTGTCTTACTAAAGTTTAAAGGGTAAAGTGTAATCAAACCAAAAAAAGAAATAAAATATAATAGGGGTAAAGATAATGTTAGGAATTAGAATGATAGTCACGCTAAAGTTTAAAGGGGTAAAGCATAATATACCCTTTTTAAGGGTAAAAATTGCTAATTTAAGAATCTGGGAGCGCTGCCAGCTTGCTACCGCCCGCCTCTTTACCAGAATCCGTCATTGGTTTTAACCACACTACCGCTAAATGAGATGGGCGTTAATTAACAAAAATAATGTCATAAATTTAAATGTGTTGCCTTTGTCGGACAATTTTGTTATACTCTCATTTTGTGAAGGGCAACTCATTATATCTTTGGAAATTAGTAGTAGCCCTGCAACACTGACAAATTAAAACAACCAACCAATAATGTGTCTTTAAATTAATTCATATCATAATGAAATGCTTTTTATGGCCTAAAATTTAAAATGTGCCACATCGTATTTATTTATATTGCTCTACACCTCAAAAAACCTGATATAGACAACATTATTTTTATTTGTGTAGTGTGAAAAGATGGTTTAAGGAAAATAAAGGGAAAAATAGCTAAAATAGTCTCTCAATTTTTTTACTTTAGTTGAACACATCCCTCAATCTTTTTTTAATCCAGGATAGTCAAATAACTTTTATTTTAAGCCAAGAAAGTTCTTTTGTAGTAGAGCTATCGCAAAAACTTTTTGTATATTTCTCAATAAATTATACATACAGCTCCTGTAGTTTAGTTTTTTTTTATATAACCCCATATAGTTTAAAATGGAAAATAATAAAGAAATTAATTTGAAGGGGTGAAAAAAAAATTTCGTAACAAATTTTTTTTAAAAAAAAAAACTGAAACATTTATTAAAAAGGATGGGTTATGCTGGGTGGCAGAGGTGGCTATGGGTGGTGGTGGGTGGCTAAAGGAGTGATTTTGGAGTTGGATGGATGGTAACTTCGGCTAGGGAGAAGGGAAGAGGGAAAATGTTAGATTTTCAGATTTTTTTTTTATAAAAAAATAGATGTTTCATTTTTTTTAAATTGTTATATTTTTTTTCACCCCTTAAAATTAATTTCTTTTTTATTTTTTCCATTTTAACCTATATGGGATTATGTGAAAAATATTTAAACTATAGGAAGTGTATGTGAAATTTATTAAAAAAAAGATTTTTGTGATGGCTACACTACAAAAGGACTTTCTTGACTAAAAAAATAAAAGTTGAAGGACTATTCTAATAACATAAGGCAGTACTATTTCAACTAACTGTAAAAAATACAAATCTAAATAATGAATTAGTCTATTTAAAATAAATAAATAAATAAAAAAAATTAAATCAATTAATCCACAAATCCTTGAGAAAACCATTACAACAGAAATTCGTGATCAAATAAAGGTCAAAGGTGGCCGTACCATGGCTCTTCAAAAGGCCAACTCAAATTCAATATTTATTTCAGAGAGCACTGTCAATGACATAACTAATTAGAGGAACATCTTAAACAATTGTATTATTCATCTTATTTTATTTAATATGGTCAAATTTACACACAATTTTAAAAAATTGTTATTTGATCAGTTAATAAAAATAATTTTTTGTAATTGTCCCTCAATTTAAATTTAAAATTTGTTAGTTAATTTTTGGAATTTAAATTTTAATTCTTTGTGAGAGTAATTAATGATAAAACATAACTTTAATGCTATTATTTTGAGACTTGTACGAAGGATAAAATAGGTAATAATAGCTTTTATATATTTGCTATTTTAAGAAATGACAAATAATTTTGAACAAATCAAAACAGAGAGAGTGACATATAAAATGGGATGGGATACCATATATCACAAAGAGAAAATGTATGGTCACAGCTTACATTACAGTTTATTATAGCCAGGTTATATTTTTAAAAATCAATCATTGGAAGTAAGCGATCTTTTTACTTTTTGGTGAACAAATTAGTTTTCAACAACAGAAATTTTTATATGGATTTAATTTTTAGTCTCACTTATAGACACTAATGTGAATTAATTTTTTTGGAAAAAAAAAAACATAAGTTTATGTAAATAAAATTTAATAAGATTTATCATCACTTATGTACCATGTGTTATGGATTTAACAAATGCTCTAACCCCAAATTATGCATCATGTGGTGTGGATTCAACAAACGCTTTAATCCAAATCTATCACTCTTAAGAGTTCATATACTTATGGATTTAGGACATGTTTGATAATACAACATAATATTGAAAATGTAATGAATTATTTAAGAGGTTTATCATTTTCAATGTGTTTGATAAGAAAAATTTTATCCACTTAAAATTTTAAGAGGTGCTAAAATTGTATAAGAAATTTCAAAGATAGACTCCAAACTTAATTCTGAATTCAGAATTCGCTCAGTGAATAGATTTTAATGATTTTTTCCATCTTCCAAAATTGTCCTGATTTGTTATACCCTATGTTATCTCTACAGGCGATCTTCTAACCCTATTGTCTCTCCCCTATCTTATCCAATATCCAGCTCTGATTACATCTAAGCTTTTACAGAATTCTTTGCTAATTTTTTTTAACCGTTAAACCAAATTATAGATAGATCCTACTTTAGTCTTAATTTTAATGGGATATTAGTGCTGATTGAGTTGAGATTATTCAAATTTTATTTTCTGAAATCAATTTTTTCTGTTGGTAATGTTCTTAATTGAGTCGAGATGATTCACGTTTGACTCTTAATCAATTCTTTGTTTGTAGATTGCACTACTCGCTGCTAATATAAAGGTAAAAGTTTGTCCATTTCTGTCAAGAGCCTTCACTGGCTTTTCAGCCATAGATTTAAGCAGAGATGAGCAATACTGATCACACCAAAAAGGATAGATAACAAAATGGAATCAAACAAAATTCTGAACTGTGGTAGGGAGATTTGTGTGTTGTTTTTCAAAAAAAAAAAAAAAAAAAAATTTAACTTTTTTGTTGATAGTATTTTTTTTAATAACAATCTAACACAACACATTATTTCATTCATGATTTTATTTTACTGTTCTATTTATAATAATTTCTTGAAGCAATTATCTTACTTATTCATTCTCAGTAATATTGTTAGGTAACTAAATTAGCAAATTCATATATTTCACATATTTAAGTGAAAAATTAAAGAAAGGGCAAAATTGTATTATTTAACTTATTCAATATTCAGTTGCATATATTTATCAAATATTATTAACAAATTCAACATTCAGATTTATATATTTCAAAGTTTCTTTTCAGTGCTTCTTCATTAAATTTTAATATCTTAACTATTTTAGTATTTAGATTTCATCATTCTGTATTCAATATTATCAAACATGCCCTCTGCTTTGCACCCATAATTAAATTATACTCGATTCTAACTTGCACTTCAAAGTTGTGATTTTAGATTATATTACCCCTAAATTTCATATTCATCCCACTTCAGACTAATGTTTAATATTATTATCAAAATTAGTGGATGTTTCAACTATGCATACAAAGCACTTAAAGTGGAACATTCATCAAATTTCTTAATGCAATTAAAAATTGACCAAAGTGGGATGGATATGAGAATTAGGGGTACAAGTATTAAAAAATTAGAATTGAGGATGCAATAAGAAAATTGATCATAAGTTAGAGGTTCAAGGTGTAATTAGCCTTGACTACGTCCACTGATATGATATGCCCTTAAATAAGTGTGTGACATGTACATACCTAACATCTATCATTTCTAGTAATAGATGTTAAAAATTGGACTGAATTTAGATAATTTTGAGAGTTAGAGATTTTAATATGTCTATAACTCATGAATTTTGAGGGTATAAAATGATACTAATAGAATATAAATTAAGGGTACAAAGTGGAGTAATTTGTATGATTCTTTCATCATTGTATCGTTAAGAAGGTTAAAAAGGACGAAACAAATATACTAACAGGTAGTTTGGAAAATACTAATATAAATTTCTTGGATATCACATATAGATCTTGTAATTGAGATTAAATCTTATAAAATTTTATTTACATTAATTGATATCATAAATTCTACAACAATTAATCCATACCACGAGATCTATACGTAGGGTTAAATACTAGGTCTACTTGAGTATTTCCCCTTGGAGAAGATTTTTTTTTTTTTTAAAGTTAGAGAAGAGTTTAAATTTTAAAATTTAGTGAAAAAGACCAATTTAGTCCATTATCTTTGGAATATCGACCAATTTTGTTCCTTATCTATCACAACAGGTCCCTTATCTTAAAAAAATTAACTAATCTAGAACCTATAATAGAATATTATGGACAAATTAATGGACCAAATAAGTGATAATATCATGTGCCCACTTACATTCCATAGGTGTTTTGTCAAACGCTCTATTAGTTTGTTTATAATTTCCGTTAAAGTTTTAAATTAGTTAATTTTTGTAAGGGTATAGGACTAAATTAGCCTTTTTAATAGAAAAAAAAATTAAATTAATCGATATTTCAAAGGTAAGAGACTAAATTAATTTTTTCTTATAAAATTTAAATTGGAATTTCGATTCGTATAAATAATACTAGGCTTTGACATCTGTGTATGGCTCGTTCTTTTTGGAGCAGGGTTATGCTGTTATGCCACGGTATATGCCCAGAAATATTGGAGGGAGTTGAAAACCGTTAGTGTCCCTTAATTGTCTGCAATCTGCAAAAGTCGAGCTGACGTTGGATAGGCTTGTAGAGCAATATTAGTATTATAGATATTATGATTTTTAAAGTCATAAATATTGTTTGTACATAAATTTTGTAGAAGAGGTATTTATTTTGACAGATGAGTATTTAAAAATTAAAAACAAGATCAATTTAAAATTTAAAAATAAAAAATAAATTTTGAAAATAATTTATAATTTATTAGAAAATTAAATTATACCGTTACCACCATTCGAGGTCTGCAGGACCCGGCATAGATGTCGTATGGGTGCTCATTGTCCTCGATTTATCCCGTCCAGTTATTAGTTAGACTTTCATCCGTATAATACTAGTCAAATGCTCGATGACCTACGAAACATCCTTATTGTTTTGTCGATTAATTAACATGTTAAACCATTTTTATCATCTTTATTAAATTTAGGGGGTAATATTATCTAAAATCAAAACTTTCCTGTCTCTTATACACATCGAGTATAGATGTTAATTATGGGTGCAAAGCCTGTCTCTTGTTCTACCTTTATGACATGTTTAAAGCATCTGTAATTCAATAATTTTGTAATTTTGTTGCTAACCAAATCGTCAACAAATTTTTTCGGTATTGGAATCTGTTATTAAAGCAATCTGATGAGTTCAATGAAGTGCCGTACTTAGAATCATTTAATAATTATAGGAGATAAAATACACTACAATTCATTAAACTTAATTGAATTAAAACTATTTGAAAGTATTTCAATCCATTCATCTAGATGTGTTATATGAGATAAATCTTTTGTGTAGAGGACAAATTAAAATACGGTCAACATTCAAGGGGGCAAGTGTAATTAACCCTTTAAATTATCCCGTTACAATGGGATGTGTCATTGTCTAATTGCAGTTATATTAGACTTCATCTAAAAAGTCATGCTATACCGAAATTGACGTGGAAGAAGGCAATAAGAAGACATTCTTTTCTACCTATGACTGTACATCTGTAAGTAATTAACCTCCAAGGTTAAAAGGTATGCCTAGACACATATTCTTTTAGCCAGATGAGGATTAATAACAACATTACATATCCCAGTTTAGTTATAGATTAATTACCTGTTTTCTCCGGTAATTGATAACAAAGATAATGAATTGTAATTATAGTGGTAAGTAGAAATGGGAAATCAAATATATTAATCTAGATCATGTCACTCTTAAACGTGAACTAATTTTTTACAAATTACATAGATGAGGACTTAGAGCCCAGAGCTACTCTTAAGTATTCATCATGTGATTGTTTCTCATTATTGCAACTAGCAAGGTCAAGGAATATCAAGACAAACACGCAAATACTACTATTCCACTAAAATAGGTCGAATTCTGGGGGAAAAAAAAAAAGGTCGAAAACAAAGTTTTATTCTTTTGGCGCGTGGTAGATTTAGTCTCCCACAAATATTGGAGGGAGTGAATAGTCCTTGAAAGACCGCAGTCTGAATGCGTACTCAAGGAAAAGTCAGTTTGACCTTTTAAAATAGACAAGTAACTAACAGGATTCGATCGTATTCGTACCTTTAACTTGCTTCTCAATTTAATTCTAGGACTTGTTGGTTTGAAACTTCCATTATAGAAATGTTAGTTTGGAAGTTTTAATTTCTTTCTCTATGTCTAATTTTCTCCATTAGCTAGTCTCTTTAATTAGCAGGCAATATTCTCTAAATTATTCGAACCAATAGAGCTTATTGACATTTAGTTCTTTTAACTTGAGTAATTTTCGAGTAAGGATTCATATTATTTTGAAATATTCATTTCGCATTATGCTATTTTCGAACTACTTGCTAAACTAGTTTCCATTTAGAAAAGCAAATTACTATTAGTTTAGGGATCTTTTTGAAAAGACGTTACCTAGTATTAGAAAGAAGTTTGTGAGAATTCTGGAGATCTTGATATATAAGTTTGTCAAATTGCTTCTATTTTTTTTTAATATAGAAAAACATATTGTTTTTGCATATTGTGTTAGAAACGAGAGTATGTATAATATATATAAATCAGGTTTCAATACAATTGATGTACATAGAGCTTTTATATAAACTTACAAGAGAATATTTTAGATTATCTATATATAGTAAGTCTTGCAAATCAAGACAATTAGACCAGTAAAGTAATTACCTAATTTAGGGAAACAATTAGAGAAATTACATCAACCAAATATTTATATAACATAATTTAAATTAATCAAATATTTACATACCATAATTTAATAATTCCATATCTTTGACATCCCCTCAAACTCAATATGGTTATGGAAAATCAAATTGGATTTGAAATAAAACGTGAGAATAGAAAATCGAAACTGTGTAGACAGGAAAACCAAGAACCAAGAACCAAGAACCAAAATCGAAACGAAATCAAAACCGACCGAAAACCCGAAGGTTGAAAACTGAAAGGATGCGAAGGCTCAAAACCAAAAGAACTCGAAGGTTGAAAATCGAGGAGATGTCGAAGGTTGAAAACCAAGAGAAAGAACCTGAAAGTTCAAAACCAAGAGAATCCGAAAGTTGAAAACCAAGAGAAAGAACCTGAAAGTTCAAAACTGAATAAATCTGAAGGTCGAAAACCAAGAAAAACCTGGAACCCGGAGATTGAAAGTTGAAACCAGGAAAATCGAAAATTGAAAATCAAGAAACTTGAAAGTTGAAACCAAGAGAACTCGAAGATTAAAAAACTAAGAATCAGTCTAACCAAATATATTTACATGTACTCAAATAGGCGGAAGTTCAAAATATATTTATAAGCAGAGGCTCTGATACTTATCAGAAACAAGAGAGTATATTACAATATGTATTAATCAGGTCCATTTTTTTGGGGAAAGGGGGCTTAAAGTCTTAAAGTTATAATAAAATGATAGTTTTAGAAATTTCTCCCGATATTTTTGATAATATTACTTGGCACTCTTAAATTTTGAAATATATCACAAATCTTTCCTTACTTTGTATTTGTTATTAACAATTTCAAGCCAATTCATTAAATATCATTTAAGTGGAGAAGATGCAATTATTGACCATGGATTACCCTAGTAGCAAAACTTAACTTTTTTTTTTTATTAGCTGAAAAATGTAAGAGAAGATTTGTGGAACTTAAACGAAATTCTTGGCAAATAACAATGGGATGCAATTACATAAAAAAAATATATATATTGGGATGCAATTTTTCATGTTCTTTACCAGTTAATATCAAAACATATAGTACATTTAACTTTTTAGTTTATGAGTTTGAGATTTCTCAAAAAAAAAAAAAATTCTAAGTACATTCATTTTACTTTAGGACCTAGTCTGGTTATACATGTTTCAAATTTTTGTTCAATTTGAAGAGCTCATACAAGTAAATTAATGCGTGCTCACATTTTCATAAATAAGTTGATGAATTTTTTAGTAAAACAATGCATTCTATTCCCAAATTTATAAGTTTGCAATTTTCTAAATAAAATAAAAAATCTCATTTTTATTAGTGTGTTTGTGTATATATATATAGATAGCGTATTTTTTTAAGTGTTCTAGTTTTTCAATTTAAATTGGGATGCACAAGTATATAAACAGTGCTTACATATTCATAAATAAGTTGACAAAAATCTTTACTAAAATTTATATATTCATTTTTTTTTTTGTTTACAAATATGTGATTCACCATAGAAAATACCAATCACATTTACTTTATAAAAAATTAAAAATATACATAAAGAAGTGTTGAAAAAAAACTAAAACTACTAAAGATGGAAATATTATGGAGAACACACAGTAACAAAAATGCACTTACAAGTTAACAATAAAATAAAAGAAGAGTTTGCTAGTGATAAGACAAGACCCATTTGAGGCACGCTATGATAGTCACTTTCTCCAGAGTAGATTTTTGCCGCTATCTTGGTGCAAATAGTAATGATGATGTCCTACTTCCAAAATACAACGAATCACATAGAGATCTTCTAATGTGTACTCAAATAGAAGATCAAAAGAACTCTAAATCTCTCAACTGCTTTTGTAGGAATTTAGAATAAACATATTACAAAGGGTTGGAGTGAAAAGAAGAATAAAAGTTCAAGATTAAAATCTAGGAATATTGGAATAATCATTACTTTACGCTCTTGGGGTTAGATATTTATAAAGAATAAAACAATACCAATGTACCTTTTCCTAGTAGACATGCACTTTCATGAAACACCCAATGGATGTGTTCTTCCATTCATGAATAGACATGAATATTAGAGTTGATGTGTCTACTCATTCATAAGTCATACGACTATTCATTAAGAGTTACATTCCAATGGTAATATCATAATAGATGTGTCTTTTACATCAAAGAGATGTGTCTAGTAATAATTATTTTTATTAAAGGCACATTAAATATTGAATTACTTTAAATTAAATCCAACAAGAAGCACATTAATTCATGCACACATTTTCGCAATAAAACATCAAGATTTCTATAAGAGACAGCTACCACCCAAACCAATTGTATTGAAACCTGATTTATATATATTATACATCTGTCTCTTATCCACATTCGATGTGTTTTAGACTGAATCTGAATGATGCAGCAAGATATCGAAAATCCAATTTTGGATTCAAAAATAAAATACAATAAGAAAAAGTGAAAGCTTTTAATTCATTTTCTTGTTATAGTAAAGTTGGTGTCTTCTGCATCTATCAAAATCATAAAATATTTAAATGGTATACATGAAGAGTGAGTGGGCCCATATATCTCACATTTATTATTCATTCCAACAATAGAAGGGATTCAATCCCAATTTTAGCTGGTGATAATTTAATGATTAATTTCTTTGACAACAAGCAACACGAGAAAATTTATTGAATTGAAGAATCTTCTGGTTCTCCAATATATGTTTATGTGAATTTTCAATAATTTTTACGCATCATAAATGACTCGGGATGGTCTAATCGGTCATTGCCAAACAATAAAAGTATTTGAATCAGTAAACTTTAGGTTTACTATAACATGTGCTTCAATTATATAGTACAAATCAAAAGAAAGATATGCAACTTTTTCATAGCACATTTCTTTTCTAATGTTGCATAGATACTCAATAATTTTCTCATTCATAGTCTCAAAATGATATCCTTTTCAGCAGATATCTTTAATAAATTTCTTCAAAACTTAATAGAGAAAGTGTATTATTTGTAACTAATTTTGTTCCTTCAGGGAGACATATATTTGCTCTATCGGAGCTTTCAATCTTCAAAACTTAGTAGAGAAAGTGACATTATTTGTAACTTATTTTTGTTCCTTCAGGGAGACATATATTTGCTCTACTGGAGCTTTCAATTAATTTTACAATAACACTTATAGTATTAACAATTATTTCTCCCAACTTCTGGTGGAAAAATATTTCTTACTTTTGAGTATTATATGTATTGTTACATTGTCATATACATATTCTCATATCTCAGATACATTTAAATGTACATCCATATATTTCTCTTTAAACAAAATAAATATAACAGTAAAATAATATAAGATAATAAATTATGTAAAACAAGAAGACACGTAAAATTCTAAAATTATAATGAAAACATATAAAATATCACGTTATTTTCTTTTTTAGTTATTTTTATCGTCAACCAAACGATCAATACTTTCTTCAGGGAATGAACCAATAGCACAACTACTGTGGTCAAAATCATTATAGAGAAAAGTTATTTATATGATTTTCTCTTTATCTTCCAATGACTCTTGAAAAAATTCAAAAAGACTATTTAACGTACTACAGGTACGTGACCAATGGTTTTTCACAGCATAACAATAACGTTTATTTTTTATATCATTCTTAATGTACGACTGACATCTTCTCTTTTATATTTTACTAATCTACCACTTCTGGTGGTGTGTTGTAGTATTATAATCAGAATAGAGTTAACTGATAACCATCATGAATATGTTGGTTTCGATTATCACCACATCCACAAGTACTATTTAAACTTTTGTCACATTCACTTCGGGGAACGGAGCAAATTAATTGAACGAGATTCATTTGAGTAATAACTCATTATTTTATTCAGTCATAAGAAGATATAAAAGTTGGAATATTTTCTAAAACTCTTTGCCAGTATTGCTTCTTCAAGAGCATATTTGAGGCAAGAAAATAGAGAACATTTTCTCTAATATGTATTCACAAATGATCTGTATAACTTTTCTCATAGATCTGCTGGATATTTTAAATAGGAAAATTTTGAATCCTTCAGAATATAATAATGAAAATCATAGATTTTGTTCTAGTCATACTTGCATATATCATTTTGTCTTTTCTGATTATGTCTTCAAGACATATGAAATTCGAATGGATTTCAACATCTAAAATCCAATATGGATTGTTTATTATAACAATGACCATATATTCAAATTTGGTATAATTTGACATGATTAAAACTAATCAAAATAATTTTTAATAATATTATGTTGATACAACTGAAAGTATAAAACAAAATATGGTAATAGAGAGTATCCAAAAATTTTAAATCGTACCTTGACTATGATAATTAAAGTTCCATATATCTTCGTCGTATTGAAAGTTCTACATACCTTTTTTGTGTTGATTTAAAATTCCATCTCAATTGGTCAGAGTCTCGTGCTGATAACGTGTTATAAAACTAAATCAAGATTATTAACCATGACTACAAAACTAACTAAAGTAGTAAATTTACAAGTGTAGATGAGAGAATAGTAAACAGAGAAATAGTAGAAAATTCTTCAATATCCTCTATTATAAACTTTTAATAAGCTTTCACAAAAGACTTGTACAAGACTTACAAAAGACTTCCAAATGAGGTATCAAGACCCCTTATTTATAGGGTTACAAGTTAGGATATTCATAAATATGATAAATGAATCACGCGAACCATTAAGCTTTCACGGAAATTAATAAGTTTTTACGGGAATCAATAAGTTTTTACATTAACCGATGAGTTTAGGAAGATGAATGGACATCCACCTTTATAGAATTTATAACAATTCATATTATAATGAAATGCTTTTTATGGCCTAAAATTTAGAATGTGCCATATCGTATTTATTTATATTGCTCTATACCTCAAAAAACCCGATATAGACAACATTATTTTTATTTGTGTAGTGTGAAAATGGTCTAAGGAAAATAAAGGGAAAAATAGCTGAAATAGTCTCTCAATTTTTTTACTTTAGTTAAAATAGTCCCTCAATCTTTTTTTAATCCATGATAGTCCATCAAGTTTTATTTTTAGACAAGAAAGTTCTTTTGTAGTAGAGCTAGATCACAAAAACTTTTTTTTCTCAATAAATTATACATCCAGCTCCTGTTGTTTAGTTGTTTTTTTATATAACCTCATATAGTTTAAAATGAAAAAAATAATAAAGAAATTAATTTGAATGGGTGAAAAAAAACTTCGTAACAAATTTTTTTTTATAAAAAAACTAAAACATTTATTAAAAAGGATGGGTGATGCTGGGTGGTAGTAGGTGGCTATGGGCGGTGGTGGGTGGCTGAAGGAGTGATTTTGGAGTTGAATGGATGGTAACTTCGGCTAGGGAAAAGGGAAGAGGGAAAATGTTAGATTTTCAGATTTTTTTTTATAAAAAAATAGATGTTTCATTATTTTTTTAAAATTGTTATATTTTTTTTCACCCCTTAAAATTAATTTCTTTTTTATTTTTTCCATTTTAACCTATATGGGGTTTTGTGAAAAATATTTAAACTATAGGGAGTGTATGTGAAATTTGTCAAAAAAAAGATTTTTGTGGTGGCTACACTACAAAAGGACTATCTTGATTAACTAAAAAAATAAAAGTTGAAGGACTATTCTGGTTAGAAAAAAGGTTGAGGGACTATTTCATCTAAAATAAAAAAATTGAGGAAAAAATGGAATTAGTCTGTTTAAAAATTAATAAATAAATAAACAAAATTAAATCCATTAATACACAAATCCTTGAGAAAACCATTACAACAGAAATTCGTGATCAAATAAAGGTCAAAGGTGGCCGTACCATGGCTCTTCAAAAGGCCAACTCAAATTCAATATTTATTTCTGAAAGCACTGTCAATGACATAACTAATTAGAGGAACATCTTAAACAATTGTATTATTCCGTCTTATTTTATTTAATATGGTCAAATTTACACACAATTTAAAAAAGTTGATATTTGATCAGTTAGTAAAATATTTTTTCGTAGTTGTCCCTCAATTCAAATTCAAAATTTGTTAGTTAATTTTTGGAATTTAAATTTAAATTTTTTGTGAGAGTAATTAATGATGAAACATAACTTTAATGCTATTATTTTGAGACTTGTATGAAGGATTATATAGGTAAAATAGCCTTTTTGATATTTGCTATTTTAAGAAATGACAAATAATTTTCAACAAATCAAAACAGAGAGGGAGTGACATATAAAATAGGATGGAATACCATATATCGCAAAGAGAAAATGTATGGTCACAGCTTACATTACAGTTTATTAGAGCCAGGTTATATTTTCAAAAATCAATCATTAGAAGTAAGCGATCTTTTTACTTTTTGGTGAACAAATTAGTTTTCAACAACAGAAATTTTTATATGGATTTAATTTTTAGTCTCACTTATAGACACTAATATGAATTAAATTTTTTGGAATAAAAAACATAAGTTTATGTAAATAAAATTTAATAAGATTTATCATCACTTATGTACCATGTGTTATGGATTTAACAAATGCTCTAACCCCAAATTATGTATCATGTGGTGTGGATTCAGCAAACGCTTTAACCCAAATCTATCACTCTTAAGAGGTCATATACTTATGGATTTAGGGCATGTTTGATACTACAACTTAATATTGAAAATGAATTATTTAAGAAGTTTATCATTTTCAATGTGTTTGATAAGAAAAATTTTATCCACTTAAAATTTTAAGAGGTGCTAAAATTGAATAAGAAATTTTCAAAGATGGACTCCAAACTTAATTCTGAATTTAGAATTCGCTCAATGAATAGATTTTAATGATTTTTTCCATCATCCAAAATTGTCCTGATTTGTAATTCCCTACGTTATCTCTACAGGCGATCTTCTAACTCTGTCGTCTCTCCCCTATCTTATCCAATATCCAGCTCTGATTACATCTAAGCTTTTACTGAATTCTTTGCTAACTTTTTTTTAACCTTAAAACCAAATTATAGATAGATCCTACTTTAGTCTAAATTTTAATGGGATATTAGTTATGATTGAGTTGAGATTATTCACATTTTAATTTCTTAAATCAATTTTTTATTGGTAATGTTCTTAATTGAGTCGAGATGATTCACGTTTGACTCTAATCTAATCAATTCTTTGTTTGTAGATTGCACTACTGCTGCTAATATAAAGGTAAAAGTTTGTCCATTTCCGTCAAGAGCCTTCACTTGCTTTTCAGCCATAGATTTAAGTACAGATGAGCAATACTGATCACACCAAAAAGGATAGATAACAAAATGGAATCAAACAAAATTCTGAGCTGTGGTAGGGAGATATGTGTGTTGTTGATTGTATTTTTTTTAATAACAATCTAACAGTACACATAATTTCATTCATGAATTATTTTACTGTTCTATTTATAATTTCTTGAAGCAATTATCTTTACTTATTCATTCTCAGTAATATTGTTAGGTAACTAAATTAACAAATTCATATATTTCACATATTTAAGTGAAAAATTAAAGAAAGGGCAAAATTGTATTATTTAACTTATTCAATATTCAGTTGCATATATTTAGCAAATAGTATTAACAAATTCAACATTCAGATTCATATATTCTAAAGTTTCTTTTCAGTGCTTAAATTTTGTTTAAACATCTTAACTATTTTAATATTTAGATTTTAACATTCAGTATTCAATATTATCAAACATGCCCTTTGCTTTGCACCTATAATTAAATTATACTCGATTCTAACTTGCACTTCAAAATTTTTATTTTAGATAATATTACCCCCTAAATCTCATATACATCCCACTTCAGACTAATGTTTAATATTAATATCAAAATTAGTGGATGTTTTAACTATGCATACAAAGCACTTGAAGTGGAACATTCATCAAATTTCTTAACGCAATTAAAAATTGACCAAAGTGGGATGGATATGAGAATTGGTAGGGGTGTTCAAAATAACTCGCTGATTCGAAAAATCGATAGAATCAGTTCATTCCGAACCTTAAAAAAAGGGTATCCAAATCGGGTCAAACAACCAGTTCAGATAGTGAACTGGTCCACATACAGACTGGTTTGGTTATTGGTTTACTCTTTGGTGAACCACCGATTACCCGAACCAGTCCATAATCAAGGACAATTGTGTAATTTCACTTGATATTGGCTAAAATTTTCTATTCATATATTCATAAATTATTGATTTATTTTGTAACTGTAATTTACTTAAAGGGATATTTGATAATTCAATTTTTTTTTTTTTGATAATTTGCTTAAAGAGATATTTGATAATTTATTTTGATTTATGTCAATTTTTGTGACAGGATCTTTTATGTCTCTTATGCATCATTAAGTTTTTTACACAAAAGAGTTTTGGTCACACTGGTTCGGGTATCCGCGGGTTCCGAACCGCTTCAATCGAGCAACTGGTCATCCTGTTACCTGAAAATGTGTGGATCGGATACGGTTTAAAAAATTAGTGAACCGGTAAGACCGGTTCAGATCATTCCACAGGCTCATGGACTAGGTACCCGATCCATGAACACCCAAAAAAACTGGGGGTACAACGTATTAAAAAATTAGAATTGAGGATGCAATATGAAAATTGATCATAAGTTAGACATGTAAGGTGTAATTAGCGTTGACTACGTCCATTGATACGATATGCCCTTAAATAAGTGTGTGACTATATACATACCTAACATTTATCAATTCTAGTAATAGATGTTAAAAATTGAACTGAATTTAGAAAATTTGAGAGTTAGGGATATTGATATGTCTATAACTCATGAATTTTGAGGGCATAAAATGATACTAATAGAATATAAATTACGGGTGTTAGAAAGTGGAGTAATTTGTATGATTATTTCATCATTGTATCGTTAAGAAGGTTAAAAAGGATGAAACAAATATACTAGTAGGTAGTTGAAAAATACTAATATAGATTCGGTCTTAGATCTCACATCTAGACCTTGTAATTGAAATTAAATCTTATAAAATCTTACTTCATTAGTTGATGTCATAAATTTCACAACAATTAATCCATACCACGAAATCTATACGTAGGGTTAAAACCAGGTCTACTTGAGTATTTTCCCCAGTTGGAGAAGATTTTTTTTTTTTTTTTTAAGTTAGAGAAGAGTTTAAATTTTAAAATTTAGGGAAAAAGACCAATTTAATCCATTATCTTTGGAATATCGTTCAACCAATTTGGTTCATTGTCTATCACAACAGACCAATTTGGTCCCTTATCTTAAAAAAATGAACTAATCTAAAACCTATGATGAATATTATGTACAAATTAATGGACCAAAACAAGTGATAATCATGTGTCCACTAACATGCCATAGGTGTTTAGTAAAAAACTCTATTAGTTTGTTTACAATTTCCGTTAAAGTTTTAAATTAGTTATTTTTTTGTAAGGACATAGAACTAAATTTGTCTTTTTAATAGATAAGAAACTTAATTAATCCATATTCCAAAGATAAGAGATCAAATTGATATTTTTCTTGTAAAATTTAAATTGGAATTTCGATTCGGATAAATAATTCTAGGCTTTGACATCTATGTATGGCTGGTTCTTTTTGGAATAGGGTTAGAGCTGTTGTGCCACGGTATATGCCCAGAAATATTGGAGGGAGTTGAAAACCGTTAGTGTCCCTTAATTGTCTGCAGTCTGGAAACGTCGAGCTGACGTTGAATAAGCTTGTAGAGCAAGACAAAGATTTAAGTAGATATTTTTGATATTATTTATAGGTCTTGTAGTATGGATTAAATTTTAGAAAATTTATGAAATCAACTGAGGTGAGGCAAAAAATCAGGTCTAGCTAAATATTTTCTGTAGAGCAATATTAGTATTATAGATATTATGATTTTTAAAGTCATAAGTACTATTTATATATAAGTTTTGTAGAAGAGGTTTTATTTTGATAGATAAGTATTTAAAAATTAAAAATAAAATTAATTTAAAATTTAAAAATGAAAAATAAATTTTGAAAATAATTTATAATTTATTAAAAAATTACAATCTGTAATTTTCCTAATTTCCTAAGCTCGTAAACCGTAAGAATAAGTAAATAGGAGAATGATGTTAAAGTTGAGTAACCACCATTCGAGTTCGAAACTCACTATAAGCTCTTAAGACATCTAATGTAAGAACTATTGCAGTTTAACATAAGCATCAATAACATATTATGGCAGCAGAATAAAAGTAAAAAGGTGACTTAATTTCTTTCTAAACTATTTTCTATATATATAAAAAAAGGTAACCACCAGCTGTAAGCCTCCAAATGAATAATTTACACTTTTCTCCTTGTAAATTTATTTGTGCCTCGATTTATATATTTAGACCCGTCCACTAATAGTTAACACCAAACGTTAGTCAAACTATTAGAGAATGGTAAAAAATTATTAAATTGCTTTCATATAATTTTAGGGTTAGTTAGAGTTTACCGTCTATAATACTACAAAATTACTTTTTATTCTTTTAATGTCCCAAATTTTCACTTTACTCATTGTAAAGTAAAATAAAATACTCGATGAAGAATTTCTTACTATGAGAAATCTTTGTTGTTTTGTCGGTAGATTAACACGTTAATCCATTTTTATCATCCCATTTTTGTCATCTTTATTATGATTTGCATGGACTGTTTAAGAATTTTAGGGTTGAAATTAATTTAACTTGAGGTTTAAATGTTGGTATCAAATTTAGTTTGATTCAATATACGTATGTTCTTTTAATTTATTGGTGAAACTGTTACTTTATTTTATCCCCGAGAATGATTTTAAATTATTAATACAATTTTGTATTAGATTTATGCATGTTTAAAGCATGTGTGAGGGAAAGCGACATCACAAGTCTCTTCCTGTTCGACAGCTGTTCAATAATTTTGACTAGTTTTGTTGCTATATTATAATCTTGATGAAAATTCAAGTTCAAATTTGGTCGTTAACAAATTTTTTGACTTTGGCCCCAAAGGCACAACTATTGGAATCTGCTATTAAAGCCATCTGATGAGCACAATGAAATGCTGTCACTTAGGATCGATTTAATAATTATAGGAGATAAAATACACTTTTGTACAATTACATGAAATAAACTATAATTGAATCTAAAACTATTTGAGAGTAATTTAGTAATTTTGTGTCAATATTTAATTGTTGGCTTTAATTGTTAGTAAGAGGAGATTAAATGTACATAAGTCTCTTATATACGGTCAACTTTTACTAAGGGGGCAAGTGTAATTAACCCTTTAAATTATCCCGTTACAATGGGAACCCGAAGATGTCATGTGTAATTGTCTAATTATAGTCATATTGGACTTCATCTAAAAAGTCATCACCGAAATTTACGTGGAAGAAGGCAATAAGAAGACATTCTTTTCTACCTATGACTGTACATCTGTAAGTAATTAACCTCTAAGGTTAAAAGGTATGCCTAGACACATATTCTTTTAGTTATTATATTTCTTATTCAGATGAGGATTAATAACAACATTACATGTCCCAGTTTAGTTATATATAACAAATTAAAATTGATTAATTAATTAATTTCTTGTCTGTTTTCTATGATACGATAAACTCTTCTCGTGTCAAAGATAATGAATTGTGAAATAGTGGCAAGTAACTTGGGGAATCTTGCAGATTAATCATGTCACTCTTAAACGTGAACTAATTTTTTACAAATTACATAGATGAGGACTTAGAGCCCAGAGCTACTCTTAAGTATTCATCATCGTGATTGTTTCTCATTATTGCAACTAGCAAGGTCAAGGAATATCAAGACAAACACGCAAATACTACTATTCCACTAAAATAGGTCGAATTCTGGGGAAAAAAAAAAAGGTCGAAAACAAAGTTTTATTCTTTTGGCGCGTGGTAGATTTAGTCTCCCACAAATATTATTCAATCCCTGAATAGTCCTTGAAATTACCGCAGTCTGAATGCGTACTCAAGGAAAAGTCAGTTTGACCTTTTAAAATAGACAAGTAACTAACAGGATTCGATCGTATTCGTACCTTTAACTTGCTTCTCAATTTAATTCTAGGACTTGTTGGTTTGAAACTTCCATTATAGAAATGTTAGTTTGGAAGTTTTAATTTCTTTCTCTATGTCTAATTTTCTCCATTAGCTAGTCTCTTTAATTAGCAGGCATTCTCTAAATTATTCGAACCAATAAAGCTTATTGACATTTAGTTCTTTTAACTTGAGTAATTTTCGAGTAAGGATTCATATTATTTTGAAATATTCATTTCGCATTACGCTATTTTCTAGTTTCCATTTAGAAAAGCAAATTAATATTAGTTTAGGGATCTTTTTAAAAAGACGTTACCTAGTATTAGAAAGAAGTTTGTGAGAATTCTGGAGATCTTGATATATAAGTTTGTCAAATTGCCTCTATTTTTTTTTTTTAATATAGAAAAACATATTGTGTTAGAAACGAGAGTATATATAATATGTATAAATCAGGTTTCAATACAATTGGTACATAAAGAGTTTTTATATAAGCTTACAAGAGAATATTTTAGATTATATATATACAGTAAGTCTTGCAACTCAAGACAATTAGACTAGTAAAGTAATTACCTAATTTAGGGAAACAATTAGAGAAATTACATCAACCAAATATTTATATACATAATTTAATCAATCAAATATTTACATACCATAATTTAATAATTCCATATATTTGACATCCCCTCAAACTCAATATGGTTATGGAAAATCAAATTGGATTTGAAATAAAACGTGAGAATAGAAAATCGAAACTGTGTAGACAGGAAAACCAAGAACCAATTTTAAGAAAAATATCTCTTCATTATGGGAAACCGACCGAAACCCGAAGGTTGAAAACTGAAAGGATGCGAAGGCTCAAAACCAAAAGAACTCGAAGGTTGAAAATCGAGGAGAACCCGAAGGTTGAAAACCAAGAGAAAGAACCTGAAAGTTCAAAACTGAATAAATCTTAAGGTTGAAAACCAAGAGAAAGAACCTGAAAGTTCAAAACTGAATAAATCTTAAGGTCAAAAACCAAGAAAAACCTGAAACTTGGAACCCGGAGATTGAAAGTTGAAACCAGGAAAATCGAAAATTAAAAATCAAGAAACTTGAAAGTTGAAACCAAGAGAACTCGAAGGTTAAAAAACTAAGAATCAGAACCAAATATATTTACATGTACTCAAATAGGCGGAAGTTCAAAATATATTTATAAGCACCTGTAACAATACATATAATACTCAAAACAAGAGAGTATATTACAGTATATGTATTAATCAGGTCCATTTTTTTGGGGAAAGGGGGCTTAAAGTCTTAAAGTTATAATAAAATGATAGTTTCAGAAATTTCTCCCGATATTTATGATAATATTACTTGGCACTCTTAAATTTTGAAATATATCACAAATCTTTCCTTACTTTATATTTGTTATTAACAATTTCAAGCCAATTCATTAAATATCATTTAAGTGGAGAAGATGCAATTATTGACCATGGATTACCCTAGTAGCAAAACTTAACTTTTTTTTTTTATTAGCTGAAAAATGTAAGAGAAGATTTGTGGAACTTAAACGAAATTCTTGGCAAATAACAATGGGATGCAATTACATAAAAAAAATATATATATTGGGATGCAATTTTTCATGTTCTTTACCAGTTAATATCAAAACATATAGTACATTAACTTTTTAGTTTATGAGTTCGAGATTCCTCAAAAAAAAAAAAAATTCTAAGTACATTCATTTTACTTTAGGACCTAGTCTGGTTATACATGCTGTTTCAAATTTTTGTTCAATTTGAATAGCTCATACAAGTAAATTAATGCGTGCTCACATTTTCATAAATAAGTTGATGAATTTTTTAGTAAAACAATGCATTCTATTTTCCAAATTTATAAGTTTGCAATTTTCTAAATAAAATAAAAAATCTCATTTTTATTAGTGTGTTTGTGTATATATATAGATAGCGTATTTTTTTAAGTGTTCTAGTTTTTCAATTTAAATTGGCATGCACAAGTATATAAACAATGCTTACATATTCATGAATAAGTTGACAAAAATCTTTACTAAAAATTATATATTGATTTTTTTTTTATTTACAAATATGTGATTATACCATAGAAAATACCAATCACATTTACTTTATAAAAAATTAAAAATATACATATTGACGTGTTGAAAAAAAACACTACTAAAGACGAAAATATTATGGAGAACACACAATAACAAAAATGCACTTACAAGTTAACAAAAAAATAAAAGAAGAGTTTGCTAGTGATAAGACAAGAACTACCCATTTGAGGCACGCTATGATAGTCACTTTCTCCAGAGTAGATTTTTGCCGCTATTTTGGTGCAAATAGTAATGATGATGTCCTACTCCCAAGATACAACGAATCACATAGAGATCTTCTAATGTGTACTCAAATAGAAGATCAAAAGAACTCTAAATTTCTCAACTGTTCTTGTAGGAATTTAGAATAAACATATTACAAAAGGTTGGAGTGAAAAGAAGAATAAAAGTTCAAGATTAAAATCTAGGAATATTGGAATAATCATTACTTTACGCTCTTGGGGTTAGATATTTATAGAGAATAAAACAATACCAATGTACCTTTTTCCTAGTAGACATGCACTTTAATGAAACACCCAATGGATGTGTTCTTCCATTCATGAATAGACATGAATATTAGAGATGTGTCTACTCATTCATAAGTCATACGACTATTCATTAAGAGTTACATTCCAATGGTAATATCATAATAGATGTGTCTTCTACATCAAAGAGATGTGTATAATCTAGTAATAATTATTTTTATTAAAGGCACATTAAATATTGAATTACTTTAAATTAAATCCAACAAGAAGCACATTAATTCATGCACACATTTTCGCAATAAAATTCAATTTTTCTTTGTACAAAAAAGCATGTATTCAACTGAATAAAGAAAAAGGTTTGTAAAGAACAAGGTCGATCATGCATCCACATTCGATCCACATAGACTGAATCTGAATGATGCAGCAAGATATCCCTACTTTCGCATAATGAAGGATACAAAATGTAAAATACAATAGGAAAAAGTGAAAGCTTTCCTTCATTTTCTTGTTTAGTAAAGTTGGTGTCTTCTGCATCTAACCATCTCCACCTGTGAAGAAAAAAACACAAAAGGGCAGAGTGCAAAGTCATCAAGTCATTGGGTTGTTGTGCAAAAGACAAAGATCAAATATATAGACAATTCATTTCACTTCACAAAATGCTTATTTTTTCTTTATTGAGATTTTTTTTTATAATTATGGTCATCATTGATCTTGGTACGTACATGCAAGCAATGTATAGACTCATATTGCATATGTGAGGATAGGATTATGGTATATATATAGGTTTTAAACCCCAACACCCCTCCCAAAAAAAAAAAAAAAAGCAACCACAGGGAGATCAACTGATTTTTTTAGCTGATCAACTTATGTTTATTCCAACTTTTGCAGATTTAATGTCACGTTAGTATTTTTTTATCACTTTATAACATTTTATGAAAGTACTGGTATTGAAATTGTATGGTATCCACTAATTAAATATGAAGTTTAGTTATCGAATTTCGAGTGTATTTGGACTTACCAATAGAAATCCCATCTGAGTCGGATCTTGGATATCCTGTTGTGACCATAAGGATAATCGGTTTCAGCCCTTTCGGTGTTTTGGAAAGCACAATATATAGAATATATGCCAATTAGGAGGACTAGCATGACAACGTTAATAGCAGAGACCTTGTGCCAATCCCTGCTAACTTCTTATAGCACTCCAGCTCTTGCACGAATCGCATTCGTACCATAGCATGGTCGGGCCATTGTTCCACATGTAGCAGTCCGAATCCCGAGCCATCATTGTTGCTGCGTAATTGCATGATTTTGGTGGCTTGCAGCAATCTGACTGCAACAAATTAATTAATATTCAGCAAATTCACTAATTCCATAATATTATAGTATCATAGATTTGATCCATCCAAAAATATTCTAGTATTATAGTATAGCATGTGGTGTACATATATGATATACTATGTTAACCGAACTTGTACGTATGACAATTTGGTCTGCAAACTTTTGAGTTTCCCACTTGGGAATGAGATTTATAGAAATATAGCATTTATATAAACAAAGTTATGAGGGTTTTGTCAAAAGGAGCAGTGATATTGAATTAGATTTAACAGAAAAAAATTTATAACAAACAAAATAATGTTAGGAACTAAAATAATAGTAACCCTAAATAATAAGAGTAAAGTGAAATTAACCCTAAAGACATCATGCATTCTCTTTATCTAGCTAATTTCTAAACAATCAAATTTACATATTTGAAAAAAGGAAAGAAAAAAAAGAAGAAAGACAATAATTAGGTGCTTAATTGGCACTTGAATTGGAGTCAAGTCTCTTGTAAGATAATCAAAAGGAGTCCACACAACAATACTAGCACAACTTTTAGACCCCAAAATACAATTCCTAATACCCATCCAATAAAGAGGATCTTTGATCCTTTTTCTCAACCAAGAAGAATAATCATTAAGATGATACTCTCTATAAACCCTCCCTTCAATTTGTCGACCGCCACATTAACTCGTAACCACGAACCCGAAAATGGTTATGCCCATCAAAGCACCTATGAGGAACAACATGACCAATAACTAAACCCAAAGAACCCATGCAACGTTAAGACAAGCTCCGATGAATCCGGCCAGAGATATTATGAGGATAATAAAGCCGATTACGAGGAGGGGTGTTTGAAGAAGGCTCTCGCAGGTTGGACTGCTCTTGGACATCCATAGGCCCGCGCCTATTATGGGGATTGAGCATAACAGGGTGAAGAGGTTCAAGAATCCTATTACATGTGTTGCTGAATCCGTACATTTTCTTTAGTGCGTTTCTCTCTGTGTGGTGTGGTGTGGTGTGGGGTGGGGGAAGCGATTCCTGGGATGTTTTGTTCAGCTTTTGCTTTTTTGAGAGGGAGGAAATAAAGGAGATTCTTGCTTAGATCCCGAGTTCATTTATAGATTTTACGGTTTAAAAAGGGTTAGGAGTGTTAGATGATGCATGCTGATGTAAGCAAGTGATGGTGTGACTCTTGTTTTAATGTAAAGTTCACAAGTAAGGTCATGGATCGAATCTATTTAATTTTTTTTGAAAAAAATAATAATGGTAGGGGAATAAAGTGAATAATTTAAATGTGCATTGGATGACTATGAAACACAGTTTTAGTAAAACGCTTCTCATATTATCTATTAATCATAAATTTGAATCCTTAAGTGATAGAGTATAGAAAAGAGAGGTGAATTTTTTTTTTTTTTTTAGCAATAATAATAATAAAAAATTTGTATGGGATTTGGTTGATAATCAATTACTTTTTGTCTGCAGGGTAATAAGTGAATTAGAACTTTATTTGCAACAACTGATACTATTGACTCTATATAAAACACTTCTTAGCTGTTAAGGAAACTCTAGTTGGACCTCTTGCAATGCAAACGAGATTCTTAGTGTCAAATTTTTAAATACTATTAATAAAGAGTTATTATATAAATTTAAAATTATAATCACCTTTAATTTTTTGTATCCATCAATAGTGTTATTTAATAATACTTAATCGTTAAAATTATTAGTAATACTGAATTGGCATTTAATTAGGATGATCTTGTTGCAATGACGATACATCCTTGCAAGCTTAGTTTGGAGTTTTTTCTTTTTAACATTTTACTAAGGTCATACTATAACTGTAAAATTTGAATCCAGGACCTTTTATTCTAAAAGCCTCGACCTTAATTTTGTTTAGCTTCTTATATCATGAATTTGTTATTCAAATTTATGCATATGTATATACTAGCGATGACCATTTCTTTTGATTTGGCAGTCACTGGCTCATGTCATCATTTTGATTAGATTAAGTACTTATGATCCATGAAGGCGCTAAGCTGGAAAGAGGTTCCTTTTTGTATTGTAAAATATCATTTTATTAAAGGTTTTTTTATTTTTTTATTTTTTTGCATAATGATTTTGGGTATAAATTTATTAAAGGGTAAAAAACACTTTTAGTCCCAAAAGTTTGGGTCAGTTACATTTTTGGTCTTGAAAATTTTACGTCAAACAAATCATATCCATCATTTTCTAAAGTTCAACTCTATTAGGACAACTGACATAAATATAACATAATTTTTAGTTTCTATGCCTCTATCGTAAAAAAATTTAATTCCATATTTGATAAATCCTATAAAATTACTCTTTATCTTTACTACCTCTTGGCTAAACCAACAAAAATTGCTCTTTCTCATAAATTATAACAAAAAGTTATGCTATTTTTCAATATCAATTATCCTAATACGGTAGAAATGTAGAAAATGAGGGACGTAATTTATTTTTTATGAAATTTTAGAGACAAAAAATATAACTGAACTAAACTTTAGAGACTAAAAATATTTTTTACCTTTATTACATGTTCTTTCAAAACTGGATATAAAGGAATACATTAGGAAATCTGTGAATCTCTTGCCAAGTGGTGCGAGGGTTAAGGTAATTCTTATATTCAGATAGAAAGCGCATGTAAGGGACAACATGGTCAAATTAATTCTAAAGTTCCTTTCTAGCTTTTAGGTATGGATATAAATTTTTACTCGTCCTTGAAAGCATAATGATGAGACTGAAATTACGATTGTGGAATATTTTGATTGTTTCGTTCTTATCTTCTAATCTTGGTTTTCTTTGTTAGAAAATACGATCATAAACTTGATCTTAAGCATTGTATATAAATTTTATGATCAAAATTAAATTTTTAAAAATCTTATTTATATTAATTGATGGCATAAATTTCTAGATAATATTTAATTTATACCACAGAATTTACAAGTAAAGTTGTAAATCAGATCCATCTAAGTATTTTCCTTCTTTGTATATTCATTTCTCAGCTTGGCTACTCACTCTACAATGTAGGATGGGTATAACAGCCATTAAAATGTCTAAAAAGTAGAAGAGTCCCACTACTTTTTAATCATCCGGCCTGTAATACTTATTTCGCAATGGAGTAACAAATTTTTTTTTCCCTTTTTAGACTTCACTAAATACATTTTTTGCTATTTTAGTGATGGCTATTGTTTCACATGGGTTATATCTTACACATGATGAAAAAAATCGCGGCAGCATAACAAGTGAGATAAGAGTATAAGACAAATAGAGCATTTCGTAACGTATGTCCATATACTTTGTGGGCAAATACTTAACTAGACCCATTCTTTGACTCTACTTGTAAATTCTATTATGTGGATTAAATTTTAGACAATTTATGACATCAGCTGATGTAAACAAAATTGTTTAATATTTAATCCTGACCACTGATTTTACAGGTGGGGTCAAAATCGGGTCTATCTAATTATTTTTCTACTTTGTGTATGTCCTATCTATTTTTTTAAAATTGACTTTTCTTTAGTTAAACGAATCTATTCATTTTAGGAGAATTCTACAGTTTCTTTTAGAAAATTATTCTTATCTTTAAAAATTTGTACAATACAAATATTTAAAACATATGATATTATTGTAGACAATGAAATTTTATTTCAATTAAAATTATCATTTGTCTATAAATAAATTTAAATTGGATATTTATGGTCCAATTAAATAATGCCATATATCATATATATATTTTGGAGTATTGGTTAATTTAAAACCAATTATATTGCTCCACATGTCAAAATGAGGTAGTTCGACCAATTAAACGTATTTGTGTCGTTCTTCCAATTAAATTGTGCCATGTCACATGTCTGCAAGACTTGACCAATAAGGATATATGTACTCTAGTATTTATCTCTTTATTAAATTAAAATAAGGAGATAATATCACTTCAACATATTAGAAACTTTATACACATCTAGATGTGTATAATTAAAAAGTTGAGACCACTGATGTAGATTATACTGATCTTCAAATTTTCTCTTCAAGTCTTCCATATATCAAGATTTGAAGATTTTCATCAAGCGTTCTTCAGGTCTCCCATATCAAGACGTGAAGAATTCAATATTTGATTCGAGAATAAGCTGTGAAGCCCTCGGATCGCATCTGAAGTGAAGAATCGAAGGAATTTTCTCCTCATATTGAGAATATCCTAGAGATTGTAATCTTTTATTCATATATTCATATTTTTATCATTATATTTCTTGTTTGTTCACAAGGATGTAATTATACAGTACAAGTATTTAAAATACGAAAAAACTATTCGTTAGAAGGGAGTGTAGAATTTTCCTTCATTTCATTTCATTCTCAATTAGAGGCCGTTGCAGTGTATGATAAATTTGTAGCTGCCTTTTTGTGTCCTGTAAAATCATCTCATTCGTTTATGGGTTAAATTCATAAGCTTCCTCTGAGATTTATGCTAATATCACTTAGTACCTCTAAACTTTCAAAAATCTCACAAACCTCCCCTAACTTTACATATAGTGTAACAATTTTAACCCAATTGAATAAAATATCATTTTAGGAGGAAGATAAGCAATTTTGCTTCCATTTTTACCCCTGAAAAGAAAAATCAATTTGATATAACATTGAAAAAAATAAGAAAAATAAGAAATTTGGAGGATTTAAATGAGATTGTTAAAAAATGACATTGGGATGCATATATTTATCAGTTGGAACATACAGTTACTTTTAGTTATCATTAAAAAAAATATATATGGTACTTTTTTAAATTTATGAGTTTGTAATTTTCGAAAATAAAAAATACCAATTACAGTTATTTTATTATAATTCATAGTGTGTTACTACATATATATTAAATTTTTATTAATTGGAACACAAACAAATTGACATGCACATATTTTCTTAAATAAGCTGACAAAAAATTTAACTAAAAGAATACATTTTACCTTTTTTTGGCTTTACAAGTTTTCATTTCCTAAACAAAATACAAACCACATTTTTTATTATATAATATAATTTTCTTCTAATTGTTCTTTTTTTTATTGAATGACACACAGTATATTTTATTATCGTAATCTTAAATTTTTTTAAGTAAGTTGACAAAACATTTTTTATCAAAAAATTATATTTTAATTTTTTTAGTTTATGAGCTTGTGATTAACCATACAAAATATCAGTTTTTATAAAAATGTTGTGTGTTTACACATACTAAAAAAATCAAGCAAATAAAATAAGTACATTAACTTATAGCCACATAATTTCACAAATAAGTTGACAAAAAAATGTTAAAAGACTAAAGGCTGACAAGTGAAATTGTTAGAAACCTTAGGGAGGGGTTTTGAAACTGCATTTTCGTTATTTTACTAAAGAAGAAGGGTACAATTGTCATTTAATGCTAATTAGGGCCCCACTTACAAGAGAGGAGAGGTAAGTAATATTTGTAAAAGTTAAGGGATGCTAAGTGATATTAGCCTAAACCTCGAGGGAGGTTTGTGAAATTATCCCTTTGTTTATTTAATTTTGTGTTTTGTAGTTTAATTAGTAAACAGTAATATATGTTCACTCTAAATATATCACATTTTGTGAAAATAAAATTAAAAAACATATAAACGTCACCAGCTTAATCACAACAACCCCCTCTAATCCTCTATTTCTTCAAGAAAAACTAAAAACAAAGAATACGACTTCGAATTGATGAAATAATAAACATTCACACATACTTTAAAAAATTAACAAAAAAAATAAAAATAAATAAACATTCACACATTTAACAATCCCATATGTATGTCTAAAACTCTCAAATTACTGATGAACTTGTTTCCTTGAGTCTTTCTGAGTTGTTGTTTACTTTGGTGATAAAGGCAGGATTTTATTGTTCAAGAAATGCTGAAAAAGAGTGAAGCAAGTCTTGGTCTATGTTGGAATTTTTGTAATTATCCATGTGATTTTATTTTTAAATTCTAAATATTTAATCCAATATTTAATTCTGATGTTTATCAATCTGACTTAATAAATATCTTGTGATAATTATCACGTTAGGATAATTATTACACTTGTGATAACTACTTATTGTAACTGCTTACATTTTCTGATGGAAAAAATGTTATAAGTATACAGAGTATTTTGGGTCCCTAGGCCTGACATTCAATCAGAATATACACCATCGTATCAGATTGTCTAGGTTTAGAAGTATCCAAAAAATTATTTTTCTATTTCTCCTTTTATCTTACAGTGACCCAACAACATCAATGGCTGGAGGTATGTTCCTTGATTTTATTCTCGCATTTGATATTCTGTGATATTATATATGCACAGATTAAATTTATTTTTATAGATTGAGAAATCTATCATTTGGTATCACAGAGCTTTTATGCCTGTGCCTTGATTTGCATATATGTATATGTCGATTTGGATTTACTGTTGACATGTTATTGAGAAAATCTAGAATTATAATTTATTTGAAATTGATTCTATGATTTTTTCCTTGATTAAAAACATCTATTGGTGTTATTTATTGCTGAATTATAGCCATATATTTTTATATATGAAATATGGATCATGGACATGGGTTTATGATTTTGATGTTTTTATTGAAAACTAAAGTTAGAAATCATTAGGAAATTAAATTTCCATGTTTTTTGTGATTAAAACGCAATTTTTTGATGCCCAAATGGCTGAGAATATGTACAGGTTGCATTCGGGTCGCACATACCCGGTTTTATTAAATAGGTGAAGAAGAAGATGTCAAAAAAAAAAAAATGCGAGTTTTCCGTGCGAAGATTCGAACCTGTGACCGAATGGTCACCAAACCCATGTTCTGACCAATGGGCCACCTTGGAATTTGTGTGTTTTGTTAGTAGAATTTTCTATATACTACTTCTTATTAAAAAAAAAAAAAAATTAAGGGTGGTTGCCTTGGTTCTAGGGGTGTTCATGGACCGGATACCCGATCCATGAGCATGTGGAGTGATCCGAACCGATCTTACCGGTTCACTAATTTTTTGAACCATATCCGGTCCACACATTTCGGGTAACCGAATGACCGGTTACCCGATTGAAACGGTTTGGGACCCGCGGGTACCCGAACCGGTGTGACAAAAAAAAAAAAAAAACTTCCCCAAAAACTCCAAAAATTAAAGCTTTATATTGACTTATCAAGTCAACTTTATATACTTATAAAATAAAATAAAATCTCTTTTCCAATTATAGGCAATTTATTACAAGCAAATACAACTAACTACAATAAAATTATCAATTTTATAAAATTCCTTTTCCAAACTGAAATTATAATTTAGACAAATATCATATATTTTCTCTTAAATTATCAAATATCCCTTTAGACAAATATATATATATATATAAAACTCAACCATGCATATGAACATAAAAAGAAGAAAAAAACTTACTATCAAAATAAATTATCAAATATCCCTTTAAGCAAATTATCAAAAAAAAAATTGAATTATCAAATATCCTTTTAAACAAATTCACAGCTACAAAATAAATCAATAATCTGTGAACATATGAATAGAAAAATTTAGCCATATTTGGTGAAATTATACAATTGCCCTTGATTGTGGACCGGTTCGGGTAACCGGTGGTTCACCAAAGAGTGAACCGGTACCCGAACCTGTCAGTATGTGGACCGGTTCATTATGCGAACCGGTTGTTTGACTCAGTTCGGATACCCTTCTTTTACGGTTAGAAATGGACTGATTCTATCAATTTTTTAGATCAGCGGGTTATTTTGAACACCCCTACTTGGTTTGAACTCGTGACCATATGGTAATGGGTCACGCGTTCTGACCATCAAGCCATCAGCAGTGACGGTTGTGTTATTTTGCAACACAACATTTTTATAAACTATTATTTTGCAACACAATATTTTTATAAACTATTTGGGGTCTTTTAATCAGGATTATTTTGAACACCCCTACTTGGTTCGAACTCGTGACCATGTGGTAGTGGGTCACGTGTTCTGACCATCAAGCCATTAGCAGTGGTTGTGTTATTTTGCAACACAACATTTTTATAAACTATTATTTTGCAACACAATATTTTTATAAACTATTTGGGGTCTTATTCTGATTAAAATAAAATAAAATTCAGAGGCGTTGCTGGAAGGTTTTGAACCTGAGACCCTCAGGTTAAAGGTTAGGCAGTATGACCAATTGAACTACTCAAACTGTTTAGTTGTGGAATGTATTATTTATATATATGATACTTCCAGTTTGTTATTTGCACACACACACACACACACACACACATATATATATGTATGTTTGTGACTTTTCTGTAATTATTAATGTCTGTGATCCGTATAAATATGTGTGGTATATATTTTTAATTATAGAGTAGCCGCAGCATCTTTAATTAAAATATATATATATATATGTGTGTGTGTGTGTGTACAGTAATTTTGTAATTTTGAGATCACCTGTAATATAAGACATTAATTGTTAATTATAGCACTTTTAATATAATAAATTTTATCCCACAGAAATTTTTATTATATTATATTGTGTGATTAAAGGGGTGAAATATTAAATTTTATTCCTTAATTTACCCACAAAAATTAAGGAAAGGAATATGATTTAATAGTTTCGTCATTTGATTATATGAATTTATACGAATTTATTTGAATTAGAAATTTAGCTTATAGGCAATTTTTATGTCATATAATTCGTATTTTTAGTATGTTTTGCATTGGTAAAACATAATAAATGATAATTTGCCTCAAATTTTGATATAAGCATGTATGTAAATATTTGTGCAGTTTTTCAACCTATGAATTTTTTTGATATGAAATGTGACATTCCCGAGCTCAAGGGTGACAACTATAAGTTGTTGGAAAGAGGGGATTCTCCTTCATTTGGGGTGGATGGACATTGATTATGCTATCAGGAAAGATGAACCACCTTCGATTACTGCGAATAGCCAACATATATGATGTTGAGCTTTATGAAACGTGGGAGCGATCTCATCGTCTCAGCGTGATGTTCATAAAGACTAACATCTCAACTGGCATTCGGGGTTCTGTCAATCAGTATAATAATGTTCGAGAACTATGGAAGGCCATTGATGAGCAGTTTGAGTCTTCAGATAAGGCTTTAGCAAGCACCCTAATCATGAAATTCTCTATCACTAAACTCATCAGTATCAAAGGAGTGCGTGAACACATCATGCACATGAGGGACATAGCAGCTCAACTAAAAAATCTTGAGGTTACAATGTCTGATTCTTTTCTTGTCACTATTTCTGAACTCTCAAACTGCTCATCTTCTGGCCTTCCATAGTACTCGAACCTGTCTCTTATAGGCCAATGTGTATAAGAGACATGACCTTGTGTGTCTACAAGAAGAATGAAGGCTGCTTGTGAAAACTGGAGAGAGTGTGCATCTGGCAACTCAAGGAAAGAACAAGTACAACCAAGCCAAGAAGAAAAGAAAGGAAAAGATGTCTCCTCAAGGGGATATTAAGAAGGAATCCAAGTGATTCTTGTGTAAGAAAAAGGGGCACATGAAGAAGGATTGCCCCAAATTTCATAACTGGCTTGAAAAGAAAGGTAACCTAATCTCACTTGTATGTTATGAATCTAATATGATAGATGTTAATCATAACACATGGTGGATTGATTCTGGTTCTACAATCCATATTACGAATTCCTTGCAGGGATTGCGAAACCTAAAGAAGCCAATAGAAAGTGTGGAGTACATCTATTCAGGAAATAGGATGCGGTCTCACGTGAAAGCAATTGGGACATGCAATTTAGTTTTCAGTAGTGGCTTTGTTTTAGATTTGGAAAGGACATTTTATGTTCCAAATTTCTCTAGAAATTTAATTTCATTGTCAAAACTTGATACCTTTGGGATATTCCTAATATTGTTCAAATGTTGGATTTAGTTTATTTTATAAATCTGTCCTTATCGGGAATAATATTTTGTTTGATGGTCTTTTTCAAATTAATTTACAGAATAATGCTACATTAAGTACTTTGCATGTTCAAAATAATTCTGTTATTAAAAGATATGTTATGAATGAGGATTCCTTTATATTGTGGCATCCGAGATTGGGACACATCTCCATTCAGAGAATCAAGAAATCAGTGGATGATGGAGTACTTAGTACTCTAGATTTTACTGATTTCAAAATTTGTGTAGCCTGCATAAAAGGTAAGCAGACAAACATGTCGAAAAAATGAGCCAAAAGGAGTTCGAAATTATTAGAAATCATACATACTGACATATGTTGTCCGAATATGGACACATATTGTCAAAGGTATTTCATCAGCTTCATAGATGATTTCTCACGATACATGTATCTCTACTTGCTTAATAACAAAGATGAAGCACTAGACGCCTGATTTAAGATGTTTAAGGCAGAAGTAGAGAAACAATGTGAAAAACCAATTAAAATTGTGAGATCTGATAGACAACAGTGAGTACTATGGTAGATACATCGAAGATGGACAAGCACTGGTCCTATTTGCAAGGTTTCTTACTGAGCATGGGATTGTTGCCCAATACACTACACCTGGTTCTCCGAGCCAAATGGGTGTAGTAGAAAGAAGAAACCGAACTTTATTGGACATGGTACGGAGCATGCAAGCATGGTCAAAACTTCCAGAATCTTTGTGGAGTGAAGCTTTCAAGACGGCTGTGTACATATTAAACTGAGTTCCAGCCAAAGCTGTCCCAAAGACACTATTTGAATTATTTAAAGGTTAGAAACTGAGTTTACGACATGTACGCATTTGGGGATGCCCATCTAAAGTAAGAGTTTATAACCCACAAGAAAAGAAGTTGGATCCACGGACCATTAGTGGGTATTTTATTGGATATACTGAAAGGTCTAAGGGATATAGATTTTACTGTCCCATCTAATAGTACAAGAATTGTGGAGTCAAGAAATGCAAAGTTTCTAGAGAATGATCTAATTAGTGGGAGTGATACATCATTGGGTATTAGATCTGAGACAGAATATTCTGTTCTACGATCTTCTACTTCTAGTCATGGATGGACTATTATTATTCTAGACATTCCCCGAGATCAAGTACGTGTTGAACAACCAGTCCTTGAAACTCCACAAACTGCTGATAATGATCCAGTAGATCCTGTTTAACAAATACCTGAAATTGTTGAACAACCAGTTGAACAACATATTCCTCAGGATAATGTTGGAACAACATTGAGAAGATCTACTAGAGTAAGGTAAACAGCAATTCCTGATGACTATATGGTATATCTGCAAGAGTTTGAGTATAATATTGGAGGCGAAAATGATCTTGAAATATTTTCACAAGCTATGAACTGTAATAAATTTAACTTGTGGTGCAATGCCATGAAAGAGGAGATAGAATCGATAGCATCGAATGGAGTCTGAAATCTTGTTGAGTTGCCTATTGGTGCAAAAACCATAGGATGTAAATGGGTTTTGAAATCAAGAAAGACTCATTAGGCAACATCGAAAGATATAAAGCGAGACTTGTTGCCAAAGGATTCACTCAAAAAGAAGGAATAACGATTATACAGAAACCTTTTCTCCTGTATCTAAGAAAGATTCTCTTCGAATTATTATGGCATTGGTTGCCCATTTTGATTTGGATTTGCATCAAATGGATGTGAAAACGGCGTTCCTTAATGGAGATCTAGAGGAACATGTTTATATGAAACAACCTGAAGGATTTTCCTCTAGTAATGGTGAACATTTAGTTTGCAAGTTTAAAAAGTCTATATATGGATTGAAGCAAGCCTCCCGTCAATGGTATTTAAAATTTTATGGTGTGATCTCTTCATTTGATTTTGAAGAGAATATCATGGATCAATGTATATACCAGAAGGTCAGTGGGAGTAAGATTTGTTTTCTTGTTCTGTATGTAGACCCCAAGACATTTTACTTGCAAGTAATGATAAAGGATTGCTACATGAGGTGAAACAATTTCTCTCTAGAAACTTTGATATGAAAGACATGGGTGAGGCATCTTATGTCATTGGCATAAAGATCCAAAGAGATAGAACTTAGTGCATTTTGGGTTTGTCTCAAGAAACCTATATTAACAAAGTTTTAGAGAGGTTTCGGATGAAAGATTGTTCACCAAGTGTGGCACCTATTGTGAAGGGTGACAGGTTCAATTTGGACCAATGTCCGAAAAATAACTTTGAGCGGGAACAAATGAAAAACATTCCATATGCTTCTGCCGTAGGAAACCTAATGTATGCTCAGGTCTGCACAAGGCCTAACATTACATTTGCTGTAGGAATGTTGGGAAGATATCAGAGTAATCTAGGTATGGACCACTGGAGAGTTGTAAAGAAGGTAATGAGGTACCTTCAAGGAAGATGTGTAAAGATTACAGCTTATGTATAGACTTAACAGATAAACTAGATATATATACTCGGATTCGGACTATCTTGTGTCCCAATTGCTTTCACGTGAAATCGACATCTGGTTATGTCTTTATGCTAGCCGGTGGAGCTGTGTCTTGGAGAAGTGCTAAACAAAATTTGATTGCAACCTCTACTATGGAAGCTGAGTTCGTTTCTTGTTTTGAGGCAACTTCGCATGGTGTATGGTTGAAGAGTTTCATGTCTGGGTTTAGAATTGTGGATTCTATTTCTAGGCCATTGAGGTTATTTTGTGACAATTCAGCTGCTGTTTTTATGGCTAAGAACAATAAGAGTGGTAGTCGAAGTAAACACATCGACATCAAGTACTTAGTCATTCGAGAACGTGTTAAAGAAAATAAAGTAGTCATTGAACACATTAACACTGAATTGATGATTGCCGATCCCTTGACTAAAGGCATGCCACCAAAGATTTTTAGGGATCATATAGTTAGAATGGAACTTGGGTCCATGATGTGACCTCATTTTACATGTACGTACATTTGATATTTCCATTGAAACATCTCTGTGTTCTTATTTAGTTGTGTTTTTCATATTCAGTTGCGCATACTTATTTAGTTATTTGAGAAAAACACACTTAAGTTGGACCTATAATAAGCATAAGGCTTATTTATTAAGGTATGTTATCACATAAATGTTTAGTGTTGAAGAGACATAATGCATAGTAATACATGGAAGACAATACTTGTTTCTTAGAGGAGTTGTCGCCATGATTCATGTATTTTGGATCTTACTTGTGAGATTTGATAGTTTGTATATCGAATAAAATATGTGGATCAAGTGGGAGAAATGTTGGAATTTTTGTAATTATCCCATATGATTTTATTTTTAAATTCCAAATATTTGATCCAATATTTAATTCTGATATTTATCAATCTGACTCTAATAAATATCTTGTGATAATTATCACGTTGTGATAATTATTACACTTGTGAAAACTACTTATTGTAACTGCTTACATTTTCTGATGGAAAAAATGTTATAAGTATACAGAGTATTTTGGGTCCCTAGGCCTGACATATTCTATTAGAAAATACATCATCGTATCAGATTGTCTAGGTTTAGAAGTATCCAGAAAATTATTTTTCTATTTCTCCTTTTATTTTACAGTGACCCAACAACATCAATGGCTAGAGGTATGTTTCTTGATTTTATTCCACATTTGATATTCTGTGATATTATTGATGCACAGATTAAATTCGTTTTTATAGATTGAGAAATCTATCAGGTCGGGCAAGTGGAACTTCATGCCCGGCTCCCCTTACCGTTATATATGTCAAACCTTCAAATACTTGTCTCCAATCACCCACCTATCTAAATAGTGTGCGTAAAATATTTCAATGAGAAATTCATAATTGGATATTTAGATATACTACAAGAAAATTCTACAATCCGATTAAGAGAATTATTTTTTTAATTTTAAAAATTTATACGTTAAAAGTTTTTAAATCACTTATTTTGTACTGTACAAATTTTTTAAAACATAATAAAATAATTTTATAGAGAGACTACAAAATTTTTCTATACTCCCACATTATATTGCCGTAAACTATGCACTAAATTTCCCTAAATTGATGTTGCATGTCTAGCTGCTCCAAATGAGATCCTTTGTCAAATTTCTCGATCCTAACTTAGTCCCACAAATGAAATACTGTCGCATGGATTTAACATTATTGCAATCCCAATTTTTTGAATCGTTTATCGGAGGTATCCAATACTCAGCCGCTCAATATATCAAAAGCAAAAAGAACTTCAAGACCAAAGTGTACGTAGTATATAATATACACTAACCTTCTTATTGTCGTGCCAAGCATACCAGCCAGTGACGTTCTTGAGGTTTAGAGCTTTCAAGGAATAGCGGGTAGCTGTGAGTGGCAAAACTTCATCTGTATCTCCACTGTTTAATTTCCAAGTTCAGTAACCATAGGTGACGAAGACACATTGGGGGCAGTAGGGGCAGCTGACCCCAGTGGTCTCCCTATACATATTGTATCAAGGAGTAAAAATTTTTACAAATTTAAAAATGTGTAGTAAATTTACAATATTTTTGTCCCTACTAGCAAGTAAAATATGATATGAATTAAGCAAAAGAATTGTGTTTCTTCCATACCATCAGTTGATTGTGTTTGATTAATAGAAAAATAATTTAGTTGCAAATTAACAAGTTAGCTATAATTCTATTGCTTTTGTAATTAATTAATTAAGTATTGGCAAAATTTGTAATTGATTTTTGTTTTTCCAGTCTTTCTAATAATTAATAAACAATGAAAAGAAAATATAAGTTTTAAGATATTCTATAGTCATCGCCGTTGACTTTAAGGACGTGTACAATACAAGTTTTTAAAGCACATGATGTTGTATTGAACAAGTTTTTAAAGCACAAAGGGATGGTTTTCTCAACGGGACCATAGACTTTTTTTTAAGTTCTAAATTTTTTCTAATTTCCTAATTATCATATTCAAAAGAATACATTTAGAGTAAGAAAAACATGCATGACAAATATTATATATTCAATTCTAATGTAATTCTTTTCAATCAGAAGTTGGTTGTAGATAAGTTGTAACTCAAATGGTAAGACCATACATCCCTATAACTTAGATCATAGGTCCGACACCAAAGGAGTGGATGTGAAGATTCACTGTAAATTTACTTTAAAATAGAGGAAAAAAATTGTTTGGTATTTTATAAATTATTATTAATATTAGTTTTATTATAAACAACTCTTATTATTTAAGTAAACGTAGAAATTAAAAGAATTTTGACGATTAAAAAATAAAAAATTATATTAGGAAAATCAAATATTAAAACAATAAAAAATTATTCTCAAATTGTATTATAAATTTTGCCCTTAGTGAACACATTTTTTGGCTACGCCCCTGGTAATCATAAAAGTTTTCTTGTTCACTATATATATATATATATATATATATATATATATATATATTTGTGTTTATATATATATATTTATCTGTTAAGAAAATACTAGTATATAGTCTATATTTTAGTCAATAGAAGGAGGAAGAAGGGAAAAAAATGCATGCAGTTTAAACTTATAATTGCACTGCCTAAAGACCCATATTCTGAGGCCAGCTGCTATAAGTTCTTTGAAAATGGGAAGCATAGATTTTGGGGAATCAGTCCAGCTGCTTCTTATGACTTCACTGCAATTCAAAGATATATGTTGAGTTGAGAGCTACATATGTTATAAAATCACTAAAAATAAAATAAAGTTCATTTGTCCACAAATTTGTAGAGTGTACTTTTATCAAAAACAAATATCCACGTCATGTTTTTGTATTTACTTATATAATAAAATCTTTCAGAGGAGATAAAGTATAAATAACTAGGTTCAGGGTGCAAAATACAATTTGTTGTCAGTTCAAGGGTTAAAGTGTAATTAACTTTTTTTTTTTTTTTTTTTGGGTGTGTGTATATATATATTGAACTCCGTTTAATATATATTTATTTTGAAACTTTTGCGATCTGTTCATGAGATTGTAGTAGTCCAAACCTGCAAGTCATCCAAGGATGAGGAAGACCGGTAATGTTGGCAAGCAAAGCCTTCTGCGATCATCCGGATTATTCATGTACATTTTTGGTATACTTGACGATGCACGGTGATGATGCTCGGAATTAGCATGTGATTCACGCCTCCAAGAATGTTCTGGAGGTGCCTATGTGGTAGTCTCATTAAAGGTAGTTATATAATTTAGCTCCAGTTGAGCTAGTAGAATGGTAACTTCATACCCCTTCATGTAAATCTATAAAAAGGGACTTTGGGCACCAAAAAGCATGTACTAATCTCTTCACAATAATACCAATCACAAATTCTCCTCAGCTCTTCTACTTTCTCTCTCTACCTAGAATCTAAATCTAGCTTCATCACACTGATCTTTCCCTCTGTATTTCCAAGGCTGTAAATCCATCAGATAAGTCCATTTTAGAGCATGTCTTAGTTATTATATTTCAAGGTTAACAAATATTGCAAATAGAAATAAGAGATTGTTGAATCTTGAAAGGCACAAGAAGAGATAGAATGTAAAAGAAATGGTTAAGTCTATGATTTGTGTTATTATATTTTATTACAGTTACGCTAACATTTATACTTGTATTTAATATTTGGGTAATTTTATAATTTCATTGAGTGAATTATCTTATTGAGTTTAAAAATTTATACAATACAATTTTTTAAATTGTACAAACCTTTAAAAATAACGAAATAGTGAGATTATTCAATTACATAACCATAAAATTTTCCTTAATATTTTCATGGAAATGAAAGGACACATCACCTTTGTGTGACAAAAGTTTAACATTACAGATGTGACATAGTATCCAAAATCTTAAATCGCACAATTTGTATTTTGTCACGTTAAGAATTTTTTATCTCATTATTTATCTTAATTTCTATTCTAAACAATCTAGATTGTTCTACTAAAATTTATAACTAAATTTAGAAAGAATCTTAAAAATTAATTAAATACTAAAATAAGAAGCGAGAAAGGAATAGAGTAGAAGATCTTTACTGGTTTTGTGTTATGTGGCTTACCTGCGAATTTTATGCTGATTTCCTGCACCCAAGATACATCATCAAGTTTAGAGTCATAATTAAAAGTAAATTATGTTGTTAAATATACAGAATCATAGTACACTTTTTGAATGCTTGTACTTTGTAGATTTGTAGGTTAAAGTATAAGGGATAAAAGTTAGTTGGATCATTCGCATTAACGGATTAAGTATGCCAAGAGATGGTCGGAGGCGGATCATAGGGGTGGTGAGGGGTAGCTGCCTGACACAGGAGTGATCTCAAGAATGGTAAGAGTCTTTGAATGGGTGTTTGACAGTTATTTACTTAAATTTCCAATAAAACACATGCCAAGGATTGAAGTTCCAAAGTCTAGCAGAACTTGATTTTTAGTCAACTTTGAAGAATAAACTGTATCGACCCAGATTGAACCAGCTCATGATCTTTATATGGTTGGAAATATCTTTGAGTCTAGTTTAATATGCAACAAACGGTTTGTAATTTAGAGTTTTCTACAGCAAGATATGGTCAATTTACGAAAGTCGCGCAAGGCTGACTGATGGAGCTTTTGTTTAGCTACGGGTTTAGCTTGATGATTCAACTTTCTTGGACTATTTCTTGGCTTCTTTGGGACTTTAAACAGCTTCTAGTTGCTTGATGTCAATCTTTCTTGGTTCATGTTATTTTTTGGTCAAATGTATTAAGTAATAGTATATTTCCTAAGTTAGCATTTATCACTAAGTGTGGAGGTTTGTTCCAACTTAGTCTATTTAAGTTGTTCAACTCTTTTGATTTGGAGAGACTGGAGATTGATAATATAATTTGTAGCCTTTGGCTTCTTTCTCTTATCTCTTTGGTGAATTCCATTGAGTGGCGAGTTCCTACAAACTCTTATCCTTTGGGTGGATTTCCCATAGGTGGCGAGTTTCTTCCTAAAAATTATTATCCCATAGGTGGATTCATTTGGGTGACGAGTTTGGTACCCCTTTGTTCCTTGTGTTTCCTCCTTACGGCACTGTCACTACCTTTTTCCGGTATCAAGTGGTATCAGAGCTTTGGCTACAATGGCTGGATACAGCGCCGCAAGCCAAATGTTGATCAACCATCATCTCATCAAAGAGACTTTCGAGATATTGAATTGGATGAATTAAGGAGACAAGTGCAACAACTTCAGCAGCGTCTTGAACGTGGCAAGGCTCCAGAACATGAGGTTTATGATCATGTTTCAAAGCATGATTTATCAGAGAATGGTGAAGATGTCAATCCATTCCATCGTACGTCAATTTTTAGTGCTGATTCTCCTCCTCGTCACTATAGAAAAGATAGAGATTTTGGTTGCAAAATTGAAATCCCAGATTTTGAAGGAAAGCATGATGTAGATGAATTCATTGATTGGTTGAATACTATTGAGAGATTCTTTGAATTGAAAGATGTACCGGATAATCAAAAGGTGAAAATTGCTGCAATCAAGTCGAAAAAACATGCTTCAATTTGGTGGGAGCATTTGAAGAAACAAAGAGTTCGTGATGGCAAAGGAAGGATTGTCTCTTGGGACAAGATGAAGAAGGCTTTGAATGTATGAAAAAGTTTCTACCAGAAAATTATCGACATCTGTGTTTCTAAAGTTCCATCTAGATGTGTATAAGAATTTTGTGCATGACAACTTATCTCTGCCAAATTTGAGGATCTCATGTTGCGATGTGATATCTACGAACCTGAAGAACAAACCATTGCTCGTTATCTTGGTGGTTTGCGTATTGAAATTTGTAATGTTGTTCAATTGCAGCCTTATTGGGCATTCCATGACGTATGTAAATTGGCTCTCAAGGTGGAGAAACAACTTAAGGATTCTAAAATAGGTGGTTTTCGCTTCAACCAACAAGGAGGGACTACTAACCGGATAGGTTCCTCAACCACCAATCCTTTCTACTCCTACGACGCAAGTCACAAAATCAACTGGAAGTGGAGAAACCAACACGGCTGGATCTAGTCGTCCAAATACTTCTAATGCTCACCGGAAGTGTTTCAAGTGTCAAGGCTTTGGACATATTGCTTCGGATTGTCCTAATCGCAAGATTGTTTCCTGTTTGATGGAAGAAGATATTTTGGAAGAGGCTGAAGAAGAACCCATTTATGATGAAGGACACGAGGAAGATATCATTTATGAGGATCATGGAGAAGCTCTTGTTATCAAAAAAAAATTTGAGTACCACCTATGCACAAGACGATTCTTGGCTTCGCCACAATATCTTTCACACAAAGTGCACTAGCCATGGGAAGGTGTGTGATGTGATCATTGATGGAGGCAGTTGTGAGAATGTAGTTGCTGCCAAAATGGTAGAAAAGTTGAATTTGAAGATTGAGGATCATCCACAACCATACAAGCTTTCTTGGCTTCGTAAGGGAAATGAGGTAAAAGTCAATAAAAGATGCCTTGTTCTTTTTTCAATAGGTTCTAAATACAAAGATGAAGTGATATGTGATGTTGTTCCTATGGATGCCTGTCATTTGCTCCTGGGTAGACCATGGCAATATGATAGATGTACTTTTCATGATGGCAAGAAGAATACTTACTCTTTTATGAAGGATGACTTGTAAAAATCATTTTAGGGCCTTCAAGGATGGAATGTCCTCCTAAACCTTCTCAAGGGGAGGGAAACACTTTTCTTTCTAAATCTGAATTTGATAAAGCTATGCATGAATCTTGTGAATCTTATGCTTTAGTTGTTCTTGAAGAGAATGAGGATCATGTTGATATTCCACCCCAAGTTCAGCCCCTTTTGCAAGAGTTTCATGATGTTGTTCCTGAAGAAATTCCTCCAGGTTTACCTCAAATGCGTGATATTCAGCATTGCATTGATCTTGTACCCGGTACTGTCCTACCAAACAAGGCCGCCTATAGAATGAGTCCAAAGGAACATGAAGAGCTGCAAAGACAAGTTGATGACCTTTTGGTTTCAGGGAAGATCCAAATAAGCAAAAGCCCTTGTGCTGTACCAGCTCTATTGGTGCCCAAAAAGGATCAAACATGGCGCATGTGTATTGATAGCAGAGTTGTCAATAAAATCACCATCAAATACAGGTTCCCAATTCCACGGCGTTGATGATCTTCTTGACCAACTTCATGGTTTTACCATCGGTTCTAAGATAGATCTTCGTAGCGGCTATCATCAAATTCGAATGAGACCAGGAGATGAATGGAAAACAGCTTTCAAGACAAGAGATGGTCTCTACGAATGGCTTGTTATGCCATTTGGCCTTTCTAATGCTCCATCCACTTTTATGCGTCTTATGAATCACATTACACGTTTTATCAAAGGCTTCAGTTCTATTATTGCTCCAATTACTGAATGTTTGAAGGGAGGCAGGTTCAAATGGAATGATGATGCTCAAAAAAGTTTCGATTTGCTCAAAAGAAAGGTAACCGAAGCACCTATTCTGACACATTACCTGATTTCTTATAAGGTGTTTGAGATGATTGTGATGCATCTAATGTGGGAATTGGCGCTGTTCTTAGCCAAGAGGGAAAACCTATTGCATTCTTTAGCCAAAAGTTGAATGGTGCATGTTTAAATTATTCAACTTATGATAAGGAATTTTATGCCATTGTCCGTGCATTAGATCATTGGCAACATTAGCTCTTGTTCAAGGATCTTGTTTTTTTTCTGATCATGAGGCATTAAAGTACTTAAATTTTCAGCAAAAGCTCAACAAAAGACATGCCAAATGGGTAGAGTTTCTGCAATCCTTTAATTTCCTTATCAAACATAAAGCGGGTACTTGTAATCGTGTTGCTGACGCCTTGAGTATGAAGGCATTCTTTGTTGTCTACAATGCAAGTACAGGTTTTGGGATTTGAAGTTCTCAAGGAACTTTACAAAGATGATGCATATTTTGGCAACATTTGGGAGCAATGCAACCAAGGTCCTGTGCAACATTTCTTGCTTCAAGATGGATTCCTTTTCAAAGGCAGCCAACTTTGCATTCCTTATTGCTCTCTAAGGCATCAAATTGTTAAGGAAGCACATGAAGGAGGTCTTGCTGGTCACTTTGGCAGAGATAAGACACTTGCACTCTTGCAAGGAAACTTTTATTGGCCTAGAATGGAGCGAGATGTTATGAAATATGTTGCATGTTGCCGCACCTGTCACATTGCCAAGAGTCATGCACAAAATACAGGCTTGTACACTCCACTTCCAGTTCCTAATGCTCCATGGGAGGATGTGAGTTTGGATTTTGTTCTTGGACTGCCAACAACTCAAAGGAAGAAAGACTCTATCATGGTAGTTGTTGATCGATTCTCTAAGATGTCCGATCCATTTTGTGCCTTGTGCTAAAAGTTTTGATGCAACCCTCATTGTTGATCTCTACTTTAGAGAAATTGTAAAACTACATGGCGTTCCTAAAACCATTACTTCTGATCGTGATTCCAAGTTTATGAGTCATTTTTGGCGTACTCTTTGGAGAAAACTTGGGACAGTTTTACAATTTAGCTCTACTTGTCACCCACAAACAGATGGACAAACAGAGGTCGTCAATAGAAGTTTGGGAAATCTTTTGCGTAGCTTGGTGGGACATAATCCAAGGCAATGGGATCTTATTTTGGCTCAAGCTGAATTTGCTTATAACAGGTCTTCTAGCCAAACAACCGGGAAAAGTCCTTTTGAAGTGGTTTATGGCAGAAATCCTATAAGTCCTCTTGATTTGGTTCCATTACCTCTTACTCATTCATTTAGTGCAGATGCCAATGACAAAGCTGAGTACATCAAGAAGTTGCATGATCAAGTTCGTGATCAAATTCATAAGCAAAATGCCAAGTATATCAAAAGCAAGCCAACAAGCACAAGAAACTATCTTCTTTCAAAGTCGGAGATATGGTGTGGATTCATCTTCGAAAGAAAGGTTTCCTCGTGGAAAGCATGGTAAACTCAAAGCTCGAGGTGATGGTCCTTTCAAAGTGCTTGCAAGAATTGGAGACAATGCCTACAAGATTGAATTACTTGGTGACTATGGAGTTTCTGCCACTTTCAATGTCGCTGATCTCTCTCCATATGTTGAAGATGATTTGCTTCAAGACATTCGAGTCTTCTCCAACCCAGAGAGTATGACACAGGAGTGATCTCAAGAATGGTAAGAGTCTTTGAATGGGTGTTTGACAGTTATTTACTTAAATTTTCAATAAAACACATTCCAAGGATTGAAGTTCCAAAGTCTAGCAGAACTTGATTTTTAGTCAACTTTGAAGAATAAACTGTATCGACCCAGATTTAACCAGCTCATGATCTTTATATGGTTAGAAAGATCTTTGAGTCTAGTTTAATATATGCAACAAACGGTTTGTAATTTGGAGTTTTCTACAGCAAGATATGGTCAATTTACGAAAGTCGCGCAAGGCTGACTGATGGAGGTTTAGCTACGGGTTTAGCTTGATGATTCAACTTTCTTGGACTATTTCTTGGCTTCTTTGGGACTTTAAACAGCTTCTAGTTGCTTGATGTCAATCTTTCTTGGTTCATGTTATTTTTTGGTCAAATGTATTAAGTAATAGTATATTTCCTAAGTTAGCATTTATCACTAAGTGTGGAGGTTTGTTCCAACTTAGTCTATTTAAGTTGTTCAACTCTTTTGATTTGTTGCATCTGGTCTCTTATAATATCTAGATGTAGCCTTAAGAGACTTTCTCTTATCTCTTTGGTGAATTCCAAAGGATAAGAGTTTGTAGGAACTCGCCACTCAATGGAATCTGTCTCTTATACACATCTAGATTCTTCCTAAAAATTATTATCCCATTAGGTTGGATTCATTTGGGTGACGCAGTTAACGGTATTAGTGACCCCAAAATATTTAAAATTATATTTTTTTTCTCTTTAAATTTTTTTAAATCATTATTATATTATTATAAAAATTAGATTTTGTCCCTCCAAAAATTTTAGAAAATATAAAAAAGTGTTTCTTATGTATGTATTTATATAGTTTTATTCCCCAATAATTTTAAAAATATATTATTTTTGTTGATATTTTTTTAAAATTTCAATAACTCCTCTTAAAAAAAATTAAACTTTACCCTGTAAAATTTTTCAACAATTATAAAACTGTTTTTCTAAGAATATGTATGTATAGTTTTTGCCCTCCCAAAGTTCAACTCTTGAATCTGCCCCTGGAGATGGTATAAGCCGGGCCAACCAGTCACCTAGCCCGCTTAGTATTATAGCGGGCTGGGTTAAGCCCATCCCGTACCATTGGATTGGGCTTGAGCCTGGGCCTGGTTTTGTTAGCCTATACCTCGACATGGCCAAGCCCGTATTTTGGCCTGGATCAGCCCACCAGTTAACGAATTGATTGTTGATCAACGTTTTAACCGGTTAATCTGTTAGCTGGACCATTTTTTAATTTTTTTAACATTTTAATAATTATTCAATTAACCAACTAAAAAATCAAGAAGGAAGTTGTGATAACTTTTCTCACACAACCATATAAGGAGAAAACTTGAACAATTCCCATAATGCATTAAATAGGCTTTCAAAGACTGAAGAATAAAATTAATTCAAGACTAACAAATTTAATATGTATGAACAGCAATGGTAGGAATAAGAAGGAATTTTGGGAGGATTATATAATTTTATTAAATTGTTATGAATCATTTAGTGAATGTCTATCCACGTCCTCCATTATCTACCTCATGATCTATACATCAATTCTTGTAACTCCCATTATTCTCATGATTCACCCCATGATCTTTTATATTATTCTATGTAACTTCCACTACACTAAGGAAGTCATTTAATCTACATATTAATCTCATCTAATGTCCAAATAATAATTTAAGAATGGGTGAACCTTAAGCCTAAATGAATGGAATGAAAGAAGAAAAAAAAAGTGACAATTTTTTATCTCTACTTTATATTATATTGTTTTCTACCATTACTTTCTAGTTTAATCATTAGTGATATAATATAATACTACTAGTTCTTAATAGTAGTTATATAACACATTATCAGCATAAATCTTTAACCCAAATTCTTAACACTTCCATTAGGTAAGTTGAATAAATTTTGTTTGTTTGTTTGTTTTTTATTTTATTTTATTTCAGTTATCATTATGACTAACATTGCAAAACATGAGTTTGTGACTCTTTATATCACTGGAAAGAATTACTTATCATGGCTGTTAGATATTGAAATTCATCTAGATGCAAATGGTCTTGGAGAAACCATCAAAGAAGGAAGTAGGGCCACAAATCAAGAAATGGCCAAAGCAATGATCTTTCTTCGTCACCACATTGATGAAGGACTGAAAAATATGAAGAGTACCTAACGGTAAATGATCTTTTCATCTTAGGGACTAGTTTGAAGGAGAGGTATGAACACCAAAAGATAGTTATTCATCCAAACACTCGTTATGATTGTATGCACTTACATTTGCAAGATTTCAAAACTGTAAGTGAGTATAATTTAGCAATTTTTTGAATAAGTTCTCAATTGAAATTATATGGTGAAAAAATAATTGATGAGAAATTATTGGAAAAAACATTCTTTACTTTTCATGTATCTAATATGATCCTATAGCAGCAATATCGTGAAAAATATTTTAAAAAATATTCTGAACTAAATTCTTGTCTCCTTGTTGTTGATCAAAATAATGAGAATCATGAAGCTCGTTCAACTAGTGCTGCTCCATTTCCTGAAACAAATGTGATGGCCACGCAGTCTAATAATAGACAAAATCGAGGCCGTGGTCGTGGCTGTGGACGTAGTCGAAACCGTTTTAATAATCGCAGTGGTCATTTGAAATAGACAACTCACCACCAGAAATAGGAAAAATAGTGATGAGAAAGATAGAGATCAAAATAAAAAGAAAGTAGATAATGAGTGCTATCGATGTGACAAAAAAGACCATTGGACTCGTATTTGTCGTATGCCAAAACATCTTATTGATCTCTATCAAGAATCATTAAAGAATAAAGAGAAAAAGATAGAGACAAATTTTAATAGTAATGATGTTAACCATGGTCTTGGTGGCAATAGTTTTACTAATTTTACTTCTTCAGATGTTGTTGATTTCTTTGTCAATCACTTTGAAGGTGATATTAGTCACTTGTTTAGTGATGGAAATGTCCAAAAATTGGTCATTGTAGTTAACTACTCTAATGTAATAAATTTTCGTTTGATGTTTTTTTAAATAAAATATTTATTCTTGATGTCGTTTTTTTTTTTCAATGTTTATTATATTTTATAAATATTGTACTTAAGAAGAAAAAACATCTCATTTGGATTTTTTTTTTTTACTTTTCATGAAGAATATGGACGTTTCAATGATAAATGACTAAAGAATTATGTCTAGCACGCAATACAACAATACACTTCATACTTAAGGATAAGAAATATTTTTCTTATCTAGTAATGAAAGAAACTTATGTTAGTACTATATCTGGTGGTACCAAATGGATTGAAGGTTCCGATAGAGCAACTATAACTTTGCCTGGAGGAACAAAATTTTGCATTGATGATGCATTATTTTCTTCAAAGTCTTAAAGAAACTTATTGAGTTTTAAAGATATTCACCGAAATGGATATCATATTGAGACTACATGTAAAGACAACATTGAATACTTGTATATTACAAGTATTGTTTTTGGAAATAAAGTTGTGTTGGAAAAATTACCTTCTTATTCTTTCGGATTATACTACATACATATTAGTGTAGTTGAATTGTATGTAATTATAAATCAAAAGTTTATAAATCATGATGAATTTGTTATTTGGCATAACCTGTTGGGCCATCCCGGTTCTATAATAATGCAAAGAATTTTTGAAAAATCATGTGTAAAGACATAGGTCATATTCTTTAAGAGGTCGAAAAGTATTACGATCTAACGAATTCTCATATGCTGTTTATTCTCAAGATAAGTTGGTCATTAAGCCATTGCCATTAAAAGCTAAAACTGAATCACTTGTATTTTTGGAACGCATACATAGGAATATTTGTGGGCGTATTCACGCACCATGTGGACCATTTTGATATTTTATGGTTTTGATTGATGCATCAACGAGATGGTTATATGTATGGTTATTATCAACTATCAACCTGGCTTTTGCGAGATTTTTAGGAGAGTTAATTCGATTGCGCACTCATTTTCCTAATTATTTTCTTAAGACAATTTGTCTTGACAATGTTAGTGAATTTAGTTCACAAGCTTTTAATGGTTATTGTATGTCTGTTGGGATAAGTGTTGAACATCTTGTAACTTATATTCATACACAAAATGATCTAGTTGAATTGTTTATAAAACACTTGAAATTAATTGTTAGGCCATTACTTATGAGAACAAAACTCTCATAATTTTCTGCTTGGGGACATGCTATTTTGCATGCGGCAGCGTTAATTCACATAAAGCCAATAAATTATCATGACGTCTCTCTATTACACTTCGTTCATGGTCAAGAATCAAATATTTCTCATCTAAGTGTTTTTAGAAGTGCAGTATATATTCTTATTGCTCCACCACAATGCACTAATAAGGGCCCACAAAGGAGGTTGGGTATATATGTTGGGTACGAATCTCTATCTATAATTGAATATCTTGAGTTGATGACTGGAGATTTACTTACGGCTTGATTTTTTTATTGTCATTTTGATGAATTAGTTTTCCCAACATTAGGGGAGGGAAAATAAAGTCAGATAAGAAAATTTGTTGGAATGAATTATCGTTGTCTCATTTTGATCATTGTACAAAAGAATATGAACTAGAAGTTCAAAAGATAATTTATTTGCAAAATTTATCAAATCAATTGCCAGACATTTTTACTGACTCAAAGAGAGTTACTAAATCTCATGTACCGACACTGTAAATGCTCCTATTAGAATTGATGCCCCTGAAGGACAGGCGACCATTACTAATGAGTCTAAAGCACACCTGAAACGTGGTAGACTAAATGGTTCCAAGGATAAAATTCCTCGTAAAAGAAAAAGAGTAAATAATCAAGATAGTCAAAATGAAGAACTAAAGATCTTGAAGAGTCCCCAGACATGACTAACAATAAATTTCTAGAAGAAATTCAGATACCTGAAAATATTGATAATCATGAGATCTTAATAAATTATGTCATGACTGGAAAGAGGTGGAATCAAAATAAAATAAACATATATGATATTTTTGCATATGCAGTGGCAAATACAATTATGGATAATAATGAGCATCTTGAACCTAGGTCTGTAAATGAATATAAACTTAGAGATGATTGACCAAAATGGAAAGAGACAATTCAAGCCGAATTGAATTCACTTTCTAAAGGAAAAGTTTTTGGACTAGTGATACACACGCTTGAAGATGTGTAACCTGTGGGATACAATAAATGGGTTTTTGTACACCAAAGAAATGAGATAAATGAAATTATATGATATAAGGCACGTCTTATTGCACAAGATTTTTTCCCAAAACCTGGTATTGATTATGATTATACATATTTTCTTGTGATAGATGCAACAACTTTTCAATATTTACTTAGTCTGGCATCATGTGAATAACTTAAAATGCATTTCATGAATGTTATTATGGCCTATTTATATGGCTTACTCGATAATGACATTTATATGAAACTCTCTGAAGGATTTAAATTACTAGAAGAGCATGATCACAGCTTTCGAGATCTTTACTCGCTTAAGTTATGTTGATCTCTTTATGACTTAAAGCAAGCTGGATGTATGTGGTATAATCGCCTTTGTGAATATTTGTTAAAAGAAGGTTATCAAAATGATCTTGTATGTCCATGCATTTTTATTAAGAGATCTGCTTCAGGATTTGTCATTATCACTATTTATGTTGATGATTTGAATCTTATTAGAACTCTTGAAAAGCTCCATAAAAGGTACTGATTATTTGAAGCAAGAATTTGAAATGAAAGATCTTGGAAAGATAAAATTTTGTCTTGGTTTACAAATTGAGCATATTGATAATGGCATCTTTTTTAACCAATTGGCTTATACTGCTAAAGTGCTTAAACAATTTTATATGGATAAAGCACACCCATTGAGCACACCTATGGTTGTAATATCACTTGACATGCATAAAGATCCTTTCAGACCTTGTAAATTGATGAACTACTTGATCCAAAAGTACCATATAATGTATCTTGCTAGTCATACACACCGTGACATATAATTTGCCCTGAATTTATTCGCAAGGTATAGTTCTTCACCTATATGAAGGCATTGGAATGGTATTAAATATGTATTTTGTTACCTTTAAGATACGATAGATATATGTATTTATTATAAATCACTCAAATTTGAACTTATAGGTTATGCAGATGTTGAATATTTTTCTGATCCGCATAATGCCTGATCACAAACGGATTATGTGTTCTATAACATGTGGCGTACTGCTATTTCTTTGCATTAATGAAACAAATCATAACTGCCACGTCTTCTAATCATACTGAAATACTAGCAATTCATGAAGTAAATCGGGAGTGTTTTTTGTTAAGATTTGTAATCCATCACATTCAAGGAACATGTGGTTTGCATTTGGACAAGGGAGTCCTTATCACTTTGTTCAAGGATAATGTTGCATGCAATTCAACTAAAGGAAGGATACATCTAGGCGATAGAACGAAACACATTTCATAAAAATAATTTTTCACTCATGATCTTCAGAAAACTAGTAAGATTAGTGTTTAACAAATTCACTCAAGTGACAATCTAATAAATTTGTTCTCAAAGTAACTATCGACTTCAACATTTGAAAAGTTGGTTCATAAGATTGGAATGCACCAACTGAAAGATATCAAATGATGTGCACAAGAGAGGCGAGAAATTATACACTGTACTATTTTTTCTTTAATCAAGACTTTTTTCCCATTGAGTTTTTCCTCCAGGTAAGATTTTTAACGAGGTAGTGTCATATTTAGGAAATGTACTCTTTTTCCTTCAATAGGTTTTTATTCCACTGGATTTTTCTTAGTAAGGTTTAACGAGGCATTTTCTTAAAGATGGACATCCAAGAGGGAGTGATATGAATCATTTAATAGATGTCCACCCATGTTCTCCATTATCTACCTCACGATCTACACATCAATTCTTGTAACTCCCATTATCACCATGATTCATCCCATGATATACTCCTATTACTCCATGTAACTCCCATTACCCTATATAACTCATGTAACCTACATATGCTCATGTAATGTCCAAATAATGTTATAAGAATGGGTGAACCTTAAGCCTATAAATAGAGGTTTAGGTGAATGGAATGAAAGAAGAAAAAAATGTGAGAATTTCTTCATCTTTACTTTACATTATATTATTTTGTACCACTACTCTCTAGTTTAATCATTAGTGATATAACATAATACTACTAGTTCTTAATAGTAGTTCTACTCAATAACATAAATCGACTTTTTAATACAAATTTTCTCAACTAAAATAACTAAGCACAAGACCTTTAAATACACATCAATCTAATCTAACTTTTTAAGGGATTCAACTAACACAATTCCTAGCACCAAGTAAACTAAGGAATAAATCCCTTACAAACTCAACTATTAATTTCCTAAATAAATTACATTAAAATTCTAAATCCTACTTGGTGTTGGTTTATATGCCAATATTGCTTCCTTTAAACCAAATCTTATGGAATATGGACCAACACCATCACGAGCTATAATCTCCATGCAAATTTTGGTCGCCTCCCAACTTTTATCTAGTGTTCATCTTCATCTTCACACGTGGAAGTGAGCGAGCCTTGTATTTCTCAAACAATTTGGCAGCTAACTATTCTTGATCAAAAAATTAATCCACACTTATCCATTCAATATCGAGGACACCATAATTTAGTCTCATACAGTAATCCTCCAAATAATTTCCCGAAACCAAGAAGTCATACAAGTGTTTCTTTTTGACAATTTCTAATATTAAAATTTCTATCAATTGGTCCATTCCAGCATGATCTTGAATAGCAATTTTTAAATTATGATCTGCTTCCGAGAAATTATTGACACTAAGAAAATCAACATCATCCATCACTATATTTTTCTCAATAATATTTTCAAAAACATGAATGGTGTCTTCTTCAAATATTTTTCCTTCTTTCTCTACCAAATCATAAATTTCCATCTCATCCAATTCAACAATTTTTTCTTTTTCTTGGACAAATTTCTCATCCTCAATCACTCCAAATAATGAATGCAAATCAAAATTATCATCATCATAAAAATTTTCACAAATTATGCCATCATCAACATATATGTCCTTTTCAAAATCAACTTGCCATTCTAACTCAAATTCAGATTTGTAATCACTATCATCATTTGCAAATTCTATTAAAATATAGAAAAGATCTTCCCAAAATAAAAGGATATTGGGCTTCAACAATTAGTCTTTTATAAAATTACATTCCAAACATTGATTTTCTCATAATTTTGAAAAATAATTTTGCCTTTCTCTTCATGATTTCTTTTGATAAAGGGTTGGATAATCTCAATTCTATGGCATCACCTAAACCACATCTTTTTAAATCTTTCATGATGTTTGCCCATTCAAATCTTTCTTCACTACCCATAAACGTGTGCAAAATTTTAATTTTTTTTTATCATTAATAAATCTCTACCCATCATCGAAATAAAAAAAATAAAAAATAAAAAAAACTTATGTACCTTGAAAAAATTTTATTTTCTTTGTCCTTGAATTTCTTGACCTCCTTGACTTGTACCTTAATCAAGCTCCACGAACAACTAATAGTTTCACATGACCTTTTTTTTTTTTCCTGATCGTTGTCCAACACTAATAATGACAGGATCTTTCTTAAGAGATCATTGCCCAATTAGGGTTGTTACACCCTAATTGTCATATGAGTACTCTAAGACCAATCTCTCATGGTCCAATCTTCAAAAATCAAGTACTCTACTCACAACAATCTTTTTTTTTTTTTCAGTTTTTTTGACAAACATTCCAAGATCAAAATCTGAAACTTAGAGTTCTGACGCTAATTTGAAGGAGCTTCTAGGCAATGGACAAGTAACAATTGCACCGCAAACTTGCGGACTTTGAACATATAAGCAATAACGTAGGAATAAGAAGAAATTTTGGGAGGATTAAACAATTTTATTAAATCGACTTCTTAATACAAATTTTCTCAACTAAAATAACGAGGCACAAGTCCTTTAAATATAAATCAATCTAATTTAAATTCTTAAGGGTTTCAACTAACACTATTTCTTAACACGAAATAAATTTGAGAATAAATCCCTCACAAAATTAACTACTAATTTTCTAAATAAATTGCATTAAAATTCTAAATCCTACTTGGACTTGGTGTATATGCCAACAATATATCTTCAACTATTATTGAAGGAGTGGAGCAACATTCAAGTGCTTCTTTATCATAAGAAGGTGCTGATTCCAAAAGTTCCATCAGCAGCATAAGTGGCTGTCAACTGTCAAAAGTTATACAATCCCTCTGATCTGATGATATAGATGGAATTTTGGTAACCAAACGAATTGCCTAATAGCAAGACTATAGTATTTTTTGTATAAACACTTTAGTCTTTTATAATGTCCGAACTTGCCTAAACCACTTCCTGCTTGCATTTATTATATTTCATTAGTTTACATTCCATTACTTCATTGTTTAGTTCAAAATGACTAACTATATTATATGCAATCTGGGCACGTTCAAACGAAGCATGAGCCAAATAATGTTATGTCTAGTGAGTGTCCAGTTAGGTAAATGCCTCATTAAACTATGCATGTGCTTGTCTTCCCATTCACCATTGGTACAACATTTGTAATTATGATTTTGGCAGGTATTATCATGGTTGGTAAAAAGGAAGGGAAGGGGTATCATGAATTCATAATGCCTAATGTGGTACATTGACTTACAGTGTGGAGTGCACTGCAATACATATCGTTATAGACTTTCATCGTGCTCTTCATAAAATAGTATTTTCAACTATTTCATTACTGATTTTTAGTACCAAGAACGAATACATCATCTACTATTGAAAATATTATTTGAGTTGAGAATCGATAAGCTTGGTGGAATGCCAAGTACAATTAGCCAAATTAAGCTCTTTGTGAAGCCAAAATGTGTTTTTAACAGAGTTTACCTTGTCCTAAAACTATCTTGTCCTTGGTGAAGAAAAGATTCTTGGAAAAATTGTTCGGTGAAATGAAGTACAGTATAATCAGAAAATATTAACCTTTGTAATGAAATAGGAGTTTCCTTATCCATTTTGAGAACTTGATTTTGATGTATCCTTTGTTTTGCTAATGTATTCTAATTGGGGTGAAAACCCATCACTTGTATATTTTTTCATTTCATCATTAATGGAAAATTTCACTGGAATTAAAAAAAAAAAAAAGATAAAGGTTATTTGTGGAATACTTTTTTTTGGTTACTGTAGTATTTATATTTTTTATTTGGTTATTTATATAAAAAATAAACAAGTTCAGTAGAAAAAGTAATAGTCAGAAGAATAGTTGGTTATTATTGAAAAGTAATTTGTAGGTTCTAATTTTTCTTCTAAATAATTGGGTTAATTTGTAACTAGATTCTATTCAAATACTAGGAGAATAATCAAATTTCAGTAGAAGTAGTTCTAGACAGCAAAAGAAATAAACAAGAATTACTACATTTTCAAGGTAAGAAAAAATTTTCGTATTCCAACCAAACACAAGAAAATGCAATTTGGAAAATATTTTCAAAGTATTAACCAAACACCCAAAAATTATAAGAAAATCATTCATTTTCTACACAGCAAAAGAAATAAACAAGAATTACTATATTTTCAAGGTAAGAAAATATTTTCATATTCCAACCAAACACAAGAAAATGTAGTTTGAAAAATATTTGCAAAGTGTTAACCAAAACACCCGAAAATTATAAGAAAATCACTTACATGGAACATATTTTACATCCAACAAAACAAGCCCTCTTGTATAAGATTAAATTATTTACTTATATTATACATTACTTGACTAAAATTTGTAGAAACATCTTGAGGAAAATATTTATTTGTCAACAATATCTTGACCCTTTTATTTGTCCCATTGCACAAAACATGTGGAAATATAATCACAAATTTTTATGAGGTTTGAGACGAGTTCGAGCTTGATGAGTTTAAAAATAGAACTCAATCATGAGCTTGAAAAATTTTGATAAGTTTGAGCTCGATTCGAGTTTGCTTAAATTATGTAAAATGAGTTTGAATTCGAGATCGAACTCAAATAGTTCAATTTTTTTAAGGTAAATATGTAATTTTTAAAAAGTATAGACATTTTAGTAATTTTACATATAATAAAAAAATTTTAAAAAGTTATATATGTGCTTGAAAAGCTCGGCGAGCACTCGAGCAAATATACATATATTCGAGATCGACTCGTCAAGTGATTTGAATTCGAGCAAACTCGACTCGAATTTGGTCAACTCAAGTTCGAGTTAAACTTTTGACCGATACTGCTCATGAACTGTTCACAAACAACTCGATTTGTTTACACCGTAAGTGTGATTTTAGTGGTTATATGAGTGATTTGAAATTCATCCAAATTTCATGTCATTTCAAATCTATCCAAATCAAACCCATTCATTTCAAATCCTTCAATTCAAATCTACTCATCCAAACACAATGGAAGAGAAATTTCATGAATTCAAATTTTTGAATATTTTGAAAATTTTTGATATGCAAGTCTTGTTTTAGTATTAGAAAGGGTAAATTACAGGGAACACCCTCATGCCTTGATTAATGTTCACATTACCCTTTATGATTTACTAACACACAATCTGTTTCCTAGTAATTTAATTTGTGAAACCGCTAAATGTATTCAAGTGACTGTTAAAGACTAGAAGATTTTTATTTAAAGAGTTATTTTAATCATTTAACCCTGTATTCCAGATTAGTTATGTATTTTAAAATAAAACACACCCATCCATCCCACACAAATAAATTGTATATGACAAAAAAGTGTGAAAGCCTATGTCTCCAATTACACAAAGGTGTAAAACTGTCTCATAGAAATATCTAAAAATAAACCACAATATGTATCACATATATCATGCATAGGAAGAAATGTCTAAAAATATGCCATAATATGAATCACATATATCTTGCATGCGAAAGAAATATCTAAAAGTAGACCACAATATGTATCACATCTATCTTGCATGGGGAAGAAATATCTAACAATACACCACCATCTATATCATATATATCATGCATCAGGAAGGATTCACATAGGCAAGGGTGAGCCAACAAAATCCTCATCTTGGATAAGGGTCGAAAGATAGTGAAAACATCCAACATCTTAAAAATCTCTCTTTGAAGTAATCTCATGATCGGCAAGGGTGAGCCAACAAAATCCTCATCTTGGATAAGGGTCGAAAGATAGTGAAAACATCCAACATCTTAAAAATCTCTCTCTGAAGTAATCTCATGATCCCTGTAATAAATTCCATTTGATATCTCATGATACCCATAATAAATTCTTCTTTATCAAATAGCACAAGAAAATGCACTGTAGATACGCAAATAGAAGATATCCTCTTACCAATGAACATAGCATGACCAACGGATCAAACCTCTACATATAATTCCCGACTCTCAATTCCTTTGGCCTGTAATACAAAAGGATGGATAGAACAACAAATGTAGAAGTCTTTAACACCAAAATCAAATTGCCTGCGGATAACGTGTAGCAAATTATGGATCACCACCAGATAGTATTTCGCCCAGGCTAATCTCTCACGATCTCAAGTACGGTAAATAATGTTGCCAATCCCCAGTGCCAAATGCACATGTGTAAGTGCATCTAGCTGTGTCAATGGCATATAAAAACCTCACATGAACACTAACATCAGAGTACTCGCTATACTCGGTGGGAAGTGTCCTCCATGTAGTATCTCAACGCATGCAAATGCAAGGCTGGAGGAGCATCTGTGTATCACAATGGCAGTATAATGGTTAGTCTCATTACCCCATCTAACTACAACAACCTTCTATTACAACAACCTTTTCCAGATGTGGATCCTCCGATCACCATAAAGATCAGAGATGAATGTATCTAGTCTTGGTAGCACATATCGTAGACCACGCTAAAGATTAATCATCACTAAAGAATCACCGCAATCTACGACCAGTAGACCGCAACCAGATCCTACAATGTCACCCTTATATAAACTCGGGGAATGCACGGTGCATACCTACAGGGGCAATAGGGAAGATATATCCAAATATCCTCTCTTATGCAGTGAGGCAAAGACGAAAAGAGGTTAATCAATGTATGACAAAACGCCTAACCATGACGAACACATAGATCTTAGAAGTCTAAAATCATCCGATAAGTGCATACCGGCACCTATCAATTTAACCACATCAAGTGGTAGATCATCCCACTATTCAGAAGCTAAAAACAATCACAACTATATTAATAAACATTTTCAATAAAATCTAATAATAATTAAGGAAAAATAGGAGGTAAAGGTAGAGTTTTTATTATTTGATTAGGTTGAAGTTGCATAGTGTTTAATTCCATGTTATATGGTGTTGATACTAAAATTTGTCATATGCGTGAGATATTATCCATTTTGGCCAGAATCTCACGGTTGTGTCCTTGGAGAGGCGCCTCAAATGGGAGGAGTAACCTCTTTCTTATAACTTAGATGCTTTCTTAGCTATCAACCATCTTTGGACCCTCCACCTTACATAACCAAGAGTGATCCATGTAACATAATTCTTTGGGCATAGAAATAAACGAAAATGCGAAAGTCGGAGAATCATAAATAGTAGACAAATAAAAGACAAAAAAAAATCAACCTGACAAACTGAGGTAAATGAGTTCTAGAAGTGCAAACCTCCAACAAATTGTTGTACATGGCTCCTTCTTAATTGAGGAAAAAAACAAAAAACAAAATTATTTTTACTTGTTGGTCATAAAGGTGTAAACGAGCCCAATCGAGCTCAAATAGTGCCTACTTGAGCTCAAGTTCAAATTTTTTTGTGAGACTCGAGCTCGACTTAAGCTCAAACGAGCTTTAAAAATGGAGCTCGAACTCGAGTTCAAAAAATTTGATAGAATTTGAACTCAATTCAAGCTCACCCGAAAATAAATAAAATAAGGTCAAATTCGAGCTAAAACTCAAATAGTTCAACTTTTTCGGAGGTAAATATGTAATTTTTTTTTTTGAGAGTATATATATTTTAGTGATTTTACATATAATAAAAAAAAATTAAAAATTTATATATATGCTCAAAAAGCTCGACGAGCACTCGAGCATAATTTACATATGCTCGAACTTAGCTCGTCAAGTGGTTCGAATTCAAGCAAATTCGCGAGTTAATCTTTTGATCGATCTACTTGCGAACTGCTCGCAAGCAACTCGATTTGTTTTCACTCTTAGTTGGTCATAGCCAAAAGAACAAACTGCTTCAATAGTCACTAAACTATTGGATTGTTGCAACTATTTGTAACAATCCAATAGTTTAATGACTATTGGTACAATTTTAATATGTATGTGTCTATATATGATATATATATATATATATATATATATATATAGACAGGTACACACAAGCTGGCCTTATATTTAGTCAACTATAAATCAGCAAAAAATAAGCAAATTCATTAACTAGTAACATTTTATCTATTTTTTGACATTGATAACATCCCTTATTTTTATTGTGATTTATTTAATTTTTGTTTTTAACTAATATTTGATTAGTTAAAACTCTAAAATTTTTAAATTATTGAATTTTTGATATATATATATATATATATATATATATAGTTTAATTACTTTTTCAAATATACTTTGTAATATAAGGGACATATACTCTATTGTAAGAGATTAACAAAAGTGAAAATAACAAACAAACAAGGTACAGAAATTAAAGAATTAGTTAAAGCAAATTTTTAAAAAAAATTATATGTTCTAAATATACAAATAGCAATAATATGAGGAATAAAGTAACTAGTGATATGAGAAAAGCTAGGAAAAAGAAGATAAACAAAAGAAAAGGAAAAATTAATAAGAAAAATCTTAGACAAACTAAAACAAATAAATAACAGGGTTATTTTTGTTTAAAACTATCAAAAAGGGGTCAAGAAAGAAGTTAAATGGATATAAAATGAATACAAGGGAGCAAATTACAACTTGGTGTGTAGTTAAGAGCGGTTTAATGCATTTAACCCAAACGAATATGTACAGTCTTGTATGATAATGCTTAGAACCAATTTATAATACATTCGGATCAAGGGCCCTGTAGTTAAGGGTTCAACATTTTTTAGTATATAGTAAAAGCAAAAAGTATATTAATAATAACTACATATACGATTAGATAAATTTGATAACATAGGACTTAGTTATAGTTATGGTAAACCAAATTATAATAAATATTTAATTATGCTAATAATGTATTATGAATAATTTCTTAATGAAATATTTTGCTTGTTTAATATATATAAATAGTTTGTGATAAAAGAGCTTTGAAACATCCTTGAACATTTTAGGGGGGTCAATGTATGAAAAAAGACCAATTTTAATGTTTGAAATTTAGGGGGCAAATGGAAGGTAACTTTAAAAATTTTAAAAAAAATTTAAATTATTTTACAAATTTTTCAAAATTGAGAGGGAAAGGAATTGCCCGCCTTCAACTATATGTGGCTCTGCCACAAATTCAGATTGTTTTCAGCCACTTTTTGAAAGTTGGTTATAGTTTTTTTTTTAAAGAAAAAAAAAATACACAATCACTTTTTTAAATAATTTGATTTTTAGAAACAACTTTACAGTTGCTGTTTTTTTTTTTCAAATTTAATTTATAATTTTTTATAAGCAATTGAGAAGAATGTGTTCTGTCCATCAAATAAATATTAGTCATTCTAGTTTTCCCAAATGGTTAAGGTATTAGAAAATATTATCATACACTCGATTTTAACTCTATATGTACACTTTGTGATTAAGATTACATTTTATAAAATTTTAATTACGTTAGTTAATATCATATATTATATAACATTTAATTCACACTATAAAATATACAAATAAGATTATTATGACGTATCTGACAAATGGTCAGTGTTCCGATCTCCATTTTTTATTACTACTACAAAATACTTTCCTTTCTTTTCATTGACTATGATTAAGCGGATGTCAGCAAAACCATTAACAAAGTTTTAGTCTCAATTTCTGAAGTAACTTTGTGTTATTCATTTTGTAAGGTAACATAGACATGAAAAGTAAATTAATATTAATTTAGGGATTCTTTTGAAAATATGTTCCCTAGCATCCGAAAGAAGTTTGTGGGTTATAAATTCTGAAGATCTTGATGTATAATTTTGTCTATTGCCTCTACGATATTTTTAATGTAGAAAAACATATTGTTTTTGTGTATTTGAATACCTAAATAAATTATTGTCTTTTTTCTTATAAAAATAAATAAATAAATTATAAATACAAAACAATAACTGCAACCGCCTTTGATTGAGAAATAAATTGAAAAGATCTACGTAGTATTTATTTTCTGTTAATGGGGAAAATAAAATTTATTATTCACTCTGTAATGTAGAGTACATATTAATTGTAGACTATTAAATAATTAAAAGATAATAACATTTTTTATTTTTCATTTATCTCTATATTACAGAGTGAGTATTTAAAATTTACTTGACAGTAAAATTCTTAAGTGAAACAATAGCCATCACTATAAGGGAGTACGTGTAAATGTACTTTAAAAAATAGCAGAAAATGTATTTAGTGCAATCTAAAGGCGAATCAAGCTGGGAAATGAATATATAAAGAAAGACCAAGATGACTTGGAAGATACGAACGAAACAATCAAAATATTCCACAATGGTAATTTCGTTCTGATCATCAAGCTTTAAAGAAGAGAAAAAAATTTGTATTCATGCCCAAAAGCTAAAGGCAACTTTAGAATTAATTTGACCATATTGTCCCTTATGCTTTGCTTGAATGCCTTCTATCCACGAGTTCTGAATTAAGGCCGTAAATAAACTCAAATAGGTTGATACTCGATTTGAATTTGACTTGAGACAAACTCGTTCAAATTTGTTTATTGAATTTCAATCCAAACTTGTACAATATTTGAGACTCGATTTTTTGAACGAGTTAAGTACGATCCTTATGTTATCCGACTTGATAATTTCATGAACGTAAAATAAACTATTAGAAGTAGACAATTTAATTACACAGAGTATCTTCTATTTTTTTTTTCTTGCTTATTAGTTATTTCCTTTATTGCATATCTCTTTGTTTATTTTTGCATATATTTTGAATCACAGTTGCAAATCACTTTATAAAAAATAAGTAATCGGTATCCAAATCACATCCTTTAATCATCATAATTGAATTCTAGATTCTTATAGAGCAAAATTTTCAGGCAATAAAACAACAAATTATGGTGAAAGTTACAAACAAATGAATTATGGATATGTTCGATCTTAACTCAAAAGTTATGAGTCAAACCAAATTTTTCTCAAATGAATTACCAAATATTCAAACCAAATTTGATCATCACTGTTTTATATTGACTCGAACTCGACGTGAATACAAACAATTCTCTCTATTTAACAAGCTAAATTTGAACACTCCCTTATCCGATTTATTGAGATTTGGTTAAACCCGTATTCTCAATATATCAATTGATATTTAACCCCTAGCATCACTTGACAAACAGTAACTTGGCAAGAGATTCAAGCTTTTCCTAATACATTCCTCAATTGATATCCAGTTTGAAAGAACGTATAATCAAAATTTTCCCCTAATCAAATTTCTTTCAAATTTTTGAAAGAACATACAGTCATAATCATACATTACCAAAAATAAATAAATAGCATATAACCAAAATTTTATTGAAATTAGGGTGAGCAAGAACTCGGTTAATCGAATTAGTGACAATTTTTATTTCTAAATTGAAATTTTGAAACTGGTTAATCAGAATTTGATTAATAAATTAGTCCAATCGAATTCTAAAATCGAAATTTGGTACGAAATCGAAATTGAGTTTTGAATTCAGAATTCAAAATTAATTAATTTTCGAATTCAAGACCTTTTAAAGAAAATGTTTAGTACTTAGCTTGTAATGGTACATCTTCTTTTTAAGTAAATATACTTTTTGTATAATATGGTCTTACAAATTAATACTATAATTTTACTTATAAAATACATATATATGTTGGATATATGACAGTTTTATATATTTATATGTGAACACAAACACACATATGTATACAATTGGTGCTTTATAATACTATTATATACTTTATATATATAAAGTGTTAAGAAAACGTTGCATCCATTTAAGTATAATATAGTTAGGTATGATGACATAGAATTGTAGACTATTTTATTGCTAGTTGGATTTTGGATTAGATAGATTTTTCAATTTTTGTATAAAAAATTTTAGTCCAATCTCAATGAATACAATTGGCAAATATGATTAATCGTATTCGAGACTAATTATTGAATTCGAATTGGGTTAACCTGATTTTATTCTGAATTCAATACGAAATTGAATTTGATTAGTAATTTTAGTACTCATTTACAATTTTGACCACATTATTTAACTAATTAACCGATCAATTAATCAATGTACACCCCAACCCAAATCATTATGCATAAAAAAGGAACTTGAACAAAATGAAGCAATATTTTACCATTTGAAACGAAACTCTTTTCAGCTTGACGACTCCAGTGAGCATATGTACTCCTTAATCCAATCCAAATGAAATGAACTTAATGATTGCCAAATTAAAAGAAATGGTGATGCATTGCATAAATTTGAATAACTACCTGATGGAAGCTAAAAAAGTAAGGTGGAGATCTTTATTTTAGGGTAAAAAGGTCTTGCATGCAAAATTTTCCATTATATCCAGCTGCCTTAGAAAAAATTAACAAAAAAAGTAGTCCTAACTAAGTTTGCAAGGATGTATTTGTTTTTACAAAAAGATCAAATTCTTAGAGTCAACTATCTTGTGCTAATTTGGTATCACTTATAATTTTGATGACTAAACATTAAATAAAATAAAGGATAATTATAACTTTAAATTTATGTGATAATCCTTTATTACTAGCACTTAAAAATTTGACACCAAAAATCTGATTTACATTGCAACAGGTCCAATTAGAGTTTCTTTAACAGCTAAGAAGTGCATTCTAGTCAATAATATCACTTGTTTCAAATAAAGCTCTCTGGATAACTTATTCCCTGCAGACAAAAGTAAGTGATAATCAACCAAATCCCATACACATTTCAATTCTCTCTGAAAAAGCAAAACCTGAACAAACACATCCCAAGAATCACCTCCATACACACACACACTGAAGAGGATTAAAATGTACAGATTCAGCAACACCGTAATAGGATTCCTGAACCTCTTCACCCTATTATACACATCCCAATAATAGGCGCGGGCCGGTGGTTGTCCAGGAGCTGCACAACCTGGCTGCGAGAGCTTCCTTCGAACAACCCTCCCCGTAATAGGCTTTTATTATCCTCGTAATATCTCTGGCCGAATTCATCGGACCTTGTTTTAACGTTGCATGGGTTCTTTGGCTTTATTTGTTGGTCACGTTGTTCCTCATAGGTGCTTTGATGGGTCTAACTGTTTTCAGGTTCGTGGTTACGAGTCAAGGTAGCGGTTGACAAGTAGAGGGGAGGGTTTACACTTTACAGAGAGTATCATCTTAATGATTATTTTTCTTGGTTGAGAAAAAGGGTTTAAGATCCTCATTATTGGATGGGTATTAGGAATTGTATTTTGGGGTCAAAAAGTTGTGCTAGTATTGTTATGTGGACTCCTTTTGATTATCTTACAAGAGACTCGACTCCAATACTATCAGGTACCAATTAAGTATCTAATTATTGTCTTTCTTCTTTTCTCTTTCTTTTTCCCAAATGCGTAAATTTGATTGTTTTGAATTTTTTAGTCGTTAATTTCACTTTATCCTCAACATTTAGAACTACTATTATTTCAGTTTCTAACATTATTTTTTATTAGATATATAATTATTTATGTTAAATCCAACTCAACATTACTACTAACAAAACCCTTATAACTTTGTTTAAATAAAGGCTATATTTCTATAAATCTCATTCTTGATCTCTCGCTTTTTTTTTCTAATTTTTTACCTCATTCATTTTTTTTTTTCATTTTATTGATATGATTTAACAATTTTTCATCTTTCATTACTATATCTCAAAATTCATCAGGCTTTATTTATGGAAAGAAATAAAATATTTTAGGTGTCATGGAAAAAATTTTCCAATATCAATAATTTGAGGGTAAAAATATCATAGCTGAAAAATCAAACATCGGTAGAAATAATGTTAGAAAATAAAAATTTTGGTTAAAATAGTAGTGATAAACTTTAAATCAAAAGTGAAATTAATCTATATCTTTATAAGTGAAACATAAATATTTTGGAGGCATGCTAAATAATGGATGTAAAAAATTAATTTTCTAAGAGAAGCGCTTAAATTTGTTAGGTTACATAATTTGTAAGTTTCTTTTTTGATGTGCAATTTTTCAGAGCAAGGTGGGGTGAGAAAAGGAGAAGCTTGATGGTGATCAAGAAGGGTGTTCGTGGAGCTCGTGATTGTGGTTTGCGAATCTATTCATTTGTCTCCCCTAAAATAGAGGAATAACAAATAGAGTTCATGTACGAGGACCACTAGGAAAACCCAAATCATTAGGCCTTCTCCTGTATTTTTTTTTTTTTTAATTTTTTTCAAGTCAAATCTGAATTCTTGGAAGAAACATATATATTCACCCATTAAAGAAAAATGAATTCTGGCATATGATAATTTCTTTTCATTGTATTAGTCATATATATTTTGATCAAAAGACTATAAATAATAACTACATGAATAATATTGTGAGAAATGTATGAATTAACTTTACTGATAATTATTGCAATTATTTTTTTTAAATTTTGTCCAGAAAATGTTACACATACTAGAGTACTATTTAGGAGTACAGATTACTAAGGTTCAATGACTAAGGAAAACTTCTTCGCTACTCACTTCACAATGTGGATTAGCTAGAATGAATATTTCAAACTGTTAGATAATTGAAATATAATGAGACCTTTTTATTTTTTAGTCATTTTAATGACTGTCATACCCATTTCACATTATAGAATGAGTAGGAAATACTTACTCATGACCAAGTGGAAAACTCAAAAGTTTGATGACCAAATTTTCATAAATACAAGTTCTACAAATAGTTCGGTTAACATAGTATATCATATATGTACATGAGATGATATACTATAATACTTGAAGATTTTTGGATACCATTCACCATTTAATACAGAATCAGCCAGATGGGATTAGTGAATTAACTGAATATTAATTTGTTGCAGTCCAGCACAGATTGCTGCAAGCCACCAACATCATGCAATTACGCAGCAACAATGATGGCTCAGGACCCGGACGGCTATATATGGAACAATGCCCCGACCTTGCTCTGCTACGAGTGCGATTCGTGCACGGCCGGAGTGCTTGAAGATGTTAGAAGGGATTGACATAAGTTCTCTGTACTTAACATTGTCATCCTAGTCCTCCTTATTGGCATCTATTCTATTGGATGTTGTGCTTTCCAAAACACCAAATGGGCTGAAACCGATTATCCTTATGGTCACAACAGGATGTCCAAGATCTGACCTAGATGGGATTTCTATTGGTAAGTTGACAACTCGAAATCTGATAACTAAACTGTAGTGGATACCATACAATTTCAATATCAGTACTTCTGTAAATTGTGATAAAGTCAGAAAAAAGAACTGATGTGATATTAAATCAGTAAAAGAAAGAATAAGCGTCTATTGATCTCATAGTGCTTGCTCTTTTTGGGGGATTTAAAATCTTTATCACTATCTTAATCCTAACATCACATATGCAATATGTGTTTGTACATTTCTTGCATGTACCAAGATAATGATGACCATAAACAAGAAAATCCTTCATTTTGTGAAGTGAAATGAATTGCCTATATATTTGATCTTTGGAAAATTTCTATTATTATGCCATTTTTCAAATGTATTATATTTGTGTGCCTATTTTAAAGTGGTATTCCGAAGTAGTGGAACTCGCATTCGGAGAATGCGAGTTCCAGAAAAAAAAATTTAAAAAAAAAAAAAAACTTATTGTTGACTGACCTCGCAGAAGATCGAATGCGAGGTCAACAAGGCCTTATCTTCGCGAGGCCAGGCCTCGCAAAAGATAGAGGCCCCAAATTCCCCAAATTCCATAAGGTTAAAGTTTCCTTACATTTTATTTTATTCCTTTTTAGTCCTCCTTATAACTTCTCTTATACACATCTAGATGTGTATAAAAACCACGACTGGTGTAGTCCTGCAACTTTTTGTGTTGTGGTGGTGGTGGTCCAACACAAGTTGAATGGAGCTGTCTCTTATACACATCTAGATGTGTATAAGAGACCGCCACCGCAACCCACCACCAAAATATTTCAGGTAAATTTAATTTTTTTATGGAGTACAATAATTTTAATTAATATATTTTTTAAATTTTGTTTAAATAATTAATTTTGTTAATGTAAATGTTTTATAAATATATTTTGTGTAGGTAGTTTATACTTTTTATGTTTTTGTATTTTAGTTTAATAATATGCTACTTTGATTATATCCCATATTTTTTTTAATATTTAGAGAGAATGATCTTTGTCTCGGGATATATGTTGTAGGTTTGATTTCTGTTGATTGCGGTGAAATTTGTGGTTATGTTGTTTGTTATCTTAAAAAATCCTCGAAACAATCAAATTTACGTATTCTTAAAAAAGAAGGGGAAACCAAGAAAGATGTCCATTAAGACATATCTACATTGGTGTGAACCCTTGGAGACCTGTCTCTTATACACATCTAGATGTGTATAAGAGACAGCAATATCATGTACATCTAGAGGGAATCTTAAAGATATAGAGGAACTCTGACAAATTTAAAAAAAAAAAAATATATTCCGTATCAAAAAATGGGGTCTAAACATGTTCCATCCTTACAGAAAAATGGCATTTGATAGACCCCGTCACATTCTCCTTTATTGGGGAGGAGAAATAACCTATAAAGGCGGTACTATGTCCTACCGGCCAATGACGAGCAAGAAACTATTCCGAATAAATCAATATTATTAGTTCTTGTACAGTTAGTTGACAAGATATACGAATTATACTGCTCACCAATAGCCTGATCAAAGCTGCATTGAGTTTCTAGATGTGTATAAGAGACAGAACGAATACATTAAAAACAAATACATTCATGTAATACAATGAGTATGTACACAACATTGCGAAAGTAATAACAAATCATTGAATGTCCGTGATCTGCAGATCCTGCGATTATACACTCTCTAGCTAATCCACAATGTAGGTGTGTATGGTATGGGGCCAATGATGTCTCTCATGCATTCGACCATAGCCTGTGGACGACCAGCCGTTGCAGTCCAATGCGCAGACTCTTTTTGAACATCCGTGGTCGTTTGAATTTTACAACCCAACTTGTTCGTTTTCAATGTCAAACTCAATGCAATCTGATCAGGCTATTGGTGAGCAGTATAATAGAGACACTAGAGCAGGTGAAGGCCCAAGTACCATGCAATATCAACATATGGAGAAAGGCCTCGTAGATGAGGGTTTGTCAGCGAATAGTGGTAATAGTGACTCGTCGTGGCATGCATTAGACGAGGATTACGAGTCTGGTTCAGACTCGGAAGACATATCGGATGATGATTCTGACGAGAATTTGGGGACAAATGTGTATAAGAGACAGCCGTCAATGTCTGAATGGCATAATACGTATCCATTTCGAATCTTCAAGTATATATAGGCATATCATCTCACGTTCACACGATATACCTGCGTGAACCATAAGGATCGTATCATTGTATCAGTACATGCAAGATGTTTAGAGACAGCCCAATTCTCAACCAATAGAATAGCATAACAATAAGGACAAATAAATGAAGATGAAGTACTAGTAAAAAATTATATGCATATAAACTAGTCATAGAGAGCCGGAAGAGAACATGGGTGCTAAATGCAAGACTGCGTCCTCCGGCAGATTAGCTGCTGGAGATTGTGATTGGAGTATTCGGGTACGTTGAAATGAATCGCTTACTGTGTGGAAGGTCATGAAATGGGTAGAAGATCACGTATGTCTCGGTGAAATAATCCGGAAGCATATCAAGCAGCTCATCAGAAAATGGCTGCCATATAAACTAATAGATAAAACATGCCGAGGAAAATTGTTAGTCAGATCGAAATGTTAAGGATACCATGTGCAAAACAGTCTCAACAATACATATGTAAGTCCGATGTTAACATATGCTAATTAAACTCCTGTTCGGGCATATGGAAGTTGGGCATCTAATTTTCAACAATTACCCCAATACGTTGCAGAAGTACTACGCTCCAATCCCCAAACGTGGTGCAATGGCTACATACACATCTAGATGTCTTTAATGAGAAAAAGAATGTTTGCTTAATCTCTGACCTGCTCGAGGCCTGGCCCTATGAGTTATAACATCTTTATGGCAGGAACCATTTGCGTATCATAGATTCTGTCTGCGTCACGTTCGGAGTAATTTGATGACCAAATACAAGAATGTAGAAGTGAAGAAGTTGTGTTGGTCTCTTGGTGTCAAGTTACAGAGGCGGAAATGGAATTTGCACCAATCAAACGATATTGTAACTCTCAGAAGTATGTTGTCTAACTAACATGTGTAGAATCTAGCCATGGTGCCATCTCACATGAAATGTCGAAATTGGGTTTTACATGTAGTAATTTGATGAGTTACAATAACGTGTTGCACGGAGTTAGATTACTTTCGATAATCTGGCGTATAATTGATAGTACATTCCGAAAGTGCGTAAAAGTAGAATGATAATAAGCAAACGGGGTTCCTGCCATAAAGTCAATTACACTCATAGCATGGAAAAGGTTGTTCTTATAGACAATCTAGATGCAGGACACACAGTCGTGGTTTGTGATCAGTCTTACTGGTGTGTACCGAATTAAAATACCTCATCGTGTCACTGGTCGTGGTGGGAATGTACAAACTGTCAATTATGTACAGCAGACATGTACTTGTGGTAAATGGCAAATGTATAGGTTTCCATGTTCGCATGTTTTGGCAGTTTGCAGGTATAAGGGTGATGAACCAACCCGTCTGATTGCGGACCATTACACTACTCGCACATATCGAGCGTGTACAGCGTTAGTCCTAGGTTTGTTCCACAATCTAATCCAGATGAGTTGCCTCCTATTCATTGGCAGTTACGTGGTGATGACAATATGTCTGTTGAACGCCGGGCAGGTCGGGTATATGCGAGACGCATACGAAACGAGATGGATATTAGGGATTCCCAAGAACCTAGGAGATGTACGAATTGTCATGAACGGGGACATAATCGCAGGAGTTGCCCTTCATGACAATAATGATTTGTCTTTGTATTGTGTTGTCTACATACTCATTGTATTATATGAATGTAGTTTGTTTTTAATGTATTCGTTCATCAAAAAATGTTGTATTATCAAAAAATATTTGTTTGATCATTGATTACTATCAAAACATATGGTACAATCATTAATTCTTTCCATGATTATTTGTTTAGGTATGGATGATCATACAGTAGAGCTTGTCCATCCTGGACCATATGTACATGATATTATATCACCTATGACGCCGCATAGGGCTAGATCTATTTTTGACGGTCTTATCGATGATTCCAGACATTACAGGTAAAGAATACACATCTCATTATCTTTAAATCATAAACTATACCGTGGGTCCATATGTCTGTCTCTTATACACATCTAGAGGGCGTCGTATCTTTAGGAGTCATTTCTACCCTGAAATGCCTGTCTCTTATACACATCTAGATGTGTATAAGAGACAGCTCTTAGACACATTCTTTTCATCTGCCTATTGGATAGGCCACTATCACGTTACAGGATGTAGAGGTCCTGTGGGGTTTACACATTGACGGCCCTCCCGTGACGGGTAGAGACACTACTCATTCCGCAGATGCTTGGAGCCAATTACGACATGGAGTTATTGGGTTTCGCTGACAAACCCTCATCTACGAGGCCTTTCTCCATATGTTGATATTGCATGGTACTTGGGCTGTCTCTTCAGTTGCTTAGGGACTTGGAGACTGTGGGCCGTTATAGTTGGGGATCAGCTGTTTTAGGCACACTGTATCGCAGTTTCTGTAATGCCACTTCACCAACAGCTAGAACTATTTGCGGTCCAGTACTATTAGTAGTTTATATGCATATAATTTTTTACTAGTACTTCATCTTCATTTATTTGTATACAGTTATGGGCTTGGGAGCGCATGTAAAACACTGCGTCCTATCCGGTTAGAGCCCGCACAGGAGCATCACGGAGCATATGGATCTCGGTACATATGTTTTGTTGAACTGTTTAATTACATATGTTAACATTGGATTTGATATTTATTAATTTTTATTGCAGGTGGTATGTTGGATTTGATCTGCGCAATGTTCCTCGGCATGTTTTATCTATTTTTCGAGATCAGTTACATACTTTGCGACCCAATGAGGTACATTAGTCGATTTCATTTCTTGTGCACATTGTCGTCCTCGAATTTCGTTTATTTACTAATTTTTTTTAGACTATCTTTGGTATTAGTTTATATGGCAGCCATTCTCTGATAAGTTGCTTGATATGCTTCCCCATTACTGCACGGCTGGTCGTGACATATGGCGTGCAGTTACTTATTTGATATGTTGGGAGATGGTGGGATGTTATCTCCCTCATCGGGTTATGCGACAGTTCGGTTTGCACCAACCCATACGGATCGAGATTGATTGGTAATCAAGCTGCATTGCATTTGACAGACTGCCGTGGTCGGGCGAACACTGATTGGGAGTTGACACACCGACAATATATAGATATTTGGGGAGCAAGAACGGATACAGTTGAGGTTGGTCTCACATGTATTGATACTACACATGCATCGGGTGATTACATGCAATGGTACCGAGCGAGGACGGTGATGTACATATCCAATCCTAGTCAACGCCCTACTTTTGCAGAAGGCTACCTCGGCGATGGTGCACGTTCAGATTATCTTGTAAGTAATACATTCTTTTTTTCCTCGCCGGTTCTTTTTCAAATTACTGATCAGTAAAACTAATTTGAACTTTCACGGTAGATGGATTCCATGCGAAGATTCTATCTGTCTCTTGTACACACTATAACTGAGGACGATACTCCGGATAGTAGTACATGGGCACAGATCAGTCATTTCGCTTCTCAATCACTACATGCAGTAGGCGAATCTACTCGTCTTGATCTTCGGCCTCCGCCAGTTCCTGTTTACGTTAGACATCCACACCAGGCACACGATCCACATAGAGTAGAGCGGGCTCCGCGGCGACTGTGGGCAACACTAGCGGTGATAAGTTGACAGACCGGAGTGCGCATTGGCGAAAGTACGTGTGACGTATCGCCCTCAAATGGTAACATATCATTTGAGGGCGATACGTCACACGTACTTTCGCCAATGCGCACTCCGGTGGGACCATCATCTTTCGGACAGTCGTCCACTGCGCCTGATCCAGAACTTACTGTCCAACCGTTTCAGATGAAGAACATGAACACGAACAAAGCGTACCTTCGCAGGCGGAAATTGCTCTTAGTCTTTTATTTTTATAAAAATCCCTCGAAATTTTATCAAAAATACGATAAATTAATAAATTAACGGGTTTACACATTTCATTCGCGTACTATTTCGTTAATGTTATAGTTTATGATTTAAAGATAATGGTTTACTATTCCCAAATATCGTACAACTTCGTTAATGTTATAGTTTATAATTTACGATTTACTATTTAAATGATTTTATCTTACAGTCAAATCCTTCATATTTTCTATTTTTGTAATAGTGCACAATTTCCATTCGCAATATACATAGTGTGTATAAGAAATCATTCATTTTTTCTATTTTTGTAATAGTGCACGATTTTCATTCGCAATATACATAGTCAAATTTGCTAAATTCTAAAAAAATATATATATATATATATATATATATATATACACACACACATAGTCAAATTAGCTATAACCAAAAAAAAAAAAAAAAAATTCATTACAACGCATTTTTTAAATGTGAGGTTAAAAAAAAAAAAATAGGACCTCGCATTCTCAGAATGCGAGGTCAGTAAAATAGACCTCGCATTCGAGGAATGCGAGGTCAGTCAAATTGACCTCGCATTCCCTGAATGCGAGGTCAGTCAAGAACAAATATTTTTATTTTTATTTTATTTTTTTATTTTTTTAAATGGACTGGAGTTCCACTGCTTCGGAATACCACTTTGAAATAGACACACAAATAGAATAAATTTAGAAAAGAGGCATATTCTTAGAATTTTCTCTTTGAGGGTATCTTTTATCTTCTGCTCAACAACAGTATGACTTGACCTACTTTGCACTCTGCCCTATTGTATTTTTTTTCTTCACAGGTGGAGATGGTTGGATGACAGAAGACACCAACATTACTAAACAAAAAATAAAGGAAACCTTTCACTTTTCCTATTGTGTTTTACATTTTGTATCCTTCATTATTGCTGCATCAGTCAGATTCAGACTATGTGGATGGAAGGCGGATGCATGATCGACCTTGTGCTTTACAAACCTTTCTCTTTATTCAGCTGAATGCGTGCTTTTTGTACACAGAAAAATTAACTTTATTGCGATAATGTGTGCATGAGTTAATGTGCTTATTTATGTCTATTTTTATTTTTTGCGTATAAAGTAAATGTAATTGGTATTTCTATTGTGAAGTAAAATATAATTTTTTTAGTAAAGATTTTTGTCAACTTAATTATGAATATGTAAGAACTTGTTTATATACTTGTGAGTGCCGGTTTAAATAAATATAAAAAAATTAGTTAACACTTATATATATATATATATATATATATATATATATCTATATATAATACTAATAACAATGAGATTTTTTATTTTGTTAGAAAATCCCAAACTCATAAATTTGAAAAATAAAATATATTGTTTTACTACAAAAATTCATCAACTTATTTATGAGAATGTGAGCAAACATTAATTTACTTGTATGAGCACTTCAAATTGAACAAAAATTTGAAACATGTATAAACACACTAGGTCCTAAAGTAAAATGAGTGTAATTAGTAATTTTTTGGGGAATTTCAAACTCATAAACTAAAAAATAGAATGTACTATTTGTTTCGATATTAATTAGTGAAGAATATGAAAAATTCCATCTCAATATTTTTCTAAGTAATTGCATCCCATTGTTATTTGTTAAGAATTTCATTTAAGTTCTACAAATTTCTCTTACATTTTTCGGCTAATAAAAAAGAGTTAAGTTTTGCTACCAGAGTAATGCAGGAATAATAATTGCTTCTCTTTCCACTCTTAAATGATATTTAATCAATTAACTGGCAATTATTTTAACAAATATAAAGTTCGGAAAAATTTGCGATATATTTAAAAATTTAAGTGTGCCAAGTAATATTATCATAAATTTCCAAAGAGATTAATGAAACTATCCTTTTATTCTAACTTTGGATAAAGCCCTGCCCTGCTTAAAAAAAAAAACCCCCAAAAGGGGGAAAAAAAATTAAGACTTTGTCTACCTTGATATGACTCCCATTTCAAACGTTTGTCATTATATATAGTTGTGACGCTCCTCTACCATACAATTTTTATTTTGTCATTTGTTTGGGAAAAGGGAAAGAGAAATATTTAGGTAGATCTGATTTTTATTTTTATTTGTATTTTTTGTCGTGTAGATTAAATGTTATAAAATCTATGGAATCTATGATATAAGTTGATATAAGTAAAATTTTATAAGATTTAAAATTGACCGTAGAATTTATAGGTAGGATCAAAGATTGAGTTTATGACAGTATTTCCAAAGTTGAAAAGGAGATAGGTAGGCACAAGTCCATTTTCTTGCCTACCGCTGCTGCTGGATTCCATGGAAAAGTTGTTCGGATTTGTGCAAGTAATCTCTGAAGGCCATAGTTTCAATTGTACCGTAAACTGTAGCCGCCTTTTGTTCCCCGTAAAATCATCTGATTATTTGTTCATTTAATTTTCCGTTTTGTAGTTTAATTAGTAATTACTAGTAATATATTCACTCTAACATTTCACATTTTTTTTAATAAAATAAAAAACATATAAATATCACCAGCTTAATCCATTAGAAGAATTATTCACCTTTTGTGACTTATATAATTTTATCTGTCACTAATATAACTTATTTGTAACATAAAGTCACAAAAACTAATAATTTAAGTCACAAATGATAATGTGACTTCTATTTATAAATTACAAATAATTTTTGTAATTTTGTAGACAATAACCATCATTTGAAAATTATAAACTAAAATACGAATTACATTTGAGTTTAATGACTTTTAAAAATATCACCTTTGTAATTTATAAAGTTACAAAATTATTTGTAACTTTATAAATGAATATCACACTATCATTTGTGATTTAAAATTATTAATTTTTGTGATTTTTAGTGTCACAAAATGATTACATTTATGACGTACAAATAAATGCAAGTTACAAATAATCATTTTTCTTGTAAGAGTCACAACAATCTCCTAATCCTTTAATTCTTTAAGAAAAACTAACAACAAAGAATACAACATCGAATTGAAATAATAAACATTCACACACACAATCCCATATGTATATTAATACTCTCAAATTGCTGATGAACTTGTTTCCTCGAGTCTTTCTGTGCTGTTGATTACTTTGGCGATGAAGGCAGGTTTTTATTGTTCAAGAAATGCTGGAAAAGAGTCGAAGCAAGTCTTGGTCGGCCAAGTGGAACTTCATGCCCGGCTCCTCTTACCGTTATATATGTCAAGCCTTCATATGCTTGGCTCCAACCACCCACCTATATAGATAGTGTACGTAAAATAGTTACAATTAGAAATTCATAACACGATAACTAGATATACAATACAAAAATTCTAAATCCTTCAGGGAATTATTTCTTTGGATTTAAAATATTTGTATAATACAAATAAATAAATAAATAATATATATATATATATATATTATATTATATTATACAAATATTTAAAGTATAACGATATGATTGAACCGATAAAACTTTTATATACTATATTGCTGTAAACAATGCATTAAATTTTCCTAAACTGATGTTACATGCCTAACTGCTCCAATTAAGATCCCTTATGTCAAAGTTCTTTATGTTAATTTAGTGCTACTACTGAAAATTTGTCATTTGGATTTAAAATTATAATAATTCTTGTTTTTTTAATTTTTTAACGGTGTTGTTCAAAATTCAGTCATTAAAATTATTGGTGGAATTAAATTGACACATAGGATATTTGCTAAATCAAAAGCAAAAAGACCTTCAAGACCAAGTCTCCGAAATGTACACTAACCTTCTGGTTGTCGACAATGTACCAAGCATACCAGTCAGTGACGTTCTTGAGGTTTAGAGCTTTCAAGGAATAGCGGGTAGCTGTGAGTGGCAAAACTGCATCTGTATCTCCACTGTTTAATTTCCAAGTTCAGTAACCATAAAAGTTAATCAATTTTCTTCTTTCATGTTCACTGTATATTCATAATTATTTTCTTTTCTTTCTATGTATTTTTTTTTTTTTTTTTGCTATAAAGGTAATTAATGCTATGTTTTAGTCAATAGAAGGAAAAGAAAATGTAGTTTAAACTTAATTACCTAAAGACCCATATTCTGAGGCCAGCTGCTATAATGTCTTTGAAAATGGGAAGCATAGATTTTGGGGAATCAGTCCAGTTGCTTCTTATGACTTCACTGCAATGCAAGATGTTGATTTATTATGAAATCATTAAAAATGAAACAAATAAAAAGTAAATTTATTCATAAATTTTTGGAGGGTATTTCTATCAAAAATAAATATTCAAATGATTCTTTTGTATTTTTATCTATAATCTTTTATAATAAAGTATATATTGTTTTGGTTCAATAAACAAAGTACGATTAGTTTGTAAGTTCAGAGACTAAAGTGTAATTAATGCTACTTCTTATATATCTTAAACTCCGTTTATTTATTTTTTGTGTTAAATACGCTAATACCCCCGCCCCCCTCCCCAACCACCCCCAGCAACTATTGCCCAACTTGTATTTTGCCACCTTATACTTATTTTATAGATAATTAACCCATTCTTGACTCTTTCTAGATATTTTTGAATAAAAATAATCATATTATACTAATTATTTTAGTTTATCCTTTTTCCTAATTAATATACCTCACCTTTTCTAAAAGAAGATCTAGGGTGAATTTATACCTAACCTTTTAGAGATTCGAATCCATGACCTAGGTAATAAAAAAAGAGTAGTCTTACTATTTTTCCTTTTTTTTTTTCCATTTTTTTCTTTGTCTCATGCTACTAGCTGCTTCATTCCCTATACTATGACTATTTGTATCTTAGCAGACATATAAATTTTTTTTATTTGCTTTACCTATTTCTTTTTTTTTTTTTTAGTGTATTTGTTTGTTAAATTTCATTATTGTTAATTCATTACAATTTCATTGTTGTTAATTCATTACAATTTCATTATTTAGGTAAATTTTCTTCTATTATTCTTCAAATAATATTTTATAATTATTTTATACGCGTTTTTCAATTACCTTTTTGTTTTTCATATATCATGTCAAAAAATTATTACAGTACTTTTTAAAATAATATTTCAAAAATAATAATTGTACAAGTATTAGTGCAGCGATCTTCATGAGATTGTAGTCCAAACCTGCAAGTCATCCAAGGATGAGGAAGTCCGGTAATGTTGGCATGCAAAGCCTTCTGTACATCCGGATTGTTCATGTACATTTTGGTATACTTGACGATGCACTGATCATTCCCTCTGAATTTCCACGGCTATAAGTCCATCAGATAAAGTCCACATTAGAGCTTGTCTTAGTTAGTATTATATTTCATCAACATGAGGTTAACAAATACTTATTGCAAATAGAAATAAGAGATTGTTGAAACTTGAAAGGCACAAGAAGAGGAAGAATGTAAATGAAACGGGTAAGTCTATGATTTGTGCTTATTATTTTCAGTTATGCTATGTTCTAATGTGACATGTATAGTCACATTTAATATTTTCATGGAAATACGAGGACACACACCACCTTTGGTGTAACAAAAGTTTAACATTAAAGATGTCACAAAGGATTCAAAATCTTAAAATGCACAATTCGTATTTTGTGGCGTTAAAAATCTTCTATCTCATTCTCCAATGAACAATCAAGATTTCTTTACTAAAATTTATAATCATATTTAAAAAGAATTTTAACAATTCATTAAGTAGTAAGATAATGATTGAGATTGAGATTTAGTGATTTTGTGGTGTATGGCTCACTTACATTCTGATGTAGTTGAATTGTATGCCGATTCTGTGTAATAAACGTACTTTTGTCAAAATAAGTCAGGTTTAGAGTCGTAATTGGAAAAAAATCTGTTGTTAAATATAGAGAATTATAATTCATTTTTTGAATGCTTGTATTTTATAGATTTGTAAGTTAAAGTATAAGGGATAAAAGTTGATTGGATCAATGGATCAACGAATAAAATAATATACCTCTAATGAGAGGAAGCCAAGTGGCTTCGAGCCTTCCACTTGAACTTATATCAAATGGGACGCCACATAATATGTTGTCATTAGACATGTGCATCCGTTAGTCCGCATGATCTAAACTAACTTTAAAATTAGAGTACAAAACTTCAAAACATGTGGTTTGGTTTTGGATTTATATAATTACCTGTCATTAAGATTATTATTATTAATTAAAGCAAAAAAAATCTAGTACTACTAGTAATTAACGATTGTTTGGGGTCTTAAGTGAGGATGTCAAAGACTCACCAAAGGCATCTTTAAGTTATTGCCAAGGGTTCCAAGGTCATTGCATGGACTATCATAAATGGCATAGGGATTGATGTCTCCAAACTCCGAATAAGCATGATTCAACGTTCAAGAGCTTGGTAACACTGATTCCTTGGAAACTGAATCTTATCATACGGGCAGGATTCATTTAGTGCCTTATAAGTTGAATCAGAGATCAACCCATGATTCCACCAGAACTCAAATGTACCAATGTTGTCATAGTAATCATCAATCAGTGGATTCCCTAGCTGCAAAATTTTAATGGGAAAAAGAAATAAAAACTTCAGTTATATACAAGATATATTGGGTAATTCATATTTTTTCTTTTTTTCTTTTTTTTTTTTAATCTTACCAAAATGCCTTTAAAGTTTGAGATGGGATTCTTGATACCCTTGTTGTGTTGGATTATAATCTGAGATAGCTCAGGAATGTAATGTCCTGAAACCAAGGTAGTTAATCAGATGAAATGGAGTCAACAGACATGGAAGTCAAAGGCAAAATTAAGGGAAAATTCTAAAATGAGCCGTTTATGATACTTTATCATGGAGGCGTAAACACTTTAATCCAAAATTAACTATATGTGATTTGACCTCTAATTACCATGCTAATAAATTGATGAAATGGTCTAATATCAAACCTGCATAGCTTTCTCCTGCAATGTAGAAGGGCCTGTTTTTGTATTGAGGGAACCTTTCAAACCATCTTTTCAGAAATTTATAAGCATCATTAGCTGCAGTTTTGAAAAAACAAAAAAAAAAAGTCAGTGACCAATAAGGCAAGGAACTAATGAATGCTGTGAAATTAACCAAAGTAACAAACCACAGATGCCCACGAACATAGATGACATATATACCTGTTCTTTTATCTCCAGTGACCATATCAAATGAAGTATTTGAATAAGAGAATCCAACTCCAGCAGGAGAATCCAAGAAAAGTAAGTTGGCCTCTGCATCAAAAGTAAATTCCAAGCCTAGCTTAAATTTATAAGATTCATCATAGTACTAGCTAGTATAAGTGATTTACTTGTGTTACACCCGTAATTACCAAATTCGTTACATAATGTGTATTGCAAATCAATTCATACTTTGTGGTACTAGAGTATCAGATGATACACATATATAGAATGTTTTTAGTGAATATGACGTATTCTATATCCGTAACTATAATAGTTATTATAGTATCATCATTCGATAATTATTTTTACCATAAAAAAAGCGGACCATGGAATTTTCTCCATTTGACTAACCTTGGTTCCAAGCATATGGACTAACAGCAAGTGTCGTTCCATCGGGACGAACCCGAAAAGGGCCGACCTCCTCAGAGGCGCCATAGGCCACAGATGAGCAACCAGGGCCACCATTGAGCCACAGAACAAGTGGCTTCGACTCGGGCTTCTTACTTGCAGGAGATTCAATCAACCAGTAGAATAAAGCCCGGCCAGCAATCTTATCAACTGTTACATAGCCGGAGTATTGAGAGAATGTTACAGTTGCCGGTTGACCGGGCAACTTGATGATCCTATCACTCTCTTGATGTCTAACTTGTTTTGCATTGGCTACAACTAATGATGAAGCCAAGAATAGAGTGACAAAGCCATAAAGATGTTAAAACAGTCTCATTTTGATTGATTTCAAGATTAATTTTTCTTGTAGAATTTGGAGTTTGGAGTTTCATATTTGAAGGTTGATCATTCATTGCTAGTATGTAGAGTGGAATCTAAGGAACATTAACAATATATTTATTGAGAGATACCTGCCTGCCTGGATGCTGTGAATTTGAACCGTTCACCAACTAGTTTTGAATTTGATTAATTACATTGTTGCATGTAAATAATAGCGTGTTCAGCACAACAATTGTAATTAACTAATGAATTCGTTACTTCATTGTAGTTTTTGCTTTTTTTATTTATTTATTTATTTTGTCTACATAATTAGGATTTAAATAATTGAAACACGTCAACATGACACAACAAAATGAATATCAAAAATTCGCAGCATGAAATATTATAAATTAATATTTGTGTGGCACCGAAAATTGATTCTGAATTTATCTATAATTAGTTGACTGATTTTCCTTCTCTAATATACTCTTGCACTAATATTTTGCAAGCACCGATGGCGATGATGTGAAATGAAATAGGAGATGTCGAATATGCCCTTCGACACTTATTTGTCAACGTATGTTAATTCTTTTTTGTGCTAAATTAATTTCGAGGCTAAAAGTAAACTGTGCTACACCTTTTTCTTTGTTTCTGTTGGCAGTTGGCTTCCGCCGGTGTAAATTTTGACTTGCGTTGTGTGAACCTCTATCTCTATGGGAATTTGTGCATTTTAAAGGTTGAAAAATGAGCTGTTATAGTGTCCAGATTAGCAACTCCTTTGACGTTTGAGATATACTACACCATATTCTTAAAGATTTTGACTTTTTGATGGCATTGATGCCGCCATGAATTATCACACATGCTTGACCATGTGGAATCAAATTTAATTATTTTCCTTTTCAAAATAACTATCACTTTAAACAAATTATTTTATTTTAACTTATCAATTGCTTTATAAAATTAAATAAGTTTTAATTGATATTTTTTCAACTTTTATCCTTATTGTCATATTAATAACTATTAGATGTAGAATAATGTAATTGAAATATTAATGTAAAAGAGTAATTTAGTCACTTTAAATTATATTTTTTATAAAATTGATACAATTTAATAATTTTCTTATATATACCAACCAAATACGATACTTATTGTCATATTAATAATAGATGTAGAATTATTTAATTGAAATATTAATATAAAAGAATAATTTAATCATTTTAAATTATCTTTTTTATAAAATTGATACAATTTAATAATTTTCTTATATATACCAACCAAATGCGATACTTATTTTAAATAAACGAAGGGAGTAATAAATACAAGTTACCTTAATTGGGCATAAAACATCTAATAATATTGTGTCTCTGGAGCAGTTATTTTTGCTTAAATCTTAAGATAAAAAATGCAGTCCAGCCGCCCCATTCATCGGGTTTGGCATCTGTTCAGAGCCGTTCAAATTACTCTTTGAAAGCTTTCTTGTGCTTGGAAATGATGATGTACATTAGAAGAAGACAAAGGTGTACAACTGTACAGGTAAACTAATCTTTTTGATTTCACTTTAGTTAGAGAGATTTTAAATTAAGAAATTGCGCAATAGACAAGTTATTTAGGTTAAAATGCCGTGAGACTCGGAGAACATAAAGACTTCTTGGTCATGCGTTAGCAAATGGATCGGTTTTATGACTCAAAGGAACATTTTGTTCCGCTATCGCACCCGGACACACATAAAAATGAATGAAACAAAGGATAGTTACTAAACATAATGCGGCTTTCAATCCGACCGGATGTTTGGATTAATGAGTTATTAATTCAATCAGTGAGTCACTGATTGAACCATCTAGTTTCAAATAGTAATAAAATGATATATTTAAATTTTTTTTTTTAAAAATTAAATTTTGTTCAAATGTATAATTATATTACGAAATCATAAGATACAACTAATTTATATAATAAAATTTTTTACAAAATATAATCAAGTCTAGTAGAAACTAATATCAAAATACAAAAATTATCTCAACAACATAAGAATTAATATATTCTTTCTTTCCTTCTTAATCATAAGTCAAAAAATAAGCAAATGTACAATTTAGACATCACTAAGCATTATGAAGCAAATTTTAGACAATTCATAAAATATTTAAGGTTAAAGAAGTCATTTTAAGATAAGCTTTTTCAAATCTACTGGATATTAACAAATTCATCTCTATTTCCCAGCCTCTCAGTTCAACAACCTGTCGGGTTTCACCGGGCACCGCCGAATTCCTTCCCTATTTGGTTGTTTTAGTAGATCAGCTAGGTCTCATAGCCAATTTACTTGTTCAACCGTGATGGTAAAGATCGAGTTTAATAACTATGAAATAAAGAATAAATGTAAATATGGCTAAATGAAATTCCTACCCTGCTCCAACACTAAATTGCATTTGAATCAAAAAATTTGGTGAATAATTGAAATTTATATATTTGTTGAAGGAATTCGTGAAATTAAAATGAATTGATTTCTAATCTAAGTTAGAAGTTATTTGAAATATTTCTTTTTAAATACTAATTTATTAATTTTAATTCTAAACTCCAACTGATTAATAAATTTCAACTCATTAAAAAAAAAAATATCAAATCATTCGATCATACAAAACCTAAATTTGTTTGATCAGGAACAGTCGCGTTCAAACCAATATAATTCTGTGAATTTCGTAAGCATCTCAATTGAACTTTTTTATCAGTATATGCAAATATTGATTATGTTATTCTCTTTCAAACACAGACACATTCCAACAGCCAACCCCTATAGGAATCAAAATCATTTAAAAACTACATGCACCGATAAAACTCCACTTGGAAGTAGCGCTACTCTGGTGACTTCATGTATGGGTCTAAATGAACATCAAGGACGGTTCAAAGATTTTGAGAGTCTAAAGTCAATTTTAACTTCAAATTTTATTTTTATTTTCTTAATTAAAACAAAATTTTCATTAAGCCAGAAGTTATCATAAAATAATACTTTTTTCAATAAAATAATACGTGTCATGTTATTTATTCTTTCCTTTGAGCTTAGAGGGAGAAAAAAAAAAGAGGTTTTTCTTTTAATTCCTTTACGACTTAAGAGTAAATTTTATAGAACGACAATTAGGTTAGCAATGCTTTATAGGTCTGAGTGTTGGGCAGTGAATTGCACACATGAGCAAAAGATAAGAAGAGCAAAAATGCAAATGTTAAGATGGATGTGTGGGTACACTAAAATAGACAAGTACACAATGAGCATATTCGTAATAAAATTGAAATAGCATCTATTGATGAGAAGATGACAGAAATACGCTTAAGGTGGTTAGGTAATGTATTGAGACGACCAGTAGAAGCGCCTGTCAGGCGAGTAAATTTTAGAGAGGATAGTCAACATAAGAATTAAAGGAAAGGAAATTATTTTGTACTTCAATCAAGGGATTTGTGATTAGGAGTAATAACAGGCATGATATCTGGTAGTTATGGCTAAGAGAAATCATAGGAATCCTTACTATAATATACCCAATATAGCTATTCTTTACTATATATATAAGAAGACTCTATAATGGTTTCAAGAAAGATAGATATAAAAAAATTATCCACATCTGTTTGTGTTTCTATCCTTTATTTTCTATATGGTATCAGAGCAGTGATACCAGTGACCTGAAATCAAACCACCTTCCACCACAAACACTTCACCGTTAGTGAAACAAAGACCACAGAAGCATCAATTGATGATTCAGATCCTTTCGTTTTGCACCACTCTGACCATCCGGGAATGATGCTTGTCTCCAAGCCACTTGAAGGATACAACTATGGCCATGGTTCAAAGACTCGGCCGAGTCTGAGTTGACTCGGCCGAGTCGGAACCGGAACGGAGGCCACCGCTCCGAGTCGGAACCGAGGCATAGCAGAGACGTCGGAACAGGCATCGGAGCGGAAAGATTCGGACGATCCTCGACGCTTTGTGTGGACGAAACATTGACTCGGCCGAGTCGACTCGGAAGAGACAGCCGAGTTGACTCGGCAATTGCTCACCTGGAGTACTCTGCTTGGCTGCAACAGGGAAGATCGGCTCCTATAGCAATAGAGAAAATGATCTGCTTTATACAAATTCATGGATTCAGAGACATGCATACAAATCTAGATAGTATACAGATATAGTCATTACAAAAAATGGGCAATAAATACATGTATAATTGGAGACCCACATAAAATGATGAACCTTTATGGAACTGCATAACATGTATGCATGTGTTTATGCATGAAAAGCTAGAAGAAATGCTTTGAAGCAGATATGCATTGAAGCAGTTGAAAGCAGTTGTTGGGATGATGATGTGCGTGGAGACTGCATCTCTCTGCTAAAAGTTGAAAGCTTTCAACTTTTAGCAGTGAGATGCCTGTCTCTTATACACATCTAAGGTATTTTTAGATTTGAACATTGGAACGATACGTTCCGCGACCGTTAGCGCGACCGCGACTTTGAACCATGACTATGGCCAATGGAGTCATGCCATGTGCATCAGTCTCGGTGCAAAGAACAAGATTGGATTTGTAAATGGATCCATTAAGGCACCAATGTCTTCAGATCTGAAATTTCATAAATGGCAGCGATGCAATGACATGGTATTGTCGTGGATCCTAAACGTTATTCATCCCTATCTAGCAGGAAGTGTTATTTACGCCGAAATGACTACCGAAGTTTGGGAAGACCTTAAAGAGAGGTTTTCACAAGGAAATGATTCTAGAATTTTTCAAATTCGACAAGAAATTGTTGAACACCGACAGAGACACCAATCCGTCTCTATTTACTACACTAAGTTGAAGGCCCTTTGGGACGAATTGGCTTCATATCATGAGCCACCTTGCTGCACTTGTGAAGGATTGAAAGCACTTGTTGAACGACAGGAGAAAGAAAGGGTTATGCAATTCCTTATGGGGCTGAATGAGGATCGATCATACGCAACCATCTGCAGAATAATCTTCATGATGAGACCTTTTCCTGATACTCGCAAGGCCCACGCCCTTGTGCTACAACAAGAATGACAAGCCGATGTGGCTGCCAAGCTTGATGTTAGTGCTAGCCACCATGCGATGCACTTTTCTAGCGTAACCCAAGCACATCGATCTTCTGCATTATTGGAAAGTGGAACTCCAAAGAGACTACTCAAGTGCAGTCATTATGATCTTGACGGATATCTTCTTGATCTTTGTTTCTATTTGCATGGATTGCCAGTAGGTCACAAATTACATGGGAAGAATGTGAAGCCGAAAGGAAAGAGGCCTACTGCTCATAACACTCAAACCAACGATGTTAAAACACCCAAAGCACCAACTACAGTAGCGGCAACATTTACCATCAAGGAGTACAATCAACTCATGGCTCTGCTTCGTAAAGGAAACGGTAGTGAGCAATCATTTGCCAACATCACACGTACACCTGCACCCACTTATAACTCTACGCGCTCAACATGATCCATTGTCAACATTATATTGGATTGTGGATAGTGGTGCGATAGACCATATATCCAAATTCCCATAACACCTAATACATCGAACAATCATTGTGATTTTGTTCATTTGTCAAACGATGGAAAAGCAGAGATTAAATCTGTAGGGTCTATCAAACTATCCTTTGATTTGGTTCTTGATGGAGTGTTGCACGTACCAAAGTTTCGAGTTAATTTTTTATTAGTTAGCAAACTTACTCGAGCATTGAGATGTAATGTAATTTTCTATCCCGATTTTTGTATGGTGCACGACGTGGTTACGAAGAAGAAGATTAGCCTGGGCAAGCAATATAATGGGCTTTACTATCTTAAAGCTAATCAAAATCCACACCTTGCACACAGCATCAACAGTACCTCGAGCCTTTGGCATCAACGCTTGGGACATCCTTCATCTGCTCCTCTGCAAGAACTATCAAAGAATGTTCCAGAAATTTTTTTTTGAATCTCAGCACGTATGTGATCATTTCTCCATTAGCCAAACAAACATGTTTACCATTTCCTCATAGTTTCATTTCATCAGTTGCACCTTTTGATTTGATTCATTGTGATATTTGGAGACCTCACGGAGTTAATTCCCATACTGGGGCAAAATATTTGTTGACCATTGTGGATGATTTTTCTCATTTTACATGGGTTCATCTTATGAGTTTTAAATCTAAGACACAATCTTTATTGAAATCTTTTTTTGCTTGGGTGAAAACACAATTTAACCAAGAGATTAAAGATCTCCAATCTGATAATGGGAGTGAATTCACATCCATGCTTTCTTTCTTTAATGATCATGGAACAATTTTTAGCATTCTTGCATTAACACACCTCAACAAAATGAGGTAATGGAGCAAAAACATCATCATCTATTGAATGTGGGTCGTGCACTTCGATTTCAAGCAAATATACCTTTAAAATTTTGGGAAGAAAGTATACAAATAGCTTGTTATTTCATAAATCAGCTACCAACACCCTTATGTTGTCTCACAAGTCACCCTATGAAGTTTTACATAGGAAGCCATCCATATATTCACATTTTCAAGTTTTTGGCTATTTATGCTATGCAACTAACTTCACACCCACACACAAATTTGATGTACGAGCTTGTCGGTGTGTATTTTTTGGCTACCCTCTTGGTCAAAAGGGATATCAGGTTTATGACTTGGAGACAAGGAAATTTTTCACCTCCCAAGATGTCATCTTTCACGCATGTCTTCCCTTTTTCTACCTCCCCACCGGAAAGTCAGTCAGATTATTTTGTTCTACCCATACCAATTGGCAGAGATGGACCCTCTCTTACCATTAATCCACAAACAACCATAGTTTAAAGTCACAATCGCGGTGATGGTAGCAGAACGTATCGTTCCATATCGGTCTCGATGTATCGGTCGCGTATCGGACAATATGTTAATTTAGAAATTAAAAATATATTTAAAAAATGTAAGGAAATTTTAAAATATATATATATATATATATATATATACTCTAAGAAAATAATAAACAAATGAACAACAATATAATTTTTTATGATTACAATTCTAGATTTAACAATTTCATTCTAGATTTAATGATTTTAATTGAACTTAATTTGATTCTAATAAAACAAAATAAACTTGATTAAAAACTAAATCAGGATAATTGACCTTTTAAAATTCTGTAGGGTCTATATATAATAAATTAGGGAAGAATTAAAGAATTTAAAACTACTAGGGATTGACTGAGATTAGACTACAAATTGAGTCCCTAAATCGCAATTAATGAACATCTATTCATCTTCTTCTATCGGTGATTAGAAATCTAACCAGTCGAACAACCCATTACCAGTTTCTAAATCTTCCATACTTCACTGAAAAGATCAACTCAACCACCCAGAAATCCATCCATAGAAACAAAAATAAACTCCAAAACTCATAAGATTTCTTAAAGATCTATTGCTATTTCATTCAGAAAAGAAATAAAAACTCAGTTTAGATCTACTGCTATTTCATTGACAAAAAAGAAACAAGTCGGAGCTAGCTTAAGTCGCCGTTCCGATCATCAGAGGTATGCCATTACTTTACCCTCATTTAACACCGAAAGTTTCACTCTCGTTCGATTCATGAGTCGACTCAGAAAAAGTAGGCGAGTCTTTCCGAATTGTTGACTCGGTGCATCAAATCTGTCCAAATCGGTCGAGTCTCACCGAGTTACCGCCGATTCTAAAAATCCGATAAGGAGCGGAGCGGTATCAGACAGGCGAGAGCTATTCCGGTCACGACTCGGCCGAGTCTTTGAACCATGCAAACAACACCATCACACATCAATTCACCATATACCACAAAAAATGACCCTTCGCAAAATAATAACCTATCCTCCACACATTCTAAAATGGAGCCCATTCTAAAATGGAGCCCACACCAATTTTATCATATAATGGGATCCCCTCCGTCGCTCCAACAGAACAACAAGGGTCTCAGCTCGTCTTCAAGATTGCCAGGTGAACCATGCTATATTGCTTACCCCAGGCGCGTAATCTCTTCTTCCACTTCTAGTATGAAACACCATCTTAATTGGTATATTTCTTATTCTAACATCTCTTCTGCTCATCGGACATTTGTGCACAATATTTCTCATTGGGTTGAACCAAGACTTATGAGCAGGCCAGTTAAGATACTAAATGGGTTGAAGCAATGCAAGTAGAACTTCAAACTCTTGAAGAAAACAACACATGGAGCATGGTTTCTCTTCCTCTTGATCAAAAACCATCGTATGCAAATGGGTTTTCAAAATTAAATATCACTTGAACGGTACCGTAAAACGTTACAAGGCCCAACTTGTTGCCAAGGGATTCACACAACTAGAAGGAATTGACTACACTGAAACATTCACCCCAATTGCCAAACTTAATACAGTACGTTGTCTTTTAGCTGTAGTCGCTGTTGTGTAATTGGAGTCTTCATCAAATGGATATCGAAAATGCATTCCTTCATATAGACCTTTTCTGAAGAAGTTTATATGCAACCTCCACTTGGTTCTGTTTGTCGACAAGGGGAGCAACTTCTGTGTTGACTGAATAAGTCATTATGTAGTCTCAAACAAGCATCCCGTAGTTGGTTCCATAAATTCTCATCCTCAATCCAAGACGCTGTCTTCAAACAATCAAGGATTGATTACTCCTATTTCACCAAGGTTTGTAGTAACTCTTTTACTGCCATATTACTTTATGTCGACGACATGATTATCACGGGAAATTATGAAAGAATGATCACGGATCTCAAAACATTTCTCAACAGTAATTTGGTAGATCAAGGATCTAGGACCTTTGAAATTCTTTCTTGGAATTGAAGTTGCAAGATCTAAAAGTTGGATTTTCTATTTGTCAACAGAAATATTCCTTAGACATTTTAGAAGAAACTGGTTTGCTTGGAACAAGACCGGCAAAATTCCCAATGGAACAATCTCAAATTGAATTCAACTGATGGTGAACTCCTTAAGGATCCAACTCATTATCGCAGAATAGTTGGAAAATTAATTTGTCTCACCACAGATAACGAGACCGAAAATCATGTATGCAGTATCTACCCTTAGTCAATTTATGCAACAGCTAAGGAGACCCCATCTTGACACGATACATCATCTTGTTTGATATCTGAAAAAAACACCAGGTCAAGGGTTGTTTTTTCCTTCACAGGGACAATTAAAACTTAGTAGCTACTGCAACACGGATTGGGCCGGATGTCCAACCACACGACGTTCTCTGATAGGGTATTGCATATTTCTTGGGAATGCTCTTGTGTCTTGGAAGAGAAAAAAGCAAGCTACAGTGTCGAGATCCTCGGCAGAAGCCAAATACAGGTCCATGGCAGTAGTTACTTGTGAGCTCACTTGGCTGAGATACTTTTTACGAGATTTGCACATTGAACATCATGAACCAGTCAAATTGTTTTGTGACAATCAAGCAGCAATGCACATTGCTGCAAGTCCAGTATATCATGAACGAACGAAACACATAGAGTTGATATGAATTCAAGATGGGGAGATAGAGACGGCCTATGACTCCAAACGGGAAGACAAATTGCTGATATATTCACAAAACCGCTAGGACAAATTGTTTTTCAATCTCACCTTAGCAAGTTGGGAGTTCATGACATTCACACTCCAACTTGAGGGGGAGTATTGAAGGAAAGGAAATTATTTTGTACTTCAATCAAGGGATTTGTGATTAGGAGTAATAATAGGTATGATATCTGGTAGCTATGGCTAAGAGAAATCATAGGAATACTTACTATAATATACCCTATATAGCTATTCTTTACTATGTATATAAGAAGACTCTGTAATGGTCAAGAAAGAAATACAAGATACAGAAAAAAAAATTCTCCACATCTATTTGTATTTCTATCCTTTATTTATACAATAAGAGGGATAGGGGAAGACCGAAAAAGACTTAGTGGGTACTTGTAAGAAAGATATAACCCATCTAAGAATTGAGGAGGATATGGTCCATGACAGAGTGCAATGGCATAATAGAATTCATACAACCGACCTACTTAGTGGGATTAATAAGTTTGGATTGTTTGTTTGTTTTAGTGGGATTAAGGTTTAATTTGTTTGTTTGTTTCTCTATCTTATCATTATTTCAAAAATAATTTGAAAACAAACTAACCTAATCACCCACTACACTTTTCTTTCCTATCCTTATAGTGTTTCAAATTCAACCCTAACAAATATTAATAACTTTATCTTTTCTCCATTCTAAATCTTTAATGTATTTGAATTTTTTGAAATCAAATTCAAATTCAAATAAAAAATATCCTTTATTATCTAATATCTTACATGATTATTTATAAGACTGTCCATTAAATTACCACCCTCATAGAGTTAGTGGAAGTCAAAGATCGATGTCATTTCCTGTTTTGTTTGTTTAAGGTTTTCCTATAGTCCCTAGATGGGATTATCTTTATTTGTATGTAAGTGTTTGTATAAATGTTAATTTGTATTGTTGTATTTTAAATATTACTTTCTAAAGTTTTTGAGATTTATTTATTGACTGCTTAAGTTGTAGGCTTTACATAGAAGAGAATTTTCTTTTTTATATTTTCTACTTGATTTTTTTCCTGTCCACTATTGACATTGTTAATACTTTTGTAGGGAAATTTAGATAGATAGAACTGTATTTCATCACAACTTTGAAAGAGGTAATTCAATGATTTTGAGTTTGAAAGTGGCCAAATAATTATTTATCTTACGAGTGCGCACACATATACAGACGAAAAATACGTTGGTGCATATTTGCAAATAAAGATTGGCAAAAGGATTTAAGAGAACAAGTATTCATGAAGAATTCTTATTCTTATCAGTCTCCCGTGCGATGCCATCAATTAATTTCGTTTGTAATTTTTTTTTTTTTTACCTTCATTCTTTTATTGTAAGTTTTTTATCTTGGAAAAATGTAATAAAAATTTTCAGTCTTTTTTTTTTTTTTTTCACTGACTTTTCATTTTATGAAAATTTTTTGTCTCATCATTATCAATATCATCCATTCATTTTCTAACCCTCATGATAACTAATCGAACTATCCCTCGTTCATTGCTAAAATAAAGATGATGATGTTCTGCAATAAGTATTGGCCTATTATTTATGCTTAATTGTCAATTCTTTTCTACACTTCTGTTTAAATATTTTAAGTTTGTTGTCTTTGTTTCAATCTGTGTTTCCATTCAAAAAGTTAATTGAAAAAAAAACTTAAATATATTTGTTTACCTGTGTATAGAATGGGTTTTCATGCTAGTTATATAAATCTTCATCCAAAATTTATTTTTATATCTTTTTGAAATGTAGTACTAATTAAACTTTTATAATAAATGGCTAATTCACTTAATCTTTCTTGAGACATTGCTGATTTTAGATAAGATTTTATTAATTTTCATTTTGAAAAACTTCTTTCTGTTATAGCAATAAAAATATAAACCGTTAAAATTATGTTGTAGGCAAAATATATACAAGGAAAAAAATCAACTCTTTTTTTTTTAAATATAATTAAGTATATTAATTGGAGTTTTATCTTCTACTTGTATAATTTCTCTTAATCCCAACTTTTAATTTCGAAGATAAATTTAAACAGTCAATATTAGAATAATTATTGTATTTTAAGAATTTTTCAAAATTAAGGCAATGATCTTGAAATTTTTGATATCTAATGATTTCAATTTTGCAATATAAAATAGAAAAGTCAAAAATATTTTCATATATGTTGAAATGTTCAGATCTATTTTGATGTGAAGAAATTGATGTATAAGAAATAATAAATGCTAAAAAATTCTTTGTGAGACCTTGTTATTTCACTATTAATTTTTTCGTCAAATTCTTTTAGTGTGCAAATCTCACATTTCTCACAAAATTTAGACTATATATTCTTTCAAATTAAAAATTATCTTAGTAGTCACAAATCCATCTTCTCAAAAAAAAAAAAAAAATTTAAAAAAGAAAATGGTCTTAATTGATTTATAGCAAATAATATATCATACCATATTGGATCATAACGATTAGATTTTTTCTAATAATGGTAACAAGGCCTAAAATTTTGAAACCTAAATTAATAGAGAGTTTTGATTAGATTCTTTTTTTAGAAACAACAAGTTTTTTTATGATTATTATTACCATAATAATAAGATCTAAAATTTAGACTATATATTCTTTCAAATTAAAAAATATCTTAGTAGTTACAAATCCATCTTCTCAATTCTTTAAAAAAAAAAAAGGTCTTAATTGATTTATAGCAAATAATATATCATACCATATTGGATCATAACCTTGGATTAGATTTTTTCTAACAATGGTAACAAGGCCTAAAATTTTGAAACCTAAATTAATAGAGAGTTTTGATTAGATTTTTTTTTTAGAAACAAAAAGTTTTTTTATAATTATTATTACCATAATAATAAGATCTAAAATTTTAGGGTCTAAACTTTTTGGGGACCTAAAGCAATTCTTTAGCTGCCTTACCATTGAACAATCCTCGAAAAATACAAACAAATAGGACACTCTAATATTAAAGTTTGTTTGATTATTTTAATGAATTTGAAATTTTGTTCAAATTTGCCTTGTTTATCAAATAGTTTTCGAGACGAATTCAAACGAATTTTTATCGAATCGAACTCAAATCAAATTCGAGTACCTTAGAATTTTATATATAAATTTAAAATTTTTTAAATTATCGAGTCGAATTTGAGCCAAACACAATACATTAATAAACACTAAATTTTCTTTAAATTTGTCTTGATAATTGACGAATCAAGATCGAACGATCTCTTATCATTCGATTCGAATATAGAGTGGGTTGAGTTCATTTACAACCTAACTTCATGTTCATGTGTTGGATTTTCGAACCTTAAAAAATCTTGGGGTCAAACTTAGAAGAGAATTTTTTTTTTTTTTTAAAGAAGTAAAATATTGGAATCAATGACTCTTGAAGGGAAATATTACCTCTTTAGTACCAAAGTGTCCATTACATATGTCAAAAACCTGGTTAAAATAAAAATTTGCCTTCTCAAAGTTACGTGCGTAGCAATACCAAATAGAATTAGCCAATAGTTTTGCAAACACCTTTCGCTCCTCCCTAGGTCCCTCCACTTATTGAGGACATTTTAGAAAAAAATATTAAATTTAATGTGACATATCGTCAAATGTACTTTATACTTTTAGAAGTTATTTAAAAGTTTTCATCTCATATTTTTAAATTTTGATACATTTAAAATTCATTTATTTTATTCTTAAAATTACTCCAACAAATTGATTAATTTCAAATCATTCAATTCAAATGCGGTAACAAAATCCCTATTGCACCAAAGGCTTATGGGCCGAGCTTTCCTAGGGGAGTTTAGGATGGAATTAACTATAGGTGGTTGGAGTTGGACCTTTTCATTCCTGGTTAAGAATATTGGCCATAGAGACTAAGAAACACAGTACTTCTGGGCCTAATGTTTGTCTAGCTTCGCTTTTATCCCCTAATTCCTGAATTTTCAACCTTAATAATTTTATTACTAAATCTAGGTACACAGTAGCATTTGATCAAATATATGAACAAGTGGTCAATTATTAACTCGTTAAACATGTCTTGGTCTACATGCGCTGAGAAAGTAATAGGTGAGCCAAATGGAATATTTACAGGGTTAATTTGGTGTTTGGACTTCATGTTTATTTGGTTAACGTCTAGAATAGATATGAGTTTACTCTGCCTTATGCTACTTGTACATTTGTATAAAGTGCTTAATTTGTAATTATAACTTGATGTTTTAATTATTTGTAATTTAATCGTATTTAGTCCAGCGTCATGGTCTTGTGGGTAATATTATAATGTTAAGCAAAATTCGAAAATATGATAAATTGTATTTTTTTATAATCAAATTTTATTAATTAAAGAAATAGTCATTAGAACTTATTAAAATGTAACTTGATAAATGAATCTACCAAATTTATATATTACAAATATATAAAAAAAGATATCTCAACAAATTTAAAATTCTAAATTTGCAGATCCAAAAAATTTAAATTTAAATTCAAAGTATTGAATAAGTACCGTATCAAATATTGATAAAATTTCTAAAACTTAAATTTCTAATTTGATTTTGAGTAATTATGTAAAAGAACGATGGAATATAGAGCACCTTGTGTAGTAATCTTATCCTAAACTTTCTATCCAAAAAAAGAAATCCATAAAAGAAAAGTTTCCAACTCCAAATCAACATAAAACTAAGAAAGATTTTCGCTCCTTTTCAAAATGTAACCAACTTTGGAACGAATATCCTTATTGAGTGGATGAGGTAATCCAATCAAATCTCCCCAAATAAGTATCCAAAATTTTTTTAAAAAATTGTTTTTTTGGTCAACGACCTAATCGGTCAATTTATAGGAAAGCTAATTACCTAGAAGACCTAAAACTAAACGAAATAAGAAATCAATCAGCCCAGCTGTGGGCCTGTGGCGTAAATAGCACGTGACCCCTAACTTGAAATTAGATCCCAAATTCAAGGTCAAATCCGGTACAAAACCATAATGAGCACAAAAACAAATATAAGGGAAAAAAAAAAAAGCTAACAAAAACCAACACCATCGCAAATTCTTGTATGGATCAAGTTTTAATGGATCAAGTTTTACGTGCATATATAAAATGCCGATCCCATGTGAGACTTATAAAAGAATTTACCCAACAAAACGTTTTATTGTGCCTTAATAATAAAATCAATCCGTTTGCATAACAATGCATAGGAGATAAAAAATAATAATAATTAGATAATGTATATGGAATAATTATAAAATATTATTTAAAAAATAATGAATAATTTTTGCTTTCTAAACAGAGCAAGGATCCTCAATAAAATATATAAATATTAATACAAAATTATATTGTACATCTTGATACTATAGTATTTTTCAAGTTTTATTTATTAAAATAAAAATAAATTAGTTGGGTAATTTTTTTGACAAATTAGTTGGGTAATTTAGAAAGGAAATTACATAAAACTTTTAAATTTAATTTATTAGAATAAATACGAATTTGTTTTATATCGTTGGTAGTTGAGAAAAGAAATTACAAAATATTAGTGAAAGCAAATAAATTATATCTAATATGGGTATTTTAGGAACTAAAAATTATCAATTTTGACATGACACGTCATGAAATTAACTTTGTACTTTATATATACTAGAGATTTGAGCACACTCAATGCATGTGCAGTGAATAAAGGGAAAACCTTTTATTAGTCCATCATATTTATACATTTATATTTATTCAGTCTCTGACTTATAAAATAATGATTTTTAGTTCCTTAATGAAAAAACGTAGCATTTCCGTCCTTGAACTAAATAATGGATACTTTTGGTCTTGAATTTGTCATGTAGTATACCTGTGACATATTTTTCGGTAACAAATTTAGAAACTCTCATTTCCCTTACAATACAAAAATATGGGCATCGAACATGGTTGTAAATTTTAAGGAGAAATACTACAAGTAGTTCTTGAAATGATTTTGAATACAAGCTCATTGCTAATGAATTAGTTCCTTCATTCTTTACACCAATAGAATATTCTATTAGGGTTATCATTAGTCCACAACATTTTCAATTTCGCGAGGCTTGCCACAATGAGAAAACTGAAAATATTGTAATCCACGTCAATTTAGGGATTTTATACTTTACAAATGAACCCTTGCCTTCTTTAATTAGATTTTGTTCATAACCCTAAATTTCTCCCAAAGTTTATGACCTGATCTGATGCCTGTACTTTGAATTTAGTAGGAAATGAGAGTTTCCGAATTTGTCATTGAAAAATATATCATATGAACAACACATGATAAATTAAGGCAAAAAAGTGCCCGAAATTTGATTCAGGGAACGAAATCTAATGTTTTATGTTTGTTACAAACTAAAAGCCATCATTTTAAAAATAAATACATAATGTGGGGACTAATAAGATGGTTTTCCCATTAAAAAAAAAATCCCAAAATTATTCGGTGTGAAATTTTGAAATAAAAATGGTATTCAAGAATTGTGCGAGAGAAATACAAATGATTGGTAGTAAGAAAGTGGTAGTAGTTGTGATAACGGGACAGTTATCTTTAAAGGAAAACTCTTTTACTTCTCTCTCCTTCTCTTCTTTAGCTTGATTCAATATTCCACTTTGTCCATAATTAAATTTGATATTATCTTAATTTTTCAAATTAGATAAAGAATAATTAGATGTTAGTGAGGGCAAAATAGGCAAAATATTAAAATTGACAAAAGTTGATTTTAGCCTTTATATATAGTTAAATAGTTATATTAATAATTAATTTTGATGTAATTTTTTTCCCCTTTTTAAAGAACAAGATTTCTTTTGCTACTCAACATTTGTACAGGCAAGAGACTCCTACAATAGCTACATTAAGTGACAATCTGACACGTCATATAGTAAGCATTTCATGCACATAAAAAAATAATTGAGTAACAAAAATAGGTGCAGTAATTACAATTTCATATGCGAAATCTTTGGGGGTGCTTCGTTCAATATCAGGAATTAGAATTGGAATTGGAATTGAATTCATAATTAAAAATAGATATGAGTTTTATACACTGTAATCATTCAAATAATTGGTATTCAGTAACCATGCTTAAGAATAGGAATCAATTTTTTGTCCTATTTATTTAAAAAAATAAACATAATCTTTTCTACCTAACAACTCACCACCACATCTCCTTATCTGTCAAGCACTCTCTCCTCAACCCGTAATAAGGTAAAAATCATCTCATAAATTCTGATAGTATGAGAATAATCCCAATGAATGTCGAGAGACATCGATGATCTGCAATGGACTCGCTCCAAGAATGAAATTTGCAAAGAGGTAAGGGTTGAGGTGAGAGTAGACAACTAAGATAGGATAAGGAGGTGAGTGGTCGTGTATAGGGGTTGGGATGGAAGATGGTAACAAGGGTAGGGAGATTGAGGAGAGGAAGGTTTAGGGTTCTCTAATAGATGTGCTTCAATAATGGAATTTTGCAACGGGGTAAGGGTAAAGTCAGGAGGGGTAGTGGAGATAGGAGAACAAAGGAGGAAAAAGAGATGGGTGGTGGTGTTGGGGGTTGGTTGGAAGATGTGGAGGTGGTGTTGGGAGAGTTTGGGAACAGAACGTGGGAGGGAGGAAAGACCTGTGGGAGAAAATTTTTTATTTTTTATTTTCTAAATATTGGAGTCAAATTTCGGAGTTAACAAAACCTCCCAATCTAGTAAGGAATCACCAAACCCAAAGTTTTAGGAATGATTCCCAAATTTCCATTCTAATAGTAGTGTTCCAAGCAATATGTATTGGAATGATGTCCATTCCAATTCCCAAAACTCTCCAACCAAGCAATATGTATTGTTCTATATGATTTTTATTTCATATGCTTGACTAGTGACGATTTTATCTATTGTTTTATACTTAATAAATAGTTTAAAAGAATAATATATTACTCTCTTTTGGGATATGCCACTAGTTCATTTTGTGCGACTTATAGTAGTCATTACTAATTGTTTCATTGACAGAAGCTACTGGTAATGAGATTTGAATTTGTCTTTTTTTTTTTTTTCAAATAAAGCGTTCGACTTTTGTCATCTAAGCTAAAAGTATATGTCTACGTTATATTTTGGTAAACTTAGCTACATATGTTAATGCGTGTATCAATGATTGTGTGTATTTGGATTCTCTCTTACGAGAGATTCTTGAATGAACAACATTAACCGCATAACCCATTAATCATATTACCTGAGTAAAACAGTGCATAATAATAATAATAATAATAAGTGATATAAAAGTTTTTTTTTTACTCTTATTAGTATCCATTGATGGGGTATTCGATCTATATTTTCATTACTCGATAACTGGGTTGAGAAAAAAGTGACCTGGTATTAGGTTCATATGCAAAGGATACTCCGTCAAGGAAGGTCGAATGATAATGTATCCAATCCGATCTAATATTATTTTTTTAAGTGTCAAACTAAAAAAATAAGAAAAAATGACTACTAGATTCTAATTATATATATACCCTTATGAATGGGAAGGAAATGAGAAAAACCATTAATATAAGATCATAATATAAAATTATAGAATTATCCCTGTGTAGGACTGGATCCAATGTATTGAAAACCAGACCGGACATTGAACCGGTGGCCTGTCATGTTCGTGGTTCAACCGGTCTGACCGGTTGAGTTTTTGATTATCGGCCAGTTCACTCATTTTTTTTTTAAACTAAATTGTGGTATAATTTAAATGACCTAAAATATATTTATATAAAATCTAAAATAGAAGAAAAACACTATTTTTGGAGAATTATAGTTCTAATACCCAAAAATATTAATCAAAATTATAATAAGAAAAATGAAATTTGTACAAAAATAAGTATAAAAAAGATCAAAAAAATAATAACTTAATAGTTTAGGTTTTGTATGTTCAATGTTTTGTCATTTTGGAGTTTATTCCATGATTTTTTAAATTTTTTCTTTATTTAAATTATTTTTATTCTGAAATTTAAACAACTACCAAAACCGGTTCAATTGATTTTTTATCAGTTTTGTCAAATTTTTTATGCAAATCAGATACATAGATGGAACGGATCGGTAGTTCTTCCGATTTTGTCGGACCGACCAATCCAGTTCGATTTTCAAAGCATTGACTCGATAGGATATTTGTTGGATCTTAAAATTTTTGACTCGCTACCGGATCTTATGATGATAATACTCCAACATGATTTTATTTACCGACTCGAATATCTTATTTTTACGATTCAAAATAGATGAGTTCAATAAATTTTTCAGATCAGCGAGTGAAGATGAACACTTTTACCACCGGATGCAATAATTTTCCCGAGGATGTACACCAAAAAATTATTTTTTCATAAATAAATATATATTAAAAGAAAAGAAAAATAAAATCAGCGGACGTGAAAGACGTAATTAATCGTGGTATAATATCGGCGTTGAGATACGTTCACAAGCACGCACTCACTCACTCACTCACTGTAACTCACGCCCTCTTTTGTCTACTCTCTAGAAGTTAAGGCTCTCTCTTGTCCCTTATCGCCTCACTCAGAAATCTCTCTCAGAGAGATGAAAAAGGAAAGAGTTCTCTGCTTAAAATAAAATAAAATAAATATATATAAGTAATAATAATAGGTGAAATTTAGAGTTTTTAATTTTCCCAGGCCAACAAACCCTAACCCTCGTTGAAAAAAAAACTGGTGTTGCACAGCCGCTGGTGGTGAGTTGGCCCGCGGAGGTGGAGGGAGAAGAAGATCTTGTGGTTCGATAACAATAGGGCGGACGGCGGAGTGTTTTGCGCGTGATGCGATTGAAGAGAGGAAGAGGAATTGATGCCGCCGGAGCCAATGCCGTGGGATCGGAAGGACTTCTTCAAGGAGAGGAAGCACGAGAGGCCGGAGCCTTATTATTATCATCACCACCACCAGCATCCGCACCCTACGGGTGGGGGTGGTGGAGGAGGAGGAGGAGGGGGGTATGGTGGTGGGGTTGCCGGATTTGGCAGTGGGCTTAGATGGAGGGAGCCGCCTCATCCTCACCCGCAGCCGCATCCGTATAACTACGGTTCGCCTCGCTGGGTTTCTGATTTCCGTTACAGACCTGCTTCTGGTGAGTTTCTGTTTTACCTTTGGTTTTTTGTATTTCTGTTGTTTTTCTCTTTTTTACTTTTGATTTTCGAAACCTAGGATTGTGCTTTTCTGTGCTGTCGAGGTGATAGCTTCTCGTTCGCTAGCTTTTGGGGAAGGGTGCAGTGAGTTTGAGTTTGGGGATTTTTTGGATGAATCAGTAGTATAAGGATATGCAAGGGTTGAATTTTACGAGTTTGATGTCCTTGTAGGTAACATAGGCGGTGGAACTTGTCTCTTTCTGTATTTATGCACACAAATTAGTTAGAAACCATGGGAAAAAATATTGTCAATTTTTTTTCCCTGAAATAAATTGGGCCAGGAAAGGCTGTTTGAGGGGAGTAAATTTTGAAATAGATTTTTTTTTTTTTTTTTGTTGAATGCAGAAACTAGGTCAGGACATATTTATTCTTTTAATCAAATTCAATGTATGAATAGGTCTTTGGATTTTTATTTTTTTTTTTTAAATTGGCAGATCTGAAGGGTTGATACTTATGATTTTGATATATGGTTGATTCATGCACTGCTGCTTCCTAGATCTATATGGTTTTTGTTGATTGTTTTTGTTTTTTTTTTTTGGGAAAAGTCAGTTTTGAAGTTGCTGTTAGTTTGTGTTTTAATTGTAGTTGGAGGGTATATTCTTTGCTTGTGTTGATTTCTGGTCCCCTTTTGCCCTTTTTTTTGGGGTTTTGAATTTGTGGCTGAAGGTTATGGTAAGCAGGCTGGTAGACACCTTTATCCAGAAGAATCCAGTCATGGGTTTGTGCCATCGCGGGCCAGTGACAGGATATTTGATGATGAGAACTGTCGGGCATCTGGGTCTGGAAGATACAGCAGAAGCAACAAGGAAAGTAGGGGCCCTTTTGGACACAAGGACTGGAAGGGTCAATCTTTGGAGGTCACTCCACCCAATGCCGGAAGACCAAACGACATCAGTGATCAACAGAGGTCAGTGGATGATTTGCAAACATGTACTTCCTCCCAACCTCATTCAGACTCTGCAAACTCATGGGATCAATCTCACTTGAAAGATCAGCATGAGAAGAGTGGTGCAGTCAATGCCCTGGGCAGCTCTGGCCAGAGACTTGAAAGGGAGAATTCTCTGGGCTCAATTAGAATTGGAAACCTCTGAAGTGGACTCGCTCTGGAAGTTTGTCTTCGCGGGGTTCTGGGTTCAGCCACTCAAGCAGCTCAAAGAGCATGGGAGCAGATTCCAATGAAATGATGGCTGAGGTGCAACCAAGCAATATAACTCCAGATCAATCACCTGGGGATGCTGCTATTCCTGTTGCTGCTCCTGGTGCAGCCTATGAGATATCTGCTGCTCTGTCTGAAGAGAGGAGTTCCCGCAAGAAACCACGCCTAGGTTGGGGTGAGGGGCTTGCAAAGTTTGAGAAGCAAAAAGTGGAGGGCATTGATGATACTACAGTGAAGAATGGAACAGTTATGTGCAGAGAGCCTGTGCATTCGCATTCCTTGCACCTGGCTGATAAGAGCCCGAGAATTACTGGTTTTTCAGATTGTGCATCTCCAGCTACTCCCTCTTCCTGTGGTTGTAGTTCCTCGCCAGGTAAATTAGTTTCTTAAAATGTGTCTGCAAATGCCTCTCTCTCTCTCTCTCTTCTCTTATACTGAGTGGAGGAATAAATGAGAAAAAAAAAATAGACATGGCAAATATGGATTTCATTTAGTTTAAGGATAAAGTTTTGTTCACATGGGGTTTAAGGAGCTTTTCCATTTCCATGTAACTACAGTGTCATTAATATTGATGTGATACTTGAGGTTAGACCGCTTACTTTTGTCTCAACTAGCATTCTGCAATGACCAATAAGAGCTAAATTTAAGAGTTGATTTACATGGTTCTCGTGCCTTTTCCATGTTCTTGACTTGGTCTCTAGTATTAATTGTCTCTTTATCTGGTTACCATGCAATAATTGCACGATTGCAATTCTTTGTTCATCTGATCGTGTGCACTATTGGAGAATGATTTTTTGCTCTTAGAGATTAATCCTTTTCCGTTCTGCAGAATTGGGTGCTACGAACATAACTGACCCATCCTTTTTTGGCTGTGCCATGGAATTTGTGTTGTATAATACTCTACACTAGATCCACTCAGGTGTAGTTTGGCATCTTGACAATGTTTTGCTACAGGTAGTCATCCAAGTTCAAATTCTGTGATATTTTTTTTTTTCAAAATTAAATCTCACTTTGGTAGGCATCACTTGTAGTGTTTGTAATCTATTTTTATTTGTGATTTCTTTTTCTCCTAAGCTTGCCATTGGTATATTGTTAAACCTCAGTCTGGGATGGTACAGAAAATGAATATGTTTTGCTTTGAGAATTGCCTTTAGGACATATGTTGAGTGATGTAATGAATATTTTGGTTCTGGTGCACTGTAGGTCATATGGGATATGAGAGGGGCTTATGAAATTGCTTTAAAGTTTAAGTAGTTTTAGCTTATATGAAGTATGGTTATTATCATCCTTAATTTGTAAAGATTTGGATCAATTAGTAAACTTTTAGTTGCCTGTTTATTTATACTAACTTCTTTCAATTTGAAGATCTTGTCACATGCTTCATGGCCACCCTACTTTGCTGTAAAGTCGCACTTCAAAAGTTACTATGGTTCTACCATTTTGCTTTAATAGTGTTTATGGCATTGGCAGTGGATAGTGGCTCTTATAATTAATTTACTAGACAGAGTTCATACAAGGTCGTCTGTGCATTGATATTGTTTATGGTTCTACCATTTTACTTTGATGGCGGTGGATGGTGGCTCGTATAATTAATTTACCAGACAGCGGTCATACATGGTCGACTATGCATTGCAGGTTGTAGTTAGATGAACGTGGAGTTCTAGATAATTTTGTTCACGAATTGAAAAAATGATATGATTTTGTTAATGGATTGTATCTACTGATGTAAAATAGGATTGATATCTAGTTGTCGGACATAATAATTGTCCTAATATGCTAAATTTTGGATAATTTTATATTTCCTACTTTATAATTTTCCTTCTTGTAACTAGCAGGCCTTGAGGAGAGAGAAGCAATTCGTCAAAGTGGGGAATGTTGATAATGACGCTACTAATTTAAGTCCCAGTATTGTGTCTCAGAACCATATTGAAGGATTAACATTTAACTTAGAGACTTTGGACCTTGCTCAGAGCGGTCATTTGAGCTCTGCAATCAATGAGTTGCTACAATCTGATGATCTAACCCCTGTAGATTCTGGCTTTGTTAAATCCACAGCTATTAACAAGTTGCTGGTGTGGAAAGCTGATGTTCTGAAGAAGCTGGAGATGACTGAGTTTGAGATTGATAGGTCTGCAATCAATGAGTTGCTACAATCTGATGATGCATATTACTCGTAGGCATGTGTCATTGGATATCGGATCATTGGGAGACAATGACGCAGAGAGAATGCCTGATGTGTTGGTGGTTGAGCATGCTGAGGTCAAAGATGAGGATTTGGATAGTCCAGGTACTGCCACTTTTAAATTTGTTGAAGTTGCTTCTTCAGGGAAAGATGTGGCTTGTGAATCTGGGGATCATATTGATTGTTTCTCGGATATTGCTGCATCAGAACACCTGGAATTGAGGTATTCTGATGACAGGATGCATGAGGACGAGGAAGCTGAAATTTCTGCTCGTGGTGTCGGTTCTCAGCCAATTACTAGTTGTTCTTTGATTCATTTGGATGAAGTTAGTTCATGTGATGATCGAGAGCATAAGTTATGCGAATCAATATTTGCTTCCAACAAAGAGTCTGCAAATAGATCTGCTGAAGTATTTAATAAGTTACTACCAACTGATCTTTGTAAGTTTGACATTTCAAGTGTTTCTGTAGTTCCTTCTTTGGGAAGTAATTCCACGATGAAGGAAAAGTATTTGCGGAGGAAGCGTTTTCAGCTATTTAAAGAAAAATGCATTGCTCTCAAGTACAGGGCCCTTCATCATATTTGGAAGCAAGATGTGTTCTCCCTTTCTATGAGGAAATTTCGCGTCAAGTCTCACAAAAAGCTGGATCTAAGCTTGCGAATGGTGCACAATAGCTCCCAGAAACATCGTACATCATTTCGTTCTCGATCTTCTTCAATGGGTAAGCAATTTGTTACTTCATTATGCAATTGTCTGAAGTTATATTACATGTTTTCTGATTATGACCTAGCATATATGCACAGATAATGTGGTCCTTTAGAAACTGATGTGTTGGTGGGTTGCACTTCGACGTCTACCATTTGGCTGAAATGGTGGTTGGGAAGAGAAAACCTGTGTTCATTTAGTCCTTTAACAAATTTAGCTCTTAACCTAGCACTGGATACAAACTTAAATTTGGTTTGGCTTTGTACAAATCTGATTGAACAAGCCAAAACTGGTTGAAAACCAAAGTTTTCTTGCTACGGACTTCTGGCTAATGGAATACATTTCCAGTTGCTTTATTGCAAATGCAAAAGATTGAGCTGATAGTATGTTAAATTTATGAGTCGAGGAAAATACATCTTAAAAGTTAAAGAGTTGTTTAGTCTGATTAAGACAAATAAAGGCCACAAAAGTTTTTCTTTGTAATGGCCAGTTGAGGATAGTTCAAAAATTGGACTTAACCCAACATGTTTTTCCGAATAATGTGTGGCATCGAAATCACACTTGATGTTCAAGTTTATGAATATGTGGTGATCTCATGCCATCCTTCTGGTTCTTTTTATTTATGATGTCTTTGCCCTCGTCAAAAGAGTCAGGATTTGCTAATTTTGTTGATTTGGATTCTCCTTCTCAGTTGATTTGATATTGTGGTGCAATAGGGAACGGGGAAAGTGTTGCCATGTCATCTTAAGGCATGTTATTGGTGAAGTTGGGCTTTTTTCAAGATATGGCACTAGTGTGCAATTGGATTTTGAAGGCCTTCGTATGGTAGAGTAGTTATCTAGGCATGCTATCAGTTTTCTTGATCTGCAGGTTATTGAAATGGTGGCTCTCCAAATGTCAGTTTATGCAGCTTTGGATGTTCATAGCGGGGTGCAAACCTCATTTTGAGATGAATTGTCATTTAGACTGTTACTTGTAGCTCGTATTTATTGCATATATGTAGTGGTAGCATTATTTTGTAGGGATGTGCCGAATGGAATTAAAATTTGAGAAACCTGTTGTCATATGATCAAATTTAGTACTTTGTATGATTATTTTAGGAGAGGTAGTGAATCTTGTTGTTCCTTTTCTTTTGGCAAGTGTTAAATGCTGTATATGTTTTTTGACTGGATTTATGTATGCTTTAAGTCGTGACAAGGAGTACTGAAACTTTATGCACTTTTTATGGTTATAATTTCAATATATTTGAGTGACCTGTAAGGCTGGTGCATTTGATGTTTCTCGGGTCTTGGAATTGTCAACAAACTTGGTAACTGATTGCCTTTGGACTTGGTTTTGACATTATAGCAGAAGTATTGTAACAAACTAGCAATTGTGGTCATGGTGAATGATAAGCTTTCCTTGTCGGTTTTAAAAATCAGGTTTGGACCTTTTTGGACTTTAGGTTGAGGTATTATTTACCTATTTAATTTGCATGGAAAGGCATTGCTCAGGACTTGATAGCTTTTACTGTTTAATTTATAGATGACTGTCCATATATTGCACCCATAATTTGTTATCTTTATCCTTTGCCTCGGTACTCTGCTGACTAATAGGAGATCTGAAACTGAGAATCTCTGCTCTGCTTGGTTAGGAAAACATGCTTATTCTTTAATTATGAACAATTAATGTTAGCTGTCTACTGGGTAACGAAAGTTTGTGCTGTGCAATATTGGCCTTTGATGAACAAAATAAATGTAGCCTCTGTTCAAGGGTTTTGCTGTTCATTGATATGCATAATCCTTGTTTTAGCCCATCTTTAGACATGATGGATGCCATCAGTGCTGTATATACCTCGACTCCTGAAGCCTACAGGTATATGTATCAAAGATGATGCTCTTTTTTTCTCTCCTTGTTTAGAATGACTTTTTAAGTATATCTTCTCTATGAGATCTCGCATTGCATAAGCCACAAACTTCAACTGTCATGGACCTTGTTTTGATTTGTGTTCCCCTGTTCTATTGTTCTTGCAGCTGGAAATTTAATATTGGGACCCAGTACAGAGATGATTAATTTTGTAAGCAAGTTACTTTCAGATTCCCAGGTCAAGCCCTGTAGGGGTACTCTGAAGATGCCAGCTTTAATCTTGGATAAGAAGGAGAAGATGGTATCAAGGTTCATTTCCAGCAATGGTTTGGTGGAAGATCCCTGTGCTGTTGAAAAAGAAAGGTCTATGATCAATCCATGGACATCAGAAGAGAAGGAAATTTTCATGGATAAGCTTGCTGCATATGGCAAAGACTTCAAGAATAAGATAGCTTCTTTTCTTGTTCAGAAAACAACAGCAGATTGCATTGAGTTCTACTACAAGAATCACAAGTCTGATGGTTTCAAGAAAACCAAGAAGCATCCTGAATTTGTGAAGCAAGGCAAAGTCTATTCTGCTAATAGCTACCTGGTCGCATCAGGGAAAAGGTGGCATTGTGAGGCTAATGCTGCTTCCCTAGATATTCTTGGTGTAGCTTCAGCAATTGCAGCTACTGTTGATGATGGCATGGATATTCAACAGACATGCTCTTCAAAATACTTGCTTGGGAGGTCTAGTGATTATAAAACATCAAGAGTATATAATGGTCTATTGGAAAGGTCGTGCAGTCTTGATGTAGATAACAGCGAGAGAGAAACGGTAGCTGCTGATGTTTTGGCTGGCATCTGTGGTTCCTTATCATCAGAAGCTATGAGTTCTTGCATTACAAGTTTTGTTGACCCTAGGGAGGGCTACCATGGAAGGAAATGCCAGAGAGTGGGTTCAGTCTAGCAGGTTGCCATTGACCCCCGAGGTTGCAGAGAATGCTGATGAGGAAACTTGTTCAGATGACAGTTGTGGGGAGATGGATTCTACTGATTGGACTGATGAAGAGAAGTATATCTTCATTCAAGCTGTGTCATCCTGTGGCAAGGATTTTGCTATGATCTCTAGGTGTGTTAACACTCGGTCAAGGGATCAGTGCAAGGTTTTCTTCAGCAAGGCCCGTAAATGTCTTGGTTTAGATATGATGTGCCCAGGATCTGGTAATGTGGTTAGACATGATGCTAATGGTGGTGGCAGAGACGCTGACAATGTGTGCCTTGAGGAAACTGGCTCAATCATATCCAGTGAAAAATCAGGAGTTAAATTGGAATTTGACTTGCCGTCCCCTGAAATGAAGTTGAACATTGTGCCCGATTCTGCAGGACTAGTGAATGCCGAGCCTGACCTGAACCAGTCAGAGGAATATAATGTGTCAGACCAGGCTTCCGCTGACACCAGCCTTCTGATTTTCAAAGAATTTGATTGATGACACCCAAATGGAGGATAAATCAGAGCAGGAAGTTGATAGGAATGGTGATATTCAAAGTGTTCCTAGTAGTGCGACTGTAGCTATGCAGGACCATGGAACTGTTATTATCTCAACAACAGAAGCTGAACAAGTTGTTGGAGAAGCCTCAGACAATTTTAATACATCAGATATTCAGGCTCATGGTAGAGCTGTGGAGAAGCTTGCCGAGCATCTTGATGCAGAATTGGAAGGGCTAAGACCAGTGTCACCAGAAAGTAGTATAAATCATAGAATGGAAAAAGATAACGTAAATGGCATAGACCAAGGTTTGAAGTCTACTCCACAAGGAAGTGTATCTGGGGACCAGCAGATTGGTGAGTTGGAATCTGATTCCGTACGAAAGCCTTGTGTCATCCCATTGCAGCACACCAGTATTCCAATTCCCATGATACCTCAGCCATGTGCCGTAAAATGTGGGAAGAATCCTAATGAGAGTAAATCACCATCAACGCTTCAAGTTGCGAAGATTTGTGGTGACAAAGGTCATCAAGCTACTAGGGTAGGAGAGAAGTTCCTTTCTGGAAGTTCTTTGCTGGGCAATGTTGATTCCTCCCAGATCCTGAGAGGCTATCCAATACCACCCTCAACAAGGGAAGTGAATGGCAACAGCAGTTGTAGAAGATCTGTTGCCCTTCAAAGCATCCCAAAGTTGGAAAAGAATTTGAATCATGGTCGGCATTTGGCTCTTGATTCCTACCTTCAAAAGTGCAATGGTTTGAGGCATCAAAGTTCTATAGCTGAACTTCCATTCAAATATCCGGAACAGTCGAGAGATAGTAATCCTACCTATCAGTCGGGCAGTCCTCCAGATGTGGAAAAACCTCTCCAGAATGGTGATGTGAAACTGTTTGGTCAAATTCTTACGAAGTCGTCATCTCAGCCGAAATCAAGTTCTGGTAGACAACAGAATGGAGACAATGAGAATCAGCAATCCAAGATAAGCAAAGCCATTTAGCACAAAATTCACTGGTGATCACGCTATAGGTGGAAATTTATCTCGGACAAAGTTGGATCGTAATAACCTGCAGGGTTCTGAGAATCTTCCTCTAAGGACTTTCGGATTTTGGGATGGGAGCAGAATTCAAACTGGCTACAATTCTTTGCCTGATTCCGCTATGTTTCTGGCGAAGTATCCTGCTGTATTTAGAAATTATGTAACGCCTTCCTCCAAAATTGAGCAGCTGCCACTACGTGGGTTGAACAACGGTGAACAAAGTTTGAACGGTTCAGCTGTTTTTCCAGCTAGAGAAATTTGTAGCAGTAATGCTGGTGCTGATCATCATGCCTACAGGAATCGTGAATTGCAGTCTTTTACTCTAGATATGAAGCATCGGCCAGATGTGGTACTGTCAGATATGCAGAGAAGGAATGGTTTCGATGCAGTCTCGGGTATGCAACCGCAAGCAAGAGGAATGGTTGGGATAAATGTTGTTGGGAGTACAGGTAGACAACTAGAGAGATTCTTGTTGGAGGTCCGTGTAATGGGGTTTCAGATCCAGTAGCAGCCATCAAAATGCACTATTCTAAAGCTGAACAATTTAATGGCGGGCAGAATGGGAGCATCATTAGAGAGGATGATTCTTGGAGAGGTAAGGGGAACATAGGCAGGTAGCAGTGCAGAATGGGCCTTCATGGGAAGGCCCTCTGTGGCAAATTATCTTTTTTTGCCGCATTGTATATTGGTTTTTTGTAACTTCAATTCGGCAATGATAGGGCAGTTGACGGTTTCAGAACCGTCTTTTTGGTCAACAGAATTTTCGGTGCTTGTAATATTTGCAGCCGCTTGTATTTGTTGTATTTGATGGAAATACAGAAATAATCTTTTGAATGGTTTAGGAGAAGGAAGTTCAGGTTTTGATGCATTCTTTTTATATTTTGCCCAGAAATCTCTAGTTTGTTTGTTAGTTATTGTTTTTCGACAGACTTGGACGGTTGCAAGTCTGTAATTATCAAATAATCCAAATAAACATACTTGTGCTGGAAGATGTTTTAGTAGAGCTGTTACTAGGATGGAATCAATTCCTAGAACATAAATGGTAGCATTTAGGTGGTTTTGGTTTTTTTTTTTTTTTTGGTGTCTGTCATAATAATAGCAAATGACACCTCCTAATCAAGGTAATGCTAGCTTCTTTTATTTCTTTTTATTTTTTTTATATATGGTTTTATTATCTCTCCGCCCTAAATGTGGTGATTGTTATCCTGCTTGTTTTTCCACTGGTCCCTCTTTTCTTATCAGTTTTTGTTTGAATAATCGGTCAGTTCAGCTGAAGACTTTAGGTTATATTTGCTCGGGAAAGACTTAGTAGATTTGGTTTATGATCTTACTTAAACTCTGTGATGTAGATTAAATGTTATGAAATTTATGACATCAACGGATGTAAATAAGATCCTATAAGATTTAATTTTGACCGTGAAGTCTACAGTTGAGATTCAAGACCAGGTTTATGGTAATATTTTCTAATTTGTCACTCCACCTTTAACTTGGTTGATTAAAGAGGGGACAGTGGAGACACCCCCTGATCTTCCCTGGATTTTATATGTCCTATTTCCTCTGACTATCATTTTGTGAGAAGGGGAGGGCCGGCAGGTCTGTTCTCTTGGAAGATAGAAAATACCAAATAGACGAGACTTGGAGGTTAGGAGGGTTTCAGGAAAAAAAGCCAGTAAAAATATAGGGAGCAGTTATTGCCAGAACTATCCATCCAAAGCAATTTTTGCCTTAACAGACATAATTGCCCTCCTTTGATAAATATGGACTTGGTCACAACACTAGGGAAGTCTTGAGAAACAAGTGTTTTTCTGCTATATCACACTCGTCTTGTACAAGTAAAAATCTCACAAGAATACATTATTCTCATTCTCTCTTTATTCCATCAATCGCCGAATATGGTCTTAAGGATAAAAGGCAGGAGAAAACATACACAGATTCAACACCCAGGGATTACAAATCAGTAAAAGAAGCCGAGGGATGAGTCAAACGTCAACAGAACACATCAGCTGATGAAGATGTCCCAGCAATCGACAGAGGAACTTTGCTCCACTCAACAATCTCGCCACAATGGCCACTATTAATTGCTCCTCTACTTGACCCATTGATTGAAGTTTCGAGTACAATTGATTGTCTAGCTGCAACTGCCTTCAGACGATATCGCTCAGCTCTAGAGCCAATCACCTGTCCAAGAATTGATGCTGCAATGGTAAACGCCATGGCTGTCTTAGGCATCAGTATAGACTTCCTAAGCATGCCTATAAAAGGAACAGCTGCATGGACAGCTGCAAACCACGAAGGAGAGAATTTTTCTGTGTGTTCCCTCCATATTCCTAAAGGAATATTAGCTGCCATGCCTAGAACACCAATCACGAGCATTTTTTCAGGCAGAGGTTGCGGTCGAAGGTTTTTAGCAAAGGCAGTTCGTGCTAAAGCAGCTCTAGCTGCGACCACTGCTGGTGGGCACCTGAACTTCATGCCAGGATACTTGGGGGGCTGAAGGGCCTTTGCTACAATAGGCTCTTGTACCACTCACAGCCCTGTAAGACTTTGCAATTGGACAATTCCCATTTTGCAACCACTCATTGCTCATAGATTCATGTTTCAAGTCGTCTCCCTGAAAGATCAGAAAACTGTGATCAACAGGAACGTACACCGAAATAATAATAGTAAAAATGTGAATGAGAATATGAGCCTTTCTGCTATTCAGTTGACTAAAGATCAAAGAACTCTCTTAAGATATTGTTTGTCTATCATGAGGTATTAGTGCCAGAAGGTAGTTTAGGACACGGCATCAGCCTATGCAGTTTCAAGAACTGCTCAGGACATGGCATAAGCCTATGCAGTTTCAAGAACTGAAGTTCCATGAATAAAAATGTCATATACCTTCGAAGACGATTCTCTTTTGGATGACTCGGACTTCTTTTTCTGATTCTTCCACTTTTCAGAAAATGCATCAAAACCAAAAGGGCCACCAGGTCCAAAAGCAGAGAGCGCTGATGGTGGCTGCCCTTGCTGCCAAAGGATTGAACTGGGCTGGTGCAGGATCAGATTCTGGCTTGTCATTTGGAATGAAGGTTCTCCCTGAAAGTGGGACAACACCATTCTGTCCATGGAAAAGCCTGAATGCCATATCAAAATTGGGGCCATCTTCAAATATAGGACCTTTCCCTCCACGCACCTGGTTAGGGCACTAAAAAGAAATAAGGAGAAATATTAATCCTGCCGTGTTATGCAAATCTACCAGGGCAAACACAGCACAAACTGCAAACAGCATGCATCAAGACAAAAGGAGCAATAATCTATCCAACACGAATAATGCAATTATTATGCATCAGTGAAGCTTTGACAAAATTATCCAACAGATACACCACTTACAGGCACGGGTAAAGCCATTGATGCTGAGAAGGAGAAATTAGTTGGTTCATTGATGTTCCTCAAGAAGGGACACCTAACAATGCCTTGGTGAAAAGGTAAAGACAACTCATTCGTGTCTCCTACCTGAAGAAAAACTCCATCTCACAAAGCAGGGTGATCTGCAGAGAGATTGAAGAAGGTTCAAACAGTAGTTCTATGGATGAAAACAAAGAAGGTGAAGTGATATAAAGCCATCATTACATCTTAAGCTAACAAAACAACAAGTAACAAGATAAGAATAGAAACTTATGGAACTATCCATACAAAGACAACTAAAATTTCAACGAAGCAATTTCCTTTTGAACTCCGCCCCCCCCCCGGCGCTGACAGACCCAAAGAAAAATGAAAAAGAATGAGAAAGGAAGAAACCATCAACAATGCAAAGAGTGAAGGGGGGAAAAATCCAATATTGGAATTTATGAAAGTAGACCAAGTCTGAATAATCAATAGAATATGTGGGATTCAAGGCAAAGAACCTCATAATTATCTTAACAAAGTATGAAACTTTGAACCTCCTCCCTGAGCAACTTGAGTGTAAGTACATCCCTTCTTCTTATACAGCCACATAAATAACTTATATAGCACCGATCCATACTTGAAAACCATGATAATTTGAGAGATTGCAAGATTGATATTCACACGAAGCCAGCAAAAGTAAAAGCTTTTCTTTTCCTTTTCTGAACATTTATTAATTAGTACGCCGGTTTTAACCATTAGCTAAATACAAGGGGAAACTGCATAACATGTAAAAGAGTAGCCGAGCTTTGTGCATCAATCATCATATATACAACATGAAAAACTACTGATTCAAAAGACTATTTAAGCCCCAAAAGCTGATCTAAAACATGCTAATAAGAAAGTAAAATTTCAAAGCAAGAAAGCTCAATCTGGACAAAATTCATCTGTTTTGGAGAATTTATTAAAAGGAATTTAATCATGCATTAAAAAAAGCAGAGATTTTCATAATCAATTGGGATAATAACTAGAACATTATTCAGAAAGCCTAACCGGAGAAGAAACATGAAACCCTTTTGGCAAAGAAAATCAAAATTCAAAATTCCAAGATCAGACCTTTTGCATATTACCATACCATCTCAATCAGAGCAGAAATCACTAATTAACATTCAATATCAAAAACCCATAAATAATAACAGATTTTTTCTGGGAAAAAAGTCATAAACCATGATAATAACTTTGAGTAAAATAGAGAATACAAATCAGAATTAAACTAAAAAAAGAAAAACCCAGAACAGGAAACTAATGATTAATCAGAAGAATAAGAAGAGGGGTGAGAAATGATGATCATACCTCGGAATAAACGAAAGGAATATGAAAACCGAAAGGAATAAAAAAGAGATCTTTGAAGCAGAAAATTTTAATATGAAAGAATGGAGTCTTGAAGAGAGAAATGAAGAACAAGAGAAGAAATAAGATATGATTTTTTATAATTTTTTATTTGGTTTTCTTTATATTCGAGAGGTTAAAAAAGGCATTGGTGAGCACACGCCAAAATGGAGCATTGAGGCAGCCACGAGCACCAACACGAGCCGGCTTGATTTCACAATTAAAATGGGGACAGTTGAAAATGAGAATTTAATTATATATATATATATATATATATATATATATTATGATTTTGCTATATACTTATCGTTTGCGTGAATGAACCAATTGTATTACACAATGCAGATTATATTAGGAAAGATATTACTATTACCATCTTGATAAGAGTTTGGTTGAGATTGTTAGTCAAATTAATCAAACAAAATATGACCAAGATTTGATGTTTATTAAATGTTAAAAATTAATTTGAATTTAGCTCGGTAAGTCCAATGTTTTATATTTAAATACAAATAATTGGGATTCGGTTTGATAATTATTATATTTAGAATATTATTTGAATAAATATTGTAATAATATTTTTTATAAAATATATTTAAGATAATAAATTATTAAAATATATATATGAAATAATTTTTAAAATTCGGTTCAAATTTCACTAAAGAAAAATGTATTTAACTTCTGTTCATATAATTAATTGAAGTCTAAGATTATAATGTTCAACTAATTTAAATTCGTTTACACCCTGTTTCTTGGTTCTGGTTGGTATTTTGCCTCATCTCTATACTAATAGTTTAGAAGATATAGTAGTAGATTACACATAATTGTCCTCTTCTCCTAGTTTGTGATGCCTTGGTTTGGACAATCGTCTAACAAAGGAGAACGAAGAAAAATGGGACTGGACCGACTTGCGGGCCTGCGGCAACACAAAAGTCATAGTTATGTGATTACGAGTGTATTTATGTAAAATTACAAATAAAAATGGCTGATATGTTATTAGATTAAAAAAAAAAATTTTTGATTAAAAATCTAAAATTATGGAATCCGTGATTTGATAAAATAAATCAAATTTTGTTATGTGAAATCGATTTAGTAATTAGTTATGAATTTATAACTTTTTTAAATGATTTTCCTTGACTAATTCTCAAATTTTATCATGTGAAATAGGTTTGACAAATAGTTATGAATTTATAACTTTTTAAAATAATTTTCCTCTACTAATTCTCCCCCTTCTCTCCCCCCACTCAAAAGGAAAAAAAAAAAAAAAAAAATCTTACCATGCCTAATCAGTTGCCATTCTGTAATTACTTTCCTACTTAATTCCTAGCCAAAATTGCATCTAAATATATATAACTTCCTCTGAGTATTTTTTTTTTTACCTTTTTGGTCCGGCAAAATAGCAACACTTATATGAGATATTGATCTTCATAATGCTCGTTTTATAGTGGACCGACGTTTCTTATCATTATTTATTTTAATTAAGCAAAAGAGTCGAGTTTCCTTTGCGTTAACATACCTAATTTTTATTATTCTTTCTTTTGTATTTTTTTGGTTTCGAGATCCTATGCATCAACAACGAAATTTGATAATCAACGAAAGTTCGAACTTTTACAAGTTTTTAAAACGTTGATGCAATACGTAAATCCTTAAGAAAAAAAATGTTTTTCGGGATCTATATATTTCTCAAATATACCTATGATTTTACTTAACTTTGAAGGAACTATTTGTTACTTGATTACTCTCTATATATTTTATTATACAACTTAAGATGTACCACTTCACAAACATTGAAACTTGAAGAAGGGATATTCAAGAAACAAAATCAATCGTTCTATTTTGAAAATATTTTATTATTTCTAAATAACATTCTGTAATTATTTTTAAAACAAAAAAATTATGTAATATTTATTTCAAATAATATCCATATCTATAAATAAACATCTCCCTGAGCAAGAATCAAATCTCATTCTTGATTTATTGAGTTTTGTCATGGTTAATACTTTATAATAAAGGTTTATGCTATCTCTTGTAACAACCTTTGACTTTTGGGAAGAAAATATTATGGCAATAATTTGGAAAAGGAGCTGCATATATTGATTCCTGGCTGGAATGCATGAATCACGCACGACGACCACGTGAAATATTTTAATCAAATTCTCATTAAAAAACAGCAATTGGTTGCTGCTTTCATCAATTTGTATTTTTCTGGCCTTTGATGCCCTTATAAAACACTTGCAAATTCTTAACACTTACAATAATAAGACCAGTTAAAATCAAATTAAATATTGTGCTGATTCAGCAATAAGACAACACCATTACACATACTTGTCGTTGTTAATTTATTATTAGTTTGATTTAACTAATTTTTTTGTCAAATACACTAGACTAGGCCATGAACCCACCCAGTCATTTGTTGTGTTCCGGATCTTCTATTTCACTTTTGGAAAAATAACTTTAATAGTTTTTTACATTTTATATTTATATTTTTTTAATTCTTTATATTCAAAATAATATATTTTAATCCCTTACAAATTTAAAATGCACTATTTTGGCCTTCAACACAATTACGGATATATTTAGATGTGAAATACTTACATGCGTATTGAATATAATATATTTAAGGATAAATTTGACAATATATAATTTTAAATACTAAATTATTCCAAAAAAAAAAAGAAGAGAATTGAGATATTTAATTGAAATAGGGTAACAAAGGAAAAGCAATAAGGAAAAGGAATAGGGATGATAATAGTAGGTGAGAATTTTGAAATGGTGATAGAAGAAGTTTTAGGTAATGTCATTTAGTATCATTAAAATTTATTTATTTCCAATTTTACTCATGAAAAATATAACATTCGATACGCATATGAATATTTTCAACCAAAATAAGAGTAATTGTGTCGAGAGATCAAAATAATACTTTTTAAATTTATAAAAGACTAAAATATATCATTTTAAATGAAAAGAAATAAAAAAATACAAATATAAAATATTAAATGTTGTTTTCCCTAAACTTTTCATACTAATCTTTGCCCCACTCCCCAAATCTTTATGCGTATTCTCTCTAAGTTACAATTATTTACTATGCTAAAATACAAGTACCAGAAATTGTGATAAAAGATTGATACATGGCAATCGATTTGATGAATATACCTCATCTCGTATACATAATCATTTGGTGGCAAATATTTAGATTAACTCTATTTAATATTGCTTCGACTCCAACTCAACCTTTAAAAAAAGGGGTGGTTAGAGGTTGGACATTCCCACCCACTTCTTGGCCCTTTTATTTTTTATTTTTTTTAGGGACAGAGGTGTCCGCTTAAACAAAGTAATTTACTTAAACCAACAAAGTGATAATCTTTTAAGATGGGTAAGGTACCCTATGTGAGAAGATCAAGAGAATTCACACATTCTTTTCCGAGAATCTTAATATTGAATTTTCATCTGATCCAGCTGCTGCATGGCTGCATTTTTACAACTTACACAAGCTAAGAAGCGGGCTTCATATTCCGTTTCTTGGCAGCACTTCCACGAGCATCAGACGTAGTATCTCTTTTCCTTTTGGACACGGGATTATTCTTGAGATTGGTGGCAGATTTTTTGTTATCTGTTTTATTCTCTTTGACTTTCTTCAAACCCCCGCCGTCTTGTAATCTGAGTGCATCTCTGACAAAAAATTTTAGCCTCCATAACGTGGATTCACTCTGCATTTCAAGCAGAAAAGTAGCGTAAGAACATGCAACAGCAGTAATACTCTGGCTGGGGAGCCCCCAGGAAAAGGAGGGAAATTGGGTGGGGGGGGGAACCGGAAGAGAGAGAGAGAGAGATCGGGGAGGAAATAAAAACAGTATCAAGTTGATCACCAGAACATCTATATCAAGCTCTATGTCCTCATCTGACTATAGGAAGTTTGAATTAGTTTGGGCAACTATCTTCAGTGCCTTGGTAAGATCTTCGGGACATAACTTGCTCAGAGCTATTCCAATGTTCCTTTTCTCCTCAATAGATATTTTTCTACAGGAGTGGCTTCAAAGTCAATAATGACATCAAAACAAAATTTGCTGCTTCATCAACATAGTCATTTCAAAGAAAAACTGTAATTTGGCATCAAAAGAAACCTGCAGTTTTTGACTACCATGTCTCTCAGTTCTTCCAAGTGCAAATCAACTTCATAAAGCTGAAAGGATATCGAACAAATTATTCAAAATTTGATGCGCGTATAACAGTAAAGGTGGTTACTTCAAGAATACATAAAAGAACACATGTAAACAAGCAATCATAGTATCAAGACAATTCTTCCACAAAAGTGAAAAAGTTTCCCATACCTCAGGAAACTTGCTTGCTTAAATCTCTAGCTGTTTTGGCATGAGCAGCCTGCTTAGCAAGCTGCATATTTGTTTGTGCCTCAGCTTCCTCTTCTTCACGTGTCTTTTCCTGGAGACACAGAATTCATCTTAAACAGAGTTCCAGGAGGGCAAGAGAGAAAATACATGTTCCAATTCCAGGGATCCTTATGTGCACAAAATTATACAAACTAAAACTATCCCGTGCCTAATCAGATAACCCAACCATCAATGTAAAACTGTAATAATGATACTATATCTGTGAGGCTATTAGACCAAGGCCTACATACATCAGGAACACCAAGATTTTCTACAACAATGATTACCTCCTCAATGACTTTTGGCAACAGATGTAGCCACTTCTCCTCAAACTTCGCCAGCAACAATTTGGCCATCGCATGAACATCACTCTTTTCATCATTGTATTTCATCGCATTTTTGAACACCAGCCTCACATCTGCACATATCTCACGAACATGCTTGTATCCCGTACCATGCCTGACCTTGGCCTCCATTTGGTTTTTTATTGTACTAAAATCCATGGGCCTGTCAATAACCTACAATTAACAAGTTAATGCAAGCTTAAAGTTAAATTCTACACAAAGCAATTAAATTGAGGAATAGGTACAGAAACCTCATGACAACTCTTTTGTAGGCAATCATAAAATTTGGACAAATTAACACCAACATACATGAGTAGTTTAACATCTTTTTTCGCTTGTGGAAGCAGCACAGTTATGATTTATGAACCACTTGTTAGCATACCGTTTCTCTTTTCTTTTTCATTGTTACATACCCTTTTTTTTCCCCCAGTTTTCAGCATCAGGTTTCCTAGTCCAGCACCAATGTTACATGAATCATGGTGCGGATTGGTACGTGGTTCGGGTACGTGGTACGGAAGGGTAGGCTTAGGTGGGTTGCTTTTTTAGGATCGAAATTCATTACTTAGGATCGTTATTTAGCTTAGAACTGAGTAGTTAAAAAATTATAAGTACTGATAAGTAATAGATAGTAAGTTTACCTACAATTTCCTAATCTCATTAAATAACTATATTCCTATCCATAAAAAGAAGTTGACAACTACTTAAATTCTTGTTTCTATTATTTCCTGTTTCCTATATGACTCCTACTCTCCCTTAAAGAAGTTGATAAGTACAAAACTAGTGTTTCTATTCTTTCTCTATCCTATTTGACTCTTATTTTCCCTCTCCCTTACAACTCTTTGGAAACGCTCAAAACAACATTCTAGATCGCAAATGATCCATGTTTAGGAACGACCGTACCCGGAACGCGGATCGCAAGGGAAAAGAGCGATCCATGTAACACCATCCAGCACAGACCTGGACCGGAACCCCAAGGGGAGGGGGTGTATGGGAGGGAGAAGATGGAATGAAGCTAGGTGTTCTACCTCGTAATAGTCATCCAAGCCAAGCCCTTCAACATCAACAGGCTGCATAAAGGGCCATGCCAACTTGTGCTGAGTGATCTAACACACAGAAAAAGGACATAAGGTAATTACTCCTGAGTCACATCTTAGCAAACACATCTAAAACCTCGTTCCATTTAGAATCCAAGAAATAATGTGCCATTTGTACAAGTCCATCTTCAATACAACAATGAAATAAACTATAAAAAGAATAATTCACGTGTAGTAAAAGCTACAACATGAAATAAGCACCCAAATAGCTGCAACTTCTTTCACAACTGAAATAACCACAAACTTGTATTGCATCACACAGTTTGTAAATATACATGATGATAGCATCTTTATTGTGCATCACAACTACTACGGCTAGTCATTGAATATGAAAAGTAGACTGAAATGAAGCCAAACAGATTAACCAAATCTTCTTTTCTCAACTATGTATAAACAAAAGGGAGCTAATGTCAGGTTCCTGCAGATAAAAAGGCATGGATGGGCAATAACTATTCACCTACCCCTACAGGAAAATACAAGGCATAGAATGATTAGCCAAATTATTGAACTCGACTAGATTTCCCTCTTCTACCCAACTATGAGACGTATGAAGGAAGCTAAGCAAGTGTGCATTATGGTCCCAAACGTTTATGATCCAGGAAAGCAACAGATACTTTACTTGGTTTCTTCTACACCCAAGGATGACTACTATATCTAATAAATTTTATCCACAATAAATTTGTGCTTCTTCGGAGGCCAACTGTAAACAGACAGATTTAGCCTGTAATAGAATTAAAGATGTAATGTGATTTGATTCCTAAAGATGTTACATGAAGTCTACACTTCACAAAAGAAAAATAAGTCCACTCATGAATTAACTTGAAAATATTTTGACTTTCTCATATTGAAGAGCAATAAAGAAAAAGGACTAAAATCCTCAGTAATGTGCCTAAAATAGCTCCTTCAGATAACTAGACCCCTAGGTTCAGAATATGTAATATAACTGGAATACTGCTCTATCTTCAAATGTCTAGTTAGAGGAGGTTAAACAAGAATATATTCTAAAAATTTAGACGAAATATGTTTGGGTGGAAGTCGTCTCAGCCTTACAGTAATCTACTAGCATGGTAGGATTTCTAATTGATTCTCTCCTATATACATATAAATCAAAGAAGTAAATAGGGCAGAGATTAGCATAGAATGTAGTTTTAAAAGTACTTCTAGAATTGAATTATGCATTGAGTGTGCCAAACTGACAGGTTAAATATGTTATGTCAATAGCCATTCAACTCCATTCATATACAAAGATAAAGTTTTGATGATTGCCTGACGTAGTATTGATCCAAACTGACGCATAAGGTCATTCATTCTCTTCGCAGAAGCAGCCTCCCTGCGTGATGCATCCTGTTGTAGCTTCTTAAAGCTGGGGACTTGTCTTTCCTTATCATTATCCTTCATTGAAGATGTACTCCGGGATGTGCTTGGTTGATTTACTCTTTTACTCAAGTAAAACTGCTCAACTTCACTCACTCTTTGTTCAAGCTAAAAGTTTAGGAAAACAAAGTTAAGATTCTAGAATGCCAGACACAGCTTGACAATTCATGATCTCAAGAGAAGTATACAAAGTAACAATCTGGTACAGTACAGTCTACAGATGGATCAATAAGAGAGGCAAAATTGGATTAGCAACACATTAGATATGCTTCCCTTAATCTTACAAGAAAAAGACAAATTAAATGCCAGAGATAACATTATCCACTTCAATTCAGAAAATCTAAGGGAAGAGACTTTTGAGGCATCATCAGCACTAAGAACTAACATTTCTAAATAGGGCAAGAAATAACATGTTCAGACACTTGTCAAGTGAATTTGGTTCGTATACAATCACCACTCATGAGTTTTTCTCATCTTATGAGCACGCTTACCCAAAAAAAAAATGATTGATTCGGTAATACTTCATCAATAAATTCACCTTGTCAACTTTTATGGATAGCTCATCGACACTGTCCTTGAACTTATCCATTTTTGAAGCAGTACCCACAAACTTGCCCAGCTCAGTATTTACACCATCAGGGTTCGATACATCCACTGTTTCCATCTGATACCAACATACCAAAATTAAAGGGCAACCAGAGAACAAATGCAAGACTAAACTGTGATGATTGATGATTCAATCCATTAATGAGCCACTAAATCATATTCCAAAAATACACTCTTGGAGAAAAATTATTCCTTAATGACAAGTGACCTACACAATAAACAAGACTTGAGTGGTTTCCAGATATAAACGGATATATAACTACTAAAGAAATTTGTGGCACATTTATCCAATCAGCATTTCCAAACCGAGGCAAAAACTTGTACTGTTTCAGAACCACAGTTAGAACCCCTTTATCATATTCATTCCCGGTACACTCAAAATTCCATTCTTCAATTCTTCCATTACCTAAAGACTGCCTGTCGACAAAGCATTTCTTGAAGAATATATAATTACTTCTGAAAACTTTTACAAGGTGATGTGACTTATTTAATCTTAATGACTCCAACATTAATCACTTCGAGGATTGGTGTTATATCCAAGATTCCATCTAAAGTTTGTAACTTTAACAAACTGTTAATTCCTTAAAAAAATTCGAAAAAATTAAGCCACAAGTTAAACCTAGGAAAGTGAAGAAGGGGAAAAAATGAAACCACCACCCAGCATCCATTACAAAAACTAATAATTTTGACTAATCTGGATTAAACTCAACGTCATATAACATACAAGGAGAAAGAAAATAACACCCATAAAGCAAGAGGCATGATTAACCAATAATCACACAACTTCAAGTTAAAAGGAAAAAAGGATTAATGACATCAACTCCAAAATTTTCAAAGTAATTAATGCACATTAATAGAAAATTAATACCATTTTCAGGGTAGTAATGGAACAGGGGGAGCGGTGGCGGTGGGTTTGGACCTTGGAGTTGATTTCTGGGACTCTTCTTTCTGCTCTACGCTACTCTACTCTCATTTCAGCAGTCTCCTGGTGTTTTATATATACTAGTGGGAATGGCAAGTGTGTAATTTTCAAATATATAAAATAAAAAAAAACAAACAAAAATACTGTGGGAAATAGTGGAAAAGAAGTAACAGTTGTAATTATAGTATGAGGATAAGGGTATAATTAGTAAAACAAAAAATAACTGGCACAAAAAACAGGAATAAGAGTTATTATTAGAAGTTATAATACTGAGTGGTAGTTTATATTGACAGGTTGGTTAGAAAAATCACTTAGAGGGCAATATTGAAAATGTTAAAAATGACACACAACAAATTTGTTGCTCTTGCTTTATATATATAATAATAATAATAATAAGATAAGGCGGAAGTTATAATGTTGAATGATGGTTTATATTGATAGGTTGGTTAGAAAATTGATGAAGGTAATATTAGAAATGTTAAAAATGATACACACCAATTCTGTTGCTCTTACTTTACATATAATAAGATATATATATACACACTAGCGATCGAGGCACACTCGACGTGTGTGCAATTCACTGTAAAATTATATTATTGTTAAAAAGTGTAATTAATTGTTTAAGAGTGTATTTAAACGTAAATATAATTATTTTATGTGGGGTAATTTTTTATTTTTGTTCCATTATATTATAAAAGCCTTTATGTATTACGCATAAATATTTGGAATACTAGGCATATAAAATGACAATGATAGGTAGCATGTGATTGACTGTCGATTATATTTGTACAATGTTATAAAAAATCATAATAGCAGCCTTCATGAAATTTACATATTTAATCATCAACCTGTTCGGTCATTATTGAACTGACTGTTTCTTCTTCAAACAAAGGTTTGCAAGATACTGTAATTATACATCTAATATATTTAACGAACAAAATAATAAAGCTATTATGAGTAGTAGCCATATAAGTTAGATGATGTAATTCGTGGTAATGGTAATTTAAAAAATTACCTTGTATCAATTTTACAATCATTTTTGTATTTTTTCACATCTTTTTACCATAGTCTTTCACGTTCCTCGTAATATTGTAATCCAAATAGACAGAATTAGTAATAAATATATATTTATTAAATAGATTGAGGAATATAGTGAACCATGTCTATGTTAGAATGATCAGCTTTTTATACGCATATATTTCCTGTGGTAAATGACATAAAAATAGTATCATTTCTATGTATTAATAAATAGATTGTGTAATATATTTTTGATAAACTCATAAGCGTAAATGAGATTCATATTGAAATAATTTTGATTCATTCAAATTCCTTCTCTCTCTCATCTCTCTACACAAATAAAAAAAATTAGAGTTAATGATGTTGCATTGTTATCTAAAAATTAAGTTGAAATTTCGAGCTAGTATGATACATATCTCTATTAAGTCCCATCCTTCGATCCAACATATTCTTTTAGACCTATTGAATCACCAAAGCATTATAGAATTAGTAATTAGTGTATATATATATATATATATATATATATGTTTTAGATGTGAGCGGTTACCTGTGCTACTTTTGCTTTCTTAGTACTTTTAGTATTATTCGTCCTAAATCTGCACCATTGATACCAACAATAGTTGTCCAATCTGGACTCAATATCTGTATCTTTTGTCCCTATTTTTAAAATGTATGATATGTTACGACTATGATATTTTTTAAAATATACAACACGTATTATTATGAATTGTCACGTATTTGTTATTTTATGAGTTTGGAGAGTTATAATTAACCTTCGCAAGATTATGATGTTAGTTGTTTTTCTCACATCCAAGAATACTATGCATCAATTTGTTTCGTCAAGTGAAATATAATATGTTCATTTATTGGAATTTTTGTAAATTTTGTTGTTCCTTTTACTCAAAACAAACATGAGGGTTGTTATAAAATCAATATTTTTGAATAAAATGGAATAAATTCAATATCAAATTAGGTATACACATAGAATATTGTTAGGATAAGAATTAATGAAAGAATATATAGAGTTTAAATTTACCTGTTGAATAAATTACATTGTTTCAGGTAGAAGAACCTCTTTGTACACAGTATTCTTTGTGTAGACTCCATTTTTTTGTTCTACTTTCCCATTCTTGACCAAACCCTTTGTAGTACTTTGAGCCACGCCTCTAGAAAGGGCAATATATAACTGACCATGACTAAAGACATGATGACGAAAGAAAATTCTGACATTCAGAATTGTTTGTCCCTAAGTTCTGTTAATTGTTAGTGCAAAATTTAACCGAACTGGAAATTATTTCCTTTTTAATACAAAAGGAAGTCTGCTATCTTCTGCACTATTCAGTAGTATTCGTGTAAAAAAATTCTAGTATTTGTACAATGACCAGTTGCAACAACGGCATCTACAAATGTTGTTCTTAAATCAAAACATATTAACCGATGTTCTATTGCAAAGACTTAGTTCAGGATTAAGATTTCTCAAAAGTATTATTGGGCATCCAGGTTTCAACACTAACTTGTGTGGAGGCATACCACTTGGGCAAAGAGAATTCAAGAACTCCTGTTGATAAAGGTTATGGCTATCACCATCAACTGAATTCCAAGATGTATATTCGACTTCTTCCCCAGGAAAAGAGTGTATAACCATTTCATTGATATTGTCAACATCAGTATTTTTTGGAGTGATTATTCCTCTTCCAACCATTTAAAAGTTGGATCATTTGTATGTTCAACTATATTTGGGAATATCGAGTTAACTAAAGCAGAGATTGAATTATCATATTTCCAGTGAAATACTAATTGTGAAGGCAACTTTATGAAATCTCCATTGAGAGTAGGCTCTATTATATTACCTACATTCAAACAAAAAGTCAGAGAATTGCAGATCATTCAATGTTTTCATATTTTACTTTAATCTCAAGAATTGAACATCACTCCAAAATGAGGATTTTTGCACACTTGATGAAATTTGTTATGCTCTAGATCCTTTCTTAACCACCGTAGAACTGAAGTCACCCCCAAAATAATAATCTTTCCTCTAAAAGGTAACTGAGAATCTAAAATGTCCCTCAACATCATGTCTAAAGTTTCAAATGCATACTGATTACTTATTTTCATCCCATATTATAGTAGTAGTATGCCTAATAACTTTGCAAGATCGCACTGCTTACTTATCCCACACACTCGTAGCATCAGGGTTAAAAGGTATCTAACAATTATTTAAAATCTTGAGTGTGCAGTTCTTCCACCGGGTAAAAGAGTTGTTGCGATACTTGATGTTGCTGTGGAAATAACAATATAACCTATTTTCCTTAAGTATGCCAAAAGGGCACGATATAAGAATGTTTTACTGTGCCTCCAGGACCATTTATGAAGAATATTTTCTTTCCTTCCGTTCGATGATTGAAGTAACCAATTGAAATGAGATATTCTGGTCAGAGTTCAATGTTCTATTGATCTAATATCTTCATCAGGTATCTCGATTAAGAGTTCATCTTTAATAACTCTTGGAAGAGTTGAGTTGTTGTCACACTCTTTGGGATGGACGGTAAATCAAATTCTTTAATAGGGATGTTCATTTGACCGGTGTTCGACTTGACTTGTTTGATTTTTGACTTGAAAATCTCAAAGTCAAAGTCAAGTCATATAAATCCAAAGTCGAGTCGTTTAAATTCGACTTGTTCAAATGGTAAGTCGAATATTTAATCTCCTTCTATTCTATATACTTTACTTAATATTTAATTCTAAAATTTAGTACATTATCCCACAAACACCATATCATTCCACAAAAGTATATTAAATTTATATGTGTACAAATTATTAATGTAACACTTTTGTTTTAATTATTTCAAATTTAACATTGCCATCTTTATATTATTGTGTGTACAAAAATATAATTCAAAATATATATTTATATATATATATGTGTGTGTGTGTGTATACACACACAAATATCTGTTAGTTGCAAATGTTAATATATTAATGTGTATTAGTGTATATATTATATATAGATACTAAAATTGATTTACAAAATCTCAAATTTAGAATCACTTACCAAAATCAATTCATATAGAAAAATTTAATTGAATCACCAACCCCTATTAAGTTATATTCTTTAAGTATATAGAAATATGTGTGATTACTTAACTATATCTATATTAATAGTAAGTTAGTAATGTATTTAATATATTTGTTAATAGTAAAAATGTTATATTAATAAGTTATATAGTATAACTATATGAAGTATATAAATTAAATGTTATGTAAAACATATTTTTATTATAATTATAAGTTATACAAATTTTAATATATGAACATAAGAACATGTATGTATAGATATATTATATGTAGATATTTGGTTAAATACTTCAGTACATATAATTACTTAAGTTTAGTATCTATGTGTATTAAAAAAATTTAATAATTCATTTAATTATTTATTGAAACAAAAGTGTCACATTAATAAGTTGTACACTTACATTAATATATAAGTACATAAATTGTATATAACACCAACAATTATACAAAGAAAAGATATTTAAATATTCAAAAATAATAATACTATCAATTATTAACATATTTAATTATTAAGAATTAAGAATATTATGCTAAAATATTATGTACACAAATATATTAATATATTATTATAATTGTAGATCCTCATACATATATATATATTTGTTCGACTTATTTGACTGGTATTCGACCAGTAATTTGACTTGAAAGTTAAAGTCAAAATCGAGTCGAGAAGTCATTTAGTTAGTTTGACTTTGAGTCAAAATCGTGTCAAAAGTCGAACAAGTCAAGTCAAAATTTTTTTTGAGTTGACTTTGACAGTTGATTGATTAATTTTTGAACACCCCTATTCTTTAATATCTCTATTGTACTTTTGCATCAATTTGCGCAATTCACATAGAAGCCTGGTGACTGCAAGGACATTGTTCAATTGATGGGATGAATATAAACGGTCAAGCATGTACAAAAGAATTTATCCCAAAGACCACACACTCAGTTGGTTCACAATAAATTAAATAAACACAAATAATCTTCGAAACGAAGATGGCATTCATACTGATCTTACCTCAAGTAAGCATTATCTAATGCAATTATCACTCTCTAAAAGTCCTCGCCTATCTATTGATTCTTTGAAAGTGATGCAAGTGGTCCCATTAACAATTAATAAATTTTCAAATGATTTGGGACTTTTGACATGGTTCAGCAAGATCCGAAGATAGAATCTTTCTCCTTCTCTAGAAGGATGTACAATATAAATCCTTCCAATAACCTTGTTACGTGATATTCTTTCAATCCACATTTTAGTATTTTGATGCTAGACAATAGGAAATTCACTGTATAAGTAAGTATTTGATACCTGAATTTCCTGTTCATCTGCTACAGTTTATAACTCTCGATTCTTTTAGAAGAATTCGGTAAGCATTGTCTTTGAGTTTTGTTCATCATTTAAGATATCTTCAACTTTTTGTTGTTGCCTAAATCGTACAGATTGCATACCTGACAGATGAATTTGTAATCTGATGACTGAAGGATACATGCGACTCATTTCAAATTCATAAATTTTTCATAGTGCTTCTAGTGTAGATATCTATTTACCATCAACAAATTGTTGTACTTCATCATAATTCGGACCAAGTCTACCTCCATTTCTACTTGATCAAGGCCTTTAAAAACATATTTGTACAAATATTTCACATATATTACATTACTTGTGATCTCTACATTGATGTGACAGTCATATTTTAGATGTAAGTAGCCAAGGATTGTATCCGACGACCCAACCATTGTCCACTCAAATTTCAGAATCACTATCAAGTTGTATTGGAGCCTCATTGCGCCTTCTATATATTGGAAATAAATCATCTGATATTCGAGTGCCTGAGGAGAAAATCTTAGGAAAATGTATTTTGCATTTACCATCTTTCATGCATGGGTTTTTTGGATTTCTTTCTTCATACGGATCATGTATCATATGCTTGAGAACAGTTCACACAATTGAGGTTCATACTCTTTAGATGGTATTTTTGTTCTTACGACCCTATCAAAATCTTCAAGTATTCTTAGCTTATCACCCTCAGCCAATATGACAATTATATGAGCATGTGGCAAATTTCTTTTTTGATATTCAATCACATAAGAATAAGCCAGTACTTTTCCAAGAACACATTTTTGTACTATATCATCCTTGAATTCATTGAATTTTGCATGAAAGATGCGTGATAAAAGATCCCGTTGACATTGAAGAAATTAGCCTGGTCAGCAATTCATATTTTATTTCACACCAATTTGGATTGCATGTCATGGTTAGCATTAAATCTGGTTTTTCAAATTTTTGGACTAATGCCTATAGTATCTTGATAGTGTTGGTGCATATTTCGGGGGCTCCCAACAAATAAAGAGGGCAAAATAGTCTTGCGACCAACATTTCCTGATAGTAGGGAATAAATTGAGTTACGAAAAAAGATTATTATTTTTGAATCATTGTATTAATTATTTAATGTGCAAACTTGCAACATTTTCATCACTTTGGATTGCATCCTACAATCCATGAGATAGTTCTGATATGATAACATCTTGGTTTGCACGTATCTATCGTAGTTTATGAGTCTCAATTTTGACGTAATTGTCCACTACGTATTGTTGTAGAAGACGTGCAACTCTAAGTAAATAGATGTATTGTGATCTATGTATTTTTATAAATGATAATTGTTAGTCTAAATAAAACTAAAATTGTAGAATGAGAAAAATAATATGTAGGTGCACACTGTAATAGGTAGTAATAGAATTCACAAAATGTTACTTTTCGTTTTTTCGTACTTTGGGTTTTGACATCCCATCTGTAAGTTCCAAAAGAAAAAAGAAGATGAAATTGTAGAGTATCATAATATTTAACAATATCAGGGACATTAAATAATTGTCCACTATTTGTTTGAACAATTATATCCCTATTGTTGATTTGATCCATCTTTTCACCACCAATAACAATTGCTGCAACTTCAGACACAGTGGGCATATTGTATTGGTAACAATTGGGTGGTTGCTGCTTGATAATAAGCTTGCAATTCGGAAAATCTTGACGCTGACCCAATTGTCTAAGAATCTTATTGAATGGATTATGCTCGTCAAGAATCTTTTTTATTTTTTCTACCAAATCTCCATGCAAGTTTGGATTTTCAGAAATTCTATTGTCATTTTATGATTAGGATCCCATATAAAATTTTGGAGATATCTATTTCCTTTATTCATAGATGGTAGTAGACTTCCAATTACNATGTTTATAATATATGAAACCTTGAACTCTGAAAGAATATACTTCTCCACCTCTATTTATATTTTTATCGAGATGTACACTCATAGACGTGAATGAGTAAATATGATTCAAGGATCGTAATTATTGTCAGAAGTACCTTTCTTCGGGTGTTTGAGATGTATGCAACATGAATAATTCAGGAGGATGTGGTATAAAAGGTAAGATAATCTTTCCATTTGAATAGCACATCTTAGATATTTTCCCAGAAAATAATTTGGCTTCACAATAGGGGTAGATTTGTTGAGGTGGCAACTAAAATCTTGGATTGCCGAATCATTCATGATAATTTCGCGCTATGTTGTACATTCTCATTCTACTTGATCGATTTTGAGCATTCATATTAGAATGAATTAGTTGTCTGATCGGAACAAATGTTTCATATGAATATATAAATTTAAAATTAATGAAAGATGATTTTTTGTTTGTAGTTTTTTTTTTTCCATATGTATAGTACATGTCATCTATAGAAGGAATGCATTAATTTATTATTGCATATGCACTGTTTAGATTAAACTAATAATTTTGATTAATAAAATATTATTCTTATATATGTGTGTTAAAATTTAATAATGTCTATACTATTATGTGAAGAATAACTTATGATGTGAGTAGCATGTATGTGCACATATAACTATTTGGGATTAAAATATAATTAATAGTTAGAAGAAAACAACATACCTTTTGTTCTTTCTACTGGTATGTCATCAAAATTTTGACCTTCTTCATTTGCTGCATTTTTATGAGTAACAATAGTTAAATGGTGTATAGAAGAGGACAAATTTCCATTTTTTTGTATTAAATTTGGTAACATGAATAAAAATATTGTGATGTAATATTGATATTAACAATTGTATGTTTTATCATGTGAAGTTGTCGAATGAGTATAGACCTCGAGTTGTACTGCCATGTTCATATGTGGATGGGTTGGGGTCTATCGCAAGCATATGTGTTATGGTAGTCAACTGACTTCCTCCTGAGATACCTTATTTCAGTTAGAATATCAGATGCTGCAAAAATATGTTTACTTAATTTTGTATGTAGTCACTACGGTAAACAAACAAACACAGGTGAAGAATAGAACAACTTACATGTATATGATTCATTTTGTTGTTGTGAAATGTTATTTGATCCACGTTGCTAATACAAGGATTGTTTTCTTGACAATTGCTATTGTCGTTGTTCTGAATTCATTGATGCCCTTAATTGGCACATATTGTTGTTGTTGGCCCCAAAAGCAACCTAAGAGGGGGGGTGAATTAGGTTGTATCTAAAAATAATCCTTTTTAATTTGCTTAATGGAAATTCTGTCTCTTATACACATCTAGATGAAATAAGAGACACAAATGAATACAATAGATATTCAACAATTTAAGCTTAAAGAACAAATAAGAATATTGAGATTAAGAGAATCAAACCAAACTCCCAAGCTTCTCAAGCTTGGAGCTTTCAACTATAAAGAGCTTCTTATAAGGCAACTACCAAGTTCACAACTTGAAGTTCAGGACCACTAAAAGTCTCTTCAAAGTAGGTGAGACAATAACCTCTTGTACACAAATGAGGATCACTCTTGCTCACACTAATTTTCTTTAGTTGAGCCAAGAGTTTTACACTCACAACCTCCCTTTGTTACAATTGTTATCTCTCCACTCTTACACTTGAAGAACTTTTACACTTCTAAACTCTTTTCACACTACCTACACTATTACAACACTTGTACCCACTATTTCTCCCAAATAGCTCAAGAATTATTTGTAATCAATGTAGAAGTCTCTTTATAATTAATTCAGACCTAGGGGTATTTATAGTTGCCAAATATCTGCTTTCAACAACTTCCCAACGGCTATTTCTCTGTTTACTGGAAAACTAGCCGTTGGACCTTTCGGACGGCCGATGTATCAAGAGTGCGTCCGAACAAACTAGCCGTTGGACCGTTCGGACGGCCGCTAAACCTTGCGTCCTACATAGAAGAAAGACTGTCTATTATACACATCGGATGTGTATAAGAGATTTTGTGTGCTTTCATTTATCACTGTCTCTTATACACATCTCCGCTCACTCTTATTTGCGTCCGTGAAGTCTTGTGGTTGTTTTGTTCGGACGATCATTTGCGTCCGAACCTACCTGTTTTTCTGCACACTTGTTATTAAACCATTAGTATGATTTGGTTATCATCAAAACATGATTAACATAACTGGGGTTCAACAGTTGTGGTGGTGCTCCAAACTACTTGCACATGGTTGACTTCTAGATGTCCTAACACACTGTTGATGTAGGTGTTGATTGATGCGATTTTTTTCTCTAACTTCCATTAAACGGTCCATTTAATTGAATCCTTTATTGTTTTACGGAATGGAGTCAAAAATTGTGCACATATTTATTAATTACTAGGTAAACTCGTTAATTCATATTATATCTATAATATAAATAGTAGTAATGAAATTTAATAATAGCGCATGTTCATGTTCTTAATTTATAAAATAATTTGAAATAATGATTTATGAATTTTGATTGGTTCAACAAAATATGAAGTATATTTTTAATAGTATATTCTATTAATTAAATGACTAATAATGACCCATTTACTTGTTTGAATTGTAATAGGCAAGTTATGTGTAATTAGTAACTCAAAGTTGAAGAAACATTGAAGGCATTAATAAATTGAAAATCTTGTATATATATGTAAAAAAGGCATCTATAAATATTGATGTTTTCCAAACCTTATTTTGATGATGACATAAACACTTAACTCTGTAAAACAAGCTTTTACAGGAACATATCTTTCGGACGCACAGAACCGTCCGAACTAGGTCAAAGCTCCTCGGACGCATTGCATCGTCCGAACAAACTGGCAGAAAGAATGGAATTCTACTGCCTTTTCTTCGGACGCTCAGGACCGTCCGAAACCTCTGTCGGACGAAGGACCGGACGCATGCACGGACGTCCGAACGAAGCCTCTCAACAAAACTGAAAGAGGCAGATCGGACGCTGCCTCGGACGCATTCAATCTTCTTCGGACGTCCGAAACCCCAACGGCTATTTTTTGTGCATTTAATACTTAGCCGTTAGGAAGTAGTTGAAACCACTATTTATTGCTCTTATAAATAGGTGCTTTAATAACCTGAAAAAAATCATCTAATACATTGAATACAAGCCTAAGAAAAGAGTAATTTGAGTGCAAATTGACTATAGTGGTTTGTTGTATTAGTGTGAAGTTGTGAGTGCAAATTCAATTTTGAGTGGAGTGATAATCTTGTATGAAAGTGTGGTTGTAAGTAAGATTCTTGGCTCAACTAAAAGAGTTTTAGTGTGAGCAAGAACTTCCCAACTTTGTAAAGATTATTGGCTCACCAAGTGTGTGAAGCATTCAAGAAATTTGATACTTCAAGCTTGCTAGCTTGAAAGTATTGTTTGTTCAATTTTTCTCTCTTTACTTTACTGTTCTATTAAATTTATTATATCTGCATTTAAATTAAAAAGCATCACTATTTTCTGAAAGCATAATTTTTAGAAACCTAATTCACCCCCCCTCTTAGGTTGCTTTGGGACCAACAATTGGTATCAGAGCTTGGTCTCTTTGCCTATATACTTAAACTGCTATTGATATCCATTATGGCAACCAACTTGATCTATTTTTTGAAGGCCAATCCGTTACTAGGCTCCCCATGTTTAATGGGGCAAATTTTATTAGTTGGAGAGATAGAATGAAAATATTTCTGTAATCTATTGACATTGAGTTGTGGTATGTTGTCAATGAAGGTCCATTTGAAGCTTTCATCATTGATGATCATACAAATAGAAGAAGAGAAAAGACAAGGAATGAGCTCACTCCACAAGACAAGGCAAACTTGACGTTAAATGCAAAAGCCATGAATGTGTTATATAATGCCTTGGATGCAAATGAATCAACTGTCGTAAAGGGCAATTGCAGTTGTGCTAAAGAAATATGGGATAAGTTGAAGGAAATTCATGAAGGGAGCGATGATGTTCGTGAGGCAAAAGAAATCTCTACTTGTTGCCAAGTATGAGTCCTTCAAGATGGAACCACATGAGAACATAGACAAAATGTACTGCAGGTTCAATGACATTATAAAGGATCTTGAAGCCTTGAGTAAGGAGTACTCTTTGGGTGAAAAAAATAGAAAAATCCTGAATGCTCTATCCAAAGAATGGGATGCCAAAATAATTGCCATAGCGGAAGCTAAGAATTTAAATTTAATGCCTATTGAATCACTAATCAATTCTCTTACATCTTATGAACTCAAGCTAAAGGCCAAGGTTGTGGATGATGAAGAAGCAAGGCCAAGAAGGAGCATTGCTCTAAAGACCTCTCAAGAGGAAGATGAAAACAACTCCATCAATCTAGAAGATGAAGATCTTGATGAAGGAGATCTTGCACTCATCACCAAAGGATTTCTTAAACATTACATCAACAAACGAAGAATGAGAAGAGGCACTTCTTGCAAACACAAATAATTTTAAAGGGAAGTCAAGACTATGAACTAAAGAAGCATTTGATAAATGCTTTGAGTGCGGTCTCTCGGGCATTTTGCAAATGAGTGTCCCTCCAAGAAAAAGAAAGAAGGAAGAAAACCAAGATTCAACAACTTTCAAATCACATGGGACGATTGCAACTCCGAAGGAGAAGTTGAAGAAGAAATGGAGTCGGCACAAATGGCCTTTATGGCTATTGGAGACAATGAGGTAAATTCTAACTATGACTCCAATGATGAAAATGATGAAGATGATCTTGAAGCTTTCATTTTGAAATTGCATGATAGCTTAAAAGAATCATATGCTAGAAATAAGGAGTTAGTAAAAAAGTCAAATGCTTTATTGAATGCTAACTCTAAACTTGTGAATGAAAACAATAGGCTATCACAAGAAAATTGTGATTTGAAGAAAAGAATGCATGAGAGATCAAAGGTCAAGGAAGAACAAGCCTCCTTGAAGAAAAGAAAGGATGATTTAAATACTCTCTTAGCTAGAAAGAAAGATATCAAATGTTGTTGATATGAAAAGAAATAGAAATGTAGCAATCAACAAAAATTTTGTCATATTTAGAAGAGATGACTTATGTATTGTAAAACCAAAATCTTCTTTATATGGAAACAAAAGCATTGTTTGTAGATATTGCCAACAACATGGACATACTAAGAATATGTGTTATGTCAAGAAAAATGAAAAACTTGGAATGAAAGTTGCATGGATAGTAAGCAATCTCACTAACACTCATGGACCCAAAAAGACATGGGTACCAAAAGTTATCAAATGATTTATTGTGTAGGTACTTAACATCGCCAACAATGCTAAGTGGTTCATAGATAGTGGATGTTCAAGGCACATGACGGGTGAATCAGGAGAAAGATGCTTTATTTCTTGCTTCTTTTCCTTTTTCTTTTTTTTTTTTCTATTTTTTTCATTTGTTTATTAAAAAAAATAAAAAAATACTTTTCAAATTTATTTAATGAGAACTATTTAACATTGGATTTGTTTATCATTTTCGTTAAGGAGGATAATAGTTCTGAAAATTTAAGTATTTTTTTTCTTTAGTTATGAAAAATTCAAACATGTATTAGAAGTTTTATATATAATCTCTTACAACCACTTTGCCCCTATTATTCATCTATTTTTTTAAAAAGAAACTTTACCTAATGTGCGTGTTTTGCATGAAAATAAAAAAGATTCAAACTTATTTGTTTTTTAAAATTTTGAAACCATTATATCAAAAAAATCATTTGAAAAATGTTTAAGTCAAAGTCACGTCCATGTGGATATAACCACAAATATATGTGATTATATCTCGATTCTAAATGAAGCACATCAAAACATATCGACTAAATCTATTCTTACGTATTCAATATTTAAAGAAATGACAACATTCTCATATTCCTACCGTATTTCCTAACGTATCACACACACACACACACACACACACATATATATATATATATATATTATATATATATATATATATATATATACACACACACGTATATGCATCAAGAAGTTAATACTGAAATTTTAAAATATTAACAATGATTGTAATGATAGTAATTGTTGCAGACTCACTCATGACTGCTGTCTACTAGAGAATCCTTCAAAAGACAAGAATTTCACAATCAATGATAAACCAACTTTAAAGACTATATGAGGTTGTTATATTTTTGTAATTAACCTCATTAAATGAATGCTCGTGATTTAGTTAATTCCAAAAACTAACAGTGGCAGAGCCAAAAAAAAATTTCAGTGGGCATAAATAAATTACAAGTTCTTCTCAAATATCTATAATATTTCTTAACTTTAATTTGATCAGCGTGTAGTTCATCTAAATTAATCAAATTAATATACTAAGTACGTTTAAATATGATATATATATATATATATATATATATATATATATATATATATATATATTTACGCTATGGCAATAAATATATCCCATTCTTAAAATGAGCTCATACAATTCATATTGGGTAAATCACCTAAATAAGTCTTTTAACTTTCTCATCTAAAGTCAAAATAGTTCCTCAATTTTAGTTTTAACTAATATAGTCTTTCAATTAAATATTCATAGTAAATTTGGTCTCTGTTTCTTGCGTCATCTAAAATATTTGTTTATTTTTTTTAGATTTTTGTATTCTTGGGTTGTGATTGAGAGTAGTAAGGTGCAATTGTGACGACAGTCAGAAAAAACTTGTGTTTTTGGATGGCACAAACTAATAGGGATCAAAATTGGTACAAATATTTAGTTGAGAGATTAAATTAATAAAAAAATTAAGTTGAAAGACCATTTAAAAAAAATAAAAATTGAAGGACTATTTAGGTTATTTGGCCATTGATATTTCACTTACAGATTTGGGAACACACATCGCTAGTGTTGAGTTGGCGCCGCCATTGACCATATAGCTCGACTAAGATGATAATTTCTGATACATACCATCAAAATTTTATTAACAATTTGTATGTAGTTGAATTATATTAATTAGATTATACTGTAACTAAACAATAAAGCAACCCTTTGCAAACCCAAATTTGCATGTTTCTACTTCTTTCTCATTGCATTAAAATAATCGACCACTTAAATTAAGTCAAGTAGATTCCTCATCAAATCTTACAATACAACCCTTCTAGCATGAGATTCATTTCCCAACTTTTACATTTTCTTGATCTTGTTTCTTATCGAGTCAGGATTTCTTAAAGTGTACAAATTAAACCTTAGAAACAAAATTTCAGAGTATGGAATGGGTCATGCTGCATCAACTAAAGGGGATGTCTACAGTTATGGGATTCTTTTGCTAGAGATGATTACAAGGAGACGGCCAACCGATGATATGTTCAAAGACGGCTTGGATCTACATAGCTATGCTAGTATGGCTTTGCCTGAACAAGTTTTTAAGATTGTAGATCCATTGCTTCTTTCAACAAGAGATGAAAATGGAGAAACGACTGGAGGAAAGCAAATAATCAATGTTGAAAGAAAGATGAAATGTCTTGTTTCATTATTAAAAATTGGACTCAAGTGCTCCGCAAGGTTAGCAGATGACCGGATGCAAATGAGTGAAGTCGTGAGAAAATTACGTCTCATTAAGGATGCCTTTCTGAATATAAAAGATACACAAAGAAAATATGAAAAATTTCTATATCTATGCCACTTTTGAAAAGTGTTCTATACACATCTATAACAACATGATTTTTATAGGGTATCTTAGCCATAGTCAAATTTGCTAAATTCCAAAAAACAATTAAAAAAAAAAACTATATATATATGACCTCAAATTCAAGGAATGCGAGGTCCTATTTTTTTTTTTTTTTTGGTTATAGCATATTTGACTATACATACATATATATATATATATATATATATTGTTTTTTAGAATTTAGCAAATTTGACTATGTATATTGCGAATGAAAATCGTGCACTATTACAAAAATAGAAAAAATGAATGATTTTGGAAATTTAACTATGTATATTGCTGATGTTTTCCAAACCTTATTTTGATGATGACATAAACACTTAACTCTGTAAAACAAGCTTGTTGCAGGAACAGCTCTTTTGGACGCACAGGACCGTCCGAACTAGGTCGAAAGCACCTCGGACGCATTGCAACATCCGAACAAGCTCTCAGAAAGAATGGGACTCTACTGCCTTATCTTCGGATGCTCAGGACCGTCCGAAACCTCTGTCTTACAACATTATTTACTATGCATAAGTACCTGTCCTTATACACATCTTCAACAATAAGAGACAGAAGTTCGGACGATTCCTCGGACGCATTCCAACCTCCTCGGACATCAACACCTAGAACGGCTATTTTTTGTGCATTTATTACTTAGCCGTTAGGAAGTAGTTGAAAGCTCTATTTATTGCTATTATAAATAGGTGCTTTAAGAACCTAAAAAAATCATCTAATACATTGTATACAAGCCTAAGAAAAGAGTAATTTGAGTGCAAATTGACTATAGTGCTTTGTTGTATTAGTGTGAAGTTGTGAGTGCAAATTCAACTTTGAGTGGAGTGATAATCTTGTACAAGAGTGTGGTTGTAAGTAACCCATGATTCTTGGCTCAACTAAAAGAGTTTTAGTGTGAGCAAGAACTTCCCAACTTTGTAAAGATTATTGGCTCACCAAGTGTGTGAAGCATTCAAGAAATTTGATACTTCAAGCTTGCTAGTTTGGAAGTATTGTTTGTTCAATTTTTCTCTCTGTACTTTACTATTTTATTAAATTTATTATCTCTGCATTTAAATTTAAAAATACTCACTGCTTTGTGAAAGCATAATTTTTAGAACCCTAATTCACCCCCCCTCTTAGGTTGCTTTGGGACCAACAATTGGTATCAGAGCTTGGTCTCATCATATTGCTTAAACTGCTATTGAGAAAAGAACTATGGCAACCAACAATGCTCTGTTTTTGAAGGCCAATTTATTACTAGGCCTCCCATGTTTAATGGGACTAATTTTATTAGTTAGAGAGATAGAATGAAAATATTTCTGCAATCTATTGACATTGAGTTGTGGTATGTTGTCAATGAAGGTCCATTTGAAGCATCTATCATTGGATGATCACACAAATAGAAGAAGAGAAAAGACAAGGATTGAGCTCACTCCACAAGACAAGGCAAACTTGACGTTGAATGCAAAAGCCATGAATGTGCTATATAATGCCTTGGATGCAAATGAATCAACCCGCGTGAAGGGTTGCAGTTTAAAAGAAATATGGGATAAGTTGAAGGAAATTCACGAAGGAAGCGATGATGTTCGTGAGCAAAAGAAATCTCTACTTGTTGCAAAGTATGAGTCCTTCAAGATGGAACCACATGAGAATATAGACAAAATGTACTGCAGGTTCAATGACATTATAAAGGATCTTGAAGCCTTGAGTAAGGAGTACTCTTTGGGTGAGAAAAACAGAAAAATTCTGAATGCGCTATCCAAAGAATGGGATGCCAAAACAATTGCCATAGATGAAGCTAAGAATTTAAATTTAATGCCTATTGAATCACTAATCAATTCTCTTACATCTTATGAACTCAAGCTAAAGGCCAAGGTTGTGGATGATGGAAGAGGCAAGGCCAAGAAGGGGCATTGCTCTAAAGACCTCTCAAGAGGAAGATGAAAACTGCTCCATCAATCTAGAAGATGAAGATCTTGATGAAGGAGATCTTGCACTCATCACCAAAGGATTTCTTAAACATTACATCAACAAACGAAGAATGAGAAGAGGCGGAGCTGCAAACACAAATAATTTCAAAGGGAAGTCAAGACTTGAAATAAAGAAGCAAAATGATAAATGCTTTGAATGCGGTCAACTCGGGCATTTTGCAAATGAGTGTCCTTCCAAGAAAAAGAAGGAAGGAAGAAAACCAAGATTCAACAACTTTCAAATCACATGGGACGATTGCAACTCTGAAGGAGAAGTTGAAGAAGAAATGGAGTCGGCACAAATGGCCTTTATGGCTATTGGAGATGATGAGGTACTTAACATCGCCAACAATGCTAAGTGGTTCATAGATAGTGGAACATCAAGGCACATGACGGGTGATGCCTCTCTCTTCACAAATGAACCTTACATCCAAAAACAGTGGAAAAGTCACTTTTGGAAACAACAACAAAGCAAAATCAATCGGCATTGGTGATTTAGGTAAAAATGGTGAAACCTTGATTAAGAATGTACTTCTTGTTGATAATTTGAACTATAATTTATTAAGTGTTAGTCAACTTTGTGACAAAAATTTTTATGTTTTCTTTACCAAGCATGAATGCCTTATCCTTGATAAAAATCATGTTGTTTTATTCAAAGGCACTAGGCACAATGATGTTTATGTGATTCATCTTGATAAAATTAGCAATAGCAATGTAAAATGTCTTACCGCTTCCATAGATGATCCTTGGCTTTGGCATAGAAGACTTTGTCATTTTAATATGGATTTGATTGAAAAATTAGCCAAGAAAGATTTGGTAAGAGGCTTGCCAAAACTGAAATTTCTGAAAAATAAAATTTGTGATGCTTGTCAATTTGGTAAACAAGTCAAAGTTTCTTTTAAACCTAAGAATTTTGTGTCTACAGTTCTAGATCATAAACCTTTAGAATTGTAACATTTAGAATGATTCAAGACCTACTCAATATAATAGTCTAGGTGGTTGCAAATATGCATTTGTTATCGTAGATGACTATTCTAGGTTTACTTGGGTATTATTTCTTGTTCACAAAAATGAAGCATTTGAAAAATTTGTAAAATTGTTTTCCAAAATTCAAAATTTATTGGATACAAAAATTGTTCATTTAAGGAAACAATGGTGGGAAATTAGCATTCCTTGTAATCCGACAATGATTAAACAAATGCGTCTTTTATGAAACAGGTTGGAACTTAGATGTCATACCAACAAGATTCTGATTGTTGAAAGGAAAAATAGGACTCTTCAAGAAACGGCTAGAACTATGATTAGTGAGTGTGACCTACCACAAAGAGACAGCCGAAGCGGTTAACACGGCTTGTTATGTCATGAATCGAGTTTTATTAAGATCTTCTTTAAATAAAACTCCTTATGAACTCATTTTTTGTAGAAAACCCGTTGTGACCTATTTCAAAGTTTTTGGTTGCAAATGCTTTATTTTAAAAATCAAAGAGAACCTTGGAAAATTTGACAAAAAATCGGATGAAAGAATTTTTCTAGGATATTCTAATGACAAGAAAGCATGCCGAGTTTACAATAGAAGAACGCTTTTAATTGAAGAAGTTGTGCATGTTACATTTGATGAAACTAATGATGTTATTTCAAAGAATTTATGTGAGGATGAAGATGCAGGTATTTTAAAGGAGCTCGAAAAGCTCGTTTTTCATAAAGATCATCAAGAGATTACATCAAGCGTTGATATCAACAACCATCAAATTGATGATGAAAAGAATGAGGATGGTCAAAACGATCTTCCGAAAGCTTGGAGATTCGTCTCTAGTCATCCTCAAGATTTAATCATAGGTGATCTTGAGGAGGTCTATGAGAACGAGAAGTAAGATGGTTCACTAAATAATTGTGCATTACTTTTGCATTGAACCCAAACATATAGATGTTGCTTTGAGTTAGCAAGATGAATCTTGGGTTAATGCTATGCAAGATGAACTTAGTCAATTTGAGAAAAATAATGCATGGACCTTAGTTAAAAGACCTTCTTCTCATCCTGTTATTGGTACTAAATGGGTTTTTAGAAACAAATTAAATGACAAAGGTGAGATCATAAGAAACAAAGCTAGACTTGTTGCAAAAGATTACGCTCAAGAAGAAGGTATTGACTTTGATGAAACCTTTGCACCCGTGGCTAGATTAGAATCCATCCGCATGTTTCTTGCATTTGCATTTTTCAATAATTTAAAATTATTTCAAATGGATGTCAAAAGTGCTTTTTTAAATGGTTTTATCGACCAAGAAGTTTTCGTCGAACAACCTCCGGGCTTTGAAAATAAGAATCTTCCAAATTATGTTTTCAAACTTTCCAAAGCCTTATATGGTTTGAAACAAGCTCCAAGAGCTTGGTATGAAAGATTAAGTGGCTTCTTGATAGAAAATGGTTTCAAAAGAGGTATAGTTGACACCACACTTTTTACAAAAACGGATTTAAAAGGATTGTTAATTGTTCAAATTTATGTTGATGGTATTATTTTTGGAGCAACTAATGAAAGTTTGTGCAAGGATTTTTCACAATTAATGCCCTTAGAGTTTGAGATGAGTACAGGTCAAGAGGAATACCCTTACAAATTCATCAAACTAAGTAAAGGAACATTTATTTCGGGCAAATCTGATACACAAAGGAGCTGCTCAAACGATTTGGTATGGAAGATTGCAAACAAGTTGGTACGCCAATGTGTACTTCAACCAAACTTGATAAAGACGAAGAAGGTAATAGTGTTGATGAAAACACTATAGAGGTATGATCGGAAGTCTACTTTACTTAACTGGGTCTAGACTGTTTATAGAGACTTAGATACATTGTTTGGTGCTAGATTTCAATCTTGTCCTAAAAATCACATTTGATGGCGTTAAAAGAATTTTTAGATATCTAAAAGGAACAACGGATTTTGGTCTGTGGTATCACATCCAAAGTCCTCTACATTTGATCTGATTAGCTATTCTGATGCTGACTTTGCTGGGTGTAAAATTGATAGAAAAAGTACCAGTGGTATGTGTTATTTTCTGGAAAATTGTCTTGTGTCTTGGTTTAGTAAAAACAAAATTCCATTTCTCTTTCTAGTAGGCACATAATGCTGCACGAAAATTGTTGTGCTCAACTTCTGAGGATGAAACATAATCTGAAAGATTTTGGTGTAATTTTTGATTGTGTTCCTGTATTGTGTGACAACACTAGTGCAATCAATCTCACAAAAAATCCTGTTATGCACTCTAGAACCAAACACATTGATGTTAAACATCATTTCATTAGAGACCTCGTTTGTAAAAAGGAAATTCGTGTTGATTATGTGCCTACTTCAGATCAATTGACTGATATTTTTACAAAACCCTTAGCTCTAGATCGCCTTGAATCGCTCAAAAAATGTTTGGGGATTTTACAGATAAATTTGGCATAGGTTCATAGTTCGGAGCGCACTCCTTCGTCCGAACAATTTTCCTTTCGGACGCTCTGGATCGTCCAAAAGCATTTGTTACTTCTCGGACGCTCATATTCGTCCGAACAATATTCCTTTTTTCCTCAAACTCTTTGGAAATTTTCCAGACGCACAGCTTCGTTCGAGAGAACTTCTCCTCTACAGCAATTCGGGGTCGAAAAACTAAAGGGAAGGCTCCAGTCACGAGGAGAGGTTCATCGGCCAATCCTCAAGTCTCCACCACTCCAACTTTATCAAAATTTATCGATGCCATCAGCACCCAAACGGTAGACTTTCCTTGAAGTGAAGCATCATCGTTCATGATAAACAGGTAAATCAAAATGCACAAGATGAATATACTCTTCCAATGTGTATAAGAGATGGTACTTCATCAATATCAAAATGCGAGAAATCAGACTCTGTCCATTATACACATCTAAATGTGTATAAGAATGAGATGGTGCTTCAGTTCATAGGCCAATATTCGGAAAGGCCCTACTGTTCGCACTCTCATTTCTCGTGTTAACAGCACCGATCTTGAGATTTCATCAAACATCGTTAACACCATTTTTGAATGTGAAGTCTCAAACCTCACTGATTTTTCTTATTTCTTTTCATTAGACAAATGGCCCTTTGATGATACTCAGTTTGATATTGATGAAGTAAGGGCGGTTTTTAACATTCAGGCTTTTTAAAACTGTCTCGGAAGCCAAATCTAGTATTGTATTCGTCAGGTACTTAATATTCTGTACACCCTTGTCACAAATCTTTTATTGCCAACTGACGGGCATCGTACTGAGCCCGGAAAAATAAAACTTTACTTATTTTTTTGTGTTTAGATGGGTATTCCTCTTGACTTTGGGTATCTTTTTTGTTCCCTATGGGAACTCTTTCTCACTGATACCCGAAGAAACATTCCTTTTGGAAAATTCCTCACCAAAATTTTTGATTCCCTCAACATTCCTTTTAGAGGAAACAAACAATATCCTCCCTATTTTAACAAATCTTACATTGAACGCAAAGGACTCTATTTTTTCAACGATCAGTGGCTAACCAAGGCAGCCTTTGATATTGCACAATCCCAATCCCATGCCTCCACCTCTGATTTTGCTATCCCTCAGTCTCCTACTCCTCAACCACCTCGACTTACATCTGAACCATCTACTTCTGAACCATCTCTTTCACATATCTGTGGACTTCTAGATCACCTCTCTGAGTACTCAAGTCAGTTCATTTCAACGTCGCACAAATCGAAAGTTAAAATGACTTGAAACTAATCAAATGATTCTCCAAAACTGATCATTTGGTATTTTTCTACTGAATTTTACACCCAGCAAAGTCAGCATCAGAATAGCTAATCAGATCAAATGTAGAGGACTTTGGATACCACAGAGAGGTGAAATCCGTCTGTGACGACAACAGCAGATGTGTACTCAAGTAGAGCTGCCGATACACGATGACGACGATGATGAAGATGTTGACGACTACGTTTGACTTTATCATGCAACGTCGTATCTATAGTTTTTTAGTGTCAACACTCATGAAGATGTTCCATCCAAACGACAAAAAACTGAAAAGCGCTCCAAAAAGCGCAATGACTCTCATTAGTTCTTTTTGTACTTTATTTTCAGCAGTTCTCTGCTTATTAGAACCTTTCAGTATTTCTTTTGGTTTTCAGCAATTCTGTGGCTTGGTTATGTATTCACTTGATTAGAACGGTTTTCAGTCGGTTGTATTAAACTTGTTTCATTTCTATCAAACTACTTGCATAATCTAAGGGGGAGTCTTTTTGATTGATGTCAAAAGGGGGAGTAGTTATATTATTGTGCTTTGATTAATATGTTGTGCTTTGATATAATTGATATGTTGATAATTGCTTTGATTGATATGTTGTGCTTTGATAGATATGTTGATAATTGATATCCAATTATGAAATATTGCAAATTGTTTAGTCATATCCAATTGAGGTTTGTCATCATCAAAAAGGGGGAGATTGATGTTATTCCAAACCTTATTATTGATGATGACATAAACACTTAACTCTGTAAAATAAGCTTTTGCAGGAACCTATCTCTTATACGCACAGAACCGTCCGTACTAGGACAGACTCATGCATCAACCATGCAACGTCGAACAAACTGCGTAAAGAATGGAATTCTACGCTTTTCTTCGACGCCAGAAGGAAAATTGTTCGGACGAAGGAGTGCGTCCGAACTATGAACCCTGTCTCTTATACGAATTAAGATGTGTTTAACTGTTTCCATAATTCTTCATCTGCCTCGGACGCATTCAATCTTCTTCGGACGTCCGAAACCCCAACGGCTATTTTTTGTGCATTTAATACTTAGCCGTTAGGAAGTAGTTGAAACCACTATTTATTGCTCTTATAAATAGGTGCTTTAATAACCTGAAAAAATCATCTAATACATTGAATACAAGCCTAAGAAAAGAGTAATTTGAGTGCAAATTGACTATAGTGGTTTGTTGTATTAGTGTGAAGTTGTGAGTGCAATTCAACTTTGAGTGGAGTGATAATCTTGTATGAAAGTGTGGTTGTAAGTAAGATTCTTAGCTCAACTAAAAGAGTTTTAGTGTGAGCAAGAACTTCCCAACTTTGTAAAGATTATTGGCTCACAAGTGTGTGAAGCATTCAAGAAATTTGATACTTCAAGCTTGCTAGCTTGGAAGTATTGTTTGTTCAATTTTTCTCTCTTTACTTTACTGTTCTATTAAATTTTATTATATCTGCATTTAAATTAAAAACTCACTATTTTCTGAAAGTATAATTTTTAGAAACCTAATTCACCCCCCCCCTCTTAGGTTGCTTTGGGACCAACAAATATATTGTCACAAAAAATTTAGCAATAAGATAAATTATTAGTTTTGGCATATAATATTTTTTAAATTTTTGAGTACATTAAATTTTTTTGTTTGTGTGTTACAAATAAAATGAAGGTGATGAGCTTATGATTGTATTGTGGAATTATCATTTTTGTTTGTGTTACAGATAAAATGGAGGTAAGAAGCTTATCATTGTACTGTGGAATTATTTTTGTAGTTAATAAAAAGAATATAAATGTTGTTATATCAGTTCGAGTAAATGTCTATTTCATAATTTATATTGACCAAGTCTTAGCATTTGTTACGAATTTGTTATCGAATAAGCCACAATCACAATTATATGTAATAATTTGCAGGCACTCTTACTTGAATAAACGTTGAAGATATTATCAATCTGACAATGTTTTATAGTATATGTAAAAAAGGCATATACAAAAAAATTTAGCAATAAGATAAATTATAAGTTTTGGCATATAAATTTTTTTTATCTTTAAGTACATCAAATATATTTTTTTGTGTGAAATTAGTCAAGAATTTAGTAGTCATTTAATTGAGCAAGGAAATAACAGTGTAAGGGTATCATGATATGTAAATTTTTTCTTAGGGTTTTTTAAAGTGGGGATGAAAGTTTAAGCTTTTAAAATTTGTGTCATGTTTTTTTTTTTTTTTTTTTTTTGTGGAACACCATCAATGCAAGTATTAAAAATTTTAATTCGTCTGGATATTTTTTGAGACTTTATATGAAGGTTAAGTTTAACTTACGCATTTGTACTACGCTTCGTATTTGAATAGGTTTAATTTTGTTCTAGTTTGTTAACAATTTGCCATGATTGTACTGTGGAATTATTTTTGTGGTTAATAAAAAGAATATAAATGTTGTTATTTCAATTCCAGTAAATGTCTATTTCATAATTTATATTGATCAAGTCTTAGCATTTGTTACAAATCTTTTATCGAATAAGCCACAATCATTATTATATATAAGCATTTGCAAGCATTCTTACTTAAATAAATGTTGAAGGTATTAAGAAATTGAAAATATTAACCTATATATCTATTTTCAGATTCACTATATATATATTCATATATATATAAAAGGCATATACAAATATATTGTCACAAAAAATTTAGCAAATAAGATAAATTATCAGTTTTGGCACACATATATATATGTGTATATATATTTTTAATTTTTAAGTACATTATTATTATTTTTTTTTTTTTTTTGCAAAATTAGTCAAGAACTCAGTAGTCATTGAATTGAGTTAGCAAATAACAGCGTAATGGTATCATGATGTGTAAATTTTTCGTTAGGTTTTTTTAAAGTGGGGATGTAGGTTTAAACTTTTAAAATTTGTGTCATTTTTTTTTTGTTGCTTTATTGTGGAACACCATCAATGTAAGTTTTAACAATTTTAATTCGTCTAATGGATATTTTTTGAGATTTCAAATGAAAGTTAATTTTAACTTGTGCATTTGTACTATGCTATTATTGTTTTTGTATTTGAATAGGTTTAATTTTGTTGTAGTCTGTTAACAATTTGGCATGATTAAAATAAACGTTGAAGGTATTAAGAAATTGAAAATATTTTATATATATGTTAAAAAGGCATATACAAATATATTGTCACAAAAAATTAGCAATAAGATAAATTATTAGTTTTGGCATATATTATATTTATTTATTTTTAAGTACATTATTATTATTATTATTATTTTGTGTCTTTTGTGTTTTTTGTTTTTTTGTTTTTTTTTTTGGCGAAATTAGTCAAGAACCTAGTAGTCATTGAATTGAGTTAGCAAATAACAACGTAATGGTATCGTGATACGTAAACTTTTTGTTAGAATTTTTTTAAAGGGGGGGATGTAAGTTTAAACTTTTAAAATTTGTGTCATGTTTTTTTTTTGTTGTTGCATTATTGTGGAACACATCAATGTAAGTTTTAACAATTTTAATTCATCTAGATATTTTTCGAGACTTCAAATGAAGGTTAATTTTAACTTATGCATTTGTACTACGCTATTATTGTTTTTGTATCTGAATAGGTTTAATTTTGTTGTAGTCTGTTAATAATTTGGCATGATTAAAATAATAAAAGTGTAAGTTTTTCTTTAAACTTTTAGTTGTTGCATGGTTGATGCATGAGTTAAGTTTTTTGTACAATAATCTACAAATTGGATGAGGACAATTATGGCAAACCAAAAAACACATTTTAATTAACTTTTACTTATAATATGTATTGAGTTTAGAAGCGAAGGACTTTTTTTTTTAACCTTCACCTTAGTGACATATTAATGGAATGAGGATTATTAAAGTAGAAGGATAATTTAGTTACATTGAGCTATATTATATATAATTGATGCAATTTTATAGATTCTTTTGTAATTCGTGTTCACTAATTTGAAACGTCGATTAAATGTAATGAAGGCAGTAATTATGTTGGGTGTTAGTGATGTGTTTACACTTGTGGTCTTACGTCGCATGTGCATGCATTTTAATCTTTTTTTCATAAGAGAGTGATGTGTTGTATTACATATTTTTGATTCTCTTGATTTATTGTTTAACTTATTGGTGATTTTTTTTTTTGTTGAAATAGTGTAAATTTGGTTGCATAACAAAGGGACCACATGTTTGCATTATTTAGGAGAAGAATTATTCATGTACATGTGAGAGGGCCTCGTTTTGTGCTAATTTTTAAAGTGTAATTAGAATAAGTTAGTGCTTTTGTGTTTTATGGGGTTTATATGGTTTTTAATATTATATTCTGCGTATTCAGGCACCTAAAGAATCTAGGATTTGCTAAACTTTTCACGATTATATGTAAACATTTGCAAGCACATTTACTTGAATAAATGTTGAAGGTATTAAGTAATTGAAAATCTTTTATATATATAAAAAGGCATATACAAATATATTGTAAAAAAATTTTTTTTAATAGGATAAATTATCACATTATGGCATATACAATTTTTTTAGTTTTTTAAAAACATTATTATTATTATTATTTTGCAGAAATAGTGAAGAACTTAGTAGTCATTGAATTGAGTTATAAAATAATGGTGTAATGGGTTAGTAATGGATTACATTGAAGTTGCGGGTATGACAATTGCAATGTACAGGATTTTTTGTACAACGAAATTTGAAGCATACAAATTTTGAGTTGTATTTTAAAATAAAATAATTTTATGAGCATACAGACATTAAATTAATTTTGAATTGTATTGACAAATAAAAAAATTGTATGAGCATACGGATATTACAAAAAATTTGAATTGTATTTAAAATAAAACAATTTAATGAGCATATAGACATTACAATATTGCTTACCAAGTGAACTTAGATGGCACTGATAATTTTAATATTGTAATACAAAGATTCCTTTTCTTAGTGAAGTTATAAGATATTCATGAAATAGAGTCACTTCCTTGATATTCAAAAGTTCCCACCACAATAAAAGTCATTAAGAATTAATATTCAAAAGTTTTATATTTGTGTGTAAATATACATATTATTTGTTCGCATAAATTAGGTGATTGGGTGCAATATAAACTTACACATGTAACTAAAATGCAAATATATACTAAAATATTATTTAAAATTAATGAAAACATACTATAGATAATTGTGAAGTCATGAATTAGTTAATTCATCTCAATGACATATTATTGATTGTAAGTATAAATGTGAAAGTACAAATAGTGAAGTGGTAATTTATTTTTGGATTAATTTTGGCATTAGCGACTAAGCCAATAGTCTTGCAAGCAGAAATAGGATAGAATTTCGGAGCTTGCCTTATAATAATTGATTAAGAAAGATGTCTGGAAGTGGAAATAGGATAGAATTTGGGAGCTTGCCATATAATAATTGATTAAGAAAGATGTAATTCAATTTTCTTAAATAATTTAATCTCCAAGTATTATTTGTCTATCATTTCCCTACTTATATGCCTTAAAAAAAATTTGCAATAAGACAGTTATTTGATGTTTACTGTATATGTAGTAGACAACTGTAATAGGCACAATTACTGCATAATCATGGTTCATGAATTAGTATCTATTTCTCTATCATTTCTACATTTTTATCCTTAAGAATGAAAAAAGATAGTAGGTTATTAATTGTTTAATGTACATACAGTAGACAACTGTAATAGGCACAATTTTTTTTTTATAATCATGGTTCTTGAATCTGTTGCATTGCTTTTACAAGAGTAAAAAGTAAGAAATTTACCAAGTAAAAAAAAATCAAGGAGTGACATAAAAAATAGAAAAAAAAAAAACAAAAGATTATTTTGGTTAGAAAAAGAATCCAACTCTTGAAATAGTTACGTACATACTTAAATATGTTGATTTAATTAATGTGGTCTATATTGTGTGATTTACAGTAAAACCTAACTAAAATTGACGATTTCAAGGATAAAGCTGTTGAGGAATAGGAGTGACATAAAAAATATTAAAAAAAAACAAAAAAATGTAGTGCAGGATGAATGTACAAGTTTATGAAATTTAATTTAATTATTAAAATTTTCTTACCATATGCAAATAGAACTTTAAACGAACTACGAATAACATATATTAGTTTTCCTCTCCATGCTGATATTCCACAATCACCAATCTTCTCTATCACAAAAAAAATATATGAGTTAAACAAACATGATTATAGATAAGCTTAAATGGTCAAATGATAATTTACAATAGTAGAAATAAGTTTAATACTAACGTAAGTAAAAAAAAATTTGCTTATCGATAGAAACAGAATTGTAGGATGTGTTGTAGTAGAAATTTGCTGTAATAAAAAGTTTGATTACTTTTGTAAATAGTTAAAGAGAGAAAACTTTGGTGGGTCGTATTGTTTAAAGAGAAAGGATGTTGTTGTTTAGTTGGAGAAATCAATAATTTTTGTGGAGTAAATAGTTACAGATTTAGGTAGTTAAAGTGTGTGAGAATATAGGAGTTGTGATTGTGAAATTGAGTTGTTGTGAAGGAGTGGGAGAGTTTGCCGAGTGTAGTGGAGTACATAGTTACAGAATGAAGTAATTGAATGGGACCCACCACAAATCCTTCCTGCCGCATGAATCCTTAATTGCACACACGTCTCCCTTTTTTTTTGGTGGATTTTTGTTACATTCCTTTCTTTCTTGGATAGTCAATTGTAGCCTTTGAGGTGAGGGTTAAATAGGAAATTTAAATAATGACATAACACCATTTGAGTCTCAGGCTTTATTATATGGTATAGATATTTGCTTTATATATAATAAGGAAAAATTCTACAATCCTTTTTAGGGAATCATTCTCTTATACTTTAAATATTTGTACAGTATAACACCATGTGTTTAAAAAGCTTGTACTGTACAAACTTTTAAAGCCAAGGGAATGGTTCTCTAAAAGAGACTATAGAATTCTCCTATAATAAGATAAGACGGAAGTTATAATCTTGAATGGTGATTTATATTGATAGATTGGTTGGAAAATCACTTATGAGGGTAATATTGAAAATGTTAAAAATGCCACACACATACCAATTTTGTTGCTCTTACTTTATATATATAATGTTGAATGATAGTTTACATTGATAGGTTGGTTAGAAAACTTATGAGGGTAATATTAGAAATATTAAAATGATACATACCAATTCTGTTACTCTTACTTTATATAGTAAGATATATAATAAGATAAAACGCAAGTTATAATGTGGAATGGTGGTTTATATTGATATATTGGTTAGAAAACTACTTATGAGGGTAATATTGAAAATGTTAAAATGACACACACCAATTCTGTTGCTCTTACTTTATACACACACACACACACACACATATATATATAATTTGGGGAATGATATTTAGCATGTTTTAAAAGTTTGTTCAATGTTTGAAAATTGGAAACGATTCTAAAAGTTAATGAATTGAATATATTCAAAAATTCAATTGAATTTTATCAAATTAAAAATTAAAATTTCAAAAATATATGTTGTGTGCACAGCGCAGTTCATTATTTAAATTATTAAGAATAAATAATGGTCAATATTATGTTAACAGTTAGATTAAGTACTTAAACTTTTAAGTTTATTATATGATCCTTTTACATATTACTCATTATCAATTTAGAAAATTTAAATTTTAAAATTTTTGTTAAACAATTTAATCTAATACTGAGTATTAAATAAACTTGAGTTAGACAAAATTTGTAATTAATTGATGATCTTATTGACTTCAATCTAAAATTCATTATTCATCGAGTTTTTTTTTTATTAAATCACTTATAATTTTACCTAGTCGAGACAACTTGATGCAATTCACACAAATTGCATAGCATCATAAATAGCTACCCTAGGTATTACCCATCTGTAAAGAGAATTTATAAACAAATACAGATCTTTGGTGTCATCTTCGATACTGAAATATATCATAAGACCAATAAGTTGATATGAGATCTCGCTATCAACTACTTGACCTAAAAAAAGTAATAAGTTTTTTTGAAATTTTAAATTATGGTTTATACTTTGTACTACTCAAATAAGAGTTCGTGTGTAATTTATTTTTGGGTTAATTACACTTTACTTTTTAAACTTATACTTCAGCTGCACTTTGTTCCTTAGATCAAGTCAATATACACTTTACCTCTTTGAAAGATTCCATGCCATAAAAAATTATAAAAGGATGCTTTAAATATTTGTTTTATACAAAATTACCCTAAAAAAATATGGACAAAATTACTTTTTTTATTTAATTTCTAATAATTCCATATATTCTTTTTATTTTTTTTATTTCATGATTATAAAAGTACTTCATGAATTATCACTTTTTCCTTAATCAACTTATACATTATTTTTCTTCACTTAGAAAACTAATTGTTTTTCTTCACTTAGAAAACTAAGTACAAAAAGAAGATTTTTTACAACTACATTCTTGTTTACTTTTCTTTCAAAAAAACTAAACATATAAATAAAAAATTAGTAAGTATCTTATATTTTATGTCTCTTAGAATATATTTGTAATTGTATAATTAATTGTGAAATAACCAAGTTATTTAAATAAAATATAAATTTACTTACAAACATAGTTTTATAAATTAATAAAATAATATATACACATATATACATATATATATATATGTGTGTGTGTGTGTGTGTGTGTGTAAGTTGATTAAGAAAAATTTGACAATTCGTGAAGTTTTCTTAATAAATAAAAATTTAAAATAGCATATGAAATCATTAAAAATCAAATAAATAGATAGTAACTAATTTGTCTACAAATTTTTAGAAGTTTGTCAAAATAAATACCCACATTGACCTTTTGTATTTACTTATATTATGGAATATATTAGATGGCTAACTGTTGGGTTAAGGGGGTGAAATGTAACTGAAGAGTGAATTCAGGGGTAAAGTGTAATTAACCCTGTATATATATTTTTTGGTAATAATAAAGTTTAGGTTGTTTGCCCTCTTCCTCTTTCTTTTTTTTTTTTTCAAGAGTCATACCAGGTTAAAGGCGTATATTTTAGTAGTTTACTATGCAGTTCTTACATAACGTCCACCAACTAAGGATTGAGGAATGAGACTTTTCATATGACCTAATAGCCTTACTTACTGTATGGACATAACCTGATTAGTAGTTTTCGTGGTAATATTTAACGGGATAATAGAATTGTTTTCATTTTATTTCATAATTTTTTAGTATTATATTTTTGGGAAATTCTACGGTCCCTTTTACGAAACTATTCCCTTAGCTTTAAAAGATTGTGCAGTACAAGTTTTTAAAGTACATGGTGTTGTACTGTACAATTATTTAAAGTATAAGGGAATAGTTCTCTAAAAGGACCGTAGAATTTTTCTATATATTTTTGTATTCACTTGGTTAGGTTGGGGTGATTTGAATAGAAAAGAAGAGATGAGAATAGTAAAGTGGTACTTTAATAAGTTTTGAGTGAGAAGAAAATAAAGAAAATGAGAGTTTGGAGTGGTAGAATTGTTTAAAAATTTCTCCACTAGAGGTGTAGTGAAATTGAAAGAAAATTGCTTAAGGCCTTATATGTTTTAGGTTAATTGTAATATGAACCACTCTTGAACTATCATACGTTTACATTTTGCTATCTAAACTATCAATTTTAACACTTTAATACCTTGTATTATCAATTTTTAGTACACTAATCAAATCATCAATTAAAAATTAGTGAATTTTAATATTTTTTTCAAAAATAAAAAGACTTTAATATTAATAGTTAGAATAAAAGCATTCAAGTAACAAAATACAAATTACATGTACTAAAGTCTTTTCGCTCAAAAACTAGTTTAAAAAATTATTGATTTTCTATCCATTTAAGTAATACGTGAAAAATTAATAGTATAAGCAACTAAAGTGCTAAATTGGTCATAGTTTGTGGATAAAGTACAAATCAATGATAATTGTGGGTTTCATAATGCAAGTAACCATATATATATTTAAATATCACTTTTACCCATGCAATATCAAACAACGAAAGGGAAAATTACAAGGAAATCTCTTGTAGTTTGGCTAATGTTTAAGTTACAGCCCTATATTCTGTAAACTTACAATCAACCTCCCTAGTGATTTGTTTGTTTGTTTTTTTCTTGTAAAATGGATAAAAAGTAAAAACTTAACGGATTTGTACAAAATGTCAAAAATGTCCCAAGCCAAGTAAACCTCCACCACCCAAAAAAATCCACTGAAAGGGAAGGTATGTGTTTTATGTTAAAATAGATAACTAACCTTGATTATAGGTTTTAAATGACTAAAATAATCCTTTAAATATAAGTTTTTCAGCCACCTAACAGTCATTTAATAGAATATTTAACGTTTTCACTTTAACTCAAACCACAAAGGATTGATTGTAGGTTTGCAAAATATAGAGATGTAACCTGACCATTAGCCAAATCACAAGGGGTTTCTTGTAATTCACCCAACAACAAAATGATAATATCTTACTATATATGAGTCTAAAATTATACATTTCTTTCCTAAACTCCCAAACAAATTAGAAAGAATTAAACTCATTTCTGTTATAAAATACTTATCTTTTTATTATTTTCTTTTCTCTCATGAACTCTTAAACAAAGCTAGGCCTTTAGTGAGTTTAGATTTAAAGGAGTAAAATGTTGCATTTGATAGCCCACTCCTCCTCCCAACACCAGTCTCCTTGGTGGTGGTTTGCTGGGAAAAAATATGCATTGCATTTTTTCATTAGTTTATGGACTTCAATTTTCACTGAACAAAGTGGTGAAAAGGCAATCAACTTTTATATTTTATGGGTTTAAGTCAACAAATATTTTAATTTGGTCACTCAACTTAAAAAATATCGCGTTTAGCTCACTTTCTATTTCTTTCGTTAAAATTACAGTTTAGTCAAACACATGACTTTTTATAAGGGTAAAAGTGTCAACTGATTAGACATTTTACAAAACAAGTTGTTGAGGTCAAATTTGAAAACTTTTAAGAGTTAGAAGTGGGGTATCAAAATATAAAATCATCAAACTTTACGGGTCGGATTACAACTATCTAATTTTTTTTTAAAGGTAATAAGTATTCATCATCTTCTTTTTTCTTTACGTCCTTTCACTATATACGATTTTTCTTCTTATTTTTTTTTCCTTTTTGTTATTTTTGCCAACAACATGTCAAAATGAGTCAATTTTATACTATAATCCTTGCAATTAGTAGAATGCATATCTAACAAAATTTAAACAAGAAACAAGTTTATCCCTAGATTAAGCTCAAATCCAAGACCCAAATAAACTCGTTTTCATCAATTTTCAATATATTTCTTCACATTTATTACTAAAATCATTGTTAGGGTCAGTTTCTAATTGATTATTATGTTAATCAGACAACAAATTAACAAACGAAATATTGTTAAATGAAGAGAAGGGAGGTTTTCTTTCGAAGAAGAAAAATTTTGTTTAGGTTCTTAGTAAATGCGATTATAGATGCTTCGAAATAGAATATTGTGTGTGTTGTTCCTAGAAACTGTGTTAATATTAAATTTAAATTTAGCTAGCAAGAAAGAATTTGTCATAAAAAATTTAAGGTCTTGAAGATAATCTTTAATTGAATTTGGTTTTTTTTTTTGGCTACAGTTTTTGTTACAATGGGCAATATGCAAAGGTATGAATTTATTCCTCGTTAATGGAAGATTAGATTCATCCAGATCTGTCCAAAAAGTGTTAATAGAATTGATTTTGTCAATATTTTCCGGCTAGTTTGGTAGGAAATAACTCAAAAATTGGTGATCTTCTGCCAGAGAAGAAATAGAAGCAAAGTAATTTAAAAATGGAGAGAAAATCGTCTAGGGCATTGGGAATGCCAATCATCAAAATTCTCAGCATCTTCAACAATTTTCCCTTAAAAGTCACTTATTTGACCAAATGGAAAATTTTAACAAAAGAAATAGACGAAATGATCTAAATACGATATATTTATAAGTTATACGATCAAATCGATAAAAAAACTGTCTCTTTTTATAGCTTAAACTCGTTTAACTTAAAAGTTGAATGACCTTTTATTGCAGTTTGCTCATTTTTCACTTCTATTTAGGGTCAGCTTCTAGTCTGTGCATTGAGTTCCTGTTACTCAATCTCTTTTAATGATTTTAAAATTTTTATTATTTTACCGTTTTCAATTTTGCATGAAACTAAATGTTATTCGATTTTGTGTACTGAATAAAGAATGCTAGTACGCAAAAGATGCAATGTTTTCAATATAGCAGGTGAACTGAGAACTAGTCAGGGCTCATAACTACCTTAACTTGGTCCACCAATTTGAATGCAAATTTAATACGAGAGACATCATATTATTATCAATAAGTAAATAAGGAGTAGTAGTATCACACATATTGTGATTTTTAAAATCACACATATTATTATAAGTTAAAGTTTTATTTTAATAGATGAGTGTTTAAAAATTAGGAGGTAGGGTCAACATAAAATTTAAGAGTGTAAAGTAAGCTTTAAAAGGAATTTGTATAGCATGTAATCTTCCTAAGTAAATACCAACTAAATGAGTAAGTTTTGACTACTCATTTCTTAATGCGCAATAAAAATAATAGCAGTTGAGATGAGTAAAAGGCAGATGGGTCCCATTACTTTTCAATCATTGAATTAGTTACAGTTTGTAATACTTATTCCGTATTACAGAGTGATTACAAAAGAATTTTTCCAACTAAATACAAGAAAATGGTCATCTTTGATCAAATTTCCAATTAAGTCTAAATCTTACCAAACCATGGTTGACTAGGAAAACAAACCCCACCCCCATTGTCCAAAAAAAAAAAAAAAAAAAAAAAAAACCAAAGGAAAAAAAAGAAATAAAAAACAAAAAACACGGTTCTAAGTTTTTTGGAATTGTTGGTTCTTATACTATCTTTCTGTATATTAATCACAATAGACATCACAAATTAACTAAACTCAAAATACATTATTAAGACAAATCTTAGCTCGTTTCCGTAATAAAATGAAAAAAGTTAGTACTATTTTGTATGAACAATTTGATATCAAGATATATAGTAGGGTTGAGATGCGTATTTACTCTTTTTTAAGACGATTCGCACTCTTACAGATTTTTAATTCTGATGCATTAGTTGGTAATGCGTCGCCTCTAAAATACAACAACCCAACTCAAGGGATTGTTACTTCCCTTTCAAATGCATAATCAAGGGAAATAAAAACTTTTCCACACACCTTACTTTGTCCACAATATTATAATTGCACACAACATTGTATTTTTTTATCCATATAGAACTATAGAGAGTTAGAAGATGTAAAGAAGGAATATGTAGTTCTTTTCTCTTATAGTCCTATATTTATAGGCTAAAATAATAGGAGAGTTATAGTAGAGTTAAGTAGAATTATTACATAATTTTGTCTTATAAATCACATTGTCTATATATAATGTACAGGGTCAAAACACATTAATATGGTTGTTATGATCAATTTATGCAAAATCGTTACATATGTTTTTGTATTTATATAGTAGAATAGTAATTAAAATGATTTTCAAAAAATTGTAAGTCCCATAATTTAAATTCAAATTAACTTGTAGTAGTTATAGTCACTTTAAATTTTTTTTATTAACATACTCTAACAATTCCCTACTTATTTTAATAAAAATAAATAGTATTATTTATGGTAGACAAAATAAGAACACCATGCATAATGAAAGTGGTAATGCTTTGAAACCTTCATTTAGTGTTTTTATAATCCCCATACTAGAGTTAAAGTGGCTAAACCTTGAAATTAACTCTTTAAGGATGTAGAATTATGTCACACACATGATATTCAAGGTGTTACTATAAACTTCTCAAACCAGCATAATAAGGCCATGTGTTTTATCTTAGATTCACGACTGCTCTACAGAATTAGCCAAATTCTCATAGGAAACGGCCTCACTTCCACACTTTTTAGGTGAGTCTATCATGAATGCTCCCATGACTAAGACATCTCACCCATAAGAGCTATAGAACTCATAAGAGATTGAATCTCAACCTTTCTATCATAGGAGTACATGCATGCCTTTACACCATAGGAAGGAACTTGTTTAATTGATCACCAATTGTATGTTTTTTCTGTCAAACTATTTTATGATTCTTTTTCTCCAAACTAGTTCTTGAGATCTCCAGTCCTTAAGTAAAAATATATTCTCATAGATAGTTTCAAGTTAAAAAATTTAGGCCGTCTTATTTCTCTCGATGTATCTCATATCTTCGCATCGAACTCGAACATTTATATTCACAAAATTATTACAACAAATATATGTGTTTTTGACATTTAAGCCAAGATATTTCAATAAGTCTCACAATAATATAATCACACTATACTATTATTTTGGTGAGAAAATACTTCACATAGAATATAATTGCGAAGTACAATATAGGCAATATTCACATTAAAGGAAACTATATTTTTCTCGATATGTTTTCTCTAGTAGCTAGTAACTTATCGGAATCATTATTATGGATGATCAATAGTCTATTATTAGGAACCATTTTATTTATTTTTATATATTTCAATCACTTTTCGAGTGGCCAATAGTCTATTAAGTTACTAAGAATCATTTTAATAAGTCTCTATGTATTTTCTTTTGCAAGAAAATATAGAGTATTACATATACCCTTTCCCCATTTTTTCGAACTTTAATCTCCAACATATCTGCCATAGTGAGTATTAATTTGCGGCACATGCTCAAACAAAGATTAATAAAATCCAAGACATATTATTCAATGCCATACTTCAAGATCAAAAAAATTTTACGCACAAGTTTACTTAAGTTCCTTCATATGGCTTTGGCTGCCAAGCACTTGAAATATTCCAATCAAATAATATAAACCACGATGTGTTTATTGTATGTTTAGCATACAATTTCAAAGTAAATGCCCCCATTATTTCTCAATTTTATAGCATGTAATTGTACGTAATGCAGCTATATTAAAATGGAGAAAGTGACAAGACCAAGAAAAACTGCAAAGTTCTAATAGTTTCACAATCCCACCAATTAAAACCATAAGGTAAACAGTCATGGCAATAAAATTAGAACAGACTTCTTAAAAGTCAAGATTCTATTTTCCAATTTACTCCCTTTCACAAAGTTTTGAAAAAAAAAGTTCACACTCAAATAAAAACAATATTAGTACACCATTGTTTTCACAAATGTAAGCCAACTACCAAGATTAATACTAAAATAAATATGTATGTTGAAAACAAAAGTATATATTAGGAAATATACAATGCCATTTTATAAAATTCAATTCAAGTTGACAACACTTGGGGCTTTCTGGTATTAATTTCCTTTGTTTCAACCTTTTAGCAGATACCATCATTAATGGACAGCAAGACTACTACAGTGCATGATTTTAAAATAATCATTAAATTATAATAACATCTACAGTAGTCAAATATAGAAAGGCCATGTTAATTATAAATGACTAAAAGTTATCTAGTATTAAAACATATCACTGAGCACTATGCATAGGAGAGACATGCCATAACCACCTTGACAAGCAAGAATTTAACATTGTAGTATGTATTTGGTCAAGTAGCAGCAAGAAATCACAGAGACAACTCAAAAATCTAAAATAGGATACTAGTATGCGAAAAAAAGAAAAGAACCACTAGATACACGTATGAGTGGTTAGCGGACATCTAATTATCGATCCTCTTTTAATGCTTTTAATCATAGTTATTGAATTCGACCCGACCCGGTAATTCAACCGGTGAATCCGATAAATCGTCCATGATACTGGGTTGAGTTCCTCTGATGACTGGACAAGGAACGAACCCATTGAGTTTCGTGCAACCCGACGGTTCAACCGGCAAACCTGGGAACCCGGTCGGATTTGGAGAAACCCGTCAGGTTTGTTTCTTTGAGGAAAAATTAAATTGTAATTGTCACTCTTTTAATGCTTTTAATCATAGTTATTGAACTCGGCCAGACCCGGCAGTTCAACCGGTGAATCCGGTGAACCGGCCATGAGACCGGGTTGAGTTCCTCTGATGACTGGACAAGGAACGACCCCGTTGAGTTTCGTGCAACTTGACGGTTCAATCGGTAAACCTGGGAACCCGGCTGGATTTGGAAAAACCCATAGGGTTTGTTTCTTTGAGGAAAAAACTAAATTGTAATTGTCAAATTTTGAACCAGAGACTTCTTAAATAGTAATAAAGAGGCTTTACCACCTAACCATGTAAGCTTTTGGTTATTATATGCCTCCATCTTATTTATATACTCTCCAAATGGCACTCTATGCATTAACTCCTTTTTAACTCTTCATGTGAAAAGGCTATGTAAATATTGAAAAGTTACATTTATGCTTAAATTTTTTTAATAAAATATGTTTTATCAATATTTTCACTTTATATCTTGTATTGAATAATTTACAGATATTATATATTAATAAAAAATATATTTAAGTGACCCACAAGTTGAATTATTAACCCTGATCCGCCTCCCTTGCCAAATTCCTCCTCGAGTCGGGTTTAATAACTATACTTTTAATGAGTTAATGTTTTTGACCCTCTGCTACCCTTAGTAGCAGACCAGAAAAACAATACAGAACCCATTTATAGAATTTATTTATTCAATCAAAGTTTGATTTTTAAGATGAGTTCTTTTTTATTACAATTTTGTATTTTATATTTAAGCAAAACTAAAAATCAGCTTATAAAATATGTATTTAAATCCTTGACCTACTTAAATAAAAGACTAGTAAAAGATTTAATTTTTAGTTAAATTTTACCAATACTCCGTCAAACTTTGAATAGTTAAAAAATATGAAAGTTGCGACTATAGTACTTCAGTTCCTTGAATCTTAAAATTCCTCCATACATGAAAATCATTGAAATTCTGCTTTTTCATAAACAAATTGTTAACTTCAATGGAATTGATAGTTATTTTATTATATATTTTGTTTTGGATTAAATTATGCCTATCAATATCTTCACATTTTATCAAGATAAGGATATTATAAGAATTGTTTAATATTAGACTATATTTATAAAATAATCAAAAAAACTCAATTTTGTTTCAAATTTCTATTCTTTAATTTCACCTGACAACAAGGATGAATAGGAAAAAAAAGTTTAAATTGAGTTTAACTTGTCTCCCCAAAAAAAGTTGTAAATACTTACATATTTAATATGAGTAAAACTTATACCAATGTAAAGAATAATAAAGAATTATAACAGTTCTAATCATTCTTTGTCACTTTAATACTAATCAGCACGCATAAAAGTATTACTTCAATAAGTAATAGTTTAAAACAAGTTATTTTTTTATATATTTACTCATTTTTTCAGCATTATCCCAATGTGATGCGTGTAATACCAATACTAAGAATATAAACTATGACGTGAAAAAAATTTGTTAGTGTCTACATTATATTTTCAAAACATTTAAATAATATAGTTTTTAAAAAGGTTTTGAACCAAAGCAAAATATTCAACCCACATCACTACTAAATCAACTAGTAAAATTTTCAATGCACATAAGACAGTCTTTTAAGTTAGAAATTTAACTATTTCTAAAGTATGAAAAGATTTAATATTTAATTATACATGTAAAACGTCTAATAAATAAAATAAAACCCATTATTTCAAGTTAATCATCACTCTTAGTCAAATAAATTCAAATTTCACTTTTTGCCACACAATGATACATTATTCAATTGATAAGAAGAATAATATTTAGATTGGAAATTTCATATGATTTCCAAATTTTGCTAAAATGGTGAAGTCTCACGAGATTTGGATCACCACAAATTCAATTCCAAAGGACAACACAATTAAATTAATAACTCTACAAATATAATTTACAATTGATAAAGTCAAAATATCTGATTTAAATTTTTTGTTTTTCTTATTGATGTTGGAAGGATGATTTCTGTCTTTTCTATTCTTTATTTAGTTTGTATATTAATTATCTATAAAATATACTATATATTTCATTTATACATTGCAAGTGTGCAATATATTAGATATAGATGAATTTAAAGTATTTTAGGAATATGTTTCAAATAATTAATCCAGCTCATTTGTGTAGAAACTTTTTACACGTGAATAATGAAGATTAACTCATAAATATGTTACTTGTCAATTATTTTTTATGCTAAATTTTGTATAAATAGGGATTGTACTACACTAATGCGGGATATGTAGGAGTAATCTTATCAATTAAATGCAATATTTAAATCGAAGATTTAAGAACAATATTTATTTTTGAACAAAAATAAACTATTTTATGCAAGAAGTAATATTTTACGCATACAAACAAAATTTAAAAAATAGGCATCGGTCAGACTATGTATCAAAGATGTGATCTTCCGCAGGAAGAATCCATAATGGTGGTCTAATGGCAACAACAAAAGCTCCTTATCCCTAAGCCAAATTATACCTATTAGTAGCTCAGGAAAGTCCATCGTAGACAAGCCGATTTAGCGGTTTTCTTAACCAATAAATATAGCATGACTTGCGAGATCCAAATCATGCACAGATAAAAAATATTCAACCCTCAATCCATTTGGCCCGAAATCCACACCGATTGGGTATGAAACAAAAAACCAAAGATTTCTACAAATCGTCAGTCCGTGCAAATGCTAGACTAGACCGACATCTATGTATAGAAATCAAAACATAATCAGCTGGCATCTTACCCCATTTGACGATAATAATCTTTACCAAATATTTGTCCTCTTCGTACGCATTAAATCGGACTGAAAATACGCACTGAAAGTGTCTCGTCCCGATAGATGGCGTCGTACATTAGAAGAAACACTAACCATAAATATATTGGAATCGCTATCCTCCACCCCCAACATACCGCATCCCGATCCACTGATATCTCTGTATTGTATGCATATCAGTGCATGCAAGTATCCTACCCACATAGGCGATAAGGGAAAAATGCCTCCATATAACCACTCCTCATAGCAGAAAAAAATCAACTAATAAATGCTTCCATATAACCATAGTTTGTAGAATCGGGATTCTAGGTGGGATCGATTTGCTTATGTCAGAATCGGATCGTAGGATCGAATCATAGAATCGTAAGATCCTACAAAAAGTATCTAAAATAACAAAATAAATTATTTTTAAACTAATAAATAACAAAAACCATAATAAAAATTATATAATTAGTAAATTAAGTATAAAAATATATCATTTTTACCTATTTCATGAATTGTATAAGAAAATTGAAGTAATGAAGTTGATAAAAATGAATTATAAATAACAAAACCTTCAATTGTTCTGCAATATTTTCAAAATAAAAATTTTCAATTAGGATGTATACATCACAAAAAAAGAGATGTTACAGTACTTTTTTCAAATAATATTTAGAATAATATCCTAATTAAATAATAACTGTCCAAATAGAGGATATTTTAGAATAAGTTAGGAGACAAAAATGCAAATCAAATTAAAGAACATATTTGTTAACAAAAGGCCATATGCAGATAATGACGAACCACAAGACTGAATTACCTGGGATGCTTCATGCCCATAAGAAATCGCATAGCCATCCATTAATAGTACTAGACACAGTCTAACTGTCTCTTATACACATCTAGATGTGTATTCATCACTTATACGCCCCAAACATCGATTGCATTTTCCAACCGAAATGGAATATTACTACCGAAATTGCATTGTACATCCAGAATAGTCCTAAGAAGACATGATCCCAAGCCGATACTTGACATGTACCCTCTTCCAGGTCCAGACAAGGAAAACGAGGAAACCAAGATTTGCTTTATCTAATCTCAAACGGGAGCTACGAGCAAATAGAACACCTTTCAGGAGTATCAATACCTTCACATATCCATTATCATCTGCATGAATGTGATGGATCAAAAAATATGCGGTTCCTAATGGAATAGGTAACAAAGCCACTTTGCCACCCACCGCTACTAAATCACCACCCCAAGTTAAACTGGTGCTTGCTGGTGCAACGGCTCCAATTAAGAGAAGATCTCAAGAAGCATCACAACTTTGGATTTGTCTTAAAAGATAAAAGATTAGTTAGACTATCATCAGACTGCTTGTATGAGGATTAGATCTTCTCATAAGGATAATGACTTTGAATGATCTCATGTAAAAAATTTACAAAATCAATAAGAATTTAGCTTTTTTCCATTAATAATAAGAGGATAAAAGTTCAAGAAACAAATTAAAATAAACAATAGCACCAACTAATATACTAATACATCATTTTTATAACAAAATTTGTAGGGTAGATTTCTTAATCAGCGTTCTCTAAATATGTTTAAATTTCAAAAAAAATTTATATTTTATATACGTCACATTTTAAAAAATATTCTAATATTAATTTTTTAAAAGACTTTCTCAAATAGATGTTGAGTTCAATCGAGTTGTAGTTTTATTAATTTTACACCATATCATATTATATAGATTTATTTAAAAAGATAATAATATCTACTAAGTTTTATGAAGATATAATTCGAGAATTTCTCTTTTGATAAGGAATTTCGCAATCCTGACAACTATAGTGTTTGGAATTTAGACTTTGAAAAAGGAATTTGGCGGTTGGGTTAATGTAAATAGGTCACAAAATAAATTTATCCCTTTTAGAATATAAAACAAATAAATCCCAAAAGTTTAGAAGGCCTAAAAAGATTATTTTCGTAGGATCGTGGGACCAGGTAGGATCGTACGATCCTACGATCCTACCCGATTCTACAAGGATTCCGATTCTAGTAACAATTCGAGTCGTTTTGGCATTCTAGGATCCTACGATCGCACCAAGATCGCGATTTTAACAACCATGCATATAACCCCTTCTCATACCAAGCAAAAAATTAACTAGTAAAATTTTCAGTGGACGTAAGACGCTCTCTCAAGATAGAGATTTAACTATTTTTAAATTATGAAAAAATTTAATATTTAATTACATACGTAAAATACCTAATAAATAAAATAAAACCCCATTATGTCAAGTTAATCATCCCACTTTGTCATGTAATTTCAAATTTCACTTTTTGCCACAATGCTACATTGTTCAATTGATAAGAAGAATAAAATTTTGAAGAAATTTCATATTATTTTCAAAATTTGTTAAAGCGGTAAAGTCTTACTAGATTTAAATCACCAAAGGTTCAATCCAAAGGACAACATACTTAAATTAATAACTATACAAATATAATTTATAATTGATGAAGTCAAAATATCTTATTTGCATTTTTATTTTGTCCATATTGATGTTGGAAGGGTGATTTCTATCTTTTTATTCTTTATTTAGTTTGTATATTTATTATTTATAAAATATACTACATATGTCACTTATACAAAATATACTGTATATGTCACTTATACACTGCAAGTGTGCAATATATTGGATATAGATGAAAATTAAGTGTCTAAAGTATTTTTTTTAGATATGTTTCAAATAATTAATCTAGCTCACCTGTGTAAAAACTCTTTAGACATGAATAATGAAGATCAACTCATAAATATGTTACTTGTTAGTCATTTTCTATGCTAAGTTTTGTATAAATAGGGATTGTACTACATAAGGATATGTATGAACCAAGCTACGAACAATTTGATTTTTGAAAATATTTAAAACTCTACTTGAATAACAATAAACTATTTTATGTAAAAAGTAATATTTTGTGTTTCTACAATACAAATAGAGTGAAAAAATAGACATCAGACTATTTATCAAAGAATGTGTCATTAGCAGGAAGAATCCGTCTGATGGTGATAGGAATAGCTCCTCATTCCCAAACCAAATTCTACTTGCTAGTAGCTCGGGAAAGTCTACCGTAACTCCAAGTAGCTCGGGAAAGTCCACCGTAGACAAGCGGATGGAACACATTCCTTTATCCACAAATATAACATAACCTACAAGATCCAAATCCTGCACAGGCAAAAAATGCTCCACCCTCAATCCATTTGGTCGATTGGATATGGAACCAAAAACCAAATAGTTCTACCACCACAACAAAAATCCCTAACTACAATATGTGGTAAATGATCAATCAGTACATCACATCCGTGAATAAGATGGTAAATAGTGGCAGTGTCCTCGCTAACTCCTTCAACCCCAAAAGAACAAGATCTCGAATAATCAATCATATACAACAAACCCTTAGAACAAGACATCATAATAAAAGCGATGCTCAGAGGAGAGTGTTATCCAAATTTTATCGCCAGTCCGTGCAAAAGCGAGATTGGATTGACATTTATGTATAGAAATCACAATATAATCAACTAACACTTAATAACTCTATTAAGTAGAGTTATTTTACCTTTAATCTTATCATATGCAATTTTGACCATGTTAGTTCGATTGGGATTGGTTTTGATGTGTTTTGTACATAATTCTTGTCTAGCAGTGAATTTTAGAAACTTAGACTATTATTAGGATTTTAGACAAATTTATGCTCCAATTTGGGCTTAATTGACATTTATGATTTTAGGTGTATTTTAATTTATGAATTGTGATGTGTTCTTGTAGGTAAGTTTGGAGATTTGTTTCTAGTTGAAGAAGTAGAAGGAGTCAGGGACGGGAGTGCAATTAAAAGACAAAGTCAAAATCCAGTTAAAGGCTTCACAACTGCGGTTAAGGAATCCAAGTCAAGAAATTCAAAATTGCGGTCTCCATCACTTCAATTTCAAGGTGCAATAACTGCATTTAAGAAATCCAAAGAGCAAATTCAACAATTGCAATTTTCTAATAGAAATGAGAATCTTTTAAGAACTGTGGTAATTGAATTTGTAAAGTTAAAATGGTGACTGCGGTTAATGACAAAAAGTCAATCGTATCACTTTGACCGGAAGATTTTTTAAATTATCCTTGAGAACACACCTCAAAACACATAGTAGTAGGTGTAGTTTAGTTTTAGATTAGCCTTGCTAGTGTAGTCTTGTCAAAGCACTTCTTTCTTGCTCTTAACTTTAGCTCTAATTTTAGCTTAATTCTAGTTGTAAAAATTCTATATTTTAGTCTTAAGTTATTGGCTTTTGATTCTCTTCAATTTGATATCAATTGTACTTGCTTTCATTTTCTCTCACTTGCATTTTAATTTAGATCACATTTCAACTAATTTATAGCATAGTTTAAATATTAAGTTCTAGTTGTTAATCTTGCTTTAAACTTTGTTTTTTCTAGTTTCTAAACTTAATTTAGTTGTGGGTTTTCATTAAGTATAGTTGCTATAGCTCAATCATTAGTCGAAATCCATAAATCTTGCAATTCAATTTCTTTCCCAAAATAGCAACAAATGAAGAACATCATGGCACTTAGAGTTGGATTTTCCACTTTTAATGCCATAAATTCTCCTCTATTTCTCAATGGCTAATCTTTTGCTAGTTGATATTTAGGTGCTTTATTAGGGTAACCTTTATTAGTATTATACTTTAGTTTCATTTAATTTCTTGTATATCTACATAAGTCTTAATTACTTTCGTAGTTGGTAGAGTAGTTTAGCTCTAGTGTTAGTTTAAGTGTTCACTTGTTTAGCTTTAGTTTGCCTTGTAGTGTAGGATTTAATTTATATACTTAGTTGGTCACTCTTTAATTACTCTTTGAGTGTGGTAGTTTACTCTAGCATTTTAACTTAATCTTCTTGTTTTAGTAGAAATAGTCTTAAAACTTTAGTTTATTTCCATCCTTTAATTACTCTTGCATATCATGTTGCCTTTTGTCTAGTATGCTTTTATATGTGCTTACTTTTTTTCATGGTTGACTAGCTTAGTTTAGTGATAGTTTAATTGCTTTCTAAGTCAATTTCATACTATTTCATTTGTGACCTCTTTATTACTTTAGTAGAATCAAAGGGAAAGCAAAATCCCCCTTTTCATTTGTCTAACTAGTGTAAAGACTCGAATAGGCTAGTAATCACCAATCAATTCTCGTAAGAACGATACCCACTCACCACTAACTTACAAATTTACGTCGTGTACTTGCAAGAGTATGAGTATTAGTTAGGTGTGGATTAAGGTTAATTTTTATTACTTATTTGTGTATAATTCACCTATCCAATATTTGCCCATCAGCACTTTACTCCATCTGACATTAACAATCATTTACCAAATGTCTGTCCTCTTCATACGCATAAATCGGGACTGAAGGTGTTTCGTCCTGGTAGATAACACGTATACTAAAGGAAACACTAACCATGAATATATTGGATTCACCATCTTTCACAACCAACATACCGTATCCTAATCCAACACATCTGACAACTATCCTACCCACAATCCACATAGGCGATAAGGGAAAATGCCTCCATACAATCACTCCTCGTACCCCGCACAATCAAACACATCTAACAAGCAATGTCTGTGATATCCATGATAGACACATGATTCTAAGTAGTCTAAAATCATATAGCAATGCTAATCACGTCGCGTGGTAGATCCTTCTACCCTATAAAAGCTGAAAAAAAAATCAAGCAATGTTTAATATATGTTTTCAACAATAATTAAGGGAAAGGTGGAAGTATATGTAGATTTTTTTTTGTTTGGTTGGCGGTGGGGAGGCCAACACGTGTGGTGTCAAATTCAGTGTTACATGATACGGTTTGTCAGCTATACGGCTATGTTATGTGATACGGGACTTTTGGGTAAACTTAGATGGTTGGCTATTTTAGAATCAAAATTAACATTTTAAAATCATTATTTAGTCTTAGTATTAAGTAGTTAGAAAGATATACATAAGTTAAATGCATAAAAGAGAAATATGATAATTTATAAAATAAATAAGTTGTTGAAAAGTAATCAACTCAACAATAACTTCCTAACATTTAAATATAACTTTATAACTTCCTGTGTTTATTCTCCTTCTTTTCTTTCGAACTTTCTATATCTGTCTCACAACTCTATATCTGTCTCACCTCTTGCTCTCCCCTTGTCTCTCATAGGTTTAACTCTCTATGTCCCTTTAGAAGCTAAAATAACATTCTATAATGCAAATGATCCATATTTTAGGAAGAACATTTTCAGACAACTGTTGTCAAACGTGGACATCAACGGATAAGAAAGATTCATGTAACATTGGTCTAATTGGCACCAAATTTTAACAAAATGAGTCACCAACCATAAGTCACATAGTACTGGATTTTAATAAAATGAGTTAGAACAAGAAACTACAGTAAGATTATGCAAACCAACACATTTCAAGAGTAAAATGAACCATTTGAACTTGAATATAGAGCAAGCTCTGCTCCAGTAAAAAAAGACGCATGGTATTATATGAGATTATGAAAGCAGGGAGGATCATATACATGATAAATAAACAATAAAATAGATAACGTTCAATTTGCATGCTGTTTTATTCCCTTGAATAAAGGGTCGTATGCAGTTAGACTTGGTATGTCTTAGAATTCCCTACATTTTTTTGATCTCTAACCCCACAAATTATTGAGGAAAAGCCTTGTAGAAAGTGCAAAACCCCACAACTATCACCTAGATTTTGTATTGGAATTGTTTTGTCTCTTCCTAGATATTTTGCACCCGTTCATTCAACAAAGCCTTTAATCAGTTTCCTCCTTTTTTGTACCACCTGTTCATTCACCAAACCTAGATTTTTTATAGGACTTGTTCTTCTTTTATGTTCCTTTTCCTCTATATCAGTTTCATATTATTCTCTACTCCTCTTTCTCTCCATTGTTCTTCAGCATTTTTGTTTTAAAACTCAGTTTTATTTTCTCAATGACTTTTATGATTTAATCGGTGGTATAAATTAAGGATTTCAAATTGATTCGATGAGGCTTTTAATACAGCTCATTTGTCAATTTTACAGGTTATAGTAGAGGAATTGGATTTTAGAAGATTGCACAAAAAATGGGTCTACTCCTGCTATTGATTGTTGATTTTTTTATTTTTATTTTTGTAAGATGTTCTTATCCTTATTAACATTTTATAAATTTAACTATTTTTTCGTCTGAAAATGGTGAAATGGAAGTCATCAAGCTAAAAAAATGGCACAAGAAGTGAATGATTGTTAAGAATAGTACTCACTCTTTTTTCACTTTCAAATGATTAACTATTTTTGCATAATTTAATTCCTTTGAATACATGGCGTATATAGTATGTCTCTGTGTGTGTCAAAGATCTTACTTCTTTCTCCTACATGTTAGAGTTAGATGAAGAGAAATAATGGATTAATAGATCTTAGATTTACCCAATTAATTTTCAAATCTTCTTTACTAATTATCCAATCAAATGCTTTATTATTTCTATATATATTCTAACAACTTTTATATCTTAATTTGAACTATTTCCATTTAATGATATGAAATGACTTAATTTTTCAAATATTGTAATCTATAATGATAAAATGATTACTCACTACAAATTTAAACAATAAATAACTGTGATTAATTTATTTTTTCAAGTTATGATCTTTTTATATATCTTCCAAGTACTACATCTTTCTAGAGTTTCATTTTTTAATTTTTTTTAAACTTTGGACTAATTGTCTTAAAATTGTTAGTTCTTAAATAAAAAATAATATATTAATCACAATAATCATCACAAATTAACTAAACTCAAAATACATCACTAAGACAAATCTTATCTCGTTTCCCACAATAAAAAGGAAAAAACTTAGTACCATTTCGCACAAACAACCTGCTACCAAGATGTACGATAAAGCTAAGGTACGTATTTTTAAGACGATTCACATTTCAATGGATTTTTAAAAGAATTATAAGTCCCACAATTTAAATTCAAATTAACTCATTATAGTTATAGTTACTTAATTTTTTTAATTAAAATACTCCAACAGGAATTAACCAAAAAAATTAAGGTATATTATTCACAAATATCACTCCTATATATACTTTATACTTCCTTTTTTTTTTCCCTTTTGTTACGAAGTTTAAAAATAAATCAATAGTGTCTCACAAATGATATTACTATCATGACCACATGTCTATATTCACAAATCAAATTTCAAACTTACAAAACAAAGCCTAAATAGATAATTAATTGGCCATATTAACCCGTTTTCCCACACTAGCCATAGGACTCCGCACAAACGACTTGGCCAACACGACAGTCAACTGACGCCTACCCCTCAAAGATGACCTCACCATATTCCAATTACAGCCACTATTTTTTTCACCATCACTGGCTATCGCCTTTCCGCCATCTACCACCAGCGTTGACATTGTCGTCGACAAACGACGACGACGGCTTTGTCCCTTCTTAATAGCACTTGGCTCTTGATAATGTCAAAATAATATATTTAATAACAATATTACACGTGACTCTGGGACCCGGTCCAGTAACGGTATTTTAGTAATTTTATCTTTGTAGTTCAAATAGGCCAAAATAGGTCAAATATTATATATTCAACCCACGGATCGATTCGACCCATCGATTTCAAGAATATAAATATCAAAGTGACAGGTCAGAATCAATTAATTACTTTCCTAATTATTGAAGCTCTTATTTTTTCTCTGAGATTTACATTTTTGTCGAAGTACTGAATTGAGCGTCGGAGCCTACCCAGGGGGACAAAGCCCCGTCCTTTTTATTTTTAGGTGATCCGGTCATGGGTACTATGTGTGGTGCTCAACATTTACTTTTGACGATACTGCACACGAGTTGACCCTAACTTAGGTTTTTGTAACAATATTTGGCGTCGTCTGTGGGAAAAAAACTAAAAGTCATACTTTAGCATTGCACTTAACATGCATAACACTCATATGAGTAATACTAGTAAGAAAAAAGAAATGGCCGATCCTACAAGGAGATAGATTGGTAGAAAGGTCAGGATAGGGATTCTAGTCCCTGAGTTGTAGACATATGAAGAAATTCTCAAATCAAGGTAGCAAAATGCTCAGCTAAATGAAATGCTCATTAGGCAGCAATTAGAGCAACACCTCTCTCAAGGTGAATAACATCCTCGCCATTCGGGTGGCAATCCACGGGTTGTGTATCCCCAACTTCATGTTAGTGTGGGAGAAAGAGGAACTCAAGGAGAGAGGAACAAAGGATCAGGGAACTAACTCTTGTTGGGTCTACCCGGTAGGAACACTCTCGTCAGTCTACAAGGCAAGAGCGAACTAGCCGAACTGCCTGGCCAGACTCTAGCAGAGCGGTCTCATCAAAAACGAAGAGTAATCCCAAAAAGAAAAGAGGACCTAAAGAAGAGGTTGGAAGAGTTGTACTCTCTTAGGGTAGACAGAATAGATGATAGGGAAGGAATGAGTACTAGATACAAGTACTCCTTTCCCTTCACCGATGATATCATGCTAGAACCTATTCCTAGAAGGTGATAAACTCCTACTTTGACTCTTATGACAGGAGTACTGATCTATGGGAACATCTAGACGCATATCACTCCAAAATATGCCTCCAAGAGACGTCTGATGCTATCTTATATTGAGGGTTTCCTGGAACTCTCAAGAGTGCTGCTCTTAGACTGGTTCAGAGGATATAAGAAAGGGGACATAAAAAATTTTGATTAACTAATAGACTTGTTTTTGAACAAGTTTGAGAATCAAAAGAGGATTCTAAAGACGAGAGAGCACACTTGCTTACACTTAAGTAAACACCTGATCAATCACTCATGGATTATGTTGATAGGTTTAAAAATGAGACTATTGGAATCCAAGAAGTCACAGAAAATATGCAAATTATGACCTTCCAGATTGGGGTAAGGCCAAGAAAATTCTCTTTCGAACTTCAAACCTCCAACTACTCTTAGTCATCTTTTTTTGTAGGGTTAAGAAGCTTGCCCAAACAGATGAAGGTAAGAAGAAAAAAAGAGAAACTGGAGTAGGTAAAGTGGATAGCAAGAAGAGGAAGGCCAATAGCAAGACCAAAGCAATAGGGCCTTCAAAGAAGAGTAACGTGAGAGACCAGCTACCTGTAGCCGTACCTTATAGGAGAAGTCCTGAACCTCCTAAGGCCTACACTCCACTTAAATATCACGCCTTCATGAATTCTAGCAGTGATTGAGAATGAGCCATACGTGAAGTGGCTAGAAGCAATGAGGAGAAACTCGGAGTGTCACAACAAAAATAAGTAATGCAACTTCCACAAAGACCACGACCATAATACTAATGATTACATCTCCTTAAAGAATATAATCGAGAACTTGATCCAAAGAGGATATTTAAGACAGTTCAATCGAGAAATTGCTAAAGGAAGGTCACCCCAGCGACAGACCAGGAGTCCATACAGGAGAGAATTAAGGAAGAATGGATATAAACACCATCTATGATGGAGTAGTAAGTGGTGACTCCACGTCATCTCGCAAGACTTATACTCGCCAAGTGAACTTAGTCCAGTCAGACTTAAAGCAGCCTAAATTGTGTCAAGACATTATGATTACAGCAGATAGGGCACAATAAGTACTTCATGCTCACATTGATCCGTTAGTGGTAATTTTACCTGTAGGAAACTATGATGTGAGAAGGACACTTCTTGACAATCCTCCTGGCAACTCGATTGACATACTATTCTATTCAGCGTTCAAGGATATGAAGTTAGAGGAAAAAGATTTCAAACCTGTGATCATGCTTTTTGTAGGCTTCTCTGGAGACGGTCATTTCGCTTGGGTACATCACCCTTCGTGTGATGTTTGGTACAGTTCCATGGAATACCCAAGTGATGATGGATTTTGTAGTGACCAAAGTATTATTTTTTTATAATGTCATAATTGACTGACCTACCATAGGGGCACTCGTGCAGTCCCATCTTCCCATTACGTGAAGATGAAGTTCCCTACAGAGAATGGAGCAGGGGAAATTAAGAGAGATCTTAGTAGCCAGATAATGCTATATTGCCTCACTAAAATTCATGGGGAAAGAAGTTGCTACTACTTACAACATCAATACCTTGGATGAGGTGGAAGAGTACCCGCTTAAAGGAAAACTAGCTGAAGAGTTAGAAGACGTCATCTTAGACGAACGTGAAACCAATAAAATGGTGAAAATTGAAACAGTCCCTCAAGCGTGAATTGAAGAAAAAAATCATCTCCCTATTTAGGGAATTTAAAGACCTCTTTGCTTGGAGTTCATCAGACATGTTAGGAATTGAGCCTAAGGTGGCCATGCACTCCTTAGTTGTGGATCTGAGGTACAAGTTAATAATTCAGAAGAAAAAGAATTTTGACAGAGAGAAGGCCCAAGCAATAGAGGTAGAAGTAAGAAGTTGCTGGAGGCCAAAATCATAGAAAAAATCCATACCCGGAGTGGCTTAGCAATGTGGTAATGGTGCCCAAACTAGGGGCCAAGTAAAGTATGTGTGTTGACTTCACTAGCCTGAATAAGGCTTGTCCAAAGAATTATTATCCTACCCCTCACATTGACCAAGTAGTAGATTCAACATCCAGATTGAGATCTCATTTTTCTTAGATACCTATAAAGGGTATTATCAAATTTGGCTAAATCCTAAGGACCAGGCCAAGACAGTCTTTTTTACTAACTCTGGCACTTTTTGTTTCAAGGTGATGCAATTCCTTTGCACTTAAGAATGTCAGGGTGACTTATCAGCAGATGGTATTTCAAATGTTTGCCAATTAGTTGGGAAGCAACATGGGAGCTTACATTGATGACATGCTCGTCAAGAGCAAAAAGAAAATTGATTATGTGTAAGACCTCCGGGAAACTTTCACTACTATGAGAAAGTTCAAGATGATACTTAATCTTGAGAAGTGTGCCTTCTAAGTTTCGGAGGCAAGTTTTTGGAATTCATGGTGACTCGGGGGGAATTGTGGTAAATCTTGCTAAAATAAAAGTAATTCAAGACACGGAACCTCTCAAAGGAGTAAAGGACGTTCAAAGGTTGCCCGACTGCCTTGCAGCCTTAAACCGATTATTGTCCAAATTTGGGGACAGGAATTAACCATTTTTCAAGGCTTTAAAGAGTGCTAAGAGCTTTCAGTTGACTGAAGAATGCCAAAGAACCTTTGAGGTATTGAAGGTTTACTTAGCCTCATATCCAATCCTTACTAATCCTAAGTTGGAGTACAGAAGTATTATACTTGTACTTGGTCTGCTCAGCCGTGACAGTAAGTGCAGTTCCTATCAAGGAGGAAAACATAGCTCAGAAGCTAGTGTATTATGTCAGCAAGATGTTTAGTGATCTTGAGACCAAGTATCCCACTATTGAAAGGTTGGCTTTTGACCTAGTGACGGCGGCAAGAAAATTCAAATCGTATTTCCTAAGTCATCCTATAGTTGTGCTGACTAACCATCAGTTTAAGACTATTATCATGAAATCGAAGGTCTCAAGGAGGCTGGTTAAGTGGTCTATTAAATTAAGGAGGTGTTTGGTTCACATTCGGGAATCGGAATCGGAATGGGAATCATAAACCCCACTATTGGTATGGGTTTATATCATTCCCCCTTACTTGTTTGGTTTAACATAGGAATGGGTTTCATTATATTAATAAGTTACTTAATTTGAAACCCATGTCACAAGTGGGGAATGAAAGTAGGTATTTTCTAACATTTTCATTCCCATAGAATGATTCCCATGTAAGTGTTCAACCAAACACCATTTATGGGTATCATTAACTTTGATTCCCATTCCCCCTCTCATACCCATAAACCAAACACCTCCTAAGTGAGTATGACATCCGTTTTCAGTCGAGAACAGCAATCAAGGCCTAGGTCTCAGTAGATTTCATCATTGAAGGAGTAGAAGAAGAAGAACAAGAGGGGAAGACTACCTTCCCCAGGGAGCAAGTAAGGGAATCTCCTCAGTGCATTATGCATGTGGACGGCGTAAGCAATACTGAAAATTGTAGTGCGACATATTCTTACCTCTCCGGAGGTACTCAAGACAAGCTATATCTTAAGATTTGAGTTTCATGCAAGTAATAATGAACAGAGTATGAGGCTTTGATCTCTAGAATTAGGCTAGCCAAAGACTTAGGAGTGAAGAACTTGGTGGTGTACATGGACTCTAACTTGGTAGTGCAACAAGTTAAAGAAGAGTTTGAGGCAAAAGAACTATCACTATAGTTCTACTTGACTAAGGTAAAGAGTTCGAATGATCTCACACTTTAACAAATTTGAGATAACTCATGCAACTAGGAAAGAAAATAGGAAGGCAGATGCCCTGTCCAAATTAGCCAACCCAGTGCACTCAAATGTCTTAAAGGAAGTTTTCCTTGAAATGCTGACGGAAAATAGTGTTGAACAGGTAAAAGTCATGGACATTGACACAACTCTGAATTAGATAACCCTGTTCATTCAGTATCTTCAGAAGGCAAACTGTCAAAGGACAAGGTAGAAGCCTAGATGGTTGAGAAAAGATCAGCAACATACTTGATCATTAGAGAGACTCTATACCAATGATCTTACTCAATGCCTTATCTCTGGTGCCTAAGTTCGAATGATTCCAAGTATGTCCTGGTTGAAGTGCATGAAGACGTTTGTGGATACCACGTTGGCGGCAGAGCACTTGCACAGAAAGTGTAAGCGCAGGGCTATTACTAGCTAAGGATGCTGGATCTATACTAGACCTATGTGCGAAAGTGTGAAAAATATCATTTCCACCCAAGAGTCATTCTAACCAACCCCAGCTCCCGGTCGAGCAACTTACCCCTATCCTTATACCTTGGCCTTTTGCTTAGTGGGATATTGACATCTTGGGACTTTTTTCACTGGCAGTATTCAAGAAGAAGTTTGTGGTGGTCATAATTGATTCCTTTATCATGTAGGTGGAAGCGGAAGCTTTAATAACAATCACTCTTAAACAAATAATCAATTTCTTTTGAAAGAATGTGATATGCCACTTCGGCCTTCCCAAGGCACTTATCTCGAACAATGGGTGCTAGTTCTAAGCAGAAACTTTCAAGAAATTCTATCAAGGCTTGGGAATTGAACAATACTTCTACTTAGTAAGCCACTCTCAAAGTAATAGCTTGGAGAAGTCACCAATTGCTCTATCTTAGAAGGAATTAAGAAAACGTTAGATGGTGCTAAGGAAAATTGGGTGGAGGAACTTCCTAATGTCATGTGCTCATTTCGCACCACTTATAAGAATGCAACTGGAGAAACCCCTTTCAACTTTTACCTATGGTACTGAGGCACTCATTCCAATAGAGATTGGTATGCTGGGATTCCGAGTCTACAACTTCAACTCAAAAAACAATGACGAAGGCTTGTGGTCTAACCTCAATTTTCTTGAGAAGGAAAAGGATAAGACATTCTTCAAAATGCAAGTAGACGAGTAGTGGGTAGCTCGATACTACAATCGGCAAGTCCGAGGCAGAAGTTTCAAAATAGGTGATTGGGTAACCAGGAAGGTGGAGATAAGTCAGCCTCAATCCTCAGAAAAACTTTTACCAAATTGGAAATAACCAAATGAGGTCATTGAAGCATCCACTCATGAAGCATATGAACTCAGAGCCAAGGATGAGGAGATTCTACCTCGCACTTGGAATGCTCAGAACCTTAGAAAGTTTTATTTTTAATTTCAATGTACTTTGTTTGAATTTCTTCAGTTGTAATTCCTGAAGTAAAGTATCATCTTCTGAAACTAAGTAAAACTTGTGCAATTTGTAATTTTTCAATTTTATTAATGTCAAGTTGAATAAAATTCCCTAAGTATCAGGAATGTATAGTCAAGTAGCTAATTCTTTATAAGAACAACACCTTCCAACCAAGACCACAACATAGTCCTCTGGGATTCTATTGCCCTCTGGGGTTGACTCCACCCTTTAGGGGAAAACATCAGTGTCTACTCTTCGAAGCAGGGATAATCTTTCCGAGCGTAGGGGCAAAAAACAAATTCTTCTAACACCAAGACTATCCCCTTCGGGGGCAATGTCAAAGTTTTCCTAATGTGAAGTACCTAGGCTATACCTAGTCCTTGGAGTATAACTTACCCTCCCGGGGACAATTCCAAGGGCTTACAAAAGTGAAGCACATTTTTCTACCTACTTTCTGGAGTAAGATTTACCTTTCCGAGGGCAATGCCAAGGTCTTTCCACTATGAAACACCTACGTTATACCTACTCCCCGGAGTAGGACTTGCTAAGAAAAAATAAAGTTTAAATCTGATAAGGACAATGATAGCACTTAGTCACTTCAGTTAAAGCTAAATGACTAATAGGGGGCAAGAAAACTATACAACTCAAAAACTCAATATATTGTAGAAAAATAGTAAAAAAATGTGGGTAATTTGATAAGCTAATAAATGTCCTATATTTTACATATCATTTACCGCATTTTTATGTATTGTAAGCAAAATTTGAGTTAATAATCAGCATAATTAGGTTATTCATAGTTTTTATAGGGTTGAAGTGAAAACGGATTGAAAAATATGAAAAAAAAATGAAAAGTTGCAAGGATGAAATGTGCACGAGTATGGGAGTAAATTTGGACACTGTATCGTACTTTGAGCACAACTTTCTTGTTCGAGCTCTGATTTATTTGATTCAAGATGCATTCGAAAGTTAAGAAAAAGAACTACAACTTTTATGTTTTGAGTTTTCCCAAATTCCATTAGCATTAAGGTTGAAATCAAAGTCAAAATTGAAGCACAACTTCTAGAAGCGCGTGCGCACATGCACAACTTCTAGAGAAGACATTCTGATGAAGGATTCTTGCGCACGATGCGAGGGGTTTCAAGGCATGCGCGTGTGCGCGTAGTAGTAGGGATACAAAATTTTATTTTTCAGCAAATTTTTTTCGTCCAATTGGACTCTTTTTCAAGCCTTTTCACGTTCTTATCAGTAGATAGGGATTTTAACCTTAGGATTCCCTATAAATATCTCTTGTAAGTTGAACAGGAAAAACACTCTCTTTTTCATCATTAGTTTTACAACAGAAGTTCTTGTGTGTCTTTCCGTGGCCCTTAGCGCCTAAACTCTTTTTCTTAGACGAGGGAATTGAAGCCATGGTTAATTCTATGATGTTGTGAGACTTTTGTTCTTTAATTTATTCACTTTTTATATCAAGTATTGATTATTTTTTATATAAAATTTATGATTGTTTCATTTAAATTGCTATGACTGCATAGTGAATTATTTGAATCAATTTATAGTTAGATTGTTATTGACTGCCTTGTTCAATTCAATTTGTGAGACAAATAGTGTTAATAATTGCTCGATTAGTGTTATTAACACTCATTTAGAAAAATTAATCAACTAATTGAAGTAACTGCGTGTATTTATGTTATACTAGCCTGATTGTTCTTGCTAGGTTTTAATGCTACTATTAATTAATATTTGACGCGTGTATGGACTAATTTGATAATTAGAGTTAATTGGATGGCTTGTTGAAAATTAACCAACTTAGGGAAAAGATATAAGAATCAACTTTGAATTAGAATTCGGATTAATTCTTCAATTAGTGTTAGATATAAAAACTGAATTTATCTTGGTGTTGATGACCGACCAATAGAATTTCTATGGTGGATGTAACCGAAACTAAACTCCTTTTTTATTGAATTTCTATAATTTTAATTCTTGCAATAGTTTTCAGTGTTAAACGCCTTCAAAACCTCCCCTCTTTACTTGAGCACATATAATAAATTCCTTTCACTGTGAACGCTTCAATCTTTTCACTATTGCATTAAGTATAAATAATTCGATTAATTTTGAGTGTCTGCATCGACATGGCCATGTGTCTGTGTCTATAGACTGATCTTGTGTTTCATAGACTTTGAGTTGTTTGGGACAAGAATGTTGTGTGTGTATGTTTGTTTGACATATGAATGAATAAATTACTGGATTACCTCAAAAAAAATATGGAATGGTATGAATTTAGTCCTTGTCAATGGAAGATCAGATTCATCCAAATCTGTTCAAAGAGTGTTCATAGAATTGGATTCCGGCAATTGTTCTATCTAGTTTGGTCCGAAAAAACTCAAAAAAATTGGTTATCTTTTGCCCACGAAGAAATAGAAGCAAAGTAATTTAAAAATAGACAGACAATCGTCTCGAGCATTGGGAATGCCGATCATCAAAATCCTTAGTTTCTTCGACAAATTTCTCCTTAAAATTCACTTGTTTTCCTAAACGGAAGAGTTTAACAGAGGGAATAGACGAAATGATTTAAACACGACATTTTTACTAATTAGATTATCAAATTGTTAAAAAAAAAAGAAAAATCAATGACTGAGAACTTGTACAACTTAATAGTAGTTTAAGTTGAATAACTTTTCTCACACTTAGCTCATTTTTCACTCACACTTAGGGTCAGCTTCTAGTCTGTGCATTGAGTTCCTATTATTCAATCTCTTCTAATTAAAATTTTCATTATATTACTGTATTCAAATTTGCATGAAATTTTAAATGATCGATTATGATTATTGAAGAAAGAGTGCTAGTATGCAAAAGATGCCATTTTTTCAATATAGCAGGTGAACTAAGAACTAGTCAACAATCAAGCCTTCAACCTACCTTAACTTGGTCCACCAATTTGAATGCAAATTTAATAGAAGAGATTTCATATTTTCAGCAATAAGTAAATACCAAATAAATACAAGGAAATTGTCATCTTTGATCAAATTTCCAATTAAGTCTACATCTTACCAAACCATGATTGACTAGGAATCAAACAACCCTCCCTACCCCAACCCCCCCCCCCAAAAAAAAATCCCAAGGAAAAAAAAGAATAAATAACAAAAACAGTATTCAAGTTTTCTGGAATTTAACAAAAAAAAAAAATCATTATTCACAAATATCACACATACTTCCCTCTTTTTTTTCCTTTTTGTTAAGAAAAAATAAATCAATAGTCTCACACATAGTATGATATTCCTATGATGACCACAAGTCTATGTGTTCACAAATCAAAATTCAAAACTTATAAACAAAGACTAATTGGTTAATTAATTAATTAATTGGCCACATTAACCCATTTTCCCACCCTAGCCGCAGGAATGCACCCAAACGACTTGGCGAACACGGCAGTCAACTGACCCCTACCCCTCAAAGACGACCTGACTATATTCCAATTACGACCACTCCTCTTTCCACCACCGCTGGCCACCGCCTCTCCTCCATCAGCCACCGGTGTCGACATCGGCAAACGAGGACGGCCTTGTCTCTCCTTAATAGCACTTAGCTCCATTTCCGGCTTGAACTTGACCGGTCCAAACATGAACGTTCTTCTTCTTGACTTAGCTGACATTGACGTCAAAGAAGTTATGTTCACACAACCTTCTGAACATGGTAGGTTGAATCTGCATGCGCGTGAGAGTTAGAAATATTCGACGAAAATCGACGTGAACCGGAGCTGATTTTCGCAGCGGAAAGGTCTCTTTCGTTGTCGAAAAATGGATATTGATCAGGTCTACGAAAAGAGTGGGATCTAACCATGGTTAGATAGTCTCTCTTTTGGTACTCATTTAGATAATCATCTTCTTCTTCATGCATGGATAGTAATTTCCCGCAGAAAATGCTATCTGGGGTGCTGAAAAATTCAGGGTTTGTTTCATTATTGAAGAAGTCGAAGCCATCTTGAGCTGAGGAGGAGTTTCTTGGGCTTTGTTGGAGGGAGCTGTCTTTGTAATATTCTTCTTGCATTGTGAGGTTGCAGAAAGATACCTTCTTCTGCTACTTGATCCTCTTCTTCTGTTAAGTATTCTTCCCATGCGGTACTATTACTACTATTGTTTTCTTTAATTTTGTTTTGATCCATCATAGTTTAATTTAACTTTGGGAAAAAATGGAGATAAAAAACAGAAAATTAGTGAAAAAATTAAGGGATCGATGAAGAGAAAAGAAGATGTGTGTTGGAATTTGGAAAATGTTGATGGAGAAAATTTGTGGGCTTTTGAAGGGGGTTTTATATATGGCTAATGTTGGGAGTGGTTATGAGTTAATGACAACTTCTAGAGGAAAAAGCAAGAGGGGAAGTGAAACAGGCAAGCTGACGCGCAAAGAGTGAAAAGGTCTAAGGGGAAAGAGTGGGTTACTAGAAGAGCATGCAAATCAAAGGTCAAAGGAGATTTATGAAGGAAGCAGTGAACGAACCGAATAAACAGCTTACAAAATTAAGTGGTTTCTTTGGAGACGTAAGAAAGGTCCGAATAGATGGCAGTGTGCTTCTGGAAGGCCATCAACATCAGAATTTTAATTCTTCACTTCTTTTTCTTCTGTTTGTTTTGGCTAACGGTATGAAAATCACCTTGTCTCAAGCCTCAACATCGATCCTGTAAGGTTAAAACGATGAGAAGTGATGAGTTACAACTTACATGTCTAATGTGCCTAATTAATGGTGTAGTAAATTCTTGGGTAAAATTACTAGTTTAATAATAACTTCTCAATATTTGGAGTAATTTTAGTATAATTATCAATTAAATTATATATATATATATATATATATTACTATTTTCTCTTGTAACTTTCTTAACTCACTATCGATAACTTCCTTCAACACACAACAAAACAACAAACTCTTTTACCTCATTTTAACCACACCCTTATATATTTAAATCTGATTTAATTTAATTTTTAATAAAATTGCACATCCGTACGTTGAGTGTGCTTTTAAGATTAGTGCAAATAACCGGTTTGGTGAAAGCACTTTATGTATTTGTGCTTATAAAATGTACGTTTGATCTTCTTGTACTTTAAATTTTTTTATCGAAAATAGATGAAATCTGTCAAAATTAACGAGGTTTAATTGCCACTTTCCTATTATGTGTTTGGGACTGCTTTAAAAAAATTAACTCCATAACATGATATGAATTGACTTTTTCTCATCCCTTTCACCATACAATCTGTCACCTTCTTTTCTTCCCCACTCTCCCTGTCACCAACTCCATAACAACAGGGTAAGATGAGGGCGGCAACCGTGTGCGCAGAAGAAAGGTAAGACCTAGGATTTCTTTAGATTTTTTATTTTTAATTTGATCTCATTTTATTTTTAATTTAACTTCAAAACTTTATGATCTTTTCTATTTTTAATAAGGGGTGGAGTTAGAACCCCATAATTAATGGAGGCATAAAAATTTTTAGGTGGTAATACTTTTGGAAAGAGACTAATGTTAAGAAATTTAATATGTGCGATTAATAAAATATTACTGGTTAATTTCTTGCAGAATCTAATGTGTAAAAGTTAGGAGTAATTTCATTTTGCACCGGTCAACTTATATCTAATTCTCACTTTACATCTCAATTTAGTTTTGGACATTTTGCACTCTAATTTTCAATTAACTCCGTCCCACTTTAATCCACTTTTAAACGCCGTCACCAAATTTAATAGAAATCTCTACGCATGTACAACTAATTCAGCTGAACGTACAATAATTGCAACAATATTTTGGGTATACATGAGAAGATTATGTTAATTTTGGTGACAGTGTTAAAAATTAGATCAAAGTATAATGAGTTTGAGAGTTAGACGTGCAAAATATCCAAACTAAATTTGGAGGTGCAAAATAGGAATGATTCCTAAAAGTTAATCTCATTTTATAGAACACTGTTTTGTTAGTAATCCAAGCACTTCAAATAAGAGAGGCTTTGCATCTTCTTCACATTTGTTTACTCTGATGTTTTATACTCATATTACCTTCTTATTCTTAAGGAATACTGCACAATTTAGTACTGTTTGTCCATATATATATATATACAGAATTTGAAATATATCCTTTATGATTTTTTTATACTAATTTCGTTTAGTTATGTGAAAAGATAAAGCACGTCAATTACTATGAAGATGCCTCTAACTTTGATGGAATTATGCAGCTGAAACTTTAAAAAATAATAATAATAATACTAATTTGGAAAAAAATAATAAAAAAAAATTAAAAGCCAAAGGGGTTTAGTTATGTGAAAAGATAAAGCAAATTAATATGAAGATGCCTCTAACTTTATGGAATTATGCAGCTGAAACTTAAAAAAAAAATAATAATAATACTAATTTGGAAAAAAATAATTAAAAAAAAATTAAAACCCAAAGGGGCATTCCGAGAATTGAACTCGGGACCTCTCGCACCCTAAGCGAGAATCATACCACTAGACCAAATGCCCTTCTTTGCTGTATTTTGCTTAAAATATGAAAATATATTTTCATCTTTCTAACTTCCACAAAAAAGTTAAAACCTTTTACCTGCAGTTGAACAAAACAGCACCAAAACCCTTGGTTCGATCTATTAATTTGGAATTGTGGTTTTGTGGGTTTTCTCTCTCAACTGAAACAGAAGAAAGAAAAACTCATTTAAAAATTTGAACTTTTTCTTTCTTTCTTTCTTTTTTGGGTTGTTTGTTGGAGTGTTCAATTTAGAAATGGCAAGAAGTGCACTGCTTCATTTGATTCGTTCTCAAACCCATCATCATCTCAAATCAACAAATTTCCACTCAGGTTTCTTCCTTTTCTTTTTTTTCACCCCCCTTTATATTGGTACTAATAAAGTTCATAGATTTTTGATCTATTGCATTTCGTCAATAACAACGAAAAACTTTTACCAGATGAAAAGGTAGAAGGTTCTTGAAGTAAGTGTATACGTTGATTGATTTGGTAGGAGGGCTGAGTAGATGTGATTTCTAGGAATACTGGGTATTTGGGTTCTTGTTGAAACATAATTATGCAAATTATTAAATTATTATCGAAAATTTAAACTTCAATTATTCTTTTCCATGTAATTTTATGGCTGGAAATTTAGTTTAGAGTTAAAATTTGGGTAAAAAAGCAAGGCTATTGTAAAAAGTTGTCAATTTTTTGTTTGTTTTTTTAATGTATAGCTTAGTGTAGCAGATTATGCATTTTTCGATATTAGATGGTGGGTTGTTTTGCTTAAGGGTGTTAAAGATTTAATAGATAGGTTTCTACCGGCTTTGAAGCCAAAGGTTGTTTCTTGATCTTGCATTTTATTTGTAGGGCTTCTGATTTCCGTAAGTGATTTTTAGTACTATAATATTGCTCTTACATTGTATTTGTAGGCCTTCTGATTTCCATAAGTGATTTTTAGACTCTAATATACAAGCAGTAGTCAATAGAAACGCCAATAGATATGTGTCTTGATAGTGCTGTGTTTACAGCATTTAATTTCTTGATCGTAGAAGAACATTCACTTTGTCAAGACGCGAACTTTTGGAACCAACCATATGTTGTATGTTTATCACTGGAATTTGGATTTATAAGCATATAAAATTGTTTGAGGTGAATTCATTTACTTACGTTCAAGGTCTGGATTTTAAAAAAAAAAATTTAAAAAAAAATAAATAAATAAAACGGTTCTTAGAAAAAGAAGATAAAATAGCAGATTCTCTTATTAGAATGGAGGAAAGTTGACTTTATTTGTTAGTGGGAGAGTTGACGTAGATAAGCCAATATTTGATTTAACATCCACCTGCTGTTCTTTCTTTCTGCACAATGTTTAACAGGTTTTTGTAAAACCTACAAGTTTGCCTCATTTCAAGTATCTACTGATCAGTTGAGCAGTTACTTGAACCGCATTTAAGTTCAAACCAAGCATTTGTAAGTGTCTTACTGTGATTCTCTGTGTGTCTGTAGATTTATGTTTTGAACCCTGTTTTTGTTTGCATTGCTTTGGCTTGAGAATTTTCTGTTTTGACATGAAATATTCCTGCCACTAGTTTCACATGTTTTTCTATTGGTATTGTTCGAGATGATAATTGATACCTCAAGAAGTTATTATGTGCTTTACATTGCCAGGTGGTACAGCAGCTTTGGTAGTCTGGTATAAAAGGACCTATTGTATAAAAGCTATTAAACCAACACATGATTGGGGGCTTAATTACACTGATACACTGTGTTAATTAGGAATTATGAAAACACATGGCATCATTTATTCGTTTTGGTTCTTCTACCAGTCAGGTTATTACAGACTGCTAAGTTGTATTTTCTATCATAATTTTTTAAAGATCCAGAAATGCATCTAAAACTATTAATTTCCAACACAATTATTGGGTCAAGTAATGTGGAAGACCACTGATGACCATTATATCATTTTTCAACTTAACCATTATTAATCTAACCTTAAAGAAGAATGCAAATCTCTCAATATGACCACATAGCACTTGAGAATGCAAATTGCAGCTACGCCAGCTTAGTTTTGCGTTTGTGTTGGCAAGCTTGAGCACCCATGACTGGTTCAGGCAAAGTATTCATCCATAAACCTCTTTATCTCACTGACACCTCTTATTCTCATTAGAATGATTGATAGAGGAGTTACTAAGGGGGTTTTTTTATGCTTCTAGGTTGGGAAGGGGAGTTGGCTTACCGGTAGTCATTGTTCACTTGGTGAATACACAATATGGTAGCACATGACATGTTTTGCTAATTTCTGCCGCATATTTACTGGTCATCTTTATTTATGGGAATTCTAGGGGCTTGTTAGTTATGTTTCTCTTCCTAATCTCAGCCTTAAGATGTTTCTGCTTTGAAGCAACCTTGTGACTGGTGGTCTTCTGAAGGATCATAATTCAACCATTGTCTTGCTATTTAGTTTTTATGAAGAATTATAATGATCCTGTTTGACTTTTAATTTGAAATCAATAATTCAGCCTCTGGTATGGTCATAGAACATTTTATTTGGGACAACCCTAAGATCCCTATTTATGTTTCCTATCGGTGAATGGTGTTTCTTTTTATCCTATTCTTTGTTTGATAGGGAAGTGGTTTTGGATGAAATTGATGATCACAATTCCTAACTTTCATTGGAACATCTAAGTTTACAGCACAAAGAAAAGATCTATCTACTTGAACACACAACACTGTGATTTTTTAATTTGGTCCTATGGGATCATTTTTGTCCTAGTTTAGGGCTTGTATGTTGCCATCGAAGATATATACAGATGCTGATAATATACTCCGGTTAAGTTATACGAGAAAGTTTGGAGAATATATAGTTTTTCTTGTAAATAAGATAATGTAACTGATAGAAAATGCAAAAATCTTGCATAAATGAGCTAATCTCTTTGTGCTATTGCAAGAGAGAGGTGCATTCAATGATGTTTGCTGATGGTTTTCAATTCTTCTCTCCATCACAGAAAGTCAGTGTGTATTGGAAAATCAGTATGTATTTAATCCTTTGCGCATGTTGCTAGGCTGAAATTCGATAGAAAATAGAAAAGAATATGTGAAGCACCTGCAATTATGTAGCAGGGAAGTTATTGTAGAAGTGAGTCCTAAAAAAGGATAAGACATATAGCAGTTACTGTTTAAGATAGTAGGTTTGGAAGCGGCAATTTGTATCAAGGCCAATTCTTTTGGGTATAACTGCAGTTAGCTACAATACACAACTATGATTGGTGTGGAGATATGCTTGTTTATGGTATTGTAATCTTGTTTTCCAACTTGAGTGGTCTGCATCTGACTTCTGGTTAAGGTTCAACATGTGATTGCCTTTCATATATATACACTTTTACGCTTACACAAGAGTCATGGATATTTCTCCTGATATGACTTGTAAGAATTCTATTCTCTTGAAGCTGTGAAAATGAATATGCTTTTCACTGTCGTTTATATGATTAACATATTCAACACTTCAGGTGGTAATCTAAGTGGGCTTGGTACATTGCTGCAGACGTCCAGGCCTTCCAGTGCCATACAGCCCACTGCCATCCAGAGACGGTGGTTGTCCACCGAAGATGACAACAAGATTAGCATAGGACCTCAAAAAGGGGGAGAATCTGGGAAAGATGAAAAGGACTCGGGGGTTGTCTATTATGGTCCTATATCAAACACTATCAAGAAAGTGAAGCTCCTGTCTCTTTCCACCTGCTGCCTCTCTTGCAGTTTCTTTAGGCCCTGTCATAACCTTCATGACATCTCCCGATATGAATGTAATTCTGAAGGGTGCTGTGGCATCTTCTGTCATCTTCCTCAGTGCTTCTACAACTGCTGCCCTTCACTGGTTTGTGAGCCCTTACGTGCACAAACTTAGATGGCAACCTGGTTCAGACAGCTTTGAAGTGGAGATGATGTCATGGCTGGCAACATATCTTCCAAAAACAATCAAATTTGCAGACATCAGACTGCCGGAGACAAATAGGCCTTTTGTGACATTTAAGGCCAATGGTAAATTCTATTTTATTGATGCTGAGCACTGTCATAACAAGGCCTTATTGGTGAAATTGACTCCACAGAAACCAACTCATGCTTCAGCCTTCAAGAACTTGTGATGAGCATTCAAGAACTTGTGATGAGCATTCTCTTTGTGATAGCACTCGGGATAAATAAACTGTTTTTGGCACATTTGGTTTTGGTTTATCTATTTGCAGAACAACAGCTTCCTATTACATTTTTGTTTACGAAGGAGAAAATTTGCGAAATGATGGGTTATTTTGTATACGGCAGTACACCAGTGGATAACTTTTTGCAGTTTTAATTACATACTCTAGATGTGTATAAGAGCTCTCCCCTCCCCCAAAACCCCCAAAAATCTTCTTTGCTAATGCTTGTCATTCCAGGGTTTTGTTGCTGTTTTTTGCCAAAAAAAAGCTATAACTTTATATATATATATCTATAATAAATCATAAACTCCCAGCAAGGATTTACCCAAAGCTGGATACATGAGGCAGAGACCGTGCATGCTCCAAGAGCCACAGGGAAAGCTTTGCTCACACGAAATATCATGTAAAAGTGATTTTGCAAGCTTTGCAATATTGTGAATAACCATTTTCCTTATTCTATTAACAAAAGGAGAGTGAGCTGTAATTAAAAAAAAATGGAATTATGCAGTTTTTTTGTTCAGTATGAGCAATTATGCACCAAGTTTGATTGATACATGGGCATGCCGGAGTTTGGTGGTCACAATCTAATGGCTGTTTATTAAGGATTTAGTTTCATTTCGAACCCTATTAAAATGTCAACTTGTTGATGCTTTAGTTGACAATATTAACCAATTGATTACTTTCTGCATCTTCGTCAACTAGTTCTAGAAGTGCCTGCTTCTTCACAAGACCAATTCTTTAACTAACAATCCCTCATTTCCAGAGACTTTACAGTGTTGTGCTTGGATGCGTCAATTTGAATTGAATGAATTTAAAATGATATAAAATTTAAATAAATTTTAAATTTATTTATTTAACTATTAAAATTATATTTTTATTTATTAGTAAATTTCAAACCTACAACTAAATTAATTAATTTGTTTAGATAATTTATTATAAATTTAAATTTCAAACCAAATCTCTTCATCTAAACACAATGTATAGTGCACAAATTTCTAGTTATGCACATCAATTCATTTATTCTTTTTGTGTTTGTGTGTGTGTCAGTTAATTCATTAAAGATTGCAGTGTCACTCTTGTTTCCGATAGAGAAGAGAACAAACAGCAATTGCTCCTCATCTATAACTAAATAATACTCTTTTTTCATTTTAATTATTAAATGTGATAGGTGTATGATGATTAAAAAAAATATTAAATTACATTAATTTTATAAGAAAATTACGTCAAAAAGTGATTGAATTACTATTCTACACTAATATATCTCAATTATATAATCATGGACTTCTTTCTGGTTTAGAATGTGAAAAAAAAACTACGGAGAGTTGTTGGTTCCTCCATTTATAATATGACACTAGGATTAAAATTTAAAAAATATCATTTAATGTTTTTTAATTTTTCAAAGCTACAAATAATTTAACACAAGAAAAAATAAACTTTCTGCTAAAGAATACGTATTTAAAATTTAAATAATAATTCTTTTATTAAATATATAGTCTGTAGTTTTCTTGCAATTGAAAGGTTTGGGATATTCTGAGTGGATTACTAAGACTACTATCAAAACAACCATACTTAAGAACTGGGGCCCAGTTGATCCCGTAATATCCTTGACAAGACAGGGGCTGGACGGCAGCGGTATGTGGGCTTGATTGGGGCCTACTTCTAGAATCAAAGCCCAGGCCCCACCTTTTGAATAAACAAATAGCACGCCTTTTGACCGAACGGGAAAGTGATTCTGGTCCAGCACTTGGAGGGCAAGCAAAATATGAGAAATGTTGTACCTACTAATTTTTCTTCTGACTCAAATTTTTTTTTTTTTTTGAAAAAAAGGTCACATAAAGAAGAAAACTCTCTAGCTTGAAAAGTATTCAAATGGTTTTACGAGGAAATGACCTAAATGTGTATATTCAAATAAGAAAGACAAAAAAAATGACGTATAGGAAATTTGGAAAATCAAGTACGTTAACAAGTGGTCGATTGAGATGCTGTACTATAACAAATATGAATTGGCCGTCTTTGTTGGAGTAAGTATGCGGAATGAGTATCTTTAATACTAAGGATTTCAGATCTTCTGTCTCACGTCTTATTTTGCTCTTTGATATACTATAAAATAATCTGTCAAGATTATTCTACAAAATTATTTTACAAAATGTTAATAATTTATTAAATAACATGATAAAGAGTGAAACAGAATGTGTGATAGAACATCTTGGCGTATCACCTTCATCACTCTTTCTATTTGCCTATGTACGTAACGTTAAACAACAATTTACATTCATAAAAAAAAAAAAAAAAAAAAAAGGATTTGCTAATTGCTACTTGCATGTATATATGTACGTCAAGAACAAATTGGATTTGAATATCTTAACCTTATTTCACTTTTCTCCAATTTATTCACATTAAGCAACTTTGACAAACTACAAATCTATGCTACATGTATTATGGTAATTCTCTTTAATTAGTTATGATCAAACTCATTTTATTCTTTGTATATATTATAAGTTTAAAACAACTTAGTATACATGTTGAAGTCACCCATATTCAAAGGTGCAAATAAATTATGGGTTAATTTTTATGTAAACGTTTGAAAAAAAAAAAAATTTATACATTTTCAGTATAGAAATTTTTTTACATCATTCAATGTGGATGCATATTATATATACGAAAATAACATTTAAAATTTAAACAATATACAAGTGATATGGATCTATATTCGATAATTTTAAAAAAAATTTACACCAACAATACATAAAAAATTAATTCATAAAGTATTAGTATTAGGTATGTTTAACCTATTGGTCCTATTCTATATTTGTAGCGTCAAATAGTCAAATGTTGAATATTCCCCTTAAAGGAGTCCACTAGGAAATTACTCGTATAAAAATAAGACAAATTCCAATATATATATTCTCATAATCATCAACTACTACTTCTGCATACAACCAAGAATCAATGCAATTTGAAGAAGCCATTTCCAACCAAAACATGGAGAACTTCTATGATGATGATGACAGTGAAGCAGAAGACACACTCTCGCTGTGTGATTACTCAATCAATACAATTGCTGCCGAAGATCAACAAGCACTACTCAATGCGAGTTCTACAAAGTTCGACCTGCCCCATCTCCTCCTCCTCCTCCTCCGATCAAGAACACTATTTTGAGTTCTGTAGCGGAGAATGGAGTACAACATCCACCTCTTACCCACCGGAAAATATAATTTTCTGTGGAAAAATCATCCCTTCTGGCGAACCCTCCTCTCAAATTGACTTACAAAATCTCAAGAAGCCAGTACAATCCTTTGGATGGAATGGTTCGCACAATATTAGTATTGCCAGCAGCAAAAAAGAAAAGAAAAAGTTAAATAATATTTCAACGGTTGATAATGGTAAAATATCTGGCTTGACTTCTTCAATTGGGAAGTTTAGATGGTCATTATTTTTATTTGGAGGATCAAGAAGGTTTCTTCCAACAGAGATGGTATTGAGAGATATAAAGAGTAGACAGAGCAGGAGAAGGAGGAGTCCATCATCCTCCACCTTGTTTGGATTGAAAAGTGATGATCATGATAATAAGGAGATGAGTGAGATTAATAATAATGTTGGAAGTAGAAGTAGCAGAAGTAGTAGTTGTCAAGGGCTATTGGGATTGCTCAAGGCAATAGGTTTTGGTGGTCAACGTCGTGCTAATAATGTAGTGAAGGCTTCTGTAGGTTGCATTCCACGATTGTGAATGAATGATCATTTTGTATTTTAATTGTCATGACAGGTCTTTGACCAATCCAGATCCTCAGTACGAACTTTGGTGTTATTAATAATTTTGGCGATGGAATATTAGATAATACTATTAAAAAATTTAAAGAATACAGTTAAAATATTTAAAAGATAAGAAGTAGTTATAATTTTTAATTCACGTGCCGATTTTTTTTTGTGATACTAAATTGATACTAAAAAATTTAATATTGAGAGTCTTATTTGGTAAGCATGCTAAAATTTTGATAATGGCACATTTTGAAAAAAGAAAAAATGGAATTGTAGAATAATTTGATTTGAACACTTGTATATGTATCGAATTGTTCTTCAATTCACTAGTGTGGAGGTGGCCTCTAATCCTCGAGTGAGGTTGCATTGGTTCGAATGATTAAGAAGCAAACAAATACTTTGTGTTACTTGATCATGGATACAAAATTGACACTGAAAGTTTCAGCAACTTCAATTTAATTGATGATTTGGTACCCGTGGTTATATTTTCGAACACAAATAGTATATTATATATGCACATTCACACAACATATTTATTAGGTGTTCTACTAGAAAAGCAACCAAATGTTGGATTTCCTCTAAAAATAAAAACCAAAATGTTGGAGTAGTGCTCAATAAATGTTTGTCCAATAATCTTTGGGAACATTAATTTAGTTCAAGGTGCGAATAACAGTCTGATTTCTTAAAATGTTAAACATATTACTTCAGCAAAGAATAATTTGCGAACTTTTTAGCTTAGCAATTAATCCTGTATTTTGTCTAAACAATTATATGTTAATGTGCACTTACCAATGATTGGTGATAATTAATTATTTTTCTTTTGACGTGTAAATCTCATTACTATCTTAGAACACTTACATATCTATTTTGAAACAAAATAGAAATGATGAAAAGCACTAATCTAGATATAGTGTCATATACCAATACTATATTAAAATTTTCGCCCTATACCTCTTTGTCTGATTCGGGAAGTGAAATTGATCTAAATTCATCGAAGAAAAAAGTTTAGAAAAAAATAGGTTATCTCAGGTTAGGTTTCTCCAAATGATTGGAGAGTATAATTAAAAAATATTTTTTTGAAAATCATATATGTTCTAACATAATTTATTACACATATTTGTTATACATAAAATTTAAAAATAAATAGATTAATTTTTTCCATTTGAAAAAATGTTTAAATTTTTGTTTTGATTTTGACTCATTTTACATTGTCCAAATGTTTCATGCCTATAATAGTAGTTATCAATCTACCATTGGTATAACACCTTATGAAGCTCTATATGGTAGAAAATGTTGCTCACCAATATATTGGGTGAAGTTGGTGAAAAAAAAAAAAGAAGATTATTGATGCATTAACTAATGTACCTTGGATTGAGGAAACTTATGAGAAAGTTAAACTTGTCCAGCAACGGATACGTGCAACTCAAAGTCGGCAGAAAAGTTATGTAGACAATAAAAGAAATTAAAGACTTGGAGTTTGAAATTAAGGATCAGGTATTCCTCAAGGTCTCACATCAGAATAGCATAATTAAACATAAGAAAAGTGAAAATTTGAGTCCTAGATATATAGGACCATTTGCAATATTTCAATGAATTGGCAAAATTGCATATCGGTTGGATTTACCACCTAACCTGTCAAGGATACGTAATATTTTCCACGTTTCACTTCTGAATAAATATCATCTAGATCCTTACCACGTTTTACATCACGAAAAGTTGAAAGTACAAGATAATTTTTCATTTGAAGAGAAACTAATACAAATAATGGATCATAAGGTAAAGGTGTTAAGGACCAAAAAGACCCTTGGCTAAAGTATACCATTGCGTAGCAGAGGCAACCTGGAACTAGAGAAGGAGATTAGTCGAAGAATGTACCCCGAACTTTTTATGTCCTAAGGTGAGAATTTCAAGAATGAAATTATTTTAAGGAGAGAAGATTGTAAGGATAATGATAAAACTAATTTGATTACGTATTATTTGTTATGTGTGATTACACGAATTCCTTTTTACAAGCTGATTTGGTAACTAAAGTCTAGTTGGTTACTAACTAACATTAGGGGAATAAAATAATAATTTGGAGAACATGATGACTATAGTGCAATCTTAGTTTTCTTTAAAAAAATAAAAAATAAAATAAAATAGATTTGTTAACCCCGTAATTTTTTTTCCAAAAAAAAAAATTAGTATTTGATAATATCTACGAAGTTTATTTGTATTTGAACTACATATCATTGTTGGATTAAAATGTGTTGTGTGGTTTGTTTACATGAGAAGAGTTAAATGCTTTTATCAATTTGGTTTCCTATTTGTTTTGGGTTATTTAATTGGACCAACTTTGTGTCTAAAAATGATTTTCATTTTAAATACAAACTTCACTTTGCTAATTATTTTCTAATTTTCATAATTAATTTTAGACTAAATTTTCAGCCAACTTAAGTTACCTAACAATAGTAGGATTCAAGGGAAAAATTAGCTAACTTAGGGGAGTTAAAGTTTGGAAACTTTTGGTAGTTAAAATATGTATAAATAAGGAATTTCGTAGGGTTATATCATTATTTGCTTGGCCTATATTTTTGGGGATTTAGAGAGAGGGGTTTCCATGCATATTAAGAGCTCGTCATACATCAAATTTGGTATAATTTCGTAACCTTAGTTCTTTCTAATAATTCTGTTTATAGTTATTTATGCATCGCATATATTGGATATTATGTCTAGGTTTAGATTTTTTCGTTGGGACTATTATCTTAAATTAGTAATTTTTATTGATTAATATGAATTTTTAAATCTAGAAGAGTATATCGGGGTATAGGGAGATATTTTTTGAAATTTATTATTATTATTATTATTATTTAAATAAGATTTTTTTGGAAAAAAAAAAAAAAAGATGGACGGAGGGACAGACTGCTACGATTCTTGCTTCGTTACTACAGGTTTTTGTTTGGTTTGGTGACTAGAGTGTGGTGATGGGCTGGTGTTGTACATGAAAGTAGAAGACAGAAAAGAAAAAAAAAAAAAAAAAGTAAGGGAAAAGGAAGTTTTCACATGGAATGAAATATGAATACCTATTCTGTAGTGTAGTTAGGTCCTAGACTTAAGTTATTTGACTTGATTTATATAACAAGTCATATAGTTACATATAATATCATTTTTAGACTGCATTTGTATATTTTTGACACAAATAATTATAGGATGTTAAAATGTTATTTTTTGTAGTAATTAAATAAGATAGTTTGAAAGTTTGAAGTAGTAAGAATAATATTTTTGAATATTTTATAAGAAGGATATTTATAAACTTATATATTTGAGAAAAATTATTTTATTAACATCGACAAGACTAAATATTTTGGGATAAAGAAGCATAGTACTTTTGTAAGAGACTTAGTAAGTAATATTTAAAATAAGAATAAATATTATAAATATTTTATGATAAAGTAAAGGGTTAGTTTAGTATAATTTTTGGGAAATAATATTTTTGAAAATTTATAGATTTTGAGTTAATATTATGGTTATGATATTTTTGGGTCTTGAATAATTTGTAGTGGCATGATAGTTTATATACGAGTAGGTTTGTTTAGCGATTGAATTTTAAGTATTGTGTGATGAACTTTTGTGTAGGAAATCTATTGAATTTTACTACGTTTTTGCTACTTTGATTTAAGTGGTTACTACCCATTTGTAATTTCGAAAATATTTAGTCTAAATATTATTTTTGGCAACATATTATTTTAGTTATTAAATTTAGACCATACATGGATACTTTAATTGTTTTAAATTATGAATTTATATAAGTGACATTATTTTGAACTTTGTATGATTATTTCGCATGTGTATGTGCATGGAATATTTACTCGGTAAATAATAATGGATCAAGACTCTTAAATAATCTGCCTAGATGAATAGTCGGTAGGAACTATAGTTCTGCATTTTCTCAACTGCCAAATAAGATAACTTCTAGCCTCCGAACTCTGAATTTGTATAAGATGGTTTTCGCGAGACCTCAAGCAACCTTTTCTAGTGGGGTCTATTAACATTAGGCTGAGTACTCAATAAGCCGATGATATCATGTTTATTTTATGAGCTTATAATGAATCATGATATGAACTTCTAAACTCTGATTATGAACATCGAACTCTAAGGTGATGTACATATTTTTATTTTTATTTTGAATTTATGTTCTATAAAATTTTCCATATAATGTCACTTTCTTTAGAAGTATGAACATATTGTATTCAAGTGACATTTTGTAAAGGAACTTTTACTATTATGTGGATTAAGATTTTTGCTTCAATTTTTTATAAAAACCTTTCTTTTGAAATGTCTCGGCATGTCTGTGTGATAAAACTTTTTAAAATGTATATATATAAAACTTGTTTGGTCCAGCAAATGTAGTGTCAACTACTTGCTAAGTAATTTGTCGCTCACCCTATAATATTAACATTTTTGCAGAGTTTAATCATAGATTCGATTAAGGGGTTTGATCAAGGATTGAAAGTTATTTTGAGCCTAGTGTCCTTGAGAAAAGGTGAGGGCACAGCAATCATGGGAACCCCAGGAGCAGGGCGTGACAAGATTGGTGACTAAGTTTAAGCCTTAGGAGGTGTCACCTCCTAAGCTATCCTAGCAGCTATCAAGCCACCTATTGTTTTTAATATATTTAAACCAATTTGTACTACTTGAATAGTAGTATAATTCAGCAAAATAAGCAAAAAAAAAATGTAGCAAAATAGAAGGAAACAAGAGTAAGAAAGTTGAGAGAAAGTAGGAGAGAAAACAAGAAAATTTAGAAGATATACAACTTATTTCATTAACTTACTATAATCCTAAGTTCATATACTTGATAGCTAATGGAAATATGTGTCTTTGATTAGATTTTGTTAAGATATAACATGTTTTGGCTACTACAATTAATAAGTATTGTATAAGTATAATTGATGTTGTAATGAGCTTTTTTAAGTGTTTGAGTTTAATTGGTTGCATAACTCAATTTGGGACCATTTTGGTTTGTGTGATTGTGTGATTTAGGTGCTATTTAATCCAGGTTAGGTTAATTTAGTTTTGTATAAGCAAACAAACCTAGAGTAACTAATCTAAAGTAAATGAGTTTTAGCTAAACTAGGTAGAGCTCTAATTATGCCTGTTCTAAGGGCTGGTGTAGGTTGTTTTTGTACAAAATAACGTTAACTAACAAGTTAAACATGTTTGGAAGCAAGTTTTGTGTATATGACTTGTATAATATGAAATTATATTATTTTATATGCAATTAAAAATTTTGGCAGATTGTAATTCCTAGAAGATAGTTCCCTAATTTGCTACTTAATGTTATATTATCATCATATGGACTTTAATTCAATTAAACCCTTAAAAACCATGAATTATTGGTTGTTTTAAGGGTATATATGGGCTATTTGTAGCCAATATGATGTAATATCATGTTTAGTATAATGTTAATAGACCTGTCTCTTATTCATTCTAAAGTGTGTGGTTGAAGAGCCTACTTTGTGAGTTCTTAAGTTCAAGATTAACTATATTGAATAAATAGCTTAGAGGCGGAATGTTTTTAGGGTTTTCATTTGAGTATCAGAAATGTTGTAGGGGTTTGTTGGTTTGGTTTAAGGGAGTTGTAGGCTAATTTAGGGATGTTCAACATAGAAAAATTTAACCTACAGTTTACATAAGCAAACTGAAAATTAGAATAATAAATTTAAACTAACTGTGCCTAAGATTCTTAAACCTTTATGCCTAATATATTGCACCATGTTATAATTTATGTATGTGTCCATTATATTCTTTATTTTTCATGGAAAAAATAACTTAAATTGGGTACTTATGGTTAATTGGACAAGTTAAAGAAAAGAAAGAAGTTTTGAGGAGTCTAGTATCTTGAACTGTGAGTATTCCTAGTTCTTATTTTCAATGAATATGATCTGTAAAGAGTTTCATGCCATGGCTAGAAACTTTAGTGATTTTATTAGAACTGTCAATTGGATTTTGTGAGTCAAGTTTTATATGAAACCCTAGTTTGATTTACAAAATTATTCAGGTTGTGAGTTTTAATCAGGTTGAACTAAACTCACAAATATGCAGTTCATACTCGACTCACAAAATTATTTAGCTTTCGGGCCTTGATCGGGCTACCCCAAACTCACAGTACATACATTACTGAAAGTTAAGAAATTAAAAGACAAAATATAAAAAGAGTATCTGAAGTTTCAACACTAATAATTAAAGTATAAAAAGCAATACTTTCTCAATAATTAGTAATATTTGCACATACGAAAGTTGAAAAGAAAGTATTTCGAATAAGTTATTATGACTATCAGGGTGAGAGTTTACTTAATTAATAGATTAATTAGTATAGAGTTAAATTGGAGAGAATTAATAACCCAATTAGTGTGTTTATACATACATACATACATACATATATATATACTATGCACTTATTATTAGGGCAGGACTTTATTTGGGCTGAGTCTTGTGAAATCCTAACTCGACTTACATTTAAATTCGGGCCTAATATTTAGGTCCAACCTCAGTCCAACTCACTTTAATGTAAGGCTCGACCCTTTATTTGTCGTATCGAATAGGCTGAACTTGGGCCGGCTCAACCCATTGACAGTCCTAGATTTTATGTGCTATTTGAATGTTTAAGTTAATAACATAATATGAATAGTATACTTTGAACCGCTCGGACTTGATTTATTTGTTTATGTAAAACTACTTGTGCATAATGTACACCCGGTTGTATACTTTATCGCACTGAGGGGAACTGAGCTCTTACCATATTTAGGTTAGACACACCGAGTCAGAACGAACTTAGTCGAAATGGTTTACTTACCATGGCTTTGCAATCTAAGCATCTTGGACTAGGCATGGCATTCCGGTTCTAGAACCGGAATCGCTAGAACCGGACCGTTAAAAATCAGCAGTTCCGGAATCGAAACCATAGTTGAAGAGACAGAACCGGTTCTCGAAACTTGATTCGGAAGTGTGCACAAGGTTCCGGTTCCGGTTTCGGTTCTCTATTTTTTGAAATTGGAATTGGAACCGGCAATATATATATATATATTTAAATACATTATAATTCTTCCCTTACCATTTTATCTATAAATACCCCCTTCTCCTAACATTTTTTACACACAATTCTCTCAATCTCTCTAATCCTCTCTAATTCTCTCAAATACTCTCAAAATGTATGAATTTTCTAAAATCTATCTTTCTTTAATTTTTAATGGTTCAATAAATAATGCAATAGTATACTTTTTTTTTTCCAAAAACAAAGTCTACAATTGAAATATAAATAAAATATAATTTTTTGTTCTCATCTTAACTTGTATTATTATTTTTTTTTTGGTATTATAATTTCTAATTTTTAATTTTTGTAATAATAAAATCAGAACCGTGACAGGAAGCGGGATCGAAATCAGATGGTTCTAGTCAGTTCCGACTCTTCTTGGAACTGTGATCAAGCCAATACCTTGGATGGGACAATCGTCAATATTTAGGCATGTGATCTTATATTAGTATTCTTGAGTTTATCAAACTTGTTGTGGCCACTTGGACATATGTAATGACTTTAGTTTACTAATTTTAGTTGTGACGATGGATGTAGATTATAGCCAGCACAGGAAGTCGGGCACTCAATCGTCATAGCTAGTCAGTAGTCACTTATTGACACAAAGTTAGATCGAGAATTAATCAATATAACTCTAGGAAGGCTATGGGTTGATGTTCTTACTTGTACCAGAAGATATATCCTTACTCTGATCGGATAGTCTTAGTAATTGTAAGGGAAAGGGATAGATTTATTACAAAGAATACCACCGTTTGTCATATGATAGCACATTCACAAAAATATCTTAAAATATGTTGATCTACTCATCAAATCGAAATTATTGATGTAATTTGATAATTTTTATAAATTTTAATTGTCTAAATATAATAGAATATTGAAGGAAATTGGAAAGAAGTACAATGTAGGAGAGGATCTCAACCCAAGTTACCTCTTGTCTCTAGGGTCCAGACAGGTCACCAGCACATATTTTAGCGACTTACAGTGGTTCTTATAGATTGCTTAATAACAAGAAATTGAGAATAACGAAAGTCGAATTTTGAATCTTTCATGTAGTTTAGTCGTCGAGAATAACGAAAGTCGAATTTCGAATCTTTCATGTAGTTTAGTCGCCATACTTACTATCTGAACCAATCCTAATTGGTGATTGAGTAGTATCTGGACTACCTTGATTACCTCTGTAGTGCAATTAGATGGCTGTTCAGACAAGTTAGAATAGAACAATCCTTCAGCTTCAAAGATCAAACTAATTAAGTCATTATCTTTGATACAGCCCAAGTTTCAGAAATTTTGTACCGTGCGTACTAAAAGAAAAGAAAATTATTATAATCTTGATCCTAATGCACTTGGCATAATTATAAGGGAAATACTTAGGTAGACCTGGTCTACAATCCCACTTGTAGACCCTGTAATGTCTAGATTAAATGTTATGAAATCTATGACATCAGTTGATGTAAGTAAGATTCTATAAGATTTAATCTTGACCTCAGGGTCTATAGATGGGGTCCAAGACCGGGTTTATGGTAGTATTTTCCTCATTATAATGTCATGATTTACAAAGATCATAATTTCATATTGCACTTCATTCTGGATTAATAAGCCTAAAAAGTTGGCCTCAGTTCGGGGCTAATAGCTTAGAATAGGATTATTTTGAAAATTTATCACGCAAATGTGACCGTTTTTAAAATGTCTTCTATAGTTATGACTTTCTCTTAACTTTAAAACTTGCGTAATCAAAAAGTGAACAATTCTTTTTTTAAAAAAAATTGAATTGGATTACGCATTGTCAGAGTGCGTAATCCAAAAGTGAACAATTTTTAAAAACAAAAAACAAAAAAATTTGAAGATTTCGCACTTTTGAAGTGTGAAATCTTCAACTTTTTGAATAAAAAAATAATTGATTGAGATTAATTACACTTTACCCCCTTGAACCCTTCGAGTGCAATTTGCCCCCTTAAACGCTAAAAACTTACACTTTTCCCCCTACAAAAGAAACCTTCATATATATAATTACAAAAAGATGATGTGGATATTTATTTTGACATTATTACTCTTCAAAAATTTATTTCATTTTTAAAGCTTCCGTATAATATATTTTTATTTCGTATGAGTAACTGATGTTTATATCACATTTTACTTAATATAAATATATATTATTTTTCTTCATTTCTAAAACTAAATAGTAATAGAGGGAACTTTTATAATACTTTTTCTTCAATTTTTTTTCCATGATCTAAACATATTGAAAATAAAATAAGTAGATTTATTTTAATTATATAAATGATTTTATTTTTACACATTTAATACTTAACAAAAAAATTTGTAAAGAAAATTATATATATGAAGGTTTCTTTTGTAGGGGGAAAAGTGTAAGTTTTTAGAATTTAAGGGGGCAAATTGCACTTGAGGGTTCAAGGGGGTAAAGTGTAATTAATCTCAATCAGAAATTTTTTTTTATTCAAAAAGTTGAAGATTTTGCACTTCAAAAGTGCAAAAAAAAAAAAATTTCACTTTTGGGTTACGCACTTTCGTACTCCAATTCAATTTTTTTAAAAAAAATTGTTTAAGTGCATAATCTAATTGATTACACACTTTTATAGTACGAAAATCACAATTAAAGAAAATGTTTTAAAAACAGTCACATTTGAGCGATAAATTTTCAAAACAATCCCCTATTCTAAGCAATTAGCCTCAGTTCGGGGATTCCCATCATGTTTTTTCCGGGAAAAAAAAAAAGAAAAAAGGAAAAAGGAAAAAATTGATATTTATTTGTGACAAATTTGACCAGCTCTTCCTTGTTTTTCTTTCATCAAATCAATCCTTTTGACGGGGTGTCCTTAGCTCCCTGGAAACCTTCCAAAAGGCGTTGGGGATGACTTTTCAATCAACTGATAATAATGCAAAGCAGCAGGCCTACCAACAGTTCCAACACCATAATGAAAATATTGAATGATCGAAGTGACGCAATTTTGGCAATCTCATGTGGTGAGCTTAATACTAATCGCATTTGTTATATACTTAAGATAATTCTCTGTCTAGAAAGTACTAAGGAGCTATGGACAAAAACTTGCATGGATGGTCTACCTGTGTATGTACTTAAAAAAATAGAATTTATAGGTCTCACATCTAGATTTCACGCGATAAGGTTCTGCTCAAATTTTGTGTATTAATTCATATAAAATTTTTATAAAACTCGCCTTGCTTATTAAGTGGAATATAATCAATAAAACGAGTAAGTCTTATTTGTTCACTTTACAATTCACAGTGAGTATGACAATTGTTTAATATAAATGAAAAGTAAGAAGATTTTATTACTGTTAAATCATCTAATAGTTTCTAATACTCATTCCGTATTACACAGTGAGTAGCGAGAAATTTTTTTAGCATAACATGCAATAACTCAAGGACATCCGACCATTTATGGAGTGTTATGCGATTATTACGAATTACTATGAACAAATCACAATAAGGTGAATAGGTATTTCATTTCAGATCTTATATATCACTATCTATATGAAGGTTTTATCTCATATTTTAAACGGTTGGTCATAGCATTTTCTATTCTACATCATGTTTTACTCTATGTTACACTATCAAATGAATTACTAAGATTCTGTGAAATAATTTTAATAAAATAATCTTGATAATTCATTTAATAGTATGACAATGGATAACAGAAGATCCTTAGCGAGATGTTTGCCACTTGTCTATGTGCCAATGTTCTGAATGTACAACAAAAGATTAGTATAGGAAGTAAGACAAAAGATTATTTTGATGGTATTTAATTACATGTCTTTTATTTTTGTTTTAAAAAATAATTGTTTAAATAACATATTTAAGATGATCATAACGAATAAAAAAATTTATACTACTATAATAGTGAAAATTTTTTACATGGACCCGTTTTACGGTAAGTGAATGAACCTTAACTACATTCATTCCCATTATTTGAAATAGTTTATTTTGATAAATTAAAGTGATATAAACTTATAAATATAAATCAATGGTCCAACTTATCTACCGTATATTATGTTCATATAAAAATTTTCCCTATAGTAGCTATCAACAACATGCAAAGTTCTCCCACTTACCCTCCGGCCGGGAGACAGCCTTCCCCAAGGACAAGGATGGCTGGCGGCTGGGATCTTTGAATCGGCGCGAATCGGCGGGACCCCGTTCTAGAATCATAACTACAGCGTACTCTCTCGCGTGCACAGACCAGACTCTTCCAAACTAAGTAGATAGGGATTGGCCCACTTGGACTTAAGACCTTTCATCCCGTTGACTCAAAAGACACCGTGGGCCACACGGATCGTGGAACCCACTCAACATTAGTAAAAATCCTAAGATTTCTAACCTATATTAGTTAACTAGTCCTGAATATATGGAATTGAAATTAGGTGACGGAAATTTTGAAAAAAAATGACCAGTCGTTTCTAACGAACTAATTTTTGCAATGCCATCTAGAAGATTAGAATAAATTTTTATTTTTCAACTTAGCAATTTAGTCCTATCTTTTTCCTCGTCCAACGTCTATTATTTTCTGATAGTTTTCCTCGTCCAACGTCTATTATTTTCTGATAGTTGCGCGTGAATAGTGTCGTATTTACCCTTCTGGAAGTAGAAATATTCTAGTATAGCCCTACTTTAGAATTTTGTAATATAAACAAAAGTTACATATAATTTTTTTTTGTTTTTTACATCAGCATGTAAAGTTATCTTTCTCTAATTTAAATCACTAAAATCGGATATAAAATTATAAATCAAGGCCATGCAAAAAAATTTCGTTCATATAGGTTATATACGTTCTAGCAAGTTGTAACCTTCAATGATGATTATGAAATGTATCGTAAGATATTTCTCTTATAATTTATTGATTATAGATTCAAATCACTAATAAATGAAAGGAGAGGTGGACTTAAAAAAAATTATAAACAAGAGTACATTTTTTAATTTTTTATATTATTATTTTACATGAGTAAGCATTAAGTTATATACTGCTAATTAAATTTAAACCACGAATTTGCAAATAAAATCATAAATCGAAACCATACAAGTATTTTCCGTCCGTCGTCTAGGTTATATACGCTGTAGCAAGTTGTAAGCTTCAGTACGACTGCCGAAGAAAAATAAGTGTAACCACTAACCATCAGTGAAGCTTCTTCTGGTGCTAATTGTCCAAGGGTCTAAGAAGACTAGTTAGAAGTTAGAACAGCTTCAAATTAATTAATTTGGTCATAAGCTTTTTTTTTTTTAAGAAATTAATTTGGTCATAAGCCTATCTAGCGTGTTTGTTGCTTTGCAAATTTAGTCATATACGTTCTTCACTATTTCCTGTGTTTTAATTATTACCGTCATATGTAATTATAGAACTAACAAATGGAAATGGCATATGGAGCAAGGACAAAATTTTTGAACAAAAACACAGAACAACACGTATCATGAGGCATTTTGCATGGCCAAAGCCATGGAGATAAACACCATCATTACGTTCCACATACAACTCAAAAATTGAAGGCTATTTTTATTGGCCAATGATTTTGTTATTCCAAAATAAGTTTCAGGCAATTCACTCTTATTTATTCTTTTTACTTATTATGAAGTATCTAAAACTTATTTTGAATGGTCAAAATTATTTACCTATTTGTTTTGTTAACCTGTATTCAACCCTATAGTGGTAATTTCATTTATCTGAACTTGTCCATGAGAAAATTCTCCCCCAAAAAAAAAAAAAGTGATCCTACGCAAGAGAACATCAAATAATATTATGTTTCTTTTCTTTCTAGTTATCTTCAATATAAAATGGAACACGTAATAGCATATTAAAACATTTGGTACTTCGTAATATTACTAGTATAAAACAGGAAGATGGATTTAGAAAAGAATGGTTAGGAGAACAAGCATTCATCTCATTTGTACTTTAGATATTCGTATAATCATCGAAATTTGTTGAAGTGATTAATTCATGAAAATTAAAAAGTGTTGAAAACAACAAAGAAATTATTAGCAGTATCATTTCTATTTAGTCCCAATAATTTTAATTAATGTTAGAACTAAACAGTGGCATATATCTACCAAGGATGAAACTTTTGTAGAAGCAGTTGAATATACATATTATTTTGCATTTTAGACGGCCAATATGGGAAGTATTAATATGTGGCTATGTGTATACGAGGGCTTCAACTTTTGAGGTTTATAATTAATTGGTACGTTGGATAAATTGATATCCGAGTATAAGTATTTTTTAATGGAAATAAGTTTTGTGTACATGTAAAGGGGAAATACATGTTAATCGTATTATGTGTATATAGATTGCGAAAAGCAAAAGATAATACTGGTTTATGAACAATACATTCAAAAATTATTAAGTGCAGTTAAGGTAGTAAGTCGCTTTCTATATAATTTATTAGTCATAAATTCGATTTATTAAATGATAATGAAAAAGTGGTTTTTTTTTTTTTTTTAAATGTATCTCTATTCTTCCATCATTAATTTGCGGAACAACTTATTGAACGTAAGACCACCAGAACAAGAATCAAATCTAATTGCAATGTATTACCGTGTTAACAATGAATTATTGAGTGGCATAAACTTTGTCATGGAAAGTTCATATTAAATTATACTACCACATGTTATTGATATTTTTAAATCAAATTGTTTCTATTAATTTATTATATTATAGTTGGAGCCCACTTTACATAGTTGACACTAATTAAATGCTAGGAAATATGATATACTAATAACAATATCACATGCTTTGATTTTAAGAGTACAAAACATCCAAATAAACTTTATTTATGACTTTGTTAGATGAGTTTTAACTTCACCTAGTGAGTATTTAAAAAATAAGGGAGAGAATTCAAAATATAGAAGTTATTCTCTCCATTTTATTTTACCTGTTATTTTGGGTTGGTAACTATTATTTTAGGTTGCCACACAAAAATTAAACAGTCTATTAAATTATATCAATTTTACACAAAGATATACAGTTCAAAATAACTAAATTATCTTTCTATATTAATATTCTGAGCAACTAATAATCCCTCCTCTCAGTAATATGCCAGTAATGGTAAAGTTGAAAAAAAAAAACTCATTTATTTCTTTTTTCAATTCCTGAAGCGATAGATAATTTGATACAAAATAATGTATTGAAAGTGACAGATAAAATGAAATAAACGGAGCATTTGATAAGCATATATGGCGGATTATACTATGCTATATTTCTATTTCCCTAACTAGAGAATTTTATGGTCTCGTTAGAATATCATATAACATATACTTTAAATATTCTACAGTATTAACATTCAAATTACGTAGTATTATACAATATAAATATTTACAATAAAACGATATGTAATTAATGGGATCAAAAAATTCTCATTAAAAAAAAAATTGTCATTCCATAACACATCCCCATAGTAAAACCTCAAGTAAAGGAAAGAAAAAATAAAAAGGGTAAAATAACATCATAACTAATTCACATAAGATTTCTACTTTACACGTGGATCATTTAGATTAGCTTTGGCCTTGCCTTCTCTCTCAACTCCTTTCTAATTCTTCTAGATGCAAAACGTTTCTACGAACACCACCACCCAAATTTTGTTCTTTTTTGCTCTTCTAGAAGCCATCTCCCAAATCCCAATTAATACACCAAATCCCTCCAAACTGCCCCTATATAAATATAGTCACTCCTTATTCATTAAACTTACCAAAGAATCAAACCCTTTATGCAATCAATCTCCTCAATTTTCCCTACCCTATAATAACCTAGGATCACATTTCAACATTTAAGTGTTCCGATGCTTCTTGTCAACGAGGAGTCTTATGATCCTAGGGAACCAAACATGCATGACATAGATTATGATGATGAAGGAGAAGAGACACTCTCCTTTTGTGAATTCTCAGTTAATACTACTTGGGATGATGATCACTCCTCCACAAGAGAATCACAAAACTCATCAAGCTTCAAATCATCCGACGATGGAGATGAATATTTCGAGTTCTTTAGCGGAGAATTAATGTCCTCAGGAGGATTAACTACATTCAATCTCCTATCCACCACCACCCGAAAACATCATTTTTTGTGGTAAGCTCATTTCTTACAAACAGCCCATTATCTCATCTGAAAACACCAAGAAAAAGGAAACGACAACAACCATCAAACCGAAAAAGCACAAGAAGAAGATCAGAGGGGTTTTTAGATGGAAATGGAATCTGAGAATCACTTCAAGAAAGATTAATGCTTCAAAATCCAAAAAGGGTTCATCACAAATTGTTCGGGGAGGCTATAAATCGTTGCCAGCGCAACAAATATCAGAGCAACGATGCAAAAAGAACGATTCATCAGTTCATAAAACGTCTTTTTTGACATCAATTGGGAAGCCTAAGTGGTACTTATTCTTGTTTGGAATCACGAAATTTGGAACTCATATGGGGCTGAGGGATATGAAGAGCAGGCAGAGTCGTCGTCTAAGCAGTTCATCATTTTCATCATTTAGATTAGAAACTTGTGATGATATTACGAATAATGGAAATGTATGCATGAGGATGGAGTAGTAGTAGTAGAAGCAGCAAACGATTCTGGGCTGTCCTCAGAGCGTTGAGTTGCATCGGTGATCACTGTTCTACGGACATCGTGAAGGCGTCCACCGGCGGCATTCCACGAGTTTGAATTGAAACTAGCTGGTTTTTTTTTTTTTTTTTTTTTGACACCTGAAACTAGCTGTTTTGGTCATGGCATGAGTATTTTGACTTTGCCAAATTTAAGAGTTCGCACCAACCCACAGAAGCTTTTGTCGCTGTAATAATAGCGTGTATTTGCCCTTGATTAGTTTAAGATTATGAAAATAGGAGACCGGTTTTGGACATATTTGTGCTAGTGATGAGAATTAAATCTCACAAATTTTTGTTAACATGTGTTGATGTTATTTATTTGATAAGATTTAATTCATATCATAAATTTATAAATCGAGATCAAAAATTAAATTTATTTAAGTATTTATCTAATTAAATTTTATAAAATTTAATTTATATTACCATTTATTATATTATACTGACTAATTTACATTAAAAATTTATAAGTAAAACTAAAGACCAAATCTGTATAAATATTTTCATAAAATTATTACTATTATATTAGGGTTAATTTTTTTGACTCTCTAAACTTGTTACCATTTATCATATTTCACCCTGAAATAATTTTTTGATTACTTTGCCTCCTAAACTTTTTATTTCATAACATTTCACTCCCAAATTTTAATAGAAGTTACAAAAGTAGCGAATTATTCATACGTTCTACGCATGCGTTATTAGTGTAATGCCAAGGATCATAATCAAACAAAATATTATGTTAAATACCATAAAATACTATAAAGATATATGTATAGAACTCACGAATACTTCTTTACATTTATAACCTGTATCATAATTTGGATAAAAGTGTCAAGAAACAAAAAGTTTAGAGGCCAAAATGATAATAAAAAAAATTAATTCGTAATGCAATGTTTTAAATGAAAGCAAGTTTAAGGGGCCAAAGTGGATATATCCCATTATATTATCGTTGATTGATTGTCTTAAGCAGGAGCAAAAAATTTTGGCGTCATTTAAGTTGAGTCAAAAAGCTAATTAGATGGTCTATTTTACTACAAATTTTCCCCTAAGACCAATAACTAATCCAATTTCAAACATCAACGTTCGTAATTTCACGATTTAGAAGGAAAAATATGTAGTACTCAAGACAAATACTCGTATGGACAATTGTTTGTGTAAAATTTTTTTATACATTATTTATTATTTTTTAAATAATATTTTATAATCATTCTTTTATTTCGTTTTTTAATCACTTTTTTTCTCATAAACTTGTTACGATATTTATTTAAAATAATATTTTTAATAATATGTTAAATAATAATTATCTAAACATAAGTATTAGTTTTATTTTTGCCAAATAATTAGCAAAAGGTTGATCCGATAGAAGACTGCCTGCGTGCATGGCTGCTTGGAGCTCGTCCAGGGATCAAAATCAGTTTAACCATATTCTTGACTCTTGACAAATTAATAAAGCTGAATCAGGGATCCAATATTCACCATCAACTTGAGATATTTTCCTGAGATTGCTCGACTAGGATATTAATACACACACTTCCTCATTGAAAGGTTGGTAATTAACAAAACAATTCCCAACTCAAGAAAAAAATTAAAAAATAGAGACAAAATTAGAACAATCAAGTTCAATTCCAATAGAATTTTTGAAGGATACGATGTTCCGATGTCATCATTTTTGTGCATGTTGGTCAAAATTGGGATGAAAACAATTAATTCCAAATTGTTAACTTGGCCAACCAAGATGTTAATTCCATCTTAGTACTTTATATTCCGATTGTTGAGATTGGTTATTATTTTAAAGTGTATACTACTAGTACAACATAAATTAATGTCTATACCAACTAAATGAATATGTAAACTTCTTGTGTGATAATCCTCATAACCAATTTATAATACCATTCGGATTGTTTTTAACCGCTTTTTGAAAGTTGAATATAATAAATATTTTTTTAAAATATTATAGAATCATGGAGCTTTTTTAAAATAATTTAATTTTCAAAAATAACTCTACACCTATTTTTTTAATTTTTAAAAAATAATTTATAACTTTTCATAAATCATTAATAATAACGATATTGTCGTCTTGATCGGACAAATGGACATTAGTCATTCTCAATCACTCAACTGTGTCTTCCCAAATGGCTATGAGACCAAATGTTGTGCACCGGATTAGGCACAATGCATCTGAAACATCTGTCAGATATGCCCACATTTCCAGCTCCAGAATAGGTCGCAAATGTAATTATGTAAGTTACAGTTATCCATCAAACCTGACAAATGGCCAGTGTTCCTATTTCCCCTTTTTATTACATAATACTATCCTTTCTTCTCATTGACTATGATTAAGCGGATGTCAGCAAAACCATTAATAAAGTATTTTAGCCCCTATGTCTATTGTCAAGGGAAAAAAAGCAAGGGCAATTTGGAACTTTCAGTTTAGCAACTCAGTGCATTGCTGAATTTAATCTAAAGCCCAGAACTGAAGATGGGCTATATTTTAGCTAAAGCCCAACTATAATTTACTCGGAAAGTGCTATCACTGTTTAAGTCCAAAGGTCCGAACCACTTAGCAATTGCTACTATGGAAGCCTATTACTACTAGGGATGGGATGGGCACTGGACGGATACCCGCCCCTCAACCTTTTTGGCTGATCCATTTAACATCTTGTGGGTCAACAATTTTTTGACCCTAATCCGCCCCTCATGTCTGCAGGTACTCGCTAAGTGAGGATCGGAGAATGCGGATACCCGCCCCTAAGACAAACTATCAAATAAACCTACTTTAGTTCAAGTAAAATGCTTGAGAGGCGAGTACTCCATGCCAACCCTAAATAGGGTTATCTCTACAATGGGGTATAAAATTACAATTTTACACTTACTATACGGTGCGGAGTAGATACCCTCGTATATTTAAAAAGGTGATCCGAACCCGTATCCGAAAATAACGAGTATCCGACCCTCAAATGATCTGGTCAATGGATGATACTTACATCCCTCTCATTTTTGAAGCAGAGCAGGCGGCGGGTAATCAGATCACCGAATTTTTTTGCCCACCTCTAATTACTACCGTGGAAAGTAGCTCAAACTTCTCAGGCAGAAACTACCTAAAAATTATGTCAACAAGGTCTCTTGTTGGCGTGAAATTGTGATTTGTGGATAGGCAAAATCATTAGACAATCGAACAGTTGGGCTTCTTACTTTTTCGTCATCTCATTTCAAGTGTTAATGCAAAGTAAATAACATGAACTCTAGCGGTATTTGATAATCCCATTAAATGTTTAAATTTAATTTATTAAGTACATTTTTATTAAGTGTATTTGATAACAAAATTTTCTTACTTTTGAATGCATTAAATGTTATCTAATTTTAATTGAAAAGTTTATCACTTAATTTAATGAATTCTTTATTAATATAGAAAAATTCTCTCAGTTTTCTTTATTTCATATTCAAACATTTTTTTTTTTTACATACACAAATAAACTCATAAACACACATTTATATACAGTATGTGTTTATCAAGAATTTAATATACAAGTCTTATGTGTGCTAGATCTATATTTATTATCTCTCGCACATAAACACACACTTGCATACACTATATTTATTCTCTCTCACACATAAACACATACTTGAACACATTATATTTATTCTCTCACACACATAAACACATACTTGCACACATTATATCCATTCTCTTTCACACATAACACATACGTGCACACAACTTATTCCTTCCCTATTACAAATAACACACACTTGCACACACTATATTTATTATTTCTCATACATTGACACACACTTACACACATTATATTCTTTTTCTCTTATACATAAATCGATACTTACACATACTATATTTATTCTCTCTTATACATAAAAATACACTTGCACACACTATATTCCTTTTATTTTACATATAACACACGTATACACATTATATTCCTTTTCTCTAACAAATAAACACTCACTTGCACACAATATATCCATTCTCCCACACAAAAATATACACTTGCACATAGTATCTCTTTGGTACACATATTCTATATTAATTAGTATAATATTTATGTGTATTAAAAATATAATATTTAAAAAATTAATCTACTACAAAAATAAAATATAATATTATCATCGAATCATAAATATAAATAGGGTAAAATATTTTAATTCAATACTCAAATTCAGATCATTATCAATAGTATCATCAAATTATAAAATATACACAAAGTAAAATATTTCAATTCAATACTCAAATCATATGCTGTATCAAATAACATCTAGATTTGTATAAATTTAATAAATTAAAAATTCAACACTTAATTTTCAATATTCAAATTTTAAATTTCAATTTTATCAAACGCACCCTCACTCTTGTTCTTGACGTCAGTTGAATATTCCTCAAAGCAACTTCCTCAATTAGTCACTACTTACAAGAATCACCGTTTCATAATTTATTTTAGTTACAAACATATACAAACAATTAGCTTAGTTAAATAGGATATTTACTCATCAATGAGCAAGAAGATAAATTATTTTAGGAAATTAGAGAAATAATCTAAATAAAATTCTAATTTGGCTAAGCACCACATATATTGAAATTTGGGAAGGCCAATGAAAGTGTAGTTCAATGGTAAAGGGCAAACACACGTGTACATATGATGCAAACACCATTTATCATCCTATTCGCTCCATGTTTGGTAGAACAGTATATATGAGGTGGCTGTCTTGTAGATAAAACCTAGGAGGTGTTAGGTTAGAATTAGAATCAAAATGAAAATTATAAATTTTACTGTCAATTGATATGGTTATATTATTTTTCTTTACTATAAGTAATGGTATTATTATATTAATAAATTAATCAATTTAAAATTTAAGTCACAACTAAAGATTGAAAGTGAGTATTTTCTAACACTTCTATTCCCATAGAATAATTTTTATAGTGATTAACTAAACTACATATATAGGTATCACTGAACTTGATTGCATTCCTTCCAAAAAATTCTTAGATGGATCTCATACACGATAAGTTATATGGAACCCTTGGTTTAGATTCAACCATATCACTCTAATCTGAAGCATTTCTATTAAAATAATCGTCTTCATAGTGATGTAGGTGAATCTGAACCAAAGGATTCATGCCATCTACCATAGATCATATCCATATAAAAATTTCTCTTATTTATTCCTTTCATACCCATAAATCAAATACCTCGATAAGAAAGTAGTGTAATATGAAGGTTTTAGTTACCTAAACGTTTAATCAACAACTATTTAAGTTATCTTGACCACTCAACTACTCATAATCCCATTTTGCTCCTCAAGCTTCACTACAATAAAACGGAGTTAACACACATGAGCTTTACACTACTTTTAGGGGCATCTTAATTTTGCAATGCTTATGCTGTCAACTACTATTCATGTATATATTTCTTTCTAGAAAGTCATTTATAGAGGGCATATTATTTTATACCATATATATATATATATATATGGACTAACCACAACACATCTGAAAAATGAGTGAGCATAGTAATACAAGTATTTTAGTTTTTTATCTTCAGCAAAATAAATAAATAAATTATTGTTATCACAAATGGTTAAAAAAAAAAAAAAAGGAAATGAGAGAAAATGAACTGAGATAAAAGGTAATAGACTAATAGTCTATTGGTGAATACCAAAAAGTTTAATATCATGATAACTAATATTATCATAACTCGGATTTTTCATATTTAATCATCAAGAAAATAAATTAAAGATTAGATGCGAAAACGTACCTGAATTCAAAAGAATTTATGTGATTCTTGATTTTGCAGATTTGATTCTTGAATATTTTGGTTATTGATCTTCCAAATTACTATGTATGTATTTAGATAATAGAATTCTCACATTTCTTATGATGGAATGTCAGAAAAAATAACATCCATAGAATTTGGTGACCATAACCTATATATATAGAGATTCTTTCTTTATCCCTCAAACTTACCCATTATAAAAAATAAGAAATAAGACTTTAGGATATTTACACATAAAACCCCATACTAATTAGAAAATTGAGTCCCACTTAACTTAAACTATATAAGATCACTTTATATCAAGGTTTAATTAAATATGATAGCATATATTATACAATTAATATATATGTAAATATCCAAAATCTAACATTCTCCCACTTGGACTATATATATATATTATCGCATAAAACCTTATGAATTTAAAACCTTTTGCTATCATGATCAAAGTCATTCTCGAACAATTTCATCCACTAATTATGTCAATATAAGATCAAGACGATTTTCGTTACATTAAACGTAACTAAACCCACTTTTGGTCATGTATATCAATACAACTAAATAACATAGATCAAGTATGGATGTGTAGTATGAAAATTGTATGCAATGTGATTTTAAACATTTATATTTTCAACCGATCCAACTTTATATTTTATAGAGATCAAATTGAAACTAAATCACAGTAAAACATAAATTGAATACTTTATATCTAAAACTGAATTTTTTATTTTTGTAAAAAATATTTGTAAATATAAGATGTATCATGCTGTTTAAAAGATAAAAGTATAAAAATAAAATACAAACTCCCACTAATCCTAAATATCCTCAAAAAACATAACACCTATAAGCAGTGTGTTCATGAAATATCTTGGGTGGTAATTCTTTTGTAAGCAGATCTACAATCATGGAATTCGTGCCAATATACTCTATAGACACCTGACCACTCTGAACTCTTTCTTTAACAACTAAGAATTTGATGTCTATGTGTTTAGATTTTGTTGAACTCCTATTATTGTTGGAATATAAAACTACTAATTTATTATCACAAAATAACTTAAGTGATTTTTCAATACCATCCATAATTCGTAGTCCTATGACAAAATTTTACAATCATATTCCATGATTAGATGCCTCATAATACGATATAAATTTAGTTGCCATGGTGAAAAGAGTTATGAGTGTTTGTTTAACATTCTTCCACGAGACAGCTCTACTAGCAAGCAGATAAATATACCTCGAAGTAGATTTATGACTGTCTTGGCATCCAGCAAAATATTTCAGAGTTAGAATACCCAATGATATCTAATTTATCCGATCTCCTATATGTAAACATATAATGTTTGTTATTTGAAGATACCACATGACCCTTTTAGCTACTATCCAATAAACCATTTCCGAATTGCTCAAATATTTGTCTAATAATATAAGCAATATCCGGACGCATACAAACTTAAGCATACATCAAACTATTTACTATTGAAACATAGGGAATCTTCTAGATTTCCTTATTTTCAAAACTATTCTTAAGGCACTGAGTGAGACAGAATTTGTCTCCCTTAGCAATAGGGATATCTCCTAATTTCCTATCCTGTATACCAAATCTCTTAAGTACCTTCTCAATATAACTCTTTTGTGATAATCCAAAAATATCCTGAAAGCGATTTCGATGTATCTAAATCTCTAGTACAAAGAAGGCATTTCCAAAATCTGTTAGCTCAAATTTTTTTGATAGAAAATAAGAGATTTCGTTCAATAAATCTATATTATTACTGTGCAAGTAGTATATCATCGACATATAGAATCATAAAAATATACTTATTCCCACTAAACTTATGATATACACAATCATCAACTAAATTCATCTTAAATCTAAACGAAATGATAATTTGATGAAATTTTTGATACCATTGACGAGAAGTTTGGTTAAACCTATAAATGAATTTTTTTAAATTTGCAAATATATTCTTCGCATTTTTGGCACAAAAATTTCAGTTGCACCACATAAATGGTCTCATCAATGTACTACTGAGAAACGCAGTCTTCAATCCATCGATATAACTCAAGATCAAAATGTACCACTAAAACTATTGTTATCTTGAAAGAGTCTTTCGATGATACCGGAGATAAAGTCCCTTTATAATTAATGTCTTCTTTTTGAATAAAACTTTGTGACAAGATGTGCCTTATATCACTCTACATTACATTTCGAATCCCTTTTGGTCTAAAATATCCATTTGCAACCAATTTCGGATAATATGATGAGTTCTTAAACGTCATTATCTTTTTATGGATATTTAATTTTCTCATTCATGGTATCAATCCACTTTTGAGAATTAGTATTTTGCATGGCTTGATAAAAGTTGATTAGATCATCTTCTACTAATCTAATGCCATTCTCTTGTTCTTGGAGAAATACAATATAATCATTTGGAATCGCACTTCTCCTTTTTCTAGTGGATCTCCTTAATGGCATTTATTCTTGAGATTGTTGAGTTTGTTCTTCAGCAATAACCTGTTGTTCTTGATAGGGAAGATTTTCAACATTATCTTGTGGTACTGACATTGCTTCTTGAACAATGTCAAGAATAGAAGGCTGAACATTATTAGTAACAATCATAGGAAGAGAAATAGATTCCTCTTTAAAAACAAAGTCTCTAACCTCATCTCTCTCTCCAAACTCAATATCCTCAAAAAATTAAGCATTTGCCGTCTCAAAGAAGGCTCTGTATGTGGGATCATAAAATTTGTACATTCGAAACCATTCAAAGTAACCAACAAAATAAGTACTGACCCGTTTTTTAGTCTGGTTTCTTTTCATTTGACCTATATGGCTTTGTCTTAGCTGAATAACCCTAAATATGTAAATGCTTTATACTAGACTTTTTGTCAGTCCATAATTCATTGGGGATTTTGATCGTTACTTTAGTTGGAACTCTATTAAAGATATAACGTGCAGTCTTTAATGCCCTCCCCAGGGTGAATCTTGTAAAGTTGTGTGACTAATCATATTTCTCACTATATCCTTTAAAGTTTTGTTTCGTCTTTCATCAATACCATTCAAGCGAGGAGATCCTGGCATGGTGTATGTGGGACAATCCCACACTCCTCTAGGAATTTAGCAAAAAGTTTTGGACATTGTTCACCTGATCTTTCATATCTATCATAGTATTCACCACTAAGATCAGATCTGATAGTCTTAATTCTTTTGCCAAGTTGATTCTCAACTTCAGCTTTAAAAGTCTTGAACATGTCCAGTGACTGAAACTTCTCATGAATTAGATAAAGGTATCCATAACGATTAGAAAAATCATTTGTGAATATAATAAAATATTGTTGACACCGTAGGAAATGGCCCACAAATATCTGTATGTATTACTTCCAAAACATCCAAAAATCTATTGGCACCTAATCTCCTTATGTTTGTTTATTTCTCCTTAATACACTCAATGTAGACTTGAAAGTCTGACAAATCAAGGGAATCAAGAATTTCATCTGACACAAGTCTTTCAATTCTTTGTTTAAATACATTACCTAAACGCTTATGTCATAGTGAAGCAGAATTCTCATTGGTTAATTTATGTTTAGTATAACGTGAACTTATATCCAAGGTTTTATTATATGAAACAATAGTATCGAGTAAACAAAGGCTATCATGAGAAGACAAAGAACCAATACTAATAATATTTGAATTCAGAAAAAGATTAAACTGACTATTTTTAAATGAACAAAAGTAACTGAATTAGTCTAAAACATGAATAAAAACCAAATTTCGCATAAAAGACGATGCAATATATGTCTCTTTTATTAAATCTAAATAATAACTAGTCTTTAATAATAACTTAAAAGTCCCTATTATTTCAAGTTTAACTAGTTTACCGTTGCCCACATAGATAAATATTTCAGCATCATTTGGCTTTTGGTAATTCAGACAACCTTGTATAGACACACTTATGTGAATAGTAGCACCGGAGTCTATCCACCAAGTGTGTCTAGGTATTGAAACTAAATTAACTTCAAAACAAACCAAAGCGAGAAGCGCACATTTCTTTGCACGTCAAGCGTGATATTTGATACAATCCTTCTTCATGACAACCAAATTCTTCAGTTTGTTACGTTTTCTGTTTCTTTTGAAGTGGTCCACCCGCAACTTCTTTATGCTTTTCTTGCTTTTGTCTTTAAAGGTACTTACTGTAATACCTGGGTAAATTTCACCTCTTTGTTCTGTACTACCCTCAATATTTTACATTTCAAATTTGAATTTATACTGAATTCCCAATATCTTATTTTATTGATTATCAATTTTCTTTGCTGTTAAGCAAATTAGTGACCTTTGAAAGTTTTAGGGTAAGAAATGAAAGGAATAACTACAAAAGGGATGCAAGACATTAAGGTTATTAGTTTTGAGGTCATGGAGAGATAAAGATTATCTTAAGGGACTATTTTGTAAATTCTAAACTACTACTTGAGAATCAACCTAGTAGTTCAAAGTTCTTATTTCTCTTAACCCTTCTTCCAAAACCACTCGAGGGTATCCTAAGCTAACCCCAAACCCCTTCAACCTTTCATCAAAATCCAGAAACTACAAGGGACTCAAGTGAAGAATTCATTGGGGGCAGCCTACTTGCTCAATTCAAGGTAAAGAAATAAGCTTCTCTCTTACTTTGATTGTTTTACTAGTTAGAATTTTTGTTGTTTGCTAGGGTATAAAAATGTTGAATTGGGTTGAATTGTTGCTTTAGTTGTGTTTGTACTTAATAAGCATGTTTGCATCAAGGATTGATGGATTATATGGATGCATGGCATGATTGATGTCTTGAGAAGCTTTCATGAAATTTTTTCTTAAAAACGCGCAAGTAAATTTGTGCAGACAGCATTGCGCAGCTCTGGGAAATTGGTTGTATCTTTGTGTAGGAATATCGGAATTGAGTTCCTTTTGTTGCGTTGAAAACTAGACTCATAGGTTTTCGAAACGGTATATAGATGGCCTTCTATTTCCAGCCCTATAAATACCAGATTTTTTAGAAAGTGGACTGAAATTTCTGTTCTGAAAATATATTCTGTTCTGGTTTGAGAGACAATTAGAGTACGTTATGTTATGAATTGCAAAATGTTGTCTTCATGGAACTTTTAGCATCCCGAATTTAGTTTCAGATGGTCTAAACCTTATTATATTTTGACGTGTATAGACTATGTTATGATCAATTTTACTTACCTCTGTTATTGCTGAATTTAAGGAGGATAGCTTGGTTTGTTGTTGGTCTTGTTCTATTAGGTCTAGATTTGACATGTTCGTAGTGGTGTTATTAGTATCTTATGAGGACCAGTTTATTTTTAATATTGTCATGGTATTCCTAGTTCAAGGATGTGCTTTAGAGTATGTATTGATTTATCTTGGTGTATGTGGTATTCCTAATTCAAGGAAACGTGCTCCGATCGATTGACGGTTTAAAGTTTGAGTAAATTCATTTGTGAGGTAAGTAGTAATGGACCCCCTTTCTATTGTTTTGATTGTTCTTTTAAAAGTATAATTCCCATGATATACTTTTTGTATGTAAAACGGGTTGAGCATATGATATTTACATATCTAAGGAAATATGAAAATTGATAACTTATACTTGTATTGGTAATAATGATTTAAAATTGTACCCCCTGATTTGTGATAAGCTACTTTAATTATGTAAATCATAAATCTTGAGCATGTGATTTTGTATCTCCTTTTGAATGATTGAATTGAACTGGATAAATGTATCATGGATGATGTGATGGCATCATTATCCTCTATATCATACTGCATTGGTTCAAAGCTCTACATTCGCTTTGGACTCGGTAACCGAAATGTAAATGTAATGATTGAATGAAATGTTGCATGCTTTGCTTGTAATGAATGTCTTGAATGTGAATCAAATGAATATGAACCGATCACATGACTCGAAATTGTAATTGTAAATGTGATGCCTTGTCTAGTGGGCTGACAATAACTAGACCTGGATCCAATAACCGATAGACCTATGTGGAGCTTTGATCCTTGCATACATGCACCATATTTGGAATTGCATATTGACTCTTAATGAAAGAATCTCCAAAATGTTATAGTATTATTGCAATTTTATACTGTTTGTTTTAGTTTGCATGTTTATCACTAATCCATGTATTAACTTGCTCAATCCAAATAGAAAGGGACTTGTTCTATTTACTGAGCATAGTTTTTGCTCACCCCATTATTCTTAACTACTTTTGCAACTTTAGTGTGATCAGAGTGGCTTAGCGGAAGTGTAGTGGAACGTTTGGTCCTAATAAGATCAATTTTAGCGCTTGTCGCGGGACTAAATTTTAATTCTGGGTAGGGTTTACTCTTTTACATTAAGCTTGTAAATGTAATTGTTATTGAATAAAGGAATTATAATTTATCCAGTGGATTGTGGTATCCTACTTTTGATAGATAATTGTGGTATTTAGTGGCTCAATGTACTGTGCCTTGCACGCTTGGGGTTTTAACCCGAGGTGCGGCATGTCATAGTCCCGGTTTCGGGGCGTGACGCTTACCAAGTGAATACTTTCCATTTTTTCTTACTTCAACCTTTCATCTTCTTGAACACAATGAGAAATAAGTTCATTCAAAGACCATTTATCCTTTTAACAGTTATAACTAACCTTGAATTAACTGAATTGTGCAGGAAGAAAAATCAAAGCCAAATGCATGAGCAAGTCCTCAACAACTCTAACTTTAATGCATTAAATTTTGAAGCAAGATGAGATATCTCTAAGATATATCCCCCTATATTTTCTTAAGAAACATATTGACCCTGAAGGTTTTCGAAATTGTACGTCATTCGTTCATGATTATAAGACTCATGCAATTTGAATGATCTTACTTCTCAAAGTTCTATTTTTCCCTTTTGAAACTATTATCTATAAGAAAAGTAGACTGTTCAATCCTTAACGCAAGGTTTAGGATCCATGCAATCAAGAACGACCATTACGTTCTCCTTTCATTCCTTAAAATTGGCTCCATTCAATAGAGTAATGGACTTTATATTGGGAGATATCATAGAAACAAATACATTAAATGAAATAGAACAAAACAACGTATTTACACAACTTATAAATATTAATTAATTAAATTCAAATAATGGTAGGGTCTATAACAAGAAACCTAACACAACGTTAATATTTAATTTTTGGATAGAAATATTAACTCATAATTGATACTCTTGATGTAGTAATCAAATATTGATAATAAATTCTGTCAAACAATAAGTCTATCTTTAGACAGACTTATTATTCACATAGAATACTAACTAATTATCACATATTTATTACCATATGTATATATGTAAGAAGTTGACCAAATATTAACATTCGTTTGGACCAATAAATATCCACATGAATTACATACATACAATCATTTTGATATTTGAAATAAATTAACCTCTATAAAACGGGTTATTTTGATAGCATGTTATGTGAATCAATATATTTTTAAACATTAGGCATTCTTAATTAATTTATCAAAATTTGAATTTAATAATTTTCTAAAAAAAAAAAAAAAAATTAACTGAAGTTTGGCCATGAATTGTTAGATTCTTGACCAACCGTACTATCATGAACATATGAATCCTTATTCCTTTTAGTCATGAACAATAGTCCTTAATTTTTTTTTTTTAATTCAAAACAAAAAACCAAATAAAATTTAAAAAATAAAAAAATAAACAAAACAGTTCATGACCTATATTCCTTACTGTCATGAACTTAAAAAAAGTTCATGAACTTAAGGTCATGAATGTTAAAAAATTTAACGTTCATGACCGTACGTCCTTAAGGTCATGAACTTTTTTATTCTTTATTTAAAAAAAAATAAATAAATAAACCAAATTGATTTCGAATGAATCAAATCATGACCGAACCAAATTCTTTATGATCATGAACGAAAGTTCATGATTCACAAATCCTTCTCGTCATGAACTTTTTGTTCACGACTCAACTTTTTTTTTTTTTTTTTTTAATTCAAATACCAAACGAATCTAAAAGAAAAAAAAATTAAAATTTTAAATTCAGTAATTAAATTCAAATAAATATAAAAAATTGTTGGATTCAAAAACTTAATCATAATATAACCACAATTGTTCTTAAATACAACAAATTAAATCACATAAAATTTGTCGAATTCAATAACTAGATCCTTATAAAATCAAATTATAAATCAAATTGAAAAACTGATTTCTTAATGATTCAATATGAAGATATTCTAATACTACTTGTTAGTGAATACCAAAAAGTTTAATATCATGGTAACCAATGTTATCATAATCCCGATTCATCATATTTAATCATCAAAATATAAATTAAATTCAACATTAGATTCGCAAGCGTACTTGAATTTATAAGAATTTATGTGATTTTTCGAATATTAATTCTTGAGTTTACGGATTTTATTCTTGAATATTGTAATTATTGATATTATAAATTACTATGTATGTATTTTAGAGAATAGAATTCTCACTTTTTTAATGATAGGATGTACGAAAAACTAATTTACGTAGAATTTGGAGATCATAATTTATATATATAGATATACTTTCTTTATTTCTCAAATTTTACCTATTATAAAACAAGAATAGAGTATTTACATGTAAAAACTCATACTAATTAGAAAATTGAGGCTCACTTAACTTAAACTATATATATAATATCACATGAAAAATACTTAGGTAGATTCGATTTTTGGCCCCTACCTATAGACCATGTGGTCAAGATTAAATTTTAAAGAATCTTACTTACATCAGCTGTCATAGATTTTTTAAAGTTTAATCCACATCACAGAATTTACAAATGAAGTTAAAAATCCAATTTATTTAAATACCACAGATTTGCTATATTACATAATTAATATATATATATAAATGTCCAAAACACAATATAGTCATTCTTTATATCTAGTTGTAACGACTTGTCACAGCCAGACCTCTTTGGACTAGGCATTTGGCCAGTCTTAGCCTCTGAGGCAAGAATGTTACTGTTCCTCCAGTACTCTTTGCCTATGACTCCGACCAAAATTACAAAAATATATTGCCGGCAACTAAATTGGTACAAAGCCACAGATCCTATGATTACGATGTTTTGTTCATTATCATTTTCAAATTTTCATCATCCACTCATCAAGCATTGCTCTAAGCTCACCCATACCGTAACTTTACCCAAAATCCAAACAATAATGGAAAATATTCCACTAAAAATTATTTACTCCAACTAACTTCGCATTTACAGCAGCAATCAGTACGTACAATACCATTTATCATCCACTCAATGCTACTTCAGTATTTCATTTCAATTAGGGACGGACCTACAAATTAATCACATTTTGGAGAGACAAAAAATTATATGTACATTATTTTTGGGAGATAATTTTATAATTTTTACAAAATTTTACATGGCAAAATCTAATTTTTTTTAAGAATGTTGTTAAAATTTTTAAAAAATATTAACAAAAATAATATATTTTTGAAACTCTTGAAAAATAGAATTAAATAAATACATACATAGAGAATAATTTTTATATTTTCTAAAATTTTTGAAAAAGCAAAACCTAAGTTTTATAATAATATAATAATATTTTTAAAAAATTTCAAAAGAAAAAAATATAATTTTAAACATTGAGGCCGGGGCTTCCCACCCCCATGATCCGCCACTGTTTCCAATCCCACGATGAAATCACAATTTTTAAATTTTAGCTATCAAAAAATATTATTATAATTTTATATTTTTATAGAATGAAGATTTTTCATCTTGTGAATACTACTTTTTTTTTTTAATCATGTTTTGGTTTTGATAATGCTTTTTGCTCTCCTTCAATAAAGTGTTCGTGTGTAAATAGAAAATATATTATTCTTTTTTCCTTTTTTTAAAATATTACTTTTGTTTGATAGTCTTATAAATTTTGTCTTTAATACTGAAAGACACACATGTATATTTTAATTTATCTTTTTATTTACTCTTTAGCGACTTATGACCAATAAGATATAGAAGAAACGTTTTATTAATTATATTACATTTTGTTGTCAAGCATGTATTATATAATTAACATTTCACTTTGTAATATTTTGCTTTTTGAAACAAATATTAACATATTAGAAATTTTAAAATACATTATTAAATTGTAATTTGAGATTTCAAGGCCAAAAAGTTAAAAATTATATACCAAAAAAAAAATCAAAATTTGATTGACTAGTAAAAAAAAAAATCAAATATGATAACATTAACAAAATGGAGAGTAAATTTTGTTTAAAAAAACATATACACATTCAACAAGTGGACAATTTTGAAGTAAATAACTTTTTCTGAAAGTTAATTATGGAACATCGAAATTGAATTTATATGACATGTATTTACACATGAAAATAAGTAAAAATGAATAAAAAAAAGACGAATTAAATTAACATTACATTAAATATAATTTTGTCAAAAAAAAATCGCCTCCACTTTCTAAAATTCAGATGGGCTTCAAGATAGAGTTTAGAGTTAATTGAGTTTAAAATTCAGGTTGGCTCCATTAGTGAATTGAGTTAATTTAACAGAGTTTTTAATGAGTAGTTAAACTAGGCTCCAAAGCCCCTCAATCAACCATTAAGAGCCCCCCAATCGAACGGCTAAAACAAACTCTAATCACACGACAGCCACATTTTATCCTTCTCCCGCACCAGAAATTTTAATACTAATTTAATACCAACAAAAAAGAACACGAGTATACTTTTCACAAGAGAAAGGTAGAAGAAAATAATAATAAAAGAAAAAGTTTAACACAACTCAGCCAGCCCTCTCTCCTTCTCAGCCTTCTCTCCCGAGTTTTACTTCGTTTCAGCTCAGTGAGTCCGACCGAACTCAGGTCTTGCACTTCGTTTTCGCTACTTTTTCCACACACTAACACACACATTATGTGGAAACCAAACTCCATTTTCTTTCGATCTCATTTCCTCTCGGATGATCTAAGCAAATACTGAAAAAAAAAAAAAAAAAATCTCCGGCGAAAAAAAAAAATTCATAATTTTTTTTTAAAAATAATTTGATTTAAGTTGAATTATTTGGGAGAGAAGATGTATAAGAACCAGCTGCAAGAGCTGGCGCAAAGGAGCTGCTTTAATTTACCGTCTTATGTGTGTATAAGAGAAGGTCCGGATCACGCGCCGCGGTTCAAGGCTACCGTTAATTTTAACGGCGAGACGTTTGAGAGTCCACAGTACTGCTCTACGCTTCGTCAGGCCGAGCACTCCGCTGCTGAGGTGGCGCTCAACGCGCTTGCTAGCCGTGGACCTTCCAACTCCTTAGCCGCTAGAATTCTTGTGAGTTCTTCTGTTTCTTTCAGCTCTGCCGTTTTGTTAGGGTTTTGGTTTTTCAATGAATTGATTTATTTATTTATTTATTTTTAATAATCGATGCTTCTGATGCTGAAATATTGACTTTTTAGTTTGTGAAATTAAGCACAAAAAAAAATTTAAATGTGGATAGACGAATTTGATGATTTTATTTAGTTACTGTGGTGCATTGTGGATGTTGATTGACATTTTGTTGAAAAACCGTGCTTATATATGAAAATGCTGTCTGGTTTTCATTTTTTTTTTGGTATTCGTAATTTTATGTTTTTCCTAGTATTTGCTATTTCAGATGATTGCTTTTGCTGCTAAGTGTTGATGTTTTGAAATTTTTAGCAGCGGCTTTTCGAATACCTTATACTAGTATGTATTGTGTGCACCAGGCTTCTGTGCGACTTACATTTCTTACAGTTAATACTTACATGAAGTTTTTGTTACTAGAGAGCCTAGAAAAGGCTAGGTTTATCCAGCTCTATCACTTCGTGTTATGTTGGCTAAGTAATTTTATTGTTAGGTTTCTTCTTAGGATTCTGTCCTTATAGTGAGCACTGTACAACAGTTTTTTATTGGGGAAAGTTGGCAACTTTTCTCCTTTTGAATTAATCAGATATTGGCAAAAGACTCTACCAACAGTTTCATTCGATCGTGTACTGTTCTAAGTTTTGCTAGATCATGTACTTTTGTGAAGGTGAAACTTCTCATGATTATTGAATATTAAAAATTTGTAATTTGAGATATCAAACATTTTCAGTTGAAGTACCTTATATGATGAGATCTGACATGTCATTAGTGCCATATCTTTTAGGCGGGAATCCAGCTTGAGAAAAGTTGCATTTAGTAGGGCATAACCAACCATTTTTAGATTTCTATTAGATTTATGGGTTATGCTCTACCTTTTGTAATAGTTAGCCGTTAGATATATCAAGTTGGGCCATTGGCTGACCATAGACTAAATTCACTTTGACAATTTGTCAAGACCTACCCTTTCCTCTTCTCTGCCCCCTGGTTTGTCGGTGACACTCACCATAAGTGGGGTATAAGAAAACCTAAAACTTGCTCAGACATACTCAGAGATATAACTAATGTCATTTTCTTATGTTATAGATAGGAGACCAAACAAATGCCAATTAAGTAGTTAACTTAAAAGGATGTGTTTTTCTCCAGCAACTTCATTCAGTGAAAAGTCCAAATCTTTGGTACTTAGCAATGAATTTACCATTTCTACTCCAGAATCCAAAAATTCATTAAAGAGACTTATGATACTATCAATTTGAAAAACATTCCATTTTTGCTTATGTACATTATATAGTTATTTGAATTGAATGTTTAGAATGAAATCTTAATGCAGCTTATCATTCTTTTAGCCCAAGTTGAAATTTAAGTCCTGTGTTTATTCTAGGGTTTATAGTTGCAACTGTTAGATTTTGTGGACTTGATGGATGAGGTCAAAATGTTTGAAGACATTGACTTATTAAGTTGAAAAATAGAACTCTTAGTACGCAGAATGATAGTGGCACAAACAGTATAATGTTGTATCCATTCCGTTTGGAATATGTAAATGCCAATAGACAAAATTTTTTTTCTAAGTAGTAGAAGACAAAAGAATGTTAGGACAAACGACTAGTCTTATAGAACTACCTATCTTGCCAGAATGTTTTTGGATTCTTCTCTTCTGGGAGATGTTGATTTGGGGCCTTTGAAACTTGATATCAAATCAGTCCATAATATTCTCCTAATTTTGTTAAGTAGTTGAACTTTCTAAACCTTTTCTGCTTAAATGCCTCAGCTTGGACGTATGAGATCTTGAGCTTAGATAGTTGAAGATGCCCAGCTGAATGTCCTTTAAATATATTATTTAATTGTATTTTGGCCTTGATTGAAAAAGCCTGATTTCTAATTTTGAATGTATACGTTGTGTAATTCCATGACGATAGTAATATGTAGAATTTCAAAGACACTTGGCTTTCAAGGATCTTCCAGATCGAAATGTCTTGGACTTGAGAACTTCAGAGAACATTGACGGTTATGCAGTTTCAGAAATTTATAAATCTCTCTTGTCCTATGCTTATTTGTGCATAATTCTGTATAGTAGGGAAAGATAGCTACACATATCAAGCCACACATTCCAAAGAAGGGAGCACAGAAGAAAATTTTTAGAGACTTTATTTATAGGTTTCGTAGAGACCTAACGGATATAAAAGAGACGGCCATGCTACCTACCATCTCTGCCCCTTTAGATAGAAAGTCTGAAGTGTTTATACTGATCATAAGTAAATGCACTTACATGGCATAAGTGCTTCTCCATCTAGAGAGTCGTTAAAGCTTGGTGGTCTAATCATTACTCAAAGAAATAAATTTACAATAGCAAGATTGTCTTTAAGTTAATATTTTGTGTTTACAAGAGACAAAATGGGTAGGAGAAAAGGCTAAACTATTAGATAATTCAGGATTTAAACTTTGGTACTCAGGAGTAAACAGGACTAGAAATGGGGTAGGTATTATTGTAGATGGGTCGATGAAGGATGATGTAGTGCAGGTGACTAGGAAATGGGGAGATATGATTATGTCCCTTAAACTAATTTTAGGACGTGAAACTATTAATATCTTTAGTGTTTATGTGCCTCAAGTAGGTCTAGATGAGTCCATTATGGTTAAGTTTTGGGAGGACTTAGATGAGATGATAGGTAGTGTCCCCATGGTGAGCAGATTTTTATAGGAGGTGATCTAAATGGACATGTGGGAACAGACAATGAGGATTATGAAGAAGTGCGTGATGGATATGATTATGGGGGAAGAAATGAAGAAGGAAAATCAATCTTGGAGTTTGGAATGTGATTCGACCTTTGCATTATCAATACTTTTTTCAAGAAGAGAGAGGAACATTTAATTACCTTTAAAAGTGGTTCAACAAAGTCACAGATTGACTTTCTCCTCACAAGAAAGAGAGATAGAAGGGTTTGTAGAGATTGTAAAATCATACATGGAGAAAGTTTAACCTCACAACATAGGCTTTTGGTGGTGGATTTGAGACTTAAACATCACATTAGGTGAAGCTGGAACCTACCTAGATTACCTAAAATCAAGTGGAGGAATTTAAAGAAGGAAAAAGAAGAAATTTTTAAGGAAGATTTGTTAGGGCAAAGTATTTGGGACTTACAAGTAGAATCTGACACTTTATGGAATGACATGACAACTAGAGTGAGAATAGTGGCTAAGAAGATACTTGGAGAGTCAAGAGGTTATGATCCCATGAACAAGGAATCTTGGTGGTGGGATGAAGGTGTACGAGATAAAATCAAAGTTAAGAGTACTAGCTATAAGGCTCTATATAATTGTAGAAGTGACGAAAATATTAAGAACTATGAGCTTGCTAAAAAGGAGGCAAAAAAGGCTGTAAGTGAAGCGAGGGATAGGACTTTTGAAGATTTTTACCAAAAATTAGATTCTAAGGAAGGGGAGCGAGATATTTATAAAATTGCTAAAGCAAAAGTCCATAGGACGAAGGACTTAACCCAAGTCAAGTATATCAAGGATGAAAATAATAAGGTGCTAGTAAGAGATAATCAGGAAATTAAGGAAAGGTGGAAGAGATACTTTCATTATCTATTCAATGAAGGCAACGGAGACGATATCATTTTAGGAGAGTTAGCTAAGTTTGAGGAGTATAGAAACGTAATGTATTATCGATTGATTCAGGAATCAGAGGTGGATAAGGGTTTGAAGAAGATGAAGAAAGGAAAAGCAGTTGGCCCCAATGATATTTGAATCGAGGTATGGAAATGCTTAGGAAAGAAGGGCGTAAGTTGGCTTATCAATCTTTTCAATAAAATATTGAAGAGTAGAAGATGTCTAACCAATGGAAGAAGAGTACTCTCATACCCATATTCAAAAAGAAAGGGGATATACAAAATTGTGCGAATTACAGAGATATTAAGTTAATGAACCATATGATAAAACTTTAGAAAAGGGTGATAGAAAGAAGGTTAAGAAATGAGACTAAGGTGTCAAATAATCAGTTTGGTTTCATGCCAGGGAGATCGACTACTGAAGCCATACATCTTTTAAGGAGACTGGTACTGAGAGATACCGGGATAAGGAAAATGATTTATATATGATTTTTATTGATCTTGCAAAGGCATACGATAGAGTCTCTACAGAAGTTATATGGAGAATTTTAGGAAAAAAAATGAGTTAGAATAGCATATATAGAATCAATAAAGGAGATGTATAAGGATGTGGTTACAAGTGTGAAAACACCAGGAGGGTTGACACGAGAATTCCTTATTAATATAGGTTTACATCAAGGTTTAGCTTTAAGTCTTTATCTATTTGCATTGATCATAGATGAACTTACAAGGCACATACAGGAGGAAATACCATGGTGTATGTTATTTGCAGATGACATTGTGTTAGTAGATCAAACAAAAGATGGGGGTTAATGCTAAACTTGAGGCTTGGAGGGAGACACTTGAGGTAAAAGAGTTTAGAATTAGAAGATCAAAAACATAATATATGAAATTTAATTTTAGCAAGGGTGCATTTAGGAATGGAATAGGGGTTAGTATCGGAGATCTAGGTAGATACCCATAAGTCAAAATTTTAAATATTTAGGATCAATTTTTTAGAGTGATGGTGGTATAGATCGAGATGTTACACATTGGATACAAGCGGGTTTGACTAAATGGAGAATGACATCGGGAATATTATGCGACCGTAAAATTTTTTTACGACTTAAGGGTAAATTCTATATAACGGGCAATTAGGCCGGCGATGCTTTATAGGTTTGACTGTTGGGTAGTGAATTACACACATGAGCAAAAACTGAGAGTAGCAGAAATGCGAATGTTAATATGGATGTGTGGATACACTAGGATGGATAAGATATGCAATGAGCATATTCGTGAGAAAATTGGAGTAGTATCTATTGATGAGAGAATCACGCTTAAGGTGGTTAGGTCATGTGTAAGACGACCATTAAAAGCACCTATTAAGCGAGTAGATTTTAGAGAGAGTAGTCAACATAAGAGGGGTAGGGGAAGACTGAAAAAAACTTGGTGGGTAACTTGTAAGAAAGATATATCCCATCTAGGAAATTGAGGATGATATGGTCCATGACAGAGCGCAATGGTGTAGCAGGATTCATGCAATTGACCCTACTTAGTGGGATTAAGGCTTGGTTTATTTATTTGTTTGTTTTTCTTTAAGTTAATAACTTAGTGAAAGACCATTTAACTTCCAATTGTCTAGACCTTATAAAGAAAAAAGAAACATTCCAATTGGTGGGATCCTAAAATGCTACACAATGGAATTTTCGGAGCATGTCTAAAAATGGGATCAAGTAAAGCAAGACAAGAAGCAAATTTTGGATTCTAGGGTTGTTATTGAACGATAATAGCTTCCATTCATGGGTGAATAAGAATTGTTATGAAAGTTATTGGTTTTCTTTTTTTTCTAGAAAGATGAGAACTTAGGATCATGGTGTCAGATAAATGATGATGTGTTATTTCTTTATTATGGTTTTAGTTTAATTCTAATATATCTAAAAAAGATGCAATGTAACACCCAGTCTTGGGCTGGCCCAATAACTTTTGGTCCAAAACTCTTTGCAAAGCCCTTAAAGGGTGAATGTGATACCCGTCCCATGTTAGGTAGGAGAAATGGATTGTATTGGTGTATAACCATCGTAGGGTACTAACAATTTGACTTAAAGCATTTTGGACTAGTAGTTGAGGTCCAAAAGTTATTGGGCCAGTTTAGGTACACAACGGGTGCCAAATTTTATAATATTGCACAGTTGCGAAATATAAAAACACATTTTTTCTATCTTATTTGTACTTTATAAGATGGATCTACATTGCAAAATATAACGAATAACTCTATTAGAGAATATGGGCTTCCATCTCAAAACCAATTGGCAATAAGTGGTGTGGTCCAAAAACTTATTAATTAGTCCAGGATCTTTAGGCTAATCGATGTGGGATATTTTATACTTTTACACCCCTCTTACACATGACTTGAGCTGAAACAAGACAATAAACTGGTTTGGCCTCTCAGACACAACTTGGGGCCCAAACCTCAACAACAGAAGTATTGGTTCATATAAAATCTTTAAATCAACACAAACATAAGACAAACAGTGGCTGACATAAACACATGAAGTCAAGTCCAATGTGCATAAGGGCCAAAGTTATGTGTGGATGAAAAACACTAGGGCATAGCTCTGATACCATGTAAAAGAACATGGGCATCCATCTCAAAAACCAATTGGCAGTGAGTGGTGTGACCCAGGAACTTATTAATTAGTAATCTTTCGGCTAACCAATGTGGGATATTTTATATTTAATACCCCCTCTCACACGTGACTTGGGTTAGTTGAATGCTCGGGGCTTGCACACGTGACTTGGGTTGTTGAGCACCTGGGGGTAGAGAGAGCCTGTTGGACTGGGCTAGAGAGAACCCAAGGCACATGTTGGATGGGTGAAAACCTGAGGATAGCTCTAATACCAGTTAAAGAACATGGGCTTCCATCCCAAAACTTATGGGCAATAAGTGGTATGGCTTAGGAACTTATTAATTAGTTCAGGATCTTTAGACAAGATCTAACGGATGTGGGATGTTTTATACTTTGATACGAACTTAAAAAAGAATTCAAGATAAAAGAGTCTTTTTGAGCTTTTCATTGTAATGTCAACTTCATAACTTTTATTGTGTCAAATGAAAAACCATAAAAAGGAGTTATGTACTGTTTCTCAGGTAGGTTGGTCTATACTCCATGCACTTAAAGGAGTCAGAAATCTTGGTACAATTTATGGTATGTCCCAAATGTGTGAGAAAATGTTAGTTTTTTCATCCCCATAGTGACAATATTTGTTACCCCATCCCACTATCTTTGACACAAGATAGAATCAAAGACAAAAACCCTCGTCTACGAGAAAATTAACTTGAATAGATAATGCATACCTCACAAAGTAAAATAGGAAAAGAGAAAAAACAGAAGTGTGGAAGGATAACGAACATTCCGGAGCATATTTACCTAATTCACTAGGTCGCCATGTTATTTCCGTACCAATTGGTGCATACCAATTCGCACTTCGTTTGCGTCCCGGAATGCTGTGGTACTCGTTTTGGAGCACTTAGGGTCTAGTGAACCATTTTCAATCTTAATCCATGCTTAAGTCATGGCCATATTGACTCAAATTCTGGTCATCCAGTGTTCACCAAAGACTTCTTCTGTTATATTTTAGGAATTATGATGGAACCATGCTCTCCTTTTTCAAATTTCTATGGTGAACACAACCAAAGCTTACTATTTCTACTACAATTCCCTTGTTCATTGTTTGGATTCATGGGACACTTTATTATTGCAACTTCAGTTTTGGAGAATTTGAATGCCTTAATTTTCATAAGAATTAACATTAGAAGCATATAATTTAAGCTACTCTACCATACCATGTACCTATAGAAATCGTACCATGTACCAAAAGAGTGTACCAGCTCCCGCTTACCATACTTTTATTAGCGACGTATTGCATATTGTACCACGTACTAGCCAGTACTGCAAATTTGGTAACCATGTGTAGGAGTACCAAAATATTAAGGTGAAGAGTGGAAAAAAAAAAAAAAACGTATTTGTTGTAGTGCAAGTAAGAATAGATTTGTCACTAATCTTATGTATGCTATTTATCTACCCTCATTATTGTAAAAGTTTGTGTAATTGTTGTTTTCTCAAGATAGTGGAAAGGGATAAATTTCAAATACCATTTAGGTACTTACTCAGTTATTCTCTACTTCTCCGTAACAATTAATGTGGAAAGGCAATTTTCCTTTCTCGCACATTTTCAAATTTAAATATTTCTGAAAACGTAATATCCTGTGGTGAAACGTAATATTCTGTTCATTCTCCACGAAGGATATCTGCAAAATTAGTAGTCAAATTAAGACAGAATCATACTTGGGCCAATATTTAAAATTTACAGCCAGCCACCCCCACATTTTTTCACGAGGATGCTCTTTGCAATCTCTACTTGGTAAGCCTTTATTTTCCTACGCTCCCCTGTCCAATGTCTATACTCTATATAAAGGCATTGTGTGTAAACATAAACCATAAATCTCTGGTCTCAGTTATAGTCACTGTTCCGAATCTCTATCTAAACCTCTTATTTTGTGTAGAAGTTTCACTTGCATAGAAATGTATAAGAACCAACTACAAGTGCTTGCTCAAAAGAGCTGCTTCAACTTCCCCTCTTATAGTTTCATTAGAGAAGGTCCAGATCATGCTCCTCGCTTTAAGGCCATCGTTAAATTTGATAGTGAAAACTTTGAAAGCCCAAACTTTTGCTCCACACACCGCCAGGCTGAGAACTCTGCTGCTGAGGCTGCTATCAAAACCTTTGCCAGCCGCTGGTCCTCCAGCTCACTAGTTGCTAGGCTTATGGTGAGTCTCCGAAAGCCTTCTTTTACCATGGTCATCTGGATTTCTGACTCATATAACAATGTCAAATTTTTTTTAATTTTTTAAACATGTTTAGCAGAAACTAAAAATTTGAAGGAAGATAAAATAAACTCTTTCTAACCTTTAAGATAGGTCATGTATGAAATAATACCTTTTTTTCCTTCCAAAAAAAAAAAAAAAAAGAAAGAAAAGAATAAAGAAGAAATGATACCTTTTTCTTCCAATGATATGTACTAAAGCACCTCTATTTATAAGCTTGATGTCTTGGACTAGGCTTTGAAAAGTACATTTGCTACCCTAGCTCTTCAAATATATATGTAAGGTTGCGCTTTAATTTTTCTTTCTCCTTCAGTTTCTTCATACTTTAAATAATAATAAAAAAAGACCGATAGAAGTAGTAGCACAATATATATGGACTAATGCCTTGTGCAGTAGGGAAAGAAGTTATGTTGCTTCGCGTTACTACCTTTTAAGAGAAGATCAATCATAAATCATATAAGTAAGATGTCATTATAGTTGCATTAGTGCTATATATCTTTACAAATTATATTATTATTATAGACGAGGAACTGATTTCTTTGGCTCATTCTTATAGAAGTTATTAATGCCATCAAATCAATTAAGTTCAGTGACGGTTTATTTTTCCTTTTAAAATTTATTCCACATTGTTCATCTTACTGGGTGTCTACTACTGATACCCTTGATTTTCAAATTTATGGAGCTTCAATTGTGGGAATAAATTGGAAATACATAAAAATACTAATGCTTTTAGGAGGATTTTATAAATTCTTAACCGTCCAACCTCAAGTGGCTAGGCTCCACCACCGCTGCTAAGCAAAGGGTATGGGAGAGCCTGGATTTAGGAATTGAAAAACTATGCAACTTATTCTATTTGCCTCTAAATTTAATTTCATTCTTTCCATGTTTTCCAACATTTGTCTTTATGGCTGGAACAGGGCTATTATGTTTTGAGGTTCCCTTAGGAACCTAAATTAGAAACAAACGCACCTTATGATTTCCATTGTTCATTTCTGGTGGTGGTTTACATCTTGTCAAATTATGAGAGATGAGAGTGTCCTGGTATAGAATACTGGATTAACTGGGGGTCATGGACAAAGATTGTTGATCTTTCCTGTCTTTACTTTTTAGAGTTATATTTGCTTATGAAGCGGTCTAGTTAAGAAATTGAAACTTTGAAAAAAGCAGTTCCAAGTTAAAATTGAATATTGAGAAGTTGAAGTACCTATATGACCCCAGATTCCTAGCATTTATATATACCAAAGTTTTATGTAAATGCAATTGACTTTGTTGTCATTTTTGTTATTTTGCTTTCATTCTGTTTGTTAAAATATTTGCTGGATCCCTATTTATGGATGTGCTTTTGCTTTCTGACAGAAATTTCTTCTCTGAAATTTGGTTGCTGACTTAATATTGAAACTGAAATGTCAAGACTTTTTTCAATGTATCTAGTTTTAATGTTAATAGCAAAGTAATACCTTCATCTAAAACATTTACAATTAGTTAAGAGTTTAAGAGGTTAGTTTCATCTTGACTCTTCAAGTAAAGAGCATTGTGTCAAGTAAGTACTCTAGAAAGTCATTCTTCTTCCTTGGAAGTCAATTTTACTTTGATTTGACCCATCTATCCAGCTACATGTTAGAATTTAATCAATCAAAACCAGGATATGAATGCATGGCAGAATACAATGCAACAAAAAACGTGATTCTGTTGTTTTAATCTTAGCTCTCTCCCTTTTCCCCCTCAGAACTGTAATTATTTGTTAGAACTAGTTATAGTTCTTTTTGAAAAACTTACAATACCCAAATCTTGACCGTCATTTGTGCTAAAAAAGTTAATTACATTGGTAATTCCTGGCAAGCCCTTCAGTTTGAATTGGTATTTGAGCTTTGATTGGTTCTGGACTGTTTAGATATGAACTTTAACTGTTTGAATTTCCCTAACTTTTGCTAAAATTTCACCTTAAATTATCATAGCATGCTAAGTAATTTAATAACAACAAAAAATTATGTTGACGACTTTAAGACACTTTCTTGTGTTTCAGTGTGTACTGCAAAAAGGTCCTAAACATGTTCTGGCATTAAATAACAGAGATTAGTGAGAACCTATATTATTACATTCACATATAAACGGATGAGTGTATCAGATAGGAGAGTGGGACATCAAATGCAATGGGCATCCTTGGAGAAGCGTAGGAATAAGAAGATGGTCTGAAAACTGATTTACCTTTTTTGTTGCTCAGTAATAGATCCTGCCACTAGATTTTACATTCCTAAACTTTTCCATCTATGTGACTTGTATATGCATAGAGAATTATTTCTGCGAATGTTTTTGTATGTGCGTTCCTCTTGTTAGAGAGATTGATCTTCATAACTTTAATTGGGTGTTTGAATTGTTTAGTTGATAGTCAAATTAGTGTACCATATTTTGTACCTGCAGGATGAGACAGGCGTATATAAGAATCTCTTGCAGGAGGTTTCTCAAAGAGTAGGAGCATCATTGCCAGTTTATGAAACTTTTAGATCAGGCCTGGGACACCTACCTGTATTTACATGCACGGTGGAGTTGGCAGGAATAATATTCACTGGTGATCCAGCTAAGAATAAGAAGCAAGCTGAAAAGAATGCAGCCATGGCAGCTTGGACATCTCTGAAACTAAGTCAGTCAGTTAAATCCATGTTGATATTTGCTGTTCGAATAAATTCACTTATGGAACTGTTTTTCATTTTTCCTGTTTCGAGGAGAAAGAGTCGATTTACACTGCAAATTCTTGCTTTGGCTACTAGCTAGAAGTTTAAGAGGTTGCAGACAACAGACAATGGGAAGAAAACACCATGTGCTATGTTGCTTAACAGCTACATCACCTTTTCCTGTGTTTTTTATTTGGCAAACATAAAAAGAGGAGAGGGGGGTGGAACATTCTGATCTATTACACGAGTCTGAGTGTGTAACAGATATCGAATGACAGAATAAGACATCTTGTACCCAAGCATCACTGGTTCTGGATTAATTTGGTTTCTTTTCTAGGCATATCTCAGGTCATATTTATTTTTGGCAGTTCCTATCTCTTGACACTTCCGGAGAGAATTTAGGCATTAAGTGCAGCAGCTCATTAAAATTTAATATGTAATCTATTTTATTCAATTTAAAGTGTAAGTTTTATCATGGAATGGTACACAAAATGTATCACAAGCATTTTGTTTCATTCCTATGGATTCCTGAAGTGAGCCTAGTGAGAATAGAATTACAGGCTGTTGCTTCCTTGGAATCTTCTTTTTGGTTATTCGTTGGATTTTCACCAGATTTGATGCGTGGCATGACCACAACGAAAAATATGGTTCTTGCTGACGTCCACTATCAGTTACAATAAATTGTCTCCACAATATTGTATACCAACAAATATGTGACTGTACCATTGTCTTTTGTGAATGTTGCTCTTTCTTTTCATTGAGCCTTTTGTCCCTCTAATTATTTAAATCTAATTAGTGGACCTGCTACATGCTGAAGCATTATACAAGAAATCATGAAATTTTTATGATGTGGTTGCTTTTTCAGGGTATGCAACTCTGTGGTTCCTTTGACTTGGTTTCCTGCTGCCTTGGCCATGGGATATTTGTTTTAGTTGATTGAATTTCCCAAAACTCTTCTGATTTCAATCATATTGACAAAATCTCTGCATATTCAAATTTTGACTCGCTGTCTTTACTTTTAGATGCCTTTAAAGTCTCCTTAACATGCCTTTCGTGTATCTGTCCAGTGGTGCAGCAATCTGAGAATTCAACACCAGAAAAGGTGAAGAATGACGAGCAGGAGCATGTTACTGTAGCTCGGGCCCTGCAGAAGTTCCTTATTAAGGCAAGGTTGGCTAAAGAAACATTTCCAATTAGATTTCCAACACAGAACACAAAACCTCCAAATTCAACGCTGCCTCCAGCTACATCATCCAAAATTCTTCCCTTTATATGTCCAAGACCAGCCCGCAACAGACCTGTCATGACAGCAGCAAACATGTGTTCGATAAGCTCAAAGATAACTCCTCAAAGCAGATCCATCATGGCAAGTGCAAATGAGATGATCTGTCCTAAGACAACTCAAGGCCAGCCATCAAGTGCTGCTGTTAATAATAGTCTCTCCCTACCCACAGAGAACCGCTGGATCAGGTCTCAAAAGTTCCCTGCAGCTGGAGCAGCACCCTACATTCCTATCCGGCATACAAAATGACTTCCAGATTTAGTCCTCTCCATGGAATTGCACCACCAGTGACAGTTCGCAATGCAATTCCTGTTTACTCTTCACCACCAATTCCCGCACCTTCTCAATCTCCTCGTGTGATGAGGCCTCCACCATCAGGTATGGCCCAAGCTGTTTGCCTGAGACAGGCAATTCCCAGTTACTCTGCTCCACCTCTTCGGTTGGAGCAGCTATCCTTGTTAGATTCAACCATTCAGGTAGAGGAGCCACCATTTCCTAAACCTCCGCTTATTAAATTTGAGGAACCATTAGGTTCTATAGTTCCTCAAGCTCAACTCGAGAACCCACCAAGCGCTAAGGCAATTCCAGGTGGAGTTGAGGAGCCTCTGCTTTCTAAAGCTCCAGCAGTTCGAGTTGAGGTGGCCTTCAGGCTCTACCATTCGACCAAGTTCTGAAGGTTTGCCAGTTCTAGTTGAGTTACCAGTTCTGAAGGTCTCCGAGGGTTCACCAGCCTGCTCAAGTGCTCCTTAGACGGGACTATTCTTGGACTAAAACCTGCTGGAAGTCATGGAGACTGAGGGCTCAAAATAGCTTTAAAGTGGGGCAGAAGTCATTCAGAATCGTACTATACTGGATCTAATTCTATGAGTTTTAAGTAGGTTTCAGTTTCGAGTTCTTTATTTTCCTCCTGTGTAGGAATAGCATATGCTTGCATTAATTGCTAAAAACTGTTTTGGATAATCTTTTTAAGTTTTTGAGCATTTTGTTATCATGGATCTAGTTAAACACTTCTCTGGCCATTTCAACTTAACGTGAAGAACTGAGCATCACCGGAATCGGAGCCGGATACCCAGTGGCCAGTTCTTTATATTTCATAAGATGAGACAAAAAATGCGTATAATGGTATATCATGACTACCAGGTATAACCATCAGGTTTCATCAGGTATAACCATCAGGCTTCGGTGTAATCACCAAGGCAGATTGTTCTCTGCTCTGGTACCTTTGGCATTGAGGACTGAGGAGATGTTATGCTGCTTCACTAACTCTGCTACAGGTCTTCATGTTTGTTTAGTAAAACACATGGTAGACTCCTCCAAGAACTTGTCATGGTATGTGATCTTTAGGAATTCTCCTCTTTGATTCCTTTGGTAGTTGGAAATCAATGGACGACCTCGCATCAGGAAATTTAGGATGCATCACTCTAATTACACATAGTGTAATGTATGTGTTCAGAATTCACTAGTCTCTAACGGTGATGGGTATTAGCGATTATATTTATGGCTTATGGGGAATTCTGGTCCAGTTAGAGAAACGTTCTTTTGTAATTTGAATGCATGTATAAGTTGCGTGTCTAAAATTTGACATGAATCTTCCTTGTCAAAAACTTGCTTTCGTGGTTAAAATCTCGCCACCAGCCATTTCAATTACCGTCACAATCTTAAATTGGTTAATGTTTTTAAGTATGGAGGATCAAATTAGTTTTGTGGTAGACAAAAGACTAAATCGATCAATATCATAAAAATAAGTACCTAAATTGATCTTTTTCCCTTTTACTATATAATTTAATTCCAATTTGATGCTAGCTTTAGTAATCCATTACAGTAATAACTTCAAGAAACTGGAAAAGTTGACTACTATTATCGCAGAAAAACCAAATTTAATTTACAAGAAATCTAGAAAGTTTTCAACCTTTCGTTCTCTCTACTGCTAGATTCCTACGAGAAACAGGAAAAGTAAAATGAAGGAAAGAGTTTGAACACGACAAGGTATTTGTACAAGGATCTAGATCCTACATACAGCAAGCATGAATCTGCAAATGCAAAATATAGAGAATGCTGAAGTAGGATTTCCTCCAGAATTCCTTGCTAGGGATTCAAACTACACAGAATCCATGAAGAAACTGGTTCAAGATTTTTACTTTCCTAAACTGGGAATAAATGTATCTGTAAATAAGTAGAACAACAGCCGAACCTATAAAAAGAATCTGTCAAAGTGGCCTCTTCCAGTTAGTAAATCTATAAACTACACAATGGAAAAAAAGACAACTCTATCTCATGTGCAAATTCACAAACATATATATATATACTGGTAAGGGAAACACCCACTCATTTGTTCTATCCCAATTCACCATATATTGAAAACCAAGAGCATTTATCCAAGATCTTCAATTCTTTCTTTTATCTGCATAAACTCAGTAAAATAAACGGTGTCCTCTAAAAGAACGAAACAGCTATTAGGAAATCGGCTCATTTTTTATTTGGCCAAAATTTAATTTTCATGGTTTGGGGTCCTCTGTAACACCCTTTGTGTTATACTCTCTGTTACACACGCTAAATAAAGTGACATGTGTCTTCTCTTTAACTATGATTAAAAGTCCCAATTAAGCCTAACTTGTGCTAATTCCCAAACCTAACAGCGTTACTGTTCTAATGGAGAAAATTCCATCCACAAAAAAGCCTCCCTTCGTTCTTCATCCCCTCTATCTCTATCTCTCAATGCCTTCTTCTTCCTCTTCTCTCCCCAAATATGAAAAATCTGCCCACGGAGTATGGGTGAAGGTATAAGTACTTTTAAATTGGTTGCTAATCAAGTTTGTAAAAGGACAAGATCTTTAGACTGGGCGAAAAAAAAAATTGTGAAATGTAAATGCCAAATATGTAAATTTAAGTTATAAATTTTTATAATTAAATCAAAATTTCAGATCTATTTAGATAGTATTATTCATGAAAGAATATTTTGACATGATTCTCTCAATACATTTCATGATCATCATTTTATATTTTATATATCATATCTCAAAAGTTATTATATTATTTATACAAATATTACTCCTAATAATATCCTAGATAATATTCGTTCGTGGAGCCATCAATATATACAAGTGAAATATAGTATGATTATTAAAGATTAGGTGAAATTCTACAGTCGTTTATAGGGAACTATTCTCTTATACTTTAGATACTTGTACAGTATTTCTCTTATGTACTTTAAGAGTTTATACTATACAAGTTTTCAAAATCAAGAAAATGGTTCCTAAAAAGGACTGTAGAATTCCCCTAAAGATTATTTGTAATGCAATAACCTAGTTCCAAAATTGACGGAACTAAAGATTACAAAAATGTTTTTTTTAAAAAAAACGGACTAAAAGGGTTATTTTAAAATAGAAATGAACTCAAGATTAATAAGTTTGAAAAGTGTTTTGTCTTAATTTACCTAATTTGCAACACTAGTCTATATGTATAGTAAAGCAAAGGGATGTGTTTACTGAGAAATTATTACATGATTACAAGTGGCAACTATATTAGGGAATCTGCTTACTAATTAGCAAAAGTAAAAGATAAAATACTTTAGTTACTATCTAAATTCAAATTATTTACTTATATTTTATCCTTATACCAATTCTACGTATTACATAGTAAAAAATAAAAATGAAATACTTAGTTAACCATTTGATTCATATTACGCTTAACTACTACTATTTATTTAAGATATTCACATTATAATTATACTAACGGTTTTTGTACACCCTATGTGCTTTATAATAAATAATGTTATCATATTTTTGTATTTTTATCATAATTACTAAGCAACTAATTATATTATAAAGAGAATTTTAAGAGAAAGAAATGTAGAAAGAAAAATTAATACTTAAATGTTATCCTTAACTATCACATACTATTTATTCATGACCCTCACATTATTATTATATAACCTACCTCTTAAATTGATTTATTCCCAAAAAAATTACAACATTAAATATTATGGATCACTATATAAGTAACAATTATTTACAATGCAGGTCAAATATAAAATTATATTATTTATGATAAGTTAAAAAATATAGATATTTATTTGAAAATACTTTACATGTAGCACGAGTTTTTTCAGTTTCTCTTATAAGAAAATTATTTCTTTTCACACCTTAGTTTTTTCAGTTCCTCTTATAATTTTCAATTCCTCTTATAATTTTCTAGATCACACCTTCTCTTCTCCTTAGAGTTTTTTTAGTTCCTCTTATAATTTTCTTTCTCACACCTTCTCTTCTCCCTCTTAATCACGTAACTTAAATTTACAATTTTTATCACTTATCCTTCACACTTATTCCCTATCCTCATTTTTCCATAGTTATTTCCCCTTTAATTTTTTCAAAATTTTTAAAATTTATATAGAACTAATTGTATCACTTCCCATTCTCTATTTTTTTAAAATTAAATTTACCTCATTCATTTTTTCCTTTCTCTCATTTCGTTGACACGATTCAAAAACTGTTAATCTTTGATCACCATGTCTAAAAATTCATTAGTCTCTACTTATGAGAAGATAATAAACTATTTTTAAGTGTCATGGAAAAACTTTTCCACACATCAATAATTTAAAAAAATTCCTTAGATTTGACTATTATTCTAGGACTTTAGTGCCCAAAATATAATGTCAGGACTAAAGTGAATGACCCTAAGCATCAAGGAGTTAAAAGTGAAATTAACCCTAAAATTTATTCTGGTCAACTATTAATTCAATTTTGGACATAAAAGTTATATCTATTAGTTAACTGTTACTCCATAAAATCGATAGAATTTCATTTATATCCAAATTGCTTCTTTTAACTCTTTTTGAGAAAAATATGGTTCTTACTCTTTGATTCATTCCTCCAAACAACTAATAATCCTTCACTCTAATTCTTTGCTTCTATAGTTTTTTTTTTTTATGATTCTTGATTTCAATAATGCTGTCCCAGATGGTTTTTCTTTAATGGGATTTTCATTTGTAGATATCTTGATTGTTAGTGATCCTTGAATTTTTGCGCTTCTAATATCAATTTTATAATTATTCACTAAATGGTGGAATATGTATGCCTTTCTTTCTTCATTTTTTGTGTGTGTGTTCTTGGTTCAACATGTTATATCCCAATTAATTGGTTTTTGATAATTTTTGAAAGAAAAACTAAATGTAATCATTTGTATATTCTTTTTTATGTTTTTGGTATTCATTTTAGATTTATTAATGTTCAAAAAGATATATAGATTGAGACTTTGTCAAGGTTTTTAGAGTTTTTATTTTTTACAAATGATTAATAGTAACGATATATAAATAACAAGACTATGTTATTTTTTGAATGTGGGATTATTGAAGTTTGTTAATTAAAATAAGTTACTTTAAACATTTTGATATATAAATGAAACTTTGTTGGAATTAAATACTTATTGAGATTGTGATCTTATAATTTAACATAAAATTTTATTTTCTTAAAATCTACTATGTAATCTTTCAAAAATCATTTTATTAAACAAACATAAATTTTGAAAATTTGTCATACATATGAAATAAGCATTTGTGATTAAGTACTTGATGCCCCTTTTAACACCCTAGTTTTAAATCAATGAAAACTCCTAAATCCTATCACTAACTAGTAATTAACAATGAAGTAATTTTTATGCAATTACCAAGAAACAACATAACTAAGTTGAAATTCTATAATCAAATCTAATTAGAACTAGAATTTAGAACAAGTGAGTCAATCAATAAAAGACTAAAAAGAAAGAAAAATGAATCTAAAACTTCATTTCTAAGGTGAAAATTAGATAAAGATAAACAAGGAAATTTATTTTTGGATTTTTTAATTGGAATTAAAGAAACCCACTAAGAATAATAGAAACTAAAGCCGTAAAATGGCAAGAAATATAAGAACCTAATTTTACTAAAAACCCTATTTGAAAGCAAAGAATACTAAAATGAACAATTATTAATACTAAACTTACGAAAAACCCACTACGATACTTAAAGATGTAAACTTGACAAGAAATTTAAAGTCTAAGATTGAGAGAGATTTATTAGAAAAAGTGAATTATCCTAATTTATTTAGATAAAATTCTACTCTAAACTAAAACTAACTCCCCTACTCTACTTTCTACTTTAGCTTTCATTTAAAGGCAAAATTATTACAACAACATTTAGTGAGTCGAGATAATATTATTTTATTTTATAGATTTGAGCTTTGTTCCTTCTAGCTTCTAACCTTTAATTTTTAAGAATATAATCATTAAGCACTTAATTAAACCCTCCAAATACATATGAAAGAAATTAACTAAAATCTTCAATTACTTATCTAATTTGAATTTAAACTATCAAAATGCATAATTTATTTTTTTTAAAGTTTAAATTTATGGTATTGTAGAACTTATTAATATATTTACTTAATTTTGTTTGTCTTTATTTAGTGAATTGCTAAAAGTTTCATTTAATTATTACTACTAATATTATTTTATTTTATAGATTGATTATAATCACCCTCCCGTGCATAGTACTTAATCGCACAAAAAAATTTCTCAATTTGTTTATTTTTTTTCGTCTTTAACTATTTTTTAATCGCACAAAAATCCCCCAAACTTTTTTAAAAACTTTTTGTCCCTCAAGTACTTTTGTTGTGAACCATAACTCCAAAGCAAAGGTATTGACGCGCGTCGAACCCATGAAGCAATAACCTGCGACAATAAAAAGAATGGCGGGGCTATGTCCTCCTGGGAAGCTCCGGTGCTCAAGTCAGAATTGGTGACAGGAAGATAATTGAGAATAGAATGAGAGCAATGAATAGTAAAGTGTAGAGTATAAATTGAAAGAATGACATTCAGAATAAAATCCTTTATTTTACCTTCCAACTATTTATACTCTTTTAGGATGGGCTTGATTGGTTCATGGGCTTAGGAATAATTATTGGGCCCATGAAGGTCTTGACAGTTTTGATAGCCTGGCCACGTGACCGTAAGGTATTGGATAATGTTTTTAGGCCTCATCACTTGCCACCACTCTCAAATCGAGTTTGTACGACTTGAGAGTAGTACAATGATCTCTGACTTGCGTCTTGAATGGAGTCGAAAAAATATTTTAGCCGGAGTCACTAAGAATTTGACCGGGTCAATAAGATCTTAGCCGGAACCAAGAATTCAAAAATTTGTATTTCATTCTTGGGGAGAAAGGTTGCCCCCAACCCTTTTTGTACCTGCACACCTTCTCCATAAATTGAGTAGTGGTACTCATTTTGCTCATTTTTGACCTTTGGTGATACTTGTACTTAGTATCTCAAAATAATTATTTTTACTCAAAACTCCATCTTTACGCCAAAACCCAATGAGACTTCACCCTCAACCCAACACTCAACCCTCCACCCTTACGCCAAAATCCAATACTTCACACTCAACCCAACACTCAACCCTCCACCCTTACACTAAAACCCAACACTCCACCCTTAACCCAATACTCAACCCTCAACCCTCCATCCTCCATCCTTCACCCTTAACACTCCACTTTTACGCCAATATCCAACACTCCACCCTTACCCCTACACCCATTACTTAACACTCCACCTTAAAACACTCAACCCTTACCCACATACTTAACACTTTACACTCCACCTAAAAACCATCCATCCTTAATTCCCTACACCCAAAATTCAACATTTTACTCTTACCCATTAAACCCAAAACCCAAACCTATATATAAGATTTCAAGATTTTCTTGCATTTTTCTCAAGTTTTGGATCAAGTACACTCTTGCACCTTCTTTTTATTTCTCTCTTGGACATTTTGTCAAACACCTTATGTGCATTTGATTGAAAACTTCTTTCTACCATTTTCTTGGGTATGTCCAAAGTGGAGAGTAAGGATTTTCTGGCTTGAATTTATCTTTTTTATGGGCGTAGGGATGGGTGAGATGAGAAATAAGGAAGAAAGAGTGACAATGAGGAAAAGAAGAAAAAAAGAAAGAAAAAAGGAGAAAATATATAATATGGAGCTGGGCATTGGGTTGGATGATGTTTCGGCGAATTTGAGCATCAAAGATTTGGGAACAAGAACAAACACAAGAGATCTTTCTTTTAGCCTCCATCTTATAACTATTGAACTTGCCAAGAGGGAAAAACAACCCCTACTCGGTGAGCCAATTTTTGTTGGAGAAACACTCCAGCATGTTGAGGAAGACCTCTTTGCTGGCCCTAAACACCCTTCACACTGATGTCCTAGATAAAAATGATGGCGTCGTGGCTGCTGATTAGTTTGCCAACGACTTTATTTCCACCTAGGAGACCACCGTTGACGATGATGCTGCGTGGGAGGTTTTTGTACATGCGATTGCAACTCCAGGATGCATGGTTGGTGCTAATGTTGCTCGAGCTGTTGTTGCGGGCATTGAGGTTGCTCAAGGACCCATTATCAATGTGGCTGATAATCAGGTTATGGTTAATACTGGTGCTGTACAATTCATCAAGATATTGTCATGTCTACCACCTACTCATTCCATCAGACTGTCGACTCCACTACTACCCAAGAGATTGCTGTGGATGACTCAACTGCTCGGGAAATTTCTACAATCGCTACTGCTACTACCAAATTGGTTACCTCTTGTGTTGCAGATGCTCGGCAAAAAAGAAAAAATGCTGCTGTCTCTTTTCTCCATCATGCCGCTACCTCAATTATTGAAAATAAGAAATACATGGCGGATATTGAGGATAAAAACTAGAATTTTGCATATAAAAGTCACATCCTTGATGCTACTGGAGAGGTCACGGACAACGCTGTTACTCAATAGGAGAAAAAATGTGCAGAAGCAACTTGGGCAGCCACAAATGCTACTATTGCTCCACATCGTGCAGTATTAGCGTCGCTACGGCTCCTTATCCTCCATCAACTATACTCATTCGAAGAAAAGAGACAGCAGTTGCACTGGACCTTAAAGTAAACACTGCTGCTATTGTGCATGAATTCATAGCCGTGCAAAACAATAGCGAGACTGATTTCAAGCTGGGGTCACGGATGAACTATCCAAGACTGGCGTTAACGTCATTCATTCTTCCCAAAAATGTGCAACTGGAAATGCTTAAAGGTTTGAATTTGTAGCTGCTGAGTTTGGTCATAAGGAAGGTCATATGGCTGCACGCGATTTCATAGCTTCATAGGTTGTCTTCGAAGACCATATAGTTGCCATTTCTTCTTATTGTCAAGAAGTTGCAGCTGTGGGAGGCTCACTTTGTGCTGTCCCTCGCTGTTTTGCAACTGTACAGAATGATGATAAAGTTGTGCAATTTGGAAGAAATTCTCCTGCAGTTGCAACTGGGTATTCCTTGGCTTTTTGTGCTGCCAAGGATGAAGCTAAATCCATTCTCTCGTAGCTCCTCCCCTAGGAGAGGAAGCACTGGGGATAATGTCAACCCGAGTATTCCTATCACTACACAAACTAATAGAAGAGATAATACTAATATCGGTGCAACTGGAATTATTGTGAGTGACAACGGAGCAATTGGGGCCGAGTATAAAGTTATTGTGGCCATCTAGTAGAAAATCTGTAATGATGCCATTGCCCAAACCATTCTTTGCTTGCCTGCTCAAATTAAAGAGAAAATTTTCATGCCAAGCACAGAAAGATTGTGGCTAGTCATAAGAATTTTTCAACTAATGGACTAATGTCCCCACAAAACCCATTATTGAGTCAAGAGATAAGAATGGATCTCAACATTTAGATGATTTGGATGTGGCACCAAAGTTAGCACAAGAGAGGGAAAATAGTATCCAAAATTTGGATAATGTTCTTGTTGACGACTTAAATTCTCATGGGGTTGCTAATAATGTTGAAATTGATCATGCACAACAAGGAGGCGTTGTCAAGTGCTAAGGCCATGCAACACTATCGATATGGTTACTACTCTACACATCATAGCCCCTTGGATGAAAAATACTCTCGTACAATCTATATGGAGAATCAAGGAGGAAGGGATGTAACTCCAATCGGGTCCGCCCGATAAGAACATGAAGACCTGTCTGCCAGGCATGAGTCTAGAAGAGAAGCCTCATCCAGACCAAGTGAAGCCAGACCATGGAGCCTAAGCGAGGTGACCTCAGTAGCAAGGGAGAAGGAAAGACCTCGTTAAAGGGGGCAAATTTTAGAACGCATACCCGAGCGAGAAGAAGAGCTAAAAAGAAAGTTGGAGGAGCTTCAAGCTCGGGTAGACAAGATGGATGACAAGGAAGGGATAGCTGCAAGATACAAGTATTCCTTGTCATTCACTAATGAAATAATGCAAGAACCCCTTTCAAGGCGTTAGCAAATACCCCATTTTGACTCTTACGATGGAAGTTCGGATCCGTGGAAACACCTTGATGCTTATTAAGCCACGATGTGTCTTCAGATGCTATTATGTGCAGAAGGTTCCCTAAAACCCTCAAGGGTGCAGTTTCGGATTGGTTCAGATGATATCTTTTTGAGACATAAGAAGTTTTGATCAACTTGTAGACCTCTTCTTAAACAAATTTGGGAACCAAAAGAGGATTACGAAGACAAGGACTCACTTGCTTACTCTTAAGCAAAGGCTAGAAGAATTCCTTCTCGACTACGTGGATCGATTCAAGAAGGAAACTATTGGGATTCAAGGAGCTACGGAAGATATGCAAATCATGGCATTCCAAAGTGGGGTTAAGCCCGAAAAGTTCTCATTTGATCTTAATTTAAGGTCACCCTCCACCTTCAATGAATTTTTTCGTAGGGCTAAAGAGTTTGCTCAAGCAGATGAAGGGAAGAGGAGAACAAGAGAGTCTGGGATGAAAATGGAAAGAAGAGAAAAGCAATGGAGGAGTTAGTGGAGCGGAACCTCCAAAGAAGATTAGTGTGAGGGATAGGTTATCCGTGAACCGTTCCTCATAGGAGGAGTCCCGACCCTCCTAGAGTTTATACCCCACTCAATACACAACCTTCATGCATTTTAGCTATCATAGAGAAAGAACTCTTTGTCAAGTGGCCTAGGCCTATAAGGAGTGATCCAGAGCGGCGCAACAAGAACAAATGGTGCTATTTTCACAAAGATCATAGACATGAGACCAATGATTGTATTTCTCTCAAAAATTTGATTGAAGACTTGAAAAGAAGGGGTTACCTTGAGCAATTCATCCAAGGGATGGATAGAGGAAGATCACCTCAACACTAAGCACAAAATCCAGACAAAGGAAATCGAGATCCGCCTCGAGGAAAAAGAGTGGCAAGGATAGAAAACCAATGGAGAATAATCATTCATACTATCTCTGGAGGGCAACAAATGGTGACTCCACATCATCCCACAAGGCCTATGCTCGTCAGATCAATTTGGTCCAATCTAGCATGAAGAGACCTAGGTTGTGCCAAGACATAATATTCCCTTATCACCACAGAGGAGGCAGCTAAGGTGATTCACCATCATAGTGATCCCTTGGTAGTGACCTTGCCGTTGTAAATTGTGATGTGAAGAGAACCTTGATTGACAATGGAAGTTCTACGGATATTCTTTTTTATGAAACTTTCAAACAAATGAAATTAAAGGAAAAAGACTTGAAACCCGTGACTTAGCCCTTGGTTGGGTTCATCGGAGAAATGGTTGAACCCCTTGAATACATTACTCTTCTTGTCATGTTTGGTACAACCCCTCAAGATATTCAACTCATGATGATTTCATAGTCGCTAATGCCTCTTCGCCTTACAACATCATTATTGGCAGGCCTACGATTGGAACACTTGGTGCTATCCTTTCCTCCCATCACATGAAGATGAAATTTCCAACAGAGAATGGAGTGGGTGAGATAAAGGGATATCAAGTCGCAGCGAGTCAGTGCTATATAGCTTCATTGAAGTTGAAAGAGAAGGCAGTTGTTCCTAATTGCAATGTTCAAGATCTCTTGGGAGAAAAAGAGGAACCCAAAGGGAGAACCCGCTGAAGAACTTGAAAGTGTGCTCTTAGATGAAAATGATCATTGCAAAGCTGTGAAAGTGGGAAAGTCCCTCATGAGGGACATCAAGGAAAACCTCATTTTTTTGCTTAGGGAATTCAAAGATCTCTTTGCTTGGGATCTCTCAGATATGCTAGGGATTGACTTTTCTATTCATTTCCATGCATTCTCTCGATATAGATCCAAGTTTTAAACCCATCCTCCAAAAGAAAAGAAAGATTGGAAAGGAAAGAAGCTAAGTAGTAGAGGTAGAAGTAGACAATGCTCTTGGATGCTAAGATTTTAGAAGAAATTCAATACCTCGAATGGCTAAGCAATGTAGTCATGGTGCCAAAACCAGGGGCTAAGTGGATGATGTGTGTGGACTTCACAAGTTTGAACAAGGATTGCCCCAAAGATTGCTATCCTACACCCCGCATAGATACCGTGGTAGACTCCACCTCCGGGTATGAAGTCCTCTACACTTTTGTCTTTTTTGGATGCATACAAAGGGTATTACCAAATCCTTTTGAATCACAAGGATAGGGAAAAGACCGCCTTCATCATCGACTCCGGCAATTATTGTTTCCGGGTAATGCTTTTTGGCTTGAAAAATGCCGGAGCCACTTATCAAATGATGGTGGATAGAATGTTTGCCAATCAATTGGGCAGAAATATGGAAGCTTACATAGATGACATGCTTGTCAAAAGTAAGTTGAAAGAATATCATGTGGAGAACCTCCGGGAAACCTTCACTACCATGAGAAAGTTCAAGATAAGGCTAAATCCAGAAAAAATATGCTTTTGGAGTTTTGGGGCGTAAATATTTGGGATTCATGGTGGCTCAAAGATGCATTGAAGTTAACCCCGAAAAGATCAAGGCCATTCAAGACATGGAACCTCCTAGGGGAATCAAGGAAGTGCAAAGACTTACGAGGCGACTTATCGCATTAAGTCATTTTTTATCCAAGTCCGGAGATAGAAATTTGCCTGCTTCTTCAAAATTTTAAGAAATTCCAAGAATTTTCAATGGATAGAGGAATACCAAAAATCATTTGAGGAGTTGAAGGAATACTTAGCTTCTCCATCGCTTCTAACTAAGCCCAAACCTGGATAGACCCTTTACTTATTTTTGGCTTGTTCATCCGCGGCAGTAAGCGCCGTTCTCATCAAAGAAGTAGATAAGGTCCAAAAGCCGGTATACTATGTGAGTAAAGAGCTAAGTGAACCGGAAACGCGGTATCCTACCATTGAAAGATTGGATTTAGCCTTAGTGATGACGGCGAGAAAGCTCAGGCCTACTTCATGAGTCATCCAGTTGTAGTTCTTACCAATCACCAACTCAAGTCCATCATCTTGAAGCCTGAAGTCTCGGGGAGGTTGGTAAAATGGGCCATTGAGCTAAGTGAGTATGACATCCGTTCCAACTAAAGATGGCAATCAAAGCACAAGCTTTAGCTAATTTCATTTTGGAAGGGCTAGAAGAGAAGAACTTAGAAGATCCTTCTAAGTAAAGAGAAAATTCAAAAGGAGACTACCCTCTCCAGGGGACAAATCATAGATCTACCCCTATGGAAAATGCATATGGATGGAGCGAGCAATACCCAAGGGTATGGCGTGGGTATTGTTCTTACCTCTTTGGAGGGATTCAAGACAAGCTACGCCTTAAGGCTTGAATTTCAAACAAGTAACAATGAAGCCGAGTATGAAGCCTTAGTCTCCGGACTTATGCTAGCTAAAGAATTAAAGATTAAACTTGTTGGTAAATATGGACTCAAACCTTGTGGTTCAGCAAGTCAAAAGAGAGTATGAAGCAAGGAAACCGTCCCTGCAATTTTACTTAAGCAAGGTGAAGGATTTGATCTCACACTTCGAAAAATTTGACATAGTCCATGTGAGTCGAGATGAAAACAAGGAAGTCCTTGCTCTTTCAAAAATTGCAAGCTCAGTGCATTCCAATGTGTTGAAGGAAGTGTCCTCACAAGTTTTAAAGAAAAGAAGTATAGACCACTAGAGAGGTCATGGATATCGACTCTACTCTAAATTGGATGACCCTAATCATTCAATACTTGAAAGAAGGAAAATTGCTCGACGATAAGATCGAGGCTCAAAGGGTAGAAAGAAGGTTGACCAAGTACTTGCTCATTGATGGAACTTTGTATCGAAGATCGTATTCAATGTCTTATCTTTGATGTCTAAAACCAAGTGAAGCTCAATATGCTTTAGCCGAAGTACATGAAGGGATTTGCGGACACCATGTTGGATGAAGAGCTCTAGCTCAAAAGGTGCAAAGGCAAGGTTACTATTGGCCAAGAATGTTATAGGAGGCCATGAATTATGTGCAAAAATGTGATAAGTGCCAATTTCACTCCAATCAACCTCGCCATTCGGCCAAAAAATTTACTCCAATTCTTACTCCTTGGCCCTTTGCTTAGTGGGGCATAGATATCTTGGGTGCTTTTTCGATAGTTCCGGCGAAAAAGAAGTTTGTGGTGGTAACGATCGACTATTTTATCTTTATATGAGACTAAGTCGGTAGATGTCGAAGCCTTGGCGAACATTACTTATCAACAAATCATACAATTCTTGTGGAAGAATGTTATATGTCGTTTCGGAATACCCAAGACACTTACCTCGGACAATGGCTTGCAATTTCAAGGAGCACCCTTCAAAAGGTTTTGCTAAAACTTGGGTATGGAACAATGTTTCTCCTTAGTGAGCCATCCTCAAAGCAATGGCTTGATTGAAATGACTAATCGTACCATTCTTGAAGGCATTAAGAATAGCTTGATGATGCTAAGGGTAAATGGGTTGAAGAGCTCCCAAGTGTTTTGTGGTTATACTGCACCACTTACAAAAATGCTACTAGAGATACTCCTTTCAACCTGACTTATAGAATTGAAGCACTTATACCTGTGAAAATTGGTATGCCGGATTTTCATGTTTACAACTTCAACTTGGAGAAAAATGAAGAAGGGTTGAGGTTTAACCTTGACTTATTTGAGGAAGAAAGGGATAAGGCATACTTCAAAATGCAAGAAGACAAGCAAAGGGTTGCTTGCTACTACAATCGGCAAGTCTGAGGTAGGAGATTCCGAGTTGGAGATTGGGTTACAAGAAAGGCCGAGGTAAGCCAACCCCAAGCTTCTGGAAAACTCTCACCAAATTGGGAAGGTCCTTACAAGGTAGTTGAAGCATATTCTAAAGGTGCCTACAAGTTGAAGACCAAGGATGGAAAGGTCTTGTGCCTCGCACTTGGAATGTACAAAACTTGAAAAAGTTTTATTTTTAAATGTTCTTTACTTTGCTTATGTTTTCTTGAAATTCCCTAAGCCAAGCAACAGCTTCCAATGTAAAACAAGCTTGTGCAACTTGTAAATATTCGCTTTTGATATCAATGAAAATTTCTAAATTTTTCGTCTATGTAATGGCTCAGTATTTTGCTTAGAATAGCGATCCTATTCTCCACTCAACCTCTAAGTGCAAAACCATGAATCTCCGAGGTCACTTATTCCCTCCGAGGGGCATCCTCCGGGAAAATTCTACCTTGACTCTCCAGGTTCATTTATTCCTTCCGGGGAACAAAATTAAAGACCATTCTCCGGAGTCGGCATAACCTCTCCGGGGAAAAAAATAAGCTTATCCTTGGAGAAATAGTTCCTTGGTTAAGTAGGCTCAAAAGAACGACCATAGTCCTTCTGGGGGCAAGAAGAAAAATTTTCCTAGAAGATTTGTGCCTAAGGTAACCTTAGTACCAACACCAAGGCTTTACTTGGGAGATTTGTGCCTAGGACGACCCTTCCGGGGGCGAAAATAAACTTTTCTTTGAAGACATAGTTCCTTGGTCAAGTATGCCACCTTAGTCTTTTTAGGGGTGATGATAAATTTTTCATATAAGAGGTACGCTTATAGTCATTTTGATTCGGCGTAAGAGCCATGGTTTACCCTCTAGAGGGCAAAAAACTCATTTGCTCAAGTATAGCGGTGAAGGCTCAACCTCACAATCTTAGTCACTTGAAAAAATATTCAAGTGTCTAAGGGGGCAAAAGCGTATTGAAGATGTGGAAATGCTTGAAGAAAAATAAAAGTACAAATTATCGAATGAAAACCGCGATATTATATAAATAAAGGAAAGACATAACTTAGGTGGAGTTGGTACAAGGAAAGGCCTCAACTCAAAGCCAAGCAACAAATGCAAGAAAAGTAAGTAATAAGGAAAACAAGTAACTTAGTACTAGCCAAAGATGGAGGTCATACATAAAAGAGACCCGAGCTCTGAGTCTCCAAAAAAGGTAAAATAGCTAAGCAAAAAGCTAAATTAAGCTACTCCATCCTCAGGGGGAACCCTCGAAGGGCTAGGGTGAAGAGGGGTAGTAGGGCACAGCCTTGAAGCAAGTCTTCAATATCCAAGCTTGGATACTTCTTCTTCATATAAGATAGGGCCCGATCATAACCCTCATCAAAATATCCCATGCTACGGCCTTCTACCAAATCCTCAAACTCGGGGCTAGTGCAATAGTCTACAAAATGCTTTTCCATGTGATCCTTGTAATCTTGAGAACCTTGTTGTCAAGGAACTCCAAGATGGCAGAATCTCTACTCTTCTGTTCTATGGATTTAAGCTCCTCATTGTGTAACACGCAAAGCTTCTTTACCTTACTCTTATGAGATGCTTGAATCTCATTAACCTCATTTTTATGAGAAACTTGAAGTTCGTGGTTCTTTTTTCTCAATTTGGCAATCTCTTGGAGGTTCTCTTGATTGTGTTTAGATGCAACACATATAGCTTGGAAGTGTTTTTCTTTTGCTTCTTCAGACTTTTTAAGCTTAGCTTCCAAAGCCAAAATTTGAGAAAGATGATATTCTTGAGCTTTGTTCAAGTGGTAGTAAAGATCGTTAATATAAAAATCATGAGGAAAGAACAAATTTATCCATAAGTATAATAAAAATACTTAAGTCATTTTTATGAAAAGAAGAAGGAGCAGTTTACTTGAGCAATATGTTTAAACATGGCGTCGGCATTGGCGACACAAGTAGAGCTCAAGAATTTCCCAACTCTCTCCTTCCACGACTGTGTCTTAGCACTTGGAAAATACTAGTGCCTCCACCAATGGGTGACTCATTTCTTCCAAAGAGGAATCCTCATAAACTTCCCAAGAAGGAGTATAGATCATACGGGAAGAAGTAGAGCCCTAAACCCGATGGGATGCTTTTTCTTGATGCGAAGTTGAATCAAGAACTACACAGGGTTGAAAGTTCTTGAGTAGAAGCCTTACCTTGACCTAATGGTATCGAAGTAGATTTTTAGTGGGTGTCGCCTTCTTTTCAGGTGAAGACGTCGCAAGAGTTTTTTTGTGCCGGCCTCTTTGGCCCCAAGATCCCAAATGTAGATTTCTTGGGAGCTTGAGATAAGCTTCCATGCCTTGCTTGTCTCCTTTTCAAAGTGCACTCACAAATGGTATCCTTCAAAACATCCACTACAAAATCAAGAAGAACAAATTAAGATTCGAAAAATACTAAGTAAAATGCATATGCATGGCAACCTAGAGGGACAAGAGGATCAAGATCGGCCAGGCTCAATCCATCCCCATCGATACCAACACTTGTTCATTAACCACTTTTTGCCAAGCAAGTGGTTTGGCCTCCATAAGCATAGCAAGATTCCCACTCTCGCGCCTATTAAGAGGAGAAAGCTTGTTGATCTTTGAAACCTTTAAATTATAGCTCTAATTGGGAAAATTCCATTCGGGTAACCTTTGGATCAAAAAAGTAATGACTTCTCCAATCAACTAGCTTGGGTTGAGCTTTTTCGGCCAATTTTTTGTTAGACCGCCAACTAAAGATGTGCCCTACTCTACTCGGCACAAGTCGAAAAAATTTCTTAAAGGTACCAATTGAAGGTTTTACCCCAAGAGTGGCACAAGTGATCAAACATGCATTGATGTGGCGGATGAATTTGGCATGTAATTGTCCAAGCCCCACTTGGTAATGCTCCAACACCTTGTGAAAAAACAATGGCAATGGGAATCTCAATCTCGCTTCTAGTTGCGCCAAATACACAGACACATATCCGGAAGAGTTCCAAGGTCTCCACATTCCTATGGTCGAAAGGAGGAACTTTCACCTTGTAAAAATTAGGAATGTGATATTTCTCCACCCATTTCCTAATCAACAAGCAAACAAGAAAATTAAGAGTACACATATGTGGGGTCATTAATATCACCCTTTACTTTCTTTTTTTCTTCATGCTTGGGAGAACCTTTGATCTTTTTCCTCTTGGATAGAGGAGGAACCACAACCTCTTCACTAGAAGGCTCATGCTCATATTGAAATAAATCCTCTTCATTAGTGTTTTCCCACTCAAGGCGTTGCCCTCTAGCCCGATGCACTTGAGGGAGTCCAGATGACACAATTGTAGATGGACCGGTAGTTCTACTCATATTTACCCTCACCTTGGAAGATAAAGCGTCACCAATCAAAGGTCTACCCGCAAACATATTTTGCCGAAATTTTCTTGGTTTTGGTCTCATATCAAGGTCATCATGAAAAAAATCCAAGTCCAATGGTTTGCGCAATGGGCTAACCACTTTAGTCGGAATCTCTGACGAGAACACAACTCACCTAAAACATGCTCAAGTATATCCCCCACCTCATTCGAAGAAAGTTTCCCACAAGCTTTAACCTTATCAAAAGTGTCGCACAATTTATCAACATCTCCTCTTTGTGCACAATCCATTTCGACACTACTATCAAGTTCACAATTAATTCTATCAACCCCATCATTATCATCGCAAGAATCATCATTTGTTGGGATATCAAGAGTTTTATTTGGTGGAGCATCATGTGATAAGTTGGGATGTATGAGATCATCATCCATATTCATGGAATAATTGTCAAGAGATTTAGTTGATTTCATAATAACGTTGCCTTGTGCTGTCATACGCGATCTAGAGGCTTGTTTCTCAACTTTTTCCATGACTTTAACATTAGAGAGGAGAGCAAGAATGTATTTTGGAGGTCCAACCATGCCATCATCAATTTCGGGGTCTAGAGGAATGCCAACGTTGTTGTATTGTATAATTGACTTGTAATTGGCTTGAGACATATCAAGAATTTTGGAATTATGGACTCCCTCCGTTGCTGCGTTTTTAGATTTCACAGTAGCAATACACTTTTGTGCAGTAGCAAAGGGTCTCGTATTACTCGCCGATGACATTGATTTTGAAGTGCAAACTCCCATGACGTTGCTTTGTACAGCTGCAACAGTAGTTTGTTCACTTATTTTCCTTACTTGATCAGCTGCTGCAAATTGATCCTTTGCAAGTTGCGGCAGAATAGAACAACAGGCAGCAGCAGTGGTGGCATGTCTCGGATCTATAATAGCCTCAGCAATAGCTTCTTGAGCAGTTACATCGCCTATAAACGCTGCCTAAAGAGGCTGTATCGTCATCAGCCAGCTCTTGACCAGCAACATTGGCATTAATAACCTCAATAGCAGCAGTGAAAACCACTCCAGTATCGCGAATAAATGGGTAGGAGAGAGTTATTCTTGTTGTATATGGAGTAGAATCTTTTTGGGAAAGACTAATTGAATGTATCGCACCAAGAAGAAGATCTATTCTATACAAAGAATATTCCTTCTAGAGAATATTCCAAATCTACATGATTCTAGAGAATTCTATACAAAGAATATTCCTTCTAGAATATTCTGGAGAATCCAAGGTTACCCAAGGAAATTCTAAAGAATTCTAGAATACTCCTTTATCTCTGGGCCAATCATTTGGACTATACTCATTATTTTGGGCCAAACCTCTTCGTCTAAATGGGTGGATCGTGTCACAAGGGTTGAGGTCCAACAACAGCATCGACTGCGAAATGATCGCTTGAAGAGGACGTTGATCCCTGCTGCTGTTGCAATGAAAGTGGTGTTCCTCTACATTGGCAGCTGTAAAACCTTGATTTTTAGACTTCATAGCAACAGCATCAATAGTTGTTTCTCGAGCTACAGTACTGCAAATAACAGCACCACAAATTGCAGCAATATCGGAGGTGAGTACCTGAGTTCTTGTGGCACAATCTATAATTTCCCGAGTAATAGTGGAAAGGATGGGGGGTGTTTTGGCAGCTGTAAGTGACTTGTCTTCTACATCTTCTTTTGAAATTATGGCAACCATGAGAGTGTTTCTTGTGCTCGGGTTGTGAGGAATTGAGATTACCCATGGATTTTTCTTGTACAAGTCCTCCCTAAATCCCTCACCCAAACCTTCTTGTGCATCTACCTTCTTTTTCTTCTTTTCTTTTCTTCTCCTATGATCTTCTCGTTTTTCTTCCTTCATTTCTTCCCTATTACTCCGATTATCACATCTCTTCTTTATTTTTTCTATGTCATTTCCCCAAGCCAATAAAATCCTTGTCAAGATTATAATATCCTTGATGATAAGGACACTATATTCACTCTTATTTTGAACTTTGAAGATCAAGATAATATAAAGGAGTGATGAAGATTAAGGCTCAATCAAGTGCACTACAAGTGTTTGATAAAATGTCATAAAGAAAAATGAAGAGAGAGAAATAAAAAGGAAGTGCAAAGTGTACTTACTTGATCCAAGTTTTGGAAAAAATGCAAGATAATCTCGAAATCTTGTATGTAGGTTTGGATTTTGGATTTAATGGGTAAGAGTAAAATCTTGAAGTTTGGGTGTAGGGAATTAAGGGTGGAGAGTTTTTAGGTAGAGTGTAAAGTGTTAAGTATGTGGGTAAAGGTGGAGAGTTAAATGATGGGTGTAGGTGTGAGGGTTGAGTGTTGGGTTTTGGTGTAAGGGTAAAGGGTTGTGGGTTGAGTGTTGGGTTGAGGGTAGAGTGTTGGGTTTTGGAGTAAGGGTAGAGGGTTGAGGGTTGAGGGTTGAGGGTGGAGTGTTGGGTTTAGGCATAAGGGTAGAGGGTTGAGGGTTGAGGGTGGAGTGTAACTTTTGGCGTAAAGGTGGAACTTTGAGTAAAAATAATTATTTTGAAATACTAAGTACAAGTATCACCAAAGCCCAAAAATGAGCAAATGAGTACCACTACTCAATTTATGGAGAAGGTGTGAAGTACAAAAGGGGTTGGGGCAACCTTTCTCCCCAAGAATGAAATTCAATTTTTAGAATTCTTAGTTCTGGCCAAAATCTTATTGACTCTGGTCAAACCCTTATTAACTCCGGCAAAAATATTTTTTCAACTTCATTCAAGACGCAAGTCAAAAATTATCATACTACTCTCAACCCGTACAAATTTGACTTGAGTATGGAGGGCAAGTGATGATGTCTAAAAATATTATCCAATAGCTCACGAACACGTACTCTTATCAAAACTGTCAAATTAAGGGAGAATATTTTGATGGTTTTTATTTAAAGTTAAGCCATGAAGATTATCAACACAATCAAGACCTTCATGGGCCCAATAATTATTCTTGAGACCATGAACCAATCAAACCCATCTGAGAAGAGTATAAATAGTAATTTGGAAGGTAAAATAAAGGATTCAGAACTTCATTCACTCTACTCCTTTCTCTACCAATTCAAACTCTCATTTTACTATCGTCGATTCTGACTTGAGCATCGGAGCCTCCCCGGGGGACAAAGCCTCGACATTCTTTTTATTGTCACAGGCTATCATTTTGTGGGTTCGACGTCACAGGTTATCATTTCGTGGGTTCGACGCGCATCAATACCTTTGCTTTGGATTATTTTTGTAATTAGATTTTGAACTTTAATTTCTATACTTTGGTGCATAAATATTTCATGCATCAAGAATACCCTTTGTTTTTATTTAAATCTTTTGTCCCTCAAGTTTTTTCTTTTTGTTATCATAGATAGATGACTACTTTGATTGAAAGAAAAAAAAAATACTTGAGGGACCTTCGTGAAATTTCAAAAATAGTCGAGGATGAAAAAGTTTAAATAAAACTTGGAAGCCTTCTTCTCTGTGAGGGACTAAATTTACAATTAATTTGATTGATAATCGTGTACTGTATCACAAGGAAGAAACAAAGTTCTAAAATTATTATTTTTCTTTGTATCTCTTTCCAACATTATATTCATTAACAATTAGCTGTTGATTGATGTTATTATTAAATGAGGATGTAACTTTAATATTATATCTTATTATTTTTTAGTAATTTTTCATGTCATTACATTTATAAGTATGCTTTATATAATTATATGCTGATGAGTAAATCGATTGTTATAAGTGTTTCTTTTTTTTCTTCCTTTTTATGTAAAAAGTAATAATTACACTTTCTTTTATATATTCATTATTTATTTATTCATTATTTATTTATTTTTTAAAATCCACACCTCTCCTTACCTTGCAATGACTCGAACCCATTGCTAATAAGTCATAGAGGAAGAATCTTACTGCCTAAACTATATTTCATTGTTATTATACTTTCTTTTATATGCTATAAAAGTATGACATATTCAATTTTAGTCGAATTTTGATAAAATTATTTACTTATTACAATTTTGATCTCATAGTCTTATCTAGAATTTTATCTTCTTGAAAATTAATATGTAATCTTTCAAAATTTATTTTTTTAAAAACAAATATGCAATTTTTTTTTAAAGATTTCATGCATATAAGACTAACATTTGTGATTAAACGAGGATAATTATGTACAAATGTTTAGTAACAAATTTTTTGTTAGACAACATAATAGTTTTAATTGCACATTCAACGATCATGTTATTTAATTGTCTTCTTTGTTTTTATGTAGTTTATATGATGTAGAACTTATTATATATAATTACTCACTTAATAATAAAAAAATTTCAAGCAATAATTGATATAATAATATTATTTTAGTATATAAGTTCTATATATTTATCTTTCTTACGTAGTATGATTTATCAACTAACTAATGTAAGTACAAGTTAGAAGGTTTTGCACTTACGGTAAGTATTGGAGTTCTATCCTTGTGCGGATTTTAATGTTTTTCCTATTTTCCTCTTGTCATGGGAAAAATAAATGGATTATATGCATAAACTAAAGATTCAACGATACTTTTCAAATAAATACTATTTTAATCCGTGACAAATATATGATAAAAATATATGACTGATTTCATTTTATACCTTCAATGTATACTCAATTTTCATTTTGTACCTCTAATTTTAGTTTTAGATATTTTGCACTCTTAACTTTGAAATCTGTCATATCTGAATCTATTTTTAACATCGTCACTAAACTTAATGAAATTTTTTTTTATGTATCCAAAATATTGTGGAAACATTATTGTATATCCCCCTCAATTTGTTGTACACACAAAACGATTCTGTTGATTTTGATGACTATGAAAAATTAGACTGAAATTACATAAGTTTGAAAATTGGGGTGCAAAATATCTGAAATTGAAATTGGGGGTACAAATTAAAATTTTTTAAATATCCATATTTTAGTTTTTTTTTAAAGTTCATTGTAAATAAAAATGCATGTACATTAGGCAAAAATATACACATATTAAAGTTAAATATGTAAGCTACTATCATACACAAGTCTCATATAGTTAATGCTTATTTCTTATAATTAACTTTCAATTATTTTTTGCATAATTGAAGTTTGAAGATTTTTAATAGTGCATTCGAGAATTGTGTTATTTTCATTTATTCTTTTAGTTTATGATGTTATAGAACCTAATAGCATTAAAGTTCTGTTCGAATAATGTAAATTACTCACTATTTTTTAAATAATATTTTATAATTATTTATTGTTCGTTTTCCAACTTATTTTTTAATCTCACCATATATCAAATTTAATAGTTAGTTACAATCTTATTTTAAATAATATTACGAAAAATAGCTATTCAAACGAAGCCAAATTTTGATTTAATTATTAAAAAATTTATACTTTAATTTGCATATTTGACATTTAAATTTTATAATATTTTTTTTCCATTCAAGCATGAGTTTCAGGTTAATATGTGTGTATATATGTAAATGGAAGATAATAAATGAAAGAGAGAGAATCTAAATTATATTTTATTTTATAAATTACATATGTATTTATCTTCTCGTGTATAACACGGATTATCCATTAGTTCATACTAAAGCCAAATTTATGAGTAATGACAAATATTACTGAGTCCGTTTAGAATAATGCCAAATAGTAATGAATTTTTAAGGTTGGATTTAGCAAACAATAAAATGATAAATGGAGTGTAGCAACTTTTGTCACTCTAAGTGATCACTCATCTTGATTCGATAAAATAAATGAATACTTGCTAGAGGTGGGTCCGTGAGGGATATGGACTTTTTAAAAAAAAAAAAGAATCTTGAGTCAATAATACAGTAATCTAACGGTATGCGGATTTAACAAAGCACTACTCACCATTAGATATTACAATTTTATAATCCCAATTTAAAAATTCGATACCGATTATAGTAGAATCAATAATAATAGGTAAAATGATAGATAGAATTGTATTTGTGTCAATATTTAGTTTTTTTTTTATAATTGCCGAAAATTCTTTCAAATATTATATTTAACGAGATTGTATAATTTATTAAAATTTATAATTTTTTTAATAAAAAACAGAAATAAATTTACGGTGACTAAGAAGTTTTACACTTTTGGTATATAATATCATATACTATAAAGTTAAGTTGAAAAAAATTAATATTAATTTTTTTATATTTATTTGTATATCTTTTATAAAATATTATTTCAAAAATAAATAAAAATTATATTTTTAGTATTATCTTACGATCTTTCGATCCGTTTCGATCCCATTCAATTCTGAGATACTAAAAACGACCTAAAATGGGATACAGATCTACGTGGCTTGCATGTGGGATCCATAGTTTTTGTTCACTCATACGTGAACTCACAATTTTTGTTTCCTAGTCTACATACACTGGGATAAAGAAGAATTAGCCATTTTCGCATAAATCAAATGGTTATTTATGATACCCTATAAAATAGATTATTTTTTGGGCTTTTATTCAATCATTCTTTGCTTGTAGTAGGTAAGAGATATAGTAGTAGGATATGGCGACTTCCGGGAGTTGTAGCAATCAAAGAAGAGGTGACAAGAAAAGCAACGAGAATGCTGCCTACACCAATGAGCAGCTAGCCGCTTTTGAGAAAGTGTATGCTCAATGCCCATATCCATCTGCTTCTCAAAGGCAACAGATGAAAGAAGACTATCATGCACTGAAAGACATTGAGGTTAAACAAATCAAATTATGGTTTCAAAATCGCAGGTGAAAAAAATTACATTATTTTACCTTTTTTAATTAATTAATGCAGTTGGCTATTATTTAATTTTCTCTTTTAATTTATTTTTATGCCTAATTATTCTTTGTTATGTATAAATTGAGTACAATTTGTTGCTTTTAGTAATGTAATATATCGAAATATAATTAATTTGATTTTACTTTATACTATCTACTTGTCATTAGGCATCATAAATTTTATAATCACGATAAGAAATATTTATTCAGGTAAGTACAACTATATTGTCTTATGGAAGGCATATTGTTTAATGTATTGATTTTATTTTTTCAGGAGCCAGGATAAGGAGATCAAGAAAGACAACTTGGGGTTTGACTTAATTAGGGAGAAATTGATTGCTTCAAACACAATTTTGACGGAAGAAAATGATGATTTGAAGAAAAAAGTGACGGAACTGCTAGATGAGAACGATTTCCTGAAGCAAAACTGTAGGATGCATGTCAAGAGTTTCTAAATGTTTATGTTGATTAGCATTGATTACTATGAGAATGACTGGATCTTCTGTGTTTTGGTTTAATTTAATAAGGATGTTTGGCTTATCAAGCCACTCATAAATGCGGATTTTGTTTTTTCTTAATTTATTTGTTTTTTGGCTTGCTAGATCATATCTTGTCTGGCTCTATATTATGATCTTTATTAGTGATTTATTCTTTGCATAATTTAGTCATGGAGGTAAATATTTAGATTTGGGAAAATGACCTTAATAGTCTCTCAAATTTTATATTTGTATTTTTTTTGGTCCTTCGATCTATAATATTTAAAAGGATGCATTTTAGTCCATAACAAATTAAAATGTACTGTTTTGGTCCCTTAATACAAATACGAGCATATTTTGGTTTGAAATACTCACATGGATATCGAATGTAACATATTTGAGTACAAAATTGACAATACATAATTTTAAATGATAAATTGTCCCAAAAAAGAAGAGGATTGAAGTTGTTGGAGTGGGGGTGGCAGAGGAAAAGCGTGCGAGAAGAACATAGAGGTGATGATAGTGGGTGAGAATTAGTGGTGGGAGAGGTTTTAAACAGTGTCGTTTAATATTTAAAATTTGTATGTTGCCAATTTTGCCGATGAAAAATATAATATTCAATATGCATACAAGTATTTCACACCAAAATATACCAATAATTGTGTCGAGGGACCAAAATAGTGTGTTTTGAATTTGTGAGGGACTAAAATACATCATTTTAAATGTGAGGGGCTAAAAAAGTACAAAAGTGAAATGTGAGGGATTATTAGGGTTGTTTTCCCTTTAGATTTTTCAAGAGATCTTAGTAATCCCTTTGCAAGCACGAATCTTGTTTTGGGTAATTTACAAGGTACTCTGTGGGTTAGTTAATATTTACATTATTTCTTATCTTTTGCAAATTTACAATTCGTTCCTTTATTGTTTAGGATTAAAGGGAAATCGTTAAATATTCCGTTAAATGATTGTCGGGAGGTTGAAAAATTCTAATTTAAAAGGTTAATTTAGGCATTTATGTAATACACATCTAGATGTGTATAACACACAGCTTCTCAGATGGCGTTATACTTTTAGATACTATTTAATAGGGTAAAATGATTATTTAATCATTTGAAAGGGATATAAAATTATACTTTTAATATTTTGGTGTGAAATACTTGTATGCATATCGAATATTATATTTTTCATCGGCAAATATTGGCAACATACAAATTTTAAATATTAAACGACACTATTTAAAACCTGTCTCTTATACAGTAATCTAGAGCTAAGTTTACTTTGAAAATTCTAGATCAATGTGTAATATGAAATGACTTTTTAACTATCTAAAATTTATGAGATTTGAATTAGGGTTTTGACAATTCTTAACCTAGATGAGATATTTGAAATTATAAACCCTAAATCTTAGATTTTTATCTTATTTTCACAAATTTAAGTCAATCCTTACTTAATTGTGTTCAATTAATGACTAATTTGAGATTATACACAGTGATGTGTAAAAGTGAATCCCTATCTCGATATTTATCCTAATGGTATAACACTCTCCTGATTTAGGTGATTTGGAATTAGAGTTTTAGACCCGTCGAAATTAGGATACGTCTACGACATCAATTTTTGAGGTAAGTAACGTTTACTCCTTTTTATCGATACCCTATATATGATTGGTATTGTAATCATAGAATAATTGGTATCAAGGTAAGTATATTTATTTCGATTAATATTTATTAGGTAAGTACGTTTATAAATTATATGTTGGTTATGTAATGTATCAATTGTTTATTGTTGTACTATGTGTTAATGAATGATTTATGTGAAGAGCTCAATTGGTCACTTTAGTGGATTTGGCTATGAGTGAGTGAATAAAATGATATACTAGGTACTCTACTTTGTAAATGTTATACCCAATCTATCGGGAAGACAAGTTATAGACACTCCGTTATGCCTTGTCTACTCGGGCGGATAATAGGTAGACTTGGATCCAGTGCTGGGACGACTTTGGTGAACCTTGAGCTCATTGATTGACATTTGCATTTTAAATAATGATAATGTCTCATATATTGTTCCCTGTACTGATTGTATACATGTTACTCTGTAATTGGGTTTAAATGTTATTTACTAAGCATGATGTGCTTACTCCGTTATTATTTCCCCTTTGTTTGTAGTCGAGGACCAACAGGAGACGTTAGCAAGTCCTGAGTCGAGTGCTGATCAGGGAGGAGATTATAGTACAGACCCCAGTTATTGGAGACAGTATTTTCCTGTTTATCATCCTAGTGTGAGGACAACCTGCATACTTAGGCCTGTGTGCCTATGGACTAGTTAGATTTGTCTTGTGATGATATCAACTGTCTCTTATACACATCTAGATTGTATTGTACACCACTAAGATTTGGTTACATATATCATGTTATATGTACATGGACTGTTGAATATATTTTGTGATCTTGTATTGGTTGATCTGGAGGTCAAATGACAGGTATTATGGTTTGTATATTGCTCTTGTACTGTGCCTTGCATGTTTGGGGTGATCCCGAGGTGCAGCATGTCATTGTCCCGTTTTAGGGGCGTGACAATTTAAATCTCTAATCAAGGTTAGTTACGTATTTTAATATAAAATATAGGATCCTCCTTATTTGGCTGAGGGTGTTTATAGGCAACGGATGGTACTAGACTAGGCCTGTAAACGGATCGAATCTTGACCTAGATCTGATTTGATTTTAACCTATTTATTCGGGTATGAATTTAGGCATAGACCTAATTACCTAAATTCGATTCGAATTTGATTATGTTACTGTATAAACGGATCGGATATGAATTTATTAGTTCCGACCCATTTAAGACCTTGATCTGCTTAGGAATAAAGTAAATAAAAATAAATATATAATACTATATAGAATTAGGTTAGAAAACGCTTTTCATTTTGTTCGTACTACAGCCGACATACATTCACCCATTTTCTTCGCTCTCCCTTTCCCTTCCAATCTTCATCTATCGATACTTCTTCTTCTCCCTCATTCTTTTTCTCTTTCCATTCTTCTTCTCTCTCTTGTTTTAGTTATATTTTGTTTCTAGAGATCTATGAAGGCCATATCATCTGTTTTTTATTCAGATCTAGATCTTCTTTCACATTCCTTAAAATTTTGAGTTAAATTCTCTTCTGTTTTCATTTTTTTACCATTATTTTTTGTTTCAGATATAGAAAAAGGCTTGTATAGAAGTTAGAGCTGTTAAGGGGAATGAAGAATCTGAATCACATTTATGAAAAATTGATGCTGAAAGTTATTCTATTAAGAACATGTATCAATTGTGTTTTTTGTTGTTGTATTGACAAATCAGAATTCAAAATTTGTATCACGTGGTTGTTGTTATTGAAATGTTTTAATGTTGAAAACAGGTATTCTGATCGGATTAGGAGATGCGTCTACATGTCTAATATCTGTCGAGTAGTTGGAATGGATTTGGAATCGAAATTTTTAATCGGATTCTTAGTTTGGAATTACCAGTTTCAACTCGTATTCGATCCGTTTACAAGCCTATACTAGGCTTAAGGGTATTCTGGCTTTGGCACAAATTCATTAAATTTTTAATTTTCCATTCACTTTATAAAAAACCCAAACTATAAACTATAAAGGGTTGAATTGTAGATTTACAAATCAAAGAGGATAAAAATTGAACATTAGCCCACCACAAGGGGGTTTCTTGTAATTATTCTAAATTTCTTTGCCCTCCCATTTATTTATTATAAATATCATAGTTATTGAACTCAGCCCGGCTCGGCGATTCAACCGTTGAACTAGCCTTGAGATCTGGTTGGGTTCCTTTGATGACCAGACAAGGAAGAAATTCACCGGATTTTGTGCAACTCGGCGGTTGAAACGGTAAATCCGGGAACCCAACCGGGTTTGGAGAAACCCGATGGGTTTCTTTCTTTGAAGAAAAAATTAAATTGTAATTGTCAAGTTTTGAACCAAAGACCTCTTAAATAGTAATAAAAGACCTTACCACCTAACCATGTAAGTTTTTGGTTATTATATGTCTCTTTTTTATTTATATACTCTATAAACTCTACTCTATGCATTAACTCCTTTTTAACTCTTCGTGTGAAAAGGCTATGTAAATATTAAAAAATTACATTTATATGTAAATTTTTTTAATAAATTATGTTTTTATCTCAATATTTTTACTATATATCTTGTATTTAATAATTTATAGATATTACATATTAATAAAAAATATATTTAAGTGACCCACCGGTTGAACCAGTAACCCGTTGATTCACCTCCCTCGCCGGGTTCCTCCCCGGGCCGAGTTTAATAACTGTGATAAATATTGATATAACAAATGGAAAAAATGACCAAAAACATCTACCACATTTGCCAATATATATGTATATTATCCCTAACATTTTAAGCTATACAAATTCGTCTATCATATTTTCAAAACATACTAATGTCGTCCCTCATATTTAAACCATACCAAACTTGTACATTTTTAAAATGTACAAATTTCATCTCAAAAATAAAATTGAATTTTGATACAATTTTAAGTTCGAGTTCAACTCACAAATTTATTTGGAATTCGAGCCTTAATCAATCCGGTCCATACTTACAAATGTCAATCTCATACTTGGTTCACAAAATTATTTGGATTTCAAGTTTTAATCAGGTTGGCCCAAAATTTAGACATTATCTAATAAAATTTTTATAGGTTATTTGTTAAAATTTTATTTTTTACACCCAATCAACACGACATGAAATAATATGTATTACTTATCCTAATAAATAATTATTAACTATATCATTGAGCCATAATATTACAATTACCATTAATCTTTATCCACATAAAATCAAGTAGTATTATTTGATTTAGGATAAAATTAGTATTATACATATATACATATATATGTGTGTGTGTGTGTGTGTGTGTGTGTGTGTGTGTCGGGCTTTAATCGAGCCGAATCTAGTAAAGTCCAAACTCAACTCACAATTTAATCAGATGTATATTTTGGTTCAAATTCAACGCAAATGATTTTAATAAAAGGCTTATCACCTTTTTTATCGGGCTAGGCGGGCCCAAGCATTGACAATCCTAGTTATTGTTACCAAAAATGTATCAATATATCTTAGATTCATTAGAAAAAACAACCAAACCCCCTTTCATATGTGAATTCTTATGAAATCCAAATTATCTAGATTAAACTTGATGTGTATAAACATTTAAAATAAGTACATAAATTAACCCCAAAAAAAATGAATTTTATGACCCTAAAATAAAAAATCTTACTTTGAAAACCTCAAATCTTTAATTATAGTTGGAATTAAATAACACAAATATGTTTCTTAAAATGCAAGTGAGTTATTTCGACCAATTTTTAGACAAAATCAAAATTTCGATGATTTGTTAGTCATAAATTTGAACGGGATTTGATGTTGGATGAGATTAATTGCAATTTGAAAATGTAAGCGATGAATTTGTATCGTTTTAAATATGAGAGATGAATTTAGTACATTTTAAAAATGTAAGGAATGAATTTGTATCATTTAAAATATGAGGGAAGAAATTTTTATTTTTAAATGTGAGGGATGTAATTGATCATTTTTCCTAATAAATGTAAACTTTCTAGCAGTGTTTGGAAGTTCATTAAGTTTTTAAGTATGATACACATTTTAATAGTTTTGCATTCATGTAGAAATTGGTAATTCTTTTTCTTTACATACCTTTAATAAAAATAATTTTTTAGACACAGTAGGATCTTGAATTTAAATTTGTAAATCATAGAAGACGGAATCAAAACATACCTTACACAGATGATGAGTGAATCTATGGAAGACAATATATTTATACTCCAAGATTATTTAATCAATCAAATGACATAACTTGATTTTTCCTATTCTAACTCCACATTATGTTGTAATTAGTAATGGGCTAACAACAAACGTAGGTTGGAGTGGACAGAATGACCAAGAGTCCTATTTGTAGGAGTCTTTTTACCGATAAATTTGGTATCAAATATACCTATAGAATATGTATCTATCTTCCTCTAATATTATCTTGAATCCCATGAATTTGTCAAAATAGATTATATTAATTATTATTAGAATATTTGTGTGGTCACGAAGTCCATTAATAATTTAACATTCTTCCACTTGGATAAATGACTATATAAAAATGACAAAATAGATTCAAATAATGGTTACAATACCCATTTTCAACTATATTTATCCTACAAAATCACTAGAATGGATCATAGCGGTTATATATGTCAATTTGATTAACATACTCCCATCTATGTATCACAATTCTAATAACTTAATGAAGATAATTTAATAATGAAGTAATGGACAGTGACAATTATGTTCACCAATGGTCCGACATATTAATCCTATATTATATCCCATAATAATGTGTACAAGGAAATAGGAAATAATATTTCAATACTTATATGTCCAAATATTCATTCAATAGTAGAAAAAATCTTATGGAACTAATAGGTTCCCATAATCTCTTCAACGCCAATGCCTCCATTAACAGGTATTGCTCACATGGACACCTTATAATTCAAAATTATTTATAGAACAATGTGCTACTTTAATTAAATGCTCTTAGAACTATAAAAGAACTTATTGTTTTTTTTAAAAAATCGCAACGGAAAATCCCAACAGAAAATCCCAACATAACATTATGTATCCAAATATCGTAGTTAGAAAATAGCTGTCCTATAACCATCTTAAAATGAGTTAATGTGTCTCTTATGAGTTTCGTGATTAGATACAACTTAGCCGGCATTCTTAAATTATAACATTAATAATCATAACTCAAATCTTAAAAACTTATTAACTACTATTACTGCTAGAATGTTATTTCCAACTATTGAAATTTTACGTCGATTTGTTCATTTTAACTCCCACTTGTCCTTGCATTCTTAATGAAAAGTATTGAAGTAAAGATAAAAATTTTAAATGGCCAATAAATCAAAATCAACAAAATTTTAGACCAAACAATAAATGTCTGTGATACAATTTAATTGCATTTATAGATCGATGTAATTCTAGTGCATAATGTGAACAAATAATTTCACAAAATAAGTTTCATGTCATCATTAAACTTTCAAGAACTCCTTTAGTGAAGGCCTTATGAGATAGTTTAATTATCATTTATATCTTATCTGTATAAATATTAATTGAATGAGTGGTATTACATGTATTCTTCACTTAATAGAGTTCTTTACAGGATTGTTTATTCACCAAATATTTGCAAGAAATCTATTTTATACTAATTGACCAAATATAAAATACTCTCACTAATCTTGATGTACATTAATTGACCAACTTCTTTCTTCTCAAGTAAAAATGAAGAATGGCGTTAGGAAAATATACAGTATAAATGGTAATATCAATTCAGTCTAAATATAAAATTCTTCAAATTGCAACCAAAAATTAAGTTCTCTTTTCTAATAATAAGATTGACACATGTATATTTTACTTTTGATAGTTATTTTCACATTCACTTGATATAACTCTTAACTAAATGAGTTAAAGATGTCATGACTATTTGCAATAAAATCTTATGAATATTACATAAAGATTTTATGATAATTAATATATTTCATTTGAGTTGAACTATTCACCAAAATTTTATCTCTATATCATTCAATATTACTATGTGAGTCTCTCATTTCTTTTATGATTCACATGAATCGTGCAATAGAGACTATTTAGCGTAATATTAATGAGATTTTAGCTTTATTTTGATGTTAACTTAATATGTATTTTTTTATGGCATAATACTAAAATGTGGAGTTTTCTCTACTTATGACTTGTGAAAATATGATAAGGTCATCTTCATGTCTAAGAATATAATTAGACTTATGTAAGTATATAATCACAAAACTAGAAATTGCATTATTTTTCTTTGAGAATTTTCTAACTCTCACTATTCCCATGATAATTTAATTTAGTGGGTTTAACCATAATGGAATATTCTTTATGTAATTTCTCAGTGGTGTTATGTCAAAATAATTATCAAAATGTCAAATTTATATTTGATAAATATTACATCTCAACAAATAAAGATAATCCAAGTGGTTTTCTTTACCTTTCAATTCCAGATTTTGAGTTAAATCACTTACTCCATATTCTTAAAGAAAAAGAATTTCTAATATCAATAGATTTTAGAGTGTGATAAAAACAATAAAAATTTAATCCCTTTGAGTAAATAATTAGATATTGAAAAAACAATCTTATTACATTTCATTTAGCTTCCTTAGTGTGGCTAATATACCTTCACATTAGCTGAAACTACACGTAAAAATTTTGAATTTGATGTCTAACTATTCTATAATATAAATAAAATTCTAAACAATTATGAATGGAATCAAATTCAAAATATACACAACGTATTTTTCAAACATCACACTATAAGGATAAATTGACACTTTAAGTCATAATTTATTTACGTCTATAAGTTTTTTTGTTACAACTACTCTACCAAAATGTGTCAGTAAGCATTATCAATGCTTCTTAATCAAGGAATCATGCATTAAGGACACTTGAATCATCCCATTCTGTGTAAATTTTCATTATATTCTCTATTTCTTCCACTTTCATATATCTCTACCTCTTATACGAAAATTTTCAAAATTATAAAGTGTTTTTATTTTATTAACCAAGAAATAGAGATAAAACAATTTTACATGGTTTTCAAGTATTGAGATATAAATATCTTTTGATTGACCAAATGTGAAAGATAAAGAATATTGCACATAATTTTATGTTATGATAATGAGTATATAAAACTCTTTTGACATCAGTTCTTGTTCTTATTTAGTCTCCTTTCTTATACATAGTCTATTCAAGAATTATATAATTGGTAAGGTTAAAACCTTTAGGTCTTTATAATTTACCAACTCTATACTTATCTTACGGCGATGTCCCACAATCTCTTATGCTAAAATTAAAGAGTTATATTATATAAATATATTGTGCCAATATATTTATACAAGATAAGCGTAGAATTTACTCAATCTTTTGATGAGTAATAGCTCACTACTTGTCTATTTGTAAATGCATCATTTTTACTTGATAAATACTTTCTTTAGCATTAATATGTTTCCTTCGACTTGAAAACTACACATATATTGGCTATGAATTGATTGACAAGAATCAATTCATCAAACATTATAAAAGTCATAACATACATAAAGGGGCTTTAAGTTATTTTTTGACACAAGGTTATCGCTATGTGTAATTATTACAGAAAATATAATTATGATGTCTTATAAATGTAAATAACCATAAAAAAATTCATGATAATTTGGTCACTTTAGTGTCAACTAATTAATTTTTTTATAGGTTATTTATCTTTAAATTGCTCGAAAATTCAATTATGCGCCATTTGTAATAATTTGAGTCACTTATTAATCCATTATAATTTTGAGTATTACCATTATCTCAAAATCTCACATATATCATTGACTGATATACCAATATCAATGAAGACAACATATAATGGCATATAAATATAATGACATATAAGTTATTTGAATTAAACATGAAAGAGATTTTTCCAGAACTCATAATGGAAATATTATTCTTTTATTTTGGACCATATGATTTTTATAAGAATCCAAAATAAATTCCATGCGTGCATCCTGAATTCACAAATAGTTCTTACTATAATAGCATATGAATACAAGTGAACTACTGTGCACGAAGCCGGTTAATTGCTTACTGGCTGCAAAACATAAAATCCAAAAACCTTATGAATTATGAGAGCCATAATATAAGGAATCAAAGAGTAACTAAAACTGAATCAGGTGAATCCATTAGTACTAATAGTTGACATGAGCATGAAACTGAAATTCAAGAATTGTATTAACCTATAATAGTTCCAACAACCATCAGCCACAGAATCGATTAAAATGATTTACTTCACAATCTTTAATTTCAGTTCAATCAAGCCTACTATTATTTTAAAACCACATAATACGTCTGGTCCAAACAACCACGTAAAGTCACTGACATATCAAATAAGAATCATACATTGATACTGTGATAACCAAAAAAAAATTTAGGTAGATCTGGTATTTGATTTCATCTATAGATGCTGTGGTTACAATTAAACTTTAAAAAATTTTACTTACATCAGATAATGTGATAGATTTTCTAACGTTTAATTCACACTCCAAAATCTACTTGGGTCAAATATCAAGTATAATTAAATATTTATCCTGTGATAACCAAGCTAAACAAATATGATCATGGGTTTGACTTTTGATTAGATAGGTCAGTGGAGCACATATATGAACAGGAGATTATACGTGTGTTCGTATAGTGCCATAAATATAACTTTTGCATAGTCTTTCTCCACCCTAATAAAACTTCCAAGTGCTAAGATTTCGTTATTGGAATATAGTCCAAAAAGAATTAGAACAAGTTTGGCAAAAGAATTTTGCGATTTAGTCATCATAACATTAACCATATTATCTGACGACAACATCATCATTCTTTCCGTTTAGGCCTACAATTCGAATAAATTGGCCTTGATATAATCTAGGAACTTTTAGCTATATTTTGCCAAACCGTCTGCCAATCATAATGTTTTAGTTATTTATTATTTATTTTTATTCTTCATAATATCAATTTAGTATAAAACAAAACATATATAAAATGATGTTATCACATAATTGATATACAAGCCATCAACTTCAATATGTACTCTAATATCACATGTTAGACATAGTAAAATCTTGAATTTAGACTTATAAATTATAAATGATGGAATTGAGACGTACTTACACCGATAACAAATGAAACAATCTCCAAAATTATTTAATTAATTAATCAAACGACATAACTTGATCTTCAACCTAACTCCCATTAGGTCTATATTTAGTGATAGGTTAACAAGGAATGTTGGGGATGGACAAGGTTAACAAGGAATGTAGGTTGGAGTGGACAGAGAGACCAAGAGTTGTAGGAGTTTTTATCCATCATAGAGTCTCTTTCTACCGATAAATGTAGTATTAAATATACTTATAATTAGATATACTGATAGAATACGTCTCTATCTTTCTTCAATATTATCTGAAATTTCATAATTATCTAAATATATTTATATAGTAATTTGTCATTATTTAATTTAGGATATTATATTAATTATTATTTAGAATATTTGCGTGATCATAAAGTCCACCAATTAAAATATTCTAACATAACTTACTATTTTATTAACAGAAACATTTTGTATATCTTTCCGTAAAAAAAAAAAGAAATAAAATGTTAATCATGCAATGCATGACAAGATAAGTATAGTTAAAGGTAACAAACAATCCTTGATAGGTAAACCTACTACTACTAAGTAAAACTTGAGTGGGGATGAAATTGAAAAAAAAAAAAAAAGAAGAACATGAAATGATAAAAATGTGAAATAGTCTAATAGATTGGTTTCCAAATTTACTAGAAAAAATCTGGACATGAAATATTGTATTGTGAGAAGAAAAAGATCACCTATCTTGTGTTGATAAATCCTTCAAATTAATGAGACGTCATAGTTTTTTTTTTTTTTTTTTACAGAAAACAAAACTATAAATGATGTACTAGGGTTGAAAAACAAATAAAACCATCTCGAATATGAATATCTCCATTTTTTAGCTTTTAGACTTTCAAATACGGAATTATGTAGCAATCCAGGCATGTGCACATTACTTTTCATCTTTTCTATAACAAAATATATAACCCTTTTGAAATGCAGGAAAAAATATTGCAAAATTACTACAATTTAACAGAATAATATATGGGTTAATGTTTCAATAATAAAGCTAATTTCATTTATATATTGGCAAAGTATTATACATATATATATATATATATATATATATATACCAAGAGGAGAACCGGGGACCCCTAAAAACCTATAATATCTGTCTAAGGGACAAGGGAGCTATCTTAATACTGAAAGTAAATGAATAATTCAGGTGGCTCAGCCAACCATCAAACAAGAAAGCAAAATAAAAACGAAATTTATTAAAGCTTTAAATAATTACAATTGAGGAATACCTCAGATGAAGTGGTGTTGGTACAATCCACACTCTAGGGTACTCTTGAAGGGGAGAGGGGAGAAAACTTAGAGAGTTTTCTCGGATATTTTTCGGATGATTTTCAATACTGAAATCATCCTATTTATAGGAGAAATTTACTATTGCTACAGTGTCAAACAGTGACCTGTGAATAGTAACTTTTTCCGTGATTGGTGCCGCTACAGTGTACAGTGTACAGTACACTTTCAATAGCGGCACCAATCGCCTATAAAAGTGTACAGTGTACAGTACACGGTATTTGTACATTTGAATAGTAAATTACATTTGAACAGTAAAATACAAATTTGAAAAGAATCCTATCTATTACAATTGGGATTCTTCAATTTTGCTGAGGTCGATTCCGAAACAGTCGTCCTCATTTGATTGGGCGAAATCTTCTTCATCTTGATCTTTGGATTGAGTGGAATCGAGGATGATGACACCTGTTTTTTCTTCTTTTTTGAAATCTTTTTCTTCGATTTCTTTTCTTTTTTCTTTTTGATCAGCTAGAAACTTCCTTCTTGCCTGAAGAACTTGAAGTTCCTTCTTTGATCTGGGAGAGAGTTTCTTCCAGTTGTTTGATGTAAGCGTCTTTGTCCTTTGTAGTGGCTAACAAAATAGCATTTGTAGACCTTTGTTGAAGAAACTGGGCAGTTTCTCTATCTGATGGTAGTAAGAATTGTGAATTCTTAGCAAACCACAATTGAACTTGATCCTTATGAGCATTGGTAGCATCATAAGCATCCCACCAGCCCAATGGTTTCACAAAAAGACATATACACATCTAGATGTGTATCTTAACAAATTCTCATCTCCATTGGAAAATCCAAGGTAATGCAAATTTTGAGAAGAATTGGAGGGTGATTGGCATTGTTGAATTGGGCTGTGAAAACTTTGATTTAAAAATTTCAAAGCCTTCTAAAATTGGCGAAGGTAAAATGGATTCATTAGGCCCAATTATAGACCAGAATCTATTATGTAGATTGGGAAAGAATAGGTTTTACATTCTTTTTGAAAAAGAATAAACAAGAATGTTTATTCTCAATATTTTGGTATGTGAAGGTATTGAACCAAGCACATTGATAATCCCAGTAGGAATAACCAGGATATCTTTGAGACTCAGAACCAGAAAAGGAGCGTAATCTGTTCAGATCAGTGTCCCATTCAGATGGTTTGAGAACTTTTAGGATTTGGTAAGTTGAATGTGTATAATATGCTTGGTTGGCATGCATATTATTTTTTGGAATAATGGATTGAGAATCTCTGAGTATAGACTCATAAAATTCTCTTGTTTTTTGACTTGAGGCTGGTAAAAAATTAAATCCAGAAGGAAGGATTTTTTGGGCAACAATTAAAGGATTGTTGGTGAACCATTCAGGTTCAATTTGGATTAGGGTTTGATAGTCAGTTTTCCTGACATATTGAGATATGTTTGAAGAAACGAACGGTTTTGAAGTTCTAAAGTACGTAAGGTACCGTGCTTTTTGATGCAGAAGGCATCATGTTGAGTGTTTCTCTTATAGATGATGAGGATGTGTATCAGAGACATGTTTGAGTTCAAATGAGTTTGTCTGGTGGGGACAAAGCTGTTGAGATTGCAGCCATAGTTTGAAAGCTTTTCCAAGTGTTGATCATCTTGACAATTTCGCCCAAGACTTTTGAACTACTACCTTTAAGGGTATACACATCTAGATGTGAAGAGGCTTCATCCTTTTTGGATTTTGGTGGATCTGGGTCACTCTTTTTCTTCCGAGGCATTTCTGCCTTGTAGGAATTCTTTGGTTAGACAATCCGGCAAAGAATTAGAACTACCTTTGATAAATTCTGTTTTATACACATCAAGATGTGTATAAGAGACAGGGATAGGATTGAGCAATCCACCTGTCTCTTATACACATTCTCCAATGTTTATGTGAAACATCTTTTGCAGCCTTGCAATCAATTCGAAGCAAAAACTTTTGGTTAAGAAGATCAGATTGAAATTTTGAAATCATAAAACAATTGCTAAAATTTCTTTTTTAATAGTAGAATCTTGCATGATAGACTTTGTGTCCATGCAGGAGGATTCTTACGAAGTCTATCATGCAATGGTTTTGAAAGAATGCTTAGATTAGGAATGTGCTCAGAAATATAATTTAAACATCCTAAGAACCTTTGAAGCTGAGTCTTATCCAGAATCTGGTCTGGAAATTTATCAGCAAATTCAATCGACCTATTGATAGGGATAATTTTGCCTTGGCAAATATTATGTCCTAAGAACCTGATCGATGTTTGGCATAAACTAATCTTTGAAGCAGAAATGACTAAACCATTTCTTTTAGTAACATCTAAGAAAATATTGACATGTTTAAAACTGTTGTTCTAGATTATCAGAATAAATAAGAACATCATCAATATAAACAAGTATGAAATTAAGATAGGGAAACAAAATATCACACATAACCTTTTGAAATTCAGAAGGTGCATTTTTTAGGCCAAAAGGCATTACGTTCCACTCATATTGGCCAAAAGGGACTGTAAATGCAGTTTTGTACCTATCAGAAGGATGGATTTGGATTTGCCAGAATCCAGACTTTAAATCAAATTTTGAAAAGATTGAAGAAGCATGCAATCTATGAAGCAAGTCCTTTTTGTTTGGAATAGGGAACCTAATCCATTGTAAAACCTTGTTGAGGGGTTTGTAATTGATGACCAAACGAGGGACACCTCGTTCAATTTCGGAATTTTTATTAACATAAAATGCAGCACAACTCCAAGGTGACTTGGAGGGACTGATAATCTTCTTGGAAAGAAGATCATCAATTTCCTTTTTGCAGAATTCCAAAAGCTCTTGATTCATTTGAATAGCACGAGCTCCAGTTGGAATAAGATCTTTTTCAGAAAAATCTTTTTCATATGGTAGAGTTACCACATGTTGCTTTCTATTCCAGAAGGCAGTTGGAATATCAGCACAAACTTGAGTTTGAATTTTGTTTTGCAAATTATGAATTCTAGTTTTGAAAACTGGATCATTCAATTGATTTTGAAGACGTTTAAATTTAAGATCTTCTTCAAAAAATTAATTTGATTCATTTTCATTTGCAAAGGATTGAGAGTTTTTTCAAAAGCTGGAAATTTGAAAGGAATGAATTGATTTCTTCCTAAGGAGTTGATAATAATACCCTGAAACGTAGTTGTATAAGGTATTAAATAAGCAATAAATGGAACACCAAGAATCACAGGAGTAGTGATATTCTTAGCTAACAAGAAAGTATTGTAGGGAAAACTATAATCAGAATATCTGACTTCTACATCAGATAATTTGAATTTGACTTCCAAAGATTCACCATTAGCACTAATGTCTCTTATACACATATAGATGGAAAAAGAGACAGAATTAAACCCTCATGAATGCAATTTAAATCTGCACTTTTCATTATCAACTAATGCAGTAGCATCAATGAAAAGTTCATTATTAATAACCAAAGTAATTTGAATAAGAAACTTGAGAACAGTAACTCTATTTAAAATATTTAAAAACTGTTCTTTTGATTTCTCAATAATCTGATCAGGTGGAATCACTTGTTCAGATGTATTTTCAGGAATTTGAGAGGTTGAAGGAGTATCAACGCAATTTTCAAAAACTTGTTTTGAACATTGGGAAAGTTGGAGAGAATGGATAACCATCTGGTCAATCTGTTGTTGAGACTTAATCTCTCTAACTTCTTGTTTTAAAATAGCAATTTCAGACTGTAAATCTTGAATTGAAATTTTCTTAAAACTTTGATTTGGAAATCTGTTTAAAATATCAATAAGATTATAAGTATTTAAAACCTTGGGATGTCGAACCAAAGGATTGGAAGAAGAAACTTGATTTTGAAAATCATTTGTTTCAAAAGTTTGTTTGTACCTTTGTAAATCCTCTTAAAAATGACGTTGTTCAGAATCAGGAAATTTTTCAATCATATCAAGAATAAGATCCTGTTCTCTAGTTAAAACATTGATTTGAGGAGTTTCAGAAGAAACTGAAGTTTTGCTGGAAGAAGAAGAGGAGGAACCTAAGTCATCATCTTCTAAAGTATTGATAAGATTGTCTTCTTCGTAATTAGAGTCAGAATCACTGGCATCTAAAAGAAGATTGTTTAGCTGATTGACAACTGAATCTTCTAAATTCAGTAGATTGAGCCTTTTTACAAACTTACAAAATCTGGCAATATGTCCAGGTTTCTTACATTTGTAACAAACAGCAGTGTTTGGTATAGCAGGAATTGGGTCTTTGGTAGGAAGATTGGATTTCCTAAATTTGTGTTTGGACTTCTTAAAAGGCTTACTATAGGAAGGTTTGGATGTGATATTGTACTCAGAAACGCCATCTATGTTCCATTCATAGATATTATTGGCATTATAGGAGTTCTGAATCACATTGGGCTGTTCTTCTAGAAGGAACATCAGGATGGGTAGCTCTAGGGTAGTAAAGCTTATTGGACTTCTTCCAGGAACTAGAAGCAGGTTGAATACTAAGCTTAAAGACGTCATTGGACTCAGTCTTAGGAGTTTGAGGGATAGACTCAGAATCAGAGGCTGGTTTAACCCTATCAATGACAGAGATAGAACCTTTCTGTTTGTCATCCTTAGTTTTGGGAGTAGGACTAGGGGATTCAGGAGCATAAGCTAACCTAATGGTTTGCTCAATCCTATCCATCCTAGATTGTAATTCACTATCAATCTTAGAACTAGAAATCTGTGTCCTAAGTTGACTGGGAATTTCATATGGCTTAAAGATAGGAGTATCTAAAGCTGATTTGTAACCAGAAGGTTGTTTAGGAGCAACGACTGGTAATGGAATGGAAGAAGTTGAAGGTGGAATCTTGACAGAGAGATGTTCACCAATAACTTGCAAATATTTGTTTGTAAAATTGTTTTGTTCAATTATTGGTAAAAGATCTTTTTATTTGAAACTGCAGTTTTAGCTTTAAAAGGTGCAGCATAAACTAAAGCACTGTTTACCAAAAACTCAAATTTTCTCATTGGAGGGAATTCAGAATGAACCTTTTCCCCACTCGAGATTTGCCAAGCTTTAGTCATAAAAATTGATTGAGTAAAAGGATAGTCAATTTTGTTTTGTTCAGCATAGGCAGAAAACCAATCAAAGAACTGAACATGAATTTGATAATGATTTAGAAAAGCATAAAATTCTTCTTGAACTTTAGTTCTCTTATCATCTTTATAGTTTTCAAAAAACCATTGTTTTCTTACTTCATTATGAGGTGCATAAAACTCATTTCGAAGCATTTCTTTATTAATTTGAAAATTTGATTCAATAGTTAAAACATTAATTTCTGCGTCAAGTCCAGAAGGATTAAGACTAGAGTAAGTTGGAGAATTGTCATCATCTTAGGCAATAGACAGTATAACTGGCCTGTGGGAAGTTGGATTCAGGTCTCATCCCATGAATTTGGGTATTAGAGAAGAGACAGAGTGTCTAGCACTTTGTGGGTTCTGAAAATCACTATTTGAAGCACTTGGAATTCCTAGGAGGAATAAATCTAGCACTATTAGTTCTATTGAAGGAAATTTCTACCGAACCAGAGAAATTGCCTAATGTTAGAAATCAAGGTATTTTTAGTGGGCTGGAGGCAAAGCCTCGGGCGGTATCAATTTTGAGGAAGGGATACTTGATCCCAAGAAATTGGCTTAGGAATAGATAGGTGAGATCTGTTTGAATTAGTTTGAAAAAGAATAGTTTCACCTTTCTTTTGAGTTCTAAGAGCTCCAGAATTAAAAGCGGAGTTCATAGCTTTGTATTGAAGTCTGAAAATAATAGCAATGGTAAAGATCCAGTTTTAGTTTTATAATTTGAAGTCCTCACATTTAAAATTAAGGAATCTAAAATATTTGGATCGTTTAGAGAAACTGAAAAGTTTGGAAAACAATCAAAATAAACAGGACCACTGTCCTATTCTGTCAATAGTCAGTTGAAAAACTCCATTTGTTATTTTTATAAATTTCTTTTGAAGGATGATTGGGAATCTTCCAATTATCCAAAGATTGTGAAATATCAGAGAAATTGATTTCTTCTTTAAGAGAAGAAGGATTTGAAGAAGAGGAGGAGGAGGAGGCTTGGGTAGATCTGGAATTAGATCTAAAGAAAGCACTCATATTTAAATAAAATAAGAAAATACAGAAATGAAATGCAAAATTTAAAATGCAAGAAATAAATGCAAAATTAAAAAGAGTGCATAAAATAAAAGTACGTGAGTGGTATGGTTGTACCCCCTTGTTCCCTTTGGCACAGAAACCCTTGGGTTTCATAGGATGATAATTATAAACCAACCATGTTAATGTTTGCTTTGATCTTGTCTAGTTATGTTTAAGTTGATACCAATTATTTATTCTTTAAAAGATCAACTTAGATCAGATAGATTTTAATAGACAAAATCTTAATCTTTATGTAGGTCTTAACATTCAGTCTAGATCACAGTAAGAACAAGTCCTTACACTCCATGGGTAGAGGATTAATCAAGCCACAACGCCTGTTCGTCGGCTAAATCGGCGATCCAATCATATCCCATGGGACCAAAAAAGGGGATCTTCACTTGAATGTTAAAACTTACTAAAGATCTATTAGATCTATGTAGTTCTTAAACATTTTAGCACAATAATCATCTGGTTAGGTACGTGGGCTTCTGTGAGTAAACTCAAACGTCGGGTCTATGCCGAAGCATAAACGGACACCCTATATACCATCCATCCCCAGATAGATATGAATATCAGATATCAAATACAACATAACTAAACAGATCTATCAAACATTATCATAAGAGGTTCATAGTAGTCACCCTCTTCCCCATCTGATATGATATAGGAATACATATATATAGAATTACCTAATTAACATACACTCTTCGACACCAAATACGTGAAGGTATAGATTAGGGATAATTCTGCTGAATTATATTAGTTTTGAAGACTTGAACAATGTAATTTTTTAAAAATATATAATAATATTACACTCTACAAGAAATGTGGCTCTTCATTTATTATTATTATTTTTTTTTTTTGAAGACAAAAAGTTTACTAATTGTAATAAGTGTATATATATATATACACACACACACTAAAACAATTAGTAAACTATATATATATATATTTTATATTTTGGTGGAAATCTGTACCACACAACTAACTTAAATCCAAATTTGCCATTAACATCAATTTCCAAGCAACACCATCGACAATTTTTTTTGTAAACAAAACAAAAAAGAAGAAAAATCATCACAACATACTGACATAGCATCATATACAAATCCAGAATTACAATTTGAGTCATTCTAGCTATGGATTATAAAACAACTCCACATATTATAAAGATATTCTCATTTTTCCTAGATAAATAAAATTAAATAATTTACTTTATTGGCTCTCCTAGAATGTTAATTCCAAACTCATCCAATTTTGGGTGTGCTCGGTTGGATTTAAAATATTTTCAACAAAATATTTTTCAAAAAAATTTTTTGGTGCCAAATACCAGAAAATATTTTTCAATGTAAAATATTTTCAATTTTCCTTCCTCTAATCAAAAATGACTTAAAATTTTTCTGAACGTAAGTTATTTTTCGAATAATTCAAGAATGACATTAAATATCAAATACTTACTTTTATAATTTCATTTCCTAAACTTATTTTCATTTTCAATTCTTGTCCATTCATTTTTCTCTTAATCATGAGTCCCACAATAATATAACTATTATTGAATATGCATATTTTACTACTACATTATACTATCATTTAATTTTGAACAAAATTAATCTTTTATTAACCACAATTATTTGTAAAGTATTTATTACCATTATTATAAGTTTTGTTAACTTGTATTTATAAAATTAAATATGAAACCGTTAAAAACTTTTATTTCAAAATATTTTTATTTTGTCAACCAAACACTGAAAAATTGTATGAAAAATTGACTTTTTCATGTAAAATATTTTCCAAGAAAAATATTTTTCCCAAAAAAACATTTTTTTGTCTAACCAAACACACCCTTAATGTAATTGCAATATTCTAATTTCTCATTTATTGATGATTTGTACTACGTGGTTACCAAATTTCCTAAATTGATACGAGGCACTTTACCTTAACTTTTAGAATCACACTCACTTTGATGCTTAAAGTTATTTTTTAAACTCTTGAATATTTTCGTTAAATCCAATTCCATATTGTTGCTCCTTTTAACAAAACTACCAGTATAACTTTGTCTAAATAAAAAAGGTTATTTTTTTTACAAATCTCATTCTCTCATTTTTTTCTTCTTATTTTTACTTTATTCTTTTTTTATAAAAAAAAATTATCGCATTTTGTTGATATGAATCATCAAATTTTCATCTTTCATAACCATGTCTCAAATTCATCAAACTCTATTTTTGAAAATAAAATAAGATATTTTAGGTGTTATGAGAATATTTTCAAAAATCGATTATTCGAGGATAAAAAAGTTATTTTAATTGAAAATCAAATACCATTAAATTTGATCATTAGTACAATGAATTTAGTGCCTAGGGTTTAAAATTTATAGCGACCCTAAGTAAAGTGAAATTAACCCTTGATATAATGAAGATTTTAAAACTCACATACCAAGGAGTATTTAGTTGTCAACACAAAATATACATACTGATACACATAGATTAAAGCAGCAAACAAAAATATAACATTCACATACAAATTTTTTTAAATCATTCAGGAAAAAACAAAACATATGAGTAGTTTTATTCAATTAACTTGAACACTTGAGAACTATGTGCATAATTTTAGATAATAAGATGTTTTTATTACGAGGAGTTCCGACTCTGAGTTAGTCGAGGATAGAAAGAAATGTATTTTTTTTATAAAAAAATATGGTATGGAATATTTATGCAAATATTAAATTAGGAAAATTATGAGGTGCTACTCAAGGAAAGACTTAGATAGATCTAACTTTTGATCCCACTTGTAAATTTTGTGTATAAATTAAATATTATGAAATTTATGACATAAAATGATGTAAGTAAGATTTTATAAGATTTAATTTTGACAGTAAAATCTATAAGTGAACCTAAAAATCAAATTTATGTAAATATTTTCCGCCACTCAAAATGTGTCGCATAGGTAAACTACCACAGAAAGCCGTACAGTGAAGTCCGGCAAAAGCTGCAAAAAGCATCAAAGAGTTGAAGAGCACAGTGTACAAAAAAATGTGTATTAAAATTATAATTCTTAATTTTTTTATTATAATTTTATAAATTTTCTTAAAATTAAAAGAAATTTAAAAGAATAAACCAACATAATAAATTAACTCTATAATAAAATAATTTAATTAGTTTGGAATCTTTGAAATTTAAAGTCGTTGTAGACAAACAAAACTGAAGTGATAGAAATCCTTACAACTGGCATTGATGTTATAATATTCATTTCGATGGTGATAATACTTGCGATAGATTGAAAAAGTTTAGCTTCCATTTGTTAACCAATTTTTTTACTGTATAATTCTACTAGTTTGAATAACGCATTAAATAGCAGGGATCATGACCAAAGAATAAATATTAATTAGTAATGCATTTGTAAGTATTAGTTATATCAATTCTTTAATGTAATAAGCACAAAAATAATAATAATAATAATAATTTACCGGTTATTTTATAAAAATGTGAAATGAATGTTGTCTGTGTAATTGTTGTGTGTATGTAGCCAAGTTGGATAGTCACCGGAAGGCAAAATCCATAAATGTCTATGGCAAGGATGAAAATTTGATGATAATTTGGTTTAATTGAATAAATTAATCGAATGAGCATCAGTTTTTAAATAATCAATGTTTAATTAAATTGAATAACAACTAAACAAGGAAATTAATTTTATGATTCGAATTTGATTACTGAAAATTGATAACTAAATAATCAAAGTTTTAATTTTATTAGTTTTAATTTTAACTAAAACAATCCATATTTCTATTAATTAACAATTTGAGATCGCTATTAGTTTTTAATTTTTTTAGTTTTGAGTTCTAATTTTGTTAATTTTAGGTTTATTAGTTTTATTTGAGTTCTTAGCTTTATTAGTTTTATATTTAATTTTTAATTAATTACTAAAATTTGGATAATCGAATAGCTGGTAAAATTATCTGTGTTAAGACGAGTTTAATTAATTTTCATTTAAGGCTTAATTAGTCATTTGGAAGACTTTAATTAGTTCATTTAACCTTAAATTAAGAATATTTTAGTTTTATTAGTTTAATTTATTTTAATTATTTGTATAATTATGGTCTTTTTCTTAGAACTCATGTGGGCCTTTATATAAAATTAAAATTAATTTTATTATTTCCTATCTTTTACCGTATCATTTTACTATTTGTAATTGACCCACTAAATACAGCAATACTTATAAAGAGAACCTTACTACTAGTTAAAAAATCGACCACAAAAAATTTCTCCCTATAGTGAATTTATGTACATCAAATAGTCACAACTGGTATGCAAAATGAAACAAAGTTTTCATTTTTTTTTAAGTGGATGAAACATTTTTGTCTTCTAATCGTAAATTTATGTTATCTTTCCGAACGAGAATTTGGTTTATACTTTCTTCTCTAATGTTATAGTTGTTAGCTATTTGTTCTTGATTTCTTTACTAACACAAAAACTTACAATTTATGTTAAAATTCTTTGCAAATCAATACCTGTAGAAAAATAACCTCCTACACAAAAATTCCATTAAAAAAAAAACATTTAAACAAGAATGTTTCATTTTTTATTTTTTTATTTTTGTCAGGCTGATAGTGAATAATTAATCTATTTCTTTAACGATCGATAGAGTTTGGTAAATTAATTTCACGATATTGCAATTTCATTCATAAAATTATTTTTTACAAGCACTATGAACCCTTAAACTTAATTGAAACATGTAGCTAATTTGTAATTGACCTACCAAGTATAGTAATAACCTTGGGAGTGACTGGATTTTATGAAAAAATAACCTGTAATCCTATACAAAAAGTTATATAAAGAAAAATATTAAAATAAGAATCTTTCATATTTGTTTGGTTACGATAATGAATAATTGTTCTATTTCTTTACTGATCGATAGAATTTGGTAGATTAACTTCACGATATTGCAATTTTATTCATAAAAATCGACCACAAAAAATTTCTCCTGATCACAAATTTGTGTACATCAAATTATCCCGGCAGGTACAAAAAATGAAACAAAGCTTTTATTTTTCAACTAGATGAAAAATTTTTATATCCTGATGGTGCACTTATGCATATTATTATCTATTTTAAGTTTAATGTTTATTTTTATTTCTATAAATGTACTTTTGTAATTTAAAATAAGATAAATTATTCTATAATTTAAAAATTTTATCACATATTTTTGCCCCAAACAGAAAGTAGAGTAATTCATGTGAAATAATGCGTTATAATATATATAAAAAAAATGTGTAGTTAATAAAATTAATAGTGTAATTTTTTCTCCTTAAAAGAAACTTCAACTTTGTTAAAGGTGATTTTGGACTATTTCCTCGCTACAAAATTGCTCATTCGTTGTGATGACGTTTTTGTAGGATTTATGTACTGTAACATAATGGTAACAAACTATCACAATTAATAGAGCAAGATTACAGTTATTAATAGTTGGCAGTATATATTAAATTTAAAAATTGAGTAATTGAGAAAAATATAGAATTGAAATCTTCAAGCACTTCTTACATGAAAATTTGTGTGCATGTTCATTGGGTTGACTGGTTGTGGTATCATTGAACCAAACTGAATTAGCAATGAAACAAAATACTTCTCCTCGATCGCAAACTTATGTATATCAAATCATCCTGACTGGTATGTAAAATGAACAAAACTTTCATTTTTAAGCGGATGAAATATTTTTGTCTTCGAATCATGAATTTATATTATCTTTTCAAAAGAGAATTTGGTTTATGATTTCTTCTCTAATGTTGTAGTAGTTAGCAATTTATTCCCGATTTCTTTATAAACACCAAAACTTACAATTTATGTTAAAATCTTTTGCAAATCAGTACCCATGAAAAAATAACCTGTAATCCTACATAAAAATTCTATAAAGAAAAATATTAAAATAAGAAAGCTTCATTTTTTTTTTGTCACGATAGTGAATAACTCATCTATGTCTTTGCCAATTGGTAGAATTTGGTAATTAATTTCAAAATATTGTAATTTATTCATAAAAACATTTTTTACAATTAAAACTATGAACTTTTAAACTTAATTAACACATTTATAGATTTGTAATTGACTCACTAAGTACAATATTATTTACAAAGGGGACACTACTATTTTTTTTTTGGATTCCAGTAAAAAAATCGATCACAAAAATTTCTCTCAATCATGAATTTACGTAAATCAAATCTTTCTGATTGGTACACAAAATGAAACAAAACTTTCATTTTTTAAGTGGATTAAAAATTGTCTCCCGATCATGAATTGATGCTATCTCTCTAAACGAAAATTTGATTTTACCTGTTTCTTCTCTAATATTAAAATTGTTAGCCATTTGTTTCCGATTTCTTTATGAACACCAAAAATTATAATTTATGTTAAAATCTATTATAAATTAGTACCTATAAAAAAATAACATGTAATCTTACACAAAAAGTCCATTAAAAAAATTAAGATAAGAAGCTTTATATTTTTTTGGTCACGATAGTGAATAATTGATCTATTTCTTCGTTGATGAGTAGAGTTTGGTTGATTCATTTCACGATATTGCAGTATCTATAAAATTATTTTTTACAAGCACTAGTACTCCTTAAACTTATTTGAATCATGCAATTAATTTATAATTGATCCAGTGTGTACTGGATAGTACTTGCATAAGGAACACTACAATCAATTAAAAAATCGATTACAAAAAAATTTCTCCCAAACGGAAACCTATTTGCATCAAATCTTTCCAATTGATACGAAAAATGAAACAAAACCTTCATTTTTTTTAAGTACATGAAAAAAAAAAATCTTATGTCAATATCTTTACCTATCTTGCAGGTTGTAAGTCACCCACCAAATCCTATAACTATTAAATGTCACATATGACATTATAGTAAACTTATAGTACTCTCTATTATATCACTCAAGAAAATTCTGCAATCATTTTTAGGTAATTATTGTTTTATATTTTAAAAGTTTATACAATATAATATTATATGATTGAAAAACTTATACTATATAAATTTTTAAAATAAAGGGAATGATTTTTTGTAGAATTCACCTATCACTTATGAGGGCTCCATTAAATTAAGGAAAATACTTACATAAATACGATTTTTGATTCCATTTATAAACTTTGCAGGTAAAATTAAATCTTATGAAAATCTTTCTTACATTAGCTGATATCATAGATTCCATAACATTTAATCTACACCACAAGGTCTACAAATAGGTCAAACATCAGATCTACTTAAGTATTTCCCTTAAATTATCTAAATCTTCAATTTTTTTTGTTTCTTTATTATTTGTGCAAAGAAAGGTGTCAAACAGGTTTCTACTTTCTAACTACTGAAACGCCACCGTTTCACAGCCACTCCAGAAAACGAAGGCTTACATGAAACTCTTCAATTAACAAACGGCCCAGCCCCATACTGACAGTTCGAGCCAGCATCATATTTATCCCAAATTTAAAAAAGGCAAGTCCTCATACGTATTTGTCTCTTTGTTTTTAATTTTTTTTTTCTTGAATCTGATATAATATTTGCTATTTATAATCATTATTTAACATTAAAAATCATAGCCCAATTCATATAAATAAAATCCCAGAAAAGAATCATTAATGATATTCTTGATGACCTTTTAAATTCTTGAATTTTGGGTTGTTCAAGAAACCAACTTTATATAATAAAGATTGAATTTTTATTCTTTTTTAGGGATAATTTTATCAGCAGGTGAGGTTTGTGATTAACTAAATTAAAGGGTGTATAAGATTTAAGGAAAAAGGGAAGATGAGAAACAGGCCTAATAGTAGTTCTTCTGCTAAATCAAATCCTTCTAGCAGTGGTGAAACAAGTGATAAAAAGGGGGGTCCACAGATCAGTGATGGTGTAGTAGGGACTGCTGCTAAGAGATCAACTTTTGTGGTACTTGCATTGTTTGTGCTGGTTATAAATGGGAGTTGGGCTGTTTATCGTTACCAGTTTGAGTCCCTGCCAGTGCCGCTTTCGGCCGTGCAGGTGGGTAAGAGAGGATTTTCCGAGCTCGAAGCTATCAAGCATGTTGAGGCGTTGACTCGATTTGGGCCTCACCCTGTTGGTTCTGATGCTCTGGACCGTGCTTTGCAGGTATTAAGGAGGGTATATTTTGGTTGATGCAGATAACTTGTATTGATATCTGANTATTATTTTGGTTGATTTGAGAATTTTTATGTTTATTGTTTTTCAATGTGAATGAATCACATGTAATTCCTAGTTTAAATTCTCATGTGATTGAATGTGACACTTTTTGGAAAAAACCCATGATATATTTCTTCCTGCTGGACAATAATTATCTTTCTAAACCTGAAAGTTTTTCATCACATGGTGAAGCATGGTGGCAAAGAACCTTGTTTGATTCTGATGGCCACCTAACTGTAATGCCTAGGAAATTGGATATGGATGCGGTCGAGGCTATTAGACATGGTTGTCCATGCAAACTAAATGTACTTCTCCTGATATTTGTTAATTTGAATTATAACCTGAAGCAGAATACACACTTTTAGGTGTCGGTTTACTTACACATGCCATACTTATTTGGCAACAATACATAATCACAAGTCATCTTCCTATAGATGTTAAGTCTGTTCATGTTGCTTCATCTTTTTCAAAGCTGATTACTAAAAGGCGATTCCCAATATTCTGTTGAGAGTAAAGACTGAAAAGCATGTTTTTATTTTCAAAGTTGAGAATGCCAAAAGTTGTTTCTGGAAGCACCTTAAGGACTGGTTCCCCGAATCAGTGTTTTTTTTTTTTTTTTTTTTTTTTTGGAGCTTAAAATATACTTAAATAAGAAGCCAAACACAAAAAAGAACAGCTAAAATCATCTTTGAGAAAGCTTCAATCAACTGATTTTAAACTAAAAAGAATGCGACCATTGCAGATATGCTTCTCTCAAGTGCATCACCTCCATAATTAGATTTTGATTGCTTAACTTTATTACTTACTTTGGCTTGCCACTTCTATGTGGTGTCGAGATTGTCACATTCCTTCTCTGTGGATTTATATTTGGATAGTCATGCTTTTATATGTCGCACGTAGAATAATTTTATGTAGTGAATATTTTGTAGAATTTGATTCTGATGAATGACACTTGTTCTCTTTTTCTTTGCATTGTATCGGCTACTTTTGTCCAGTATGTCTTGGCAGCTGTCAGAGTCAATTAAGAAATCTGCTCATTGGGAAGTTGATGTGGACATTGATTTTTTCCATACAAAATATGGTGCTAATAGTCTGGTTAGTGGCCTTTTTGAGGGGAAAACTCTTGTTTATTCAGATTTGAATCATATTGTTATGAGAATCCTGCCAAAGTATGCCACTGAAGCTGGAGAAAATGCTATTCTTGTCTCGTCCCATATTGACACTGTTTTTGCTGGGTATGTTTTCTCTTGATTTTCTTTTTTTCCATTTTCTCAGAAGTCTTTTTTTTTCCCCCTTGGAAAGAATTATTCTGTGTAATCCGGTTTTTCCTTTATTTTTTATTTTTTTATTTTTATATGTACAATTATAAGTTGTAAGTCTCATAAGTGTTGTTAGATTTACAAGCCCTTTTTTTTGCCATTAGTTATTTGCTTTCAGTTGCATTGAACTTTTTTCCCAAAAAATCTGGAGGATCCAATATTCTGCTTGATCTTTGTATTTAGGGAGGGAGCAGGCGATTGGAGCAGTTCTTGTGTCGCTGTTATGTTGGAGCTTGCTCGAGCAACTTCTCAATGGGCTCATGGATTTAAGCATGCTGTTATATTTTTGTTTAATACCGGCGAGGAGGAAGGGCTGAATGGTGCTCACAGCTTTATAACTCAGGTTTTAACCATTTAAGAATGTCTATTGGTGGGAGTTTGACTCATAATTTTGTTATTTAGTGTTGTTTTTCTCATCTATTTCATTGATGAAGAGCCTTTTCCTTTTTGGACCAATTCAGCGTGTTTCAAATTCTCTTCTAATTCTTTGACCTCCGTCATTGTGAAAGGTGTATGCATCTATGTGTCTTATGGTGAATGCCCTGAGTGCAGTTGCTTAATCATGCTTTTAGCTTGGAAAATTTTGAGTGAGAACTTTTTATCATTTGCTTAGGGCATGAAATGGTTTAGGTTACAATTCTTCATCTATCTGGAGTCTGCAGATGTAGATATGAACAAATAAAAACTCAGCACCAACCAACAAAAGTACCCCATTCAAGTCCCACTGGGAGGAGAAATCTTCTAGAGATTTTGGATAGTTTTTTTTTTTTTTTGGTTGCCTTGTTCTTATGAAAAGCAATAAAATTGACTAAAAGTGTACTGCAGAAAAATTTCCACCCACTGTTACTCTCTTGATCCCTTATTTCCTGTAATGTGCATTCTCTCTCATGCTTTCCTTTTCTTATCAGTTCTAGTGCAAGCTTTAGATTCAAACGCACTAAGTTCATCTAGAGCACTCCAAAAACAATTGCCTAATAAAGTTTTACTTGGGAGCAAATATTCTTCATCCACAACTGAAATTGATGAGCTCTGGAGCTTTTCACATTTTACAGGGAATTATAATGTGGACAATCCATGGTTGGAGTTGCTCTACTAAGTTTGACATTTAATATGAAAATGAAAGAGAGAAAGCTAGGGAGCAAGGCCACGTTAAAACTCCCTAACAAGATAAAAGTTAGATAGCAAATGTTGATAAATACATCTCTGGAATAGTATATTTTGGCCAGCTATCTCTATAATTTCTCACCGAATAAAATATGAGAGAAAAGAGTTGAGTATAACGTTTTAGATTCACAAAACTTTTGTTATGCACTTTAGCTGCAACAGGATTACCTTGAACAAAGTTAATGATGATCTTGTTGTGATATATTAAGCATGGGAGAATTGATGTATATTTTCCTGATGCAGCACCCTTGGAGTGATACAATACAAATGGCTATTGATTTGGAGGCAATGGGTATTGGAGGGAAGTCTGGCATTTTCCAGGTCTACTGTGTGAATTCAAATTTATTTTTTTCTTCTTTGGGTCTCCTGTTCTCCATTTCTGTAAATTTAATTGCTTCTGAAATATCGAAATGGAGTTTCTGACTTTTAAAAAGAAACAAAGTTTGTGGTCTTACTTTGACACACAGTGCTTGGGTTTTAAATGTTACAATTGCTAGGGAAACAACAGGTACCAACAGAAGGATTTGGGCTGATGATGCCAGAAAAGAATACAACAAACCTAACTTGTGTGTTTAATGCACCCACATAGGTGTTGAGACATTTAGATTGATTTGCTGTCTTACACTTGCATTCAATCTAGATTAACCTTTTGATGCTTTACCTTCCAACAACCTATTTTTTAATCTTTATTCTTTTGACTTTGTTTAGACTATTTTTTTTTTTTCTCTTTTTGCCTTATTTTTATCCTTGTTTAACAGGCTGGTCCTCATCCATGGGCAATTGAAAACTTTGCGGCGGTAGCAAAGTATCCATCTGCCCAGATTGTTGCACAGGTCTGTCAAACAAGTCTATTGGTGTATTATGTGGAGAAAAATTTATGTTGAATACTGTCCTTCACTCCTCTCTTGGTCAAATTATGTCTTCCAAGAATTAAAATTTGGATATACATTAGTGCTGCAGGATCTCTTTTCATCTGGGGCAATAAAATCTGCAACTGATTTTCAAGTGTACAAAGAGGTTGCTGGACTTTCTGGACTTGATTTTGCATTTGCTGATAAACACTGCTGTATACCACACAAAGGTAATCTGGAATATCACATGTACATTATTGTTCTCAGGCTATATTGCTGAATTTATATAGTGGTTTTGTCAAAACCACAATCTAAGGCATGTTTTATGAAAGTCTGCATCTTTGGTTCCTATCTGAAGCTTGATTATATGGCACAAAACTTGTGTTGAAACAGAACATTGAGCAGCATCATTGCTTTTCCTTTGTTCAAAATCAGATCTGGAGAACAAATTATTGATGCCATCTGGCTATAATACAATCAGAATTGTTGCAGGACTTCTCTTAGATAATAAGTCTGAACACATTATTTCAGCATGTCAACACTGATCATTATGCAGCCGATGCTTGCTTCCTGACTAAACAAATAAAGCTGATTAATGCTTTTAAATAATCAGTGCCTTACTCTTAAAGAATACTACTTGAATGATATCTATTATTGTCTGTATGACATGAATAGAACTTTAAGCACATAGAAGACGTCTCAGCGGTTGGTTTGAGCCTAACTACGAAATCTTTTGAGAGTCTAGATAAATAAGAAAGTGAAAAAGATATGAGATATATTTACATATTGTTTTGTATTTGAAATAAAGTAGAACGAGTCCTATCTACTTAATGTCTAACTCCTATTATATCCATTATGATTCTTCTTCATCTATTCTTCCACGAGGTATCTAAAGCTAGATGCTTTGACTACATCACCTGCGATTTTTCTTAGAAATAATTACCTTTTCTGTGCAGAACGACAAATTAAAGCTTTTGCAACCTGGTTCTCTTCAACATCTTGGAGAAAATATGCTCGCTTTTCTGCTTCGAGCTGCTGCCTCTTCTGATCTTCCTTTGGGCAAGACAGAAGAACCTAAAGGAAATCCTAGTGGGGAGACTGCTATATACTTTGACATTTTGGTACCTTTCCAAATACAAGCCGATTATTATTTGTTTGCGTTTGCTTTGTTTCATTGGTCAACCTTCTGATTATACAATTAAGTTCTATCATAGCTAATTGTAACTGGATATGTATCGCGATGTTGTTTTTGACTGGATATGCTTGCTTATATCTCAGGGAACATATATGATGGTATTTCGTCAACGCTCAGCTAACATGTTCTACAACTCCACTATTATACAGTCACTTTTGATATGGGTTACATCATTATTGATGGGTGGTTCTTCTGCAGTAATCTCATTGGCTCTCTCATGTTTGAGTATTATACTCATGTGGATATTCGCTATTGGTTTTGCTGCACTTGTTGCTTTTTGTCTCCCACTTGTATTTTTGTCACCAGTTCCATATGTTTCAAGCCCTTGGCTGGTAGTTGGTTTGTTTGGTGCTCCTGCTTTTCTAGGAGCATTTATTGGCCAACATTTGGGATATCTAATTCTTTGTAGATATCTAGCAGCTACATATTCAAAAAGATATCAGAACCTTTCTTCTTCTGTTCAAGATGATATTGCTAAATTAAATTCTGAAAGATGGCTCTTTAAGGGAGGTTTAATACAGTAGTTGGCTTCTTCTCCTGATACTGGGAAACTATTATAAGATTGGATCTACTTATTTAGCTCTTGTTTGGATGGTTTCGCCTGCATTTGCATGTAAGTTTTGCTACCATAATAGCCTTCCAGATACTGATAACAATCCCTGGCACAACACTAATTGCACAGCTTTTCATCTCATGGAAAAATAGGCATGTCTCGAAATATTGGGTTTTTAGATCTATATCTGTATGATAAATTTTAATCCTTTGGCATCTTGGATGTACTAAACTTTCTTGGATAGCTATTGAGCTTTGGAAAAACTGCTAATAATATTGACTCTGCTTTGTGTTGTCTGATCTACGTTTTGGAATATCAGATGGGTTGCTTGAAGCTACTTTATCAGCTGCTCGCTTACCTAAACCACTGAAAACTCTGACCGTGGTGATCGGCTTGTCTTTACCTTTTCTCTTATCTTCTGGCATGATTATAAGGTTGACAGCCACAATGGTTGGAACTGCAGTTCGGTTTGAAAAGGTAAACTAGCAGGAAGAGGGAAAAGTTCTTGAAGCCCAGAGTTTTTTTTTTTTTTGAATACCAGTGTACCACATTTTATTTATTTCCTTGTGTTCCCTTGTTTCCTGTCTTGTATCAGTGGTAATATTGCATAGCTTCTGAGATGTTCTTCATATCATCATATGCATAGAACTGAACATTAAAACTCTAGCTGGTACTTGGGAGTTAGTTTATCTAAATCTATTTGACATTTTTCTTAGATCAATTTTGAGCATGTAAATTCACCTTCAGTGCTGTTTGTTAATATTCCTTGCCTTTGAATTTTGTTTTTGATTTGATTTTAGATTCTGTTGAGTATCAATATTTATTCATACCTTACTTTAAAGTATGATAGGCATATCAACTAAGAGATTCTACTGAATTTCAGAACTCAACACAGAATCAGAAGATATGTTTATTATGTTTCGTATTTTATGGAGAGTAAATAGATCAATAGTAGAAACATTAACAGGCTTCTTAAGTATTAACTTGTTACTGGACAGAACAAATAACCTAGGATATCTGAAGCCAATTTCTTGGTTGATTCTAACAATTTGTTGCTAAATAGAGTAGTATACTTTTGGAAAAGTTTCTTTCGTTGACGATTAGGGATGATAATGTTGTCATTTACTTAATCTTTCATAACTAACATGTTCTTAGATTCCATACAATATCAGCTGTTGGTCGTTTAGCCACATGAACTAAATCTTTTGTAGTCACATCTTTTTCATTCTTTGGTGCACCAAATTAAACACTTCCTAGTTCCAGAGAATCTCTAGACTGTAAATGCTGCCTTTCTGCTTAGCAACTGTACTGATTTAGTAGTCAGTCTTTTGATCCATAGGATGTCTACTTGAGGAGTAACGGGGTTATCTTTGTTTGTTTGCAGGAATCCTGGCAGCAACCCTCAGTGGATAATGAATGTTGTACTTGCTATACTTGTTGCTGCAATTGTGTGCCTGACGTTGGTGTATCTTCTGGCATAGTGTTCACATCTCAGGTTCTTTTTCTAAATCTTGCTCTTCTTTGCAAGTGACCGGGAAAATTTTCTCATAAACAAACATGACTTTCAAGATTGTACTCACGATTTTCAGATAATTTAAATTTAGGCACAACTACATCTGGTTTTGCTTCTTTGATTTTCCCTAGAAGGTGAGGATTGCAGAGGTGACATGAAGTAGACTGCCTTGTCAAGTGCGTAAATACACTATCTGCATAGAGGGGCAGAGAGTTGTCTCTGGTAGCACATCCTTATTTTTCTGCTTTGTGGTGGCAGCATCCTGATTGTGATATTTCTGCACATCATTTTGGAATCTATCTATATGTATATGCATTAGCTTTTCTGTTCACTTGTCCAACTAAGTATAATTCTGTAGGTCTGTAGCTGGTGTAAAAAGATTGTCGCCTTTTGAATTGCCCAAATTATCAAAAACTTTTTGGTTAAGTTATAAAAGATCAGGGTATTTAGAGATCGATTAGGTTAGTTATTCTGCTGAGAATTAACTAACTCCTTATTATTCAGTTCGTAGCATCAATGCATATTACCACCAGTCAGTTTTTGAATTTCCATTGCAGTCATTATTTAGATGCTCAAAAGGAAGGTGTGCAGAAGTACTATTTTGATATAAAGCTTCAGTGTTATAGCTTCTCAAACAGTGAATAATTTTTGGAGTCTAATTTTGGAAGTTCTGTATGACTGCTATTGGAGCATGTGACGGCAATAGCATCTCAGTTATTATCAGACATTTCCAGATGTGTGTCTTCATTTTAAAACCCATCTTCTGGTAAAGATTCTTAATCTGCAGTAGATCAGTCAAATGCTGGTTAGTTAGATGGAGTGCATGCCATTCTCAATCAGATAGTTACCTAGCTTGCGCTTCTATTTAGAAACGTTTCCACTTCCCATGCATAGAATGAGAGACGCTATAAATTTTAAAATCTAGCTTGCCAAAGCTAGTGCTTAATATGAAAAAAGAAAAAAAAAAAAACTGTTTATTCTATAATATATATGCATCCAATATAGCTTGCTAACAATCTGGTCTCATGAAGTCATGGCTGGATGTGTTTCTGTTATTTGAAAATATTTTATGCTAGTCTCTTAAGATCTAGATAGGGAACTGTCGCTACCTCTCTTCACTCAAAAACAAAAATTATCAACTACTTCAGCTTTTCTCCATGATTGAACATTTATCTATGGGGATAAATTGGTTACTTCAAGCTCAGGTTATGTCAAGTGCTTGGAGGTTGGCTTCGTCAGGTTGCAAGTGGTTAGTCCATGGGTTTGCATAATTGGAAGAAATTGGCGTGTAGTTTGGAGAACATTACCGTTTGGTTGGCAATATGTTTCCAAAATGGACTAGAGTAGCCATATTTATTTGGCATACTATATTATATTGGCATTGCTCTGACTGTCAGTTTTTAAAATCTCTTACTATTCTTCTCAATGTTTATTCTATAGTTGGAACTCTTGAAGTTATACAAGTGAGATATTCTCTTCATTCTGCAATGGCATGACTTGTTGCATTCTATTATTGACTTAATAGGTGCAAAAGTGCCAATCATTATCACAACCTTTGTTCTGTTTGGCCTCTCAATATGTGCTGTATTGGGTTTTCTTCAGCCATTTACTGAAGATACTGCCAGAGCTGTAAATGTAAGTAACTCCCAGTCCTTGACATAAATAATTTTTTACGAATGTAACTTGTACCTCATCTAAAAGTCCACAGAATGTTTCTCTAACGGCATGTTTTACAAATTTTTATTCATGCACCAACTACATTCTTATACCTACCTAAATTTGGGAATGTTGAATGTACAATAAAGTTCTTGCATCTCTGTATAGGGAAGTAGATTACGTTAGGGCTTATTCTTGGATGCATAAAATCAGCTGATTCTTGCTCTTTTAAGCTAAAAGCAGTTGTGAGGTGTTCTCATTTACTCTGACTTCTGCTTTTAGATTATCCTGAGCTGAAAAGGCTGATAACAAATGATTGAGGTCGCTTTACAATAACTTTTGCATCCTCAAAACTTTAAAAACAAATATGTTTTAACTTTTTTGAACAGCTTTTGAATGATCAGTTGTTTAAGCAACTTTTAGAAAGCTGCAGCAGATGAGAACAGGCTTTAAGAGTATTTTGCAGACAATAACTTTTAAATGTGGGAGCATGTTAAAATATGTTGCTTCTGATTGTTGGATACTATTGTTTTTCAGGTAGTGCATGTTGTGGATACAACAGGAAAATATGGTGGAAAGCAAGAACCTGACTCATATATTTCCCTGTTTTCAACGACTCCTGGAAACTTGGTTAAGGAGGCTGAACAGATTGGGAAGAAAATGCTTTGTGGAAAGGATAAGCAGCCTGATTTTGTAACCTTTTCAGTGAAGTACAGCTGTTGGATTGACGAGGATGCTTTAGTTGGCTGGGATGTATCAGATATCCCTGCAATTCATGTTGAGCGTGATAAGAAGGATGAGAATAGAATTACTGAAGTTTCATTGGATACAAAAGTTTCCACTCGGTGGACTCTTGGAATCAACATGGAAGAAATTGAAGATTTCCAGTTGAAAGGTATAATGGATGTTTTTTTTATGGTTAATCCTTGTTTTCCTGTTTCATTAACTCTTCTCCTCATTAACATAGAAGTTGATTTCCAATTGCAACTCATTCAAGTTCATGACATTAATACATATGTTGACTTCTGTTAAATCTGCATTCAAGTTCACTAAATGAACTCTTTTGAAGCACTTGCAATAGAAGAAGACTAATTTTATGAATAGGCAATTTTTTTAATTTTTTGTAATTGACTTTCTTTTTTTCATTCAGCCAAGTCAAATGGCCTTGACTGGTAAGTTAATGTGTTCTGTGTAAATCATGCATTTTTCAATAGATGTACCACAAAAAATTATCTTAGTTCTCATTGTCAAAATTTTGTTGGCTTTGAAATTATATGAAAATAGACATAGGATAGGCCAAGGAAACAATTTCTTGCATTTACCATAAAAATTTGCCCCTAACAAAATTAGATTGATGTACATCAAGAAAAACAACCGTTGGTGTCATTGTTCACTGGTTAGAAGACTTCTAAGTCTGCTGAAATTGGTGCAACTTATTGGAGTGAAGGCCTTCTGATTGGGGTGAAGAAATACATTGACTTAATGTTCTCTTCCAGTGAAGTTGTGCTGCTTAAGTATAATGCAATTTGTTGAGTCATATGAAGGTTGGAAGACAATTGAATTGCAAAGTGGGTACTAAAGCTTCTATAAAAATAAAAATAAAAAGAAAAAGAAAAAGAACTGCTATAATCCACATATGAGTAAGGCAATCTTAATTATTGATGAATGCGGGAGAAGCATATTGTTTTAGAAGATTTTTTATTTACTTCAGTGGAATAACAGGGGAACATACACGTAAGTGAAGCTGAGAGCTTCTCGTATGTGATGCAAGGCCATGTTAAGGGGGTATGGGTGTCAGGTGATTGGTTTCCAAATCACTGGTTTACAGGTGACAATAGAATTACTTGTCATTTGATATGTGAACTTCTGACTTGCACCATCATTTGACAATGCTAAATTGATACTAGTGAAAACCAAGGATATCAAGCAATGACCCAAACACAAATGAGTAAATGCTTTTCATTGAACTGCTAGAGATAATTAATTGCCAGATTCCCAAAAAAATTGCTAATGGTTTGACCACTAAGACGAGGGAAAATGCTATTTCAAAGGGCAGAGGAGATGGTAACAAAATATTGTTGCAGTTGTATATTCTTGGCGATGGCCCTTAAATGGGATTTCCTATTGTTCACTTCTTGCCTTCCCTCCCTCCCTCCCTCCCTCCCTCCCCCTCTTCCTCTTCCTCTCCCTACCCCCATCCCCTCCCCTTCCCCTCCCCTCCCCCTCCCCTCCCGATTCGAACGTTCTGTCTCTTATCCCTCTCCCTCTCTCTGTCTCTCTTCCATGATTGTAAAGATAATTCCAGTGTCTGCCAACCAAGTAAACTGTAAAAGCGCTTGACACTGACCAGTAGGGTATGTTTATCAGAACTTCACAATGTCGTCATATTAATTCGAGCAAAGCAATTTAACTTAGCTTATAGCTGAAGGCAACACAAAATAGTGCATGATTATTGTAATTGCCAATGGGCCTTTTAGGCATACATCCTCGGGTGCAAATCGTTTTTCTGCTCAAAGCAGAAACTCTTTCTTCAACACAAGAATTTCATAGTGACCCTATATACTGGAAATCAATCGACCTCCTTGCTTTCTTGACAATAATTCTTTTCCTTGTTATGTTTTTGTCATGAGATGCAGATGAGTCTAAGGAGTTAATTTCACTTGGTGGAAAGAGTAGTGTGGATGGATGGCACATCATTCAGTTTTCAGGGGGGAAGAAAGCACCGACCAAGTTCAATCTAACACTTTTCTGGACAAATGAAAATCATTCTCAGATGACAAGCAAGGAGGATAGCAGGAAAGATGATCCCCTTCTAAAGCTGAGAACAGATGTTGACAGATTAACGATTCCACAAACACAAGATGTTCTTGTCAAGCTTCCTCCTTGGTGTTCACTCTTTGGGAAATCCACATCTCCCTTCACCTTTGCTTTCTTGAGCAGTCTCCCTATTGCTTTTTAGGTGACTCCCAGATAACTGTTGCACGTGGGAAAAATCACGTATATTCACTGGAATACAGTTTTTTTGCTCGGAAATTAAATTCGTTATGAACCCTTTTGACTATTATGTTTAACTTTGGATGCAGTTTAGTTAAAATTAGAATTTTCTCGGTGTTCATAGACGAATGAAAAAGAAAGGAGAAGTTTATTTATCAAAATGAGCTGAAAATTATGTGTATTTTCTTCTATTTAACTGTTCATGGCTTGAGAATTCTTCTTCTAGATACTAGCTCGCTCGAGGTTGGTCATTCATTTTCTTAACTTAGATATATCCTTGATAAAAGTTAGTTTCGTTCGTCAAATTGTCAAAATCAAAATAGATACTAGTGTCACCCGATTCTACCATTCAATTCTATTGCCAACTTCCAATTCACCATGGATTTGCTTAACAATGTTAATTCTTTCTTGTTAAAGAATTACTTTTTAGTTGCTCTGAAATAATTACAAGATTCTCTAAAAAAAAAAAAATACGGAGTTTTGCTTTTGGTGTCGGCATGTTTGGTCATAAAGCATTAAAGCATTACAAGAAAACTACAAAAAACATTAAAGCAAAGCTGAAAAGAATTTACACCAAGAAAAAGTTTAATCGAGGGCATAAAAATCTAAGAATTTGTCTCATTCCTCCCTTAACCAACAATATGCAATTCTTAAAAGGAATTATTAGGATTTAAAGAAGTAATTCTCTTTAACTTTTCTTCACATTTGTTATTAGTGTGGTTAGGAGTCAAAATAATGACCAACGGGCCTAATTCAAACTCGTCCACAATCACAATCAAGTTGGGAGGACAAACTGATCATAAAATAAAGTTAAAGTATTGAAGTGTAACTCTCCCTATTTTAGGGTTGCAAAATGAAATCGTAAAAAAGTTATGCTGAAAAAAAAAAAGGGACAGTTTTAACTCAATTATCCACAGGATAAAGTATAAGCCTTATTTCAAAAAATAAAGATTAGCATCAATCCAAAAATTAAAGCTTCAACTATATTGTATAATCTTCATCATGAATCAAACACTTCATAAACTCTTTTGTAAAATTATTTTTAACAAATTAATTTAAGGGTTAATGCACAATGCACTCCTGATTATCTTACTTTTACACTTTACAGACTAAAGTATCAATTTTTATAATTAACCATATTTGGCTTGTTTAATGTTTAATATTTTGCAATTTTTACCAATTACTAAGACTGAACACTAAAATGATCTATATGTTCCAATTAGCTTACTCAATTTTCCAAAATATCTCTTTTTATACCACATAACTATTCAAAAAATTTTATTTTGCTAAGGAGTAATTGTTGGGTATGTCTAATAGTTGCTTCTCAACTAATGAGAGTTTTTCATTTTGAATTGAGAGTCCATTTTTATGACCAATAGGAGACTCCCTATTTTTCAAAAATATAAACTTCTATTCAAAATAGAGGATTCTTATTGAGACAAAATAAATATTACACAATGTCTAATAATTATTCCTGATCGAAATAAAATTTATCCTAACTACTCACCAATACATTCAACTCATTGTACTATCATGATTTGTTTCTCTTCCTATCCCCTCTTCTTCCCTAGCCACCGCCGTTCACTCTTCAACTTAATCCCACCGAGTTAGTACACGGTGTATGACAGTATGAGTTGAGTGTCTCGGTGAGATGAGTATTACGATGAAAGTAGGGGTAATTTGAAAAGTTAGGCAAAGATAATACAAAGTGAAATGTTAGAAGTTGAAGGCAATTACTTGCAAAAAGTTGATGCTATAAGTTGCAAAATTAAAAAATAAGATAGTTTGAGGGTGCAAAGTGCATTTAACCCATAATTTTGAAGTTAGTTTTGTTGGTTTGCAACCAAAACAACAAAACAACGTCAAAACCAGAATAGAAGAATCTGTTTCCATCCCTTTGTTTCCTTCTTCATATCTTAATCTCCCACTCACAACACACACTTGCACACATAGTGTGTGTTGTGTGTCCTTTTTTCACCAAAAAATTCAAGAAATGCAGACAATGCCACCACCCTTAACAGTATCAGCAGTGACTATGGGGTTAAGCCTTATAATAACCCAAAGCCCATCAGTTAATCACCTCACTTTCTTCAATTCCAAAACCTCCTTTCCATATCCTTCTAGGGTTCCTCTCCTCTCTTCTTCAGGTAAAAATAGAAAAAAAAAATGGCTACTTTTTTATTTCATTGTATATGCTAAGTGGGTTTTAAAGGGTTTAATTTTCTGGGGTTTGATTGTTGTGATGTTATTTGAATGATAAAAGTTCAAAGACTGCTGCTTTCTGCATATTTGATGGTGAAAGTTGGAAAATTGGGATGAGAAAGGAAAAGGGGTTTTGTTGTTATTGCTTGTAAATGTTCTATTCAATTTATGATGGTGATCAGTGTCTTTTTCTTTTTCTTTTTGTTCTTTTTTCCTCTTTTCTGGATTTGCTGTTGATTTATTCCTTGTTGAACCTAATTGTGAATCTATTGGCCAAGATTTTCTTTTGGAGTTTTAAATGGAAGATTTAGCAAGATTCTTGATTAAGTTTCATAAGTGTAGTATAAGGGGTTGAGGGGGTAATGAGATCTTAGCAAAAGTGGAAAAAATATCTAATAATGAATTTATGTGTACATAGCAATCTTACACAAAGAGATGACAAAAACAGGAATTAAAGATTGTAGAAAGGTGGGCAACAGTTTCCGTGTCTTGTTGAACCGGGGTGATGGGGTGTTTTCTGGAGAAATTTCTGAAATTGTGCTTGTTTTGAAAATCATTTTTTTCGATGCTGATTTGAAACCATTTATCCATCAGGGAGTCTGCGAAAAATAAAATTGTGAAAATTTAAAAAAAAAAAAATTTCATGACCTCGCATTTAGTGAATGCGAGGTCAAAGCCATTTTTTAAAAAAAAAAACCAATAAGAAATAGTCATCTATATTATAAATTATTTAAAACTATAGGAGATCAAAGAAGTAGAAGACGGTGATGATGATGGTGATCTGAACATCTGTAAAAATTGGTTTCCAATGCTTTTGAATTGATGAAATTGGAATTCTATTGAGGAATTATTGGAATTGTAATTCATGCCATTTCACACACACTCACACATACAAAAACAAAAGCTTAATTGTCAGGTAGGAGTAGTTTTTTATCTAACAACTGAGAAATTTGGGGGCAAAAATTATGGCTATAGACAATTAAAAATTGAGCTCCTGAATTGGAAGAGGTGAGAAAGCTGCCCTTAAATTTATATATATATATATAAATTTTATATATATATATATATGTAGGACTTTGTATCATGGTGGAACAGGTCAGTCAATTTTTTTTAAAAAAAAATTGCTTTGACCTCCCATTCAGTGAATGCGAGGTCAGTTGATTTTTTTTTTTTTTAAATTTTTACAATTTTAAATTTCTGCTGTTATGCAGAGCGAGCTCACTGAACTCGCATTTGTTGAATGCGAGTTTCTCCCTGACGGATATATGGTTTCAAATCAGAATCGAAAAAGAATGATTTTCAAAACAAGCACAATTTCAGAAATTTCTCATGTTTTCTGGTGATGAAGATTCTGGATATTAACGAAGGTACAGTTTAGGTATCTCCTGTTATTGTGAAAGGCAATATTCGTTTATTACCTTTGAGATTCTCCTATTTGTCCTTGAATCTGATACAGAAGTATGAACTGTTACCACTGCACCTTATGATTGCATGTCAGATGTATTTGATCTTGAGATGTAATTTAAAATTTTGAAATGGCAATATAGTGTTGCTGTTTTTATGTTCCCCAGAATTTTCTCTTGCAATTTTGCATGAAGTGCAAAGATCATAATAGTGTGATGCATGAAATTCAAAGATGTTTGTGGGTTTTGAAATGTTGAGAAGATTGGTATGTCGATGGTATATGACTTGGAGTTCTGTTACTAAACACATACTCTCCCTGATAATGAGTTTGTTGGAAGGGATAAATTTCAGGAACCCAGCATTTGGTATAACAAAGTGATTGCTTGTTTTAAGCTGATAGCCTTGTCCTTCTCCACTTGTGCATTTTGTTGAAACAATCAACTTCCAAATGACATTCCACTCATAGTATATCTATGGTTTTGGTGAAGTATTTTCGCATCTCAAGAATAGGAAAAAAGGAGAAAAGTCCTTGAATTGAGCACTCTGGATTCATTGTTGGCTCAATAGAGAGCCATGGCAGGCCAAATGGCAAATTTGTTAAACCAGATATAAGGGATGACAGTTAATCCCGTGGCTACACCACAACAACTTCTTTGCAACTTTTGTTCTGGTGATCATCCTAATGGTCAATGTACTATACTAACTCATTCTTATTCTTCTTGGTAAGTAAGTCATTGTATTGGGGTGGATGGCTATGTGGAGAATAATGAGATAAAACTGTTTAGGGCTCTGTTGTTGTGGATCCTTGAACTCCTTTGCATTAATCCTTGCTGGTCTAGAAAGGAGGAATGAACATGAGTGGACATTTCTTTTTTTGACTAATTTTTTTTTTGGTTAGATAAGGAAAAGTAAAAGTTTTACCTGTATTTGTTTCAAAATATATATATATTTTTTTCAATTGACTAAGTTCTGGAAAATTTGCTATATATGAGGAATTTTACCGAATTACCTTCCACCTCCTTATCTTTATTAAAACATGAATTATGAGACAATAGTTTCATGCTATACTTGTTGGTCTGCGATAGATATGCATTTTCCTTTGGGTTTTTTTGCTAGTATCTATTAATCTCTTTGAATTATAAATATGCATATGTGTTTCAATTCATGTTTATTTTTAAGTCTATTAAACATTTTATTGGATGATTTTATTTCTGCTCTAGGGCTGTGTAGGGCCAGTCAATACGCTGAATTATTCCCAACCGTGTCTCCTGATATAGTTGTTAGAGAGGCCAGATTAGAGGATTGTTGGGAAGTGGCAGCAATGAGACTCATTGTAGCGTCTTCTTTCCTGGATATTCCTTCCCTCTGGACTTTGCATTGAGAATTAACAGGCTGATTGGAATGCTATTTGGGTTTTCTTTACCCAGTGGTTGCCAGAGAACATGTCTAGTTGCTGTTATTGGCAATTCAGATGTAGATGAGCTGCTTTTCTGGGAGGAAGATTTCAAAATTGGAGACTTTGATGGAAAATTCAGTCTAAAAAAGGGATATGTGGCTGGGATATTGACTGTGGATACTGTAGCAGATTTTCTTCCAAGAAAACGACCCCTGCGGCAGAGAAGGTTAGTTTGGATTTGATTCTTCCTTTTAACCGTGTTATAATACTTCTATTTTCCTGCATTCGGAAACCTGAAAATTAATCTTAATTGACCAACTTGTTCAATTATGCAATTTACTTAAGAGAATGCTCTGAATATACTGAAGAATTGGATGTGAAGAGCTCAAAGAAGAAAAAAGAAACTAGTAATTTAGTCACACAGATATGACATTTCTTCTGGAAATTAAGGAATTTGATGATTTGGGCAGTAGAAGTGAGAAGCTTTTGGCACTGAGTATTTTGTTTGTTTGTTTGTTTTTTTTTTTTGAGACTGCCCCTTTTTGTTCCTAAAGGGAGAGACAAAAGTTGGTTTTAGATATCTTATGGCATTACGGGGGTTTTGGGGAGAATAATGGAAAATATAGGATGGCTGCTCCACAACTAATAAGCAATAGCATAAAATCATGTTGTGGATGTTTGCTTTCTATCTTTAAGTCCAGACAAAGACTAAAGCTTTATAATATTTAATGTCTTTGTTGTGGGAGGAGGAGTTAGGAGAATGGTTATAGGGAGATGAAAGGATGGAAGGGTATTTTTGCAGGTCATTCTCTGCATCATTGTCTTAATTAAATGCATAGCTGAACATTGTTCTCTTTTTCCCAAGAAATTTATTGGATGTCGTAAGGTGTGGTTTTATTTCTTTTTAATGGAGTGAGAGATATTCTAACCATTACATATGCAGTACCAATAAGGCACACTCAATAAACGGTGCATGGTTTGTACAATTAATATACTTGTGATATCATGGTAGTCTATGAGTGTTGGAACTTCTTTGCTGTGGTATTCTATGCAAAATATCAAATTGCACCTAATTCAATTGGATTAGCAGTTTTGAAACTAACAATAGAAATGGTGATACGAATGGAAGCCTTTCTTTTTATTTCAGGTTCATTTGTACTTGAAGCATAATCCACTTGTTGGAAGTTTCACTGATTCAGTTGTCTGTTAAATGCAATGGGCTTCAACAGTTTTTATGCTGCTTGGTGCCATTGGTTTTTTGGACTGGTGTGAATTCAGTAAATTATACGAGAACTTGCTTTATGGCCATGCATTGATTCTAATAGGTCTATTCTTATATTGTTGCTTTATGCTTTTATCAGCGAGCTGTTAATTGCGCCCTTAATAGTACTTTATGAGTATCGTAGATTAGGCATCCCATATTCTTACTTCGTGAGCTGAGATCTCAGGCTTGTTGAACTTGGACTGATGCTCTAGTATAGTATCCCTTCCACCATAGGAAGAATTATAGCAGTGTGCTGCTTTTGTGAATTTTCTTGGTTAATCTAATAAACTAATGTGAAGAAAAAGACCTCCAAGTCCCTCTCAGAAGCCATAGTAATGGTTATTCAAGTCATCCCAAGCCTTCTCAGGTGTTTCCAAAAAGCCACCACCATACTTGTGTTCAGTTGGTGTATAGTATGTTAAATATTTTTTTTTTTTTGGCTTTTCGTGCATTTCTTCAGAAAAAGATTTTGGATATTGCTTCAGTACAGCTATGAATCATCTCCCTAACATTTCATCAGGAAAGGTATTGCCTACATATCAAATGTTGCTGTTCGGGAAAGATTCCGCAGAAAGGGAATAGCCAAAAGGCTCATAGCTAAAGCTGAGGCTCAAGCCAGAAGCTGGGGATGTCGAGCCATTGCTTTGCATTGTGACCTTAACAACCCTGGAGCTATAAAATTGTACTAAAGACCAGGGCTACAAGTGCGTTAGAGTGCCAGAAACAGCAAACTGGCCCCATCCCCGGACTTCACCACATGTCCAGTTCCACTTCATGATGAAACTTCTGAAGTGAATAGTAAACACCTCGGATCCTCAACTAGTTTCAACATTCCTTTCTGAAAACATCCTGTTTTCGCAAATGAAAATACTATCAAGAGGAAAAAAGAAAAGAAAAATGGTAAATTTGTACTTGTACATGTGTACATTTGTGGATGCTGCAGATATTTAATGCAGCCTTTGTAATTATTCTGGATGTTTATGTAAAATTTGTGCTAGTAATATATTATTAGTATTATAGGTAGCTTTTTCTTAGGCCTTTGGCAAGCGTAATATGCTTCTTTTCTAAGCCACGTGGTTGCAAAAAATTATTTTACATAATTGTATATTTAAATTTAAGTCAGTTCAGCAAGGAGTTTGTTTGAATTTGATTCGTCAATTATCAAGTCAAATTTAAATAAGCTTTCAAGTTTTTCTAATACTAATTGCTAACTTTTTGAGATTGGATGGAATTCAAAATCTAAAAATTCAAGCATAAATTTAAAATTCTCAGACTATTTGAACTCGATTACAGTTATAAAAATTTGTTTGAATTGTAAAAATAAATAAGTCTAGTTATAAAGACTTCCTAATACAAAATGTTCCATTTATTTAATCTGATTAACATCCTAGTAAACAAATTCGACTTGTGAAGATAAATAAGTCAACTTAAAAAGACATCCTAATAATAGTAGATTGATCATCGATATACTACATACCAGCTATAAGAGGAAGTCCAAATATACTAGCCAAACAGGCCTGTAATCTTTTGGGTTGCACTGGGCCAACTTATATAATTCTAAAAAATGGCTCAAGGCCCTCAGTCTAACAATACTACAATGTTCGGCTAAAACGCACTCTCTCTATTACTCCTACCTGACTGCACTCGCCGTTGCTATGCTGCAGCTCTCCCTGCCGAAAAATTCTCAGTATCTCTACTCTCTTCTGTCCCAAAATCTCCAGCAGCAACATGATGACGTGGTAATTTTCTCTGCTTTTTTTTTTTTTTTTTCTTCCCATAGCTTCCTCTCAAGTTTTTCTTGTTTTTGTACCTTTTTCTTGGTTTCAGGTTTAACTACATTATTGTATAGCGTAGCTTTGTTGATTTTTGCATATTTTTAGCTTCTTTTCTTTGAATTTTTGGGCTGCTAATTGATTCTTTGTTGTTATGTGGATTGATTTTTTTTTTTTTTTTTTTCAGTTTCTGGTCTGATTCGTGGTGTTTTATGGTTACTATTGTTTCATTGATATAACTTTGGTTGGTTTTAGTAGTGGGACTAATTATTATTATCTTAAAAATAAAAATTCCAAGAAAATTTTACAGGGTTGCTAAATGTTTTTTTTTTTTTTTTAAAGGTATGTATCAAATGTATTTATGTTTTTAGGTTGTTTTGTTTATTGTCGAACTCAGGATACTGAAAAGCAAGCATAAGCTGTACCATTATGCCGCTCTTTAATGTCTAGGACTTGGTTTCAACCATTTTGTTGAAGTTCCCGTATTTGTTTACCCATTTCGTTTAATGCTACACAAATGGTACAATGTTATGCTGCTTAATATTGTACCAAGATGAGTTGGATTTTGTTCGTGAATAGGTTGCTGCATCTGTCTTTTTGGTTGATAAAATTCCAGAGAAGTATTGTGAGAAGTTCATTTTAGCTGTATTTTTATGATAGCTGGGTTTTATTCATTAATTTAGTTGTCATTGTGTGTTCTTTTTCTGTACATGGATTTTCTTAGAAAATTTGCACTTTATGTGGTAGAAGTGGAGTTACGCATATATATCTGTTTTCAATTTTTTGTCTTTAAATTGTTGTTTAGCTTGTATCATAATATCCCTTGAAACTGAAAATTCGTGTTAATACTTTTGTCTTGCATAGTCCTGGATGATTGGTTTGCTTGATATTGCCAATAAGATAGTGTACATTGTTGGAGTGAAAATAGTAGGAGAAGAAAAGGTCAGTAGGTTATTGGAATAAGCAAAACCGGACATTTTTCAACTGGTGAGGTAAAAAAAAGGCCAGTAAGTTGGCAACCTATTTTTCAAGATATATTTGTGTTAAACATTCCAAGATCATTTTATTTGAATAAGCCTTGACTTCGACAATATTCCATCACTGAAGGGATTTGAATGGAATTGCACAAGAGCCAAATGCATGCATTGGATTTCTTGAAATGAAGAACATACTGAAAATAAATATTATTGAAATATAAAGAAAAGAAAACTAGAAATTTGTAATTATAACTGTAACTCAAAAGTTTTCCTAGATTATTATTTCAGCAGGTCTCGTGTTTTTTTGCAGATGATGAAACTTAGTTTTAAGCAGATAATAATACTTTCTTTGATTGCTATTCTGGAAGGTTTCACTGAAAGTGAATGCTGATGAAGTAATTAAAACATGTACACTTATTATGGGCTGAAAACAAAATCCGAGTTAGGGGTTTCCGTATGTAGTTTTAAAATCATTTAGATCTTACTGCGCTTTTTGATTCACTTCAACTTCTATCCTGTTATGCTGATTCATTTCTCATTACCGACTCTTATGCTACATTTGTGTTCTGCACTTTAATTAGTGTAGAATAAATATGTACCTATATGCTGTTTATTCTTTTGTACGACAGGTATTTCATTAGAAATTCAGTCGTTAAATTTCGCCACTTGCGTTACAGAGATTTTGACACCATCTGAGCACTCCCACTCATCAGCTGCATTCGACTAGTTGAGGGTAAATTTTTTCCGTTGGAGTGAAACGCAGCCAATTTTATCAGAAACTATTGGTACCAAACTTAAAAACAAAAAGAGGAAAAAAAAAAAAACTGTATACAATTAGAGAGACCTCAGTCATCTCTATGCCAATGGAACTCAAGGCTAGTTTTAGGGTATCCAGTATCAATTGTCAAACAACTCCATACAGCTCTCCAATCTGCAACCATCAAACCTTAAACCTCCGGTTTCCCTATACCATCATGATCTCCCTTCAAATCCTTCGTTCGAAACTCACAGAGACTGCTATTGCAAAGCCACAGCTAAAGAGAGCAAGAGCATCGTTATTGAAGCTGCAGAAAAAGTAACATCTTTTTTGCTGTTTTTTTGTCTTTCTTATTTGATGGAAATTATGCTAGTTTGATGGTTGTTCAACTTCTACTTTATTGCAATTACTGTATGTGCGGGCTTGATTGGGTATTTTATTTGTGTGATTATCTAATAGATAAATTACAGGGAAATTCTAGGGTACTATACCGGTGTTCTGTAATAACTCTTTAGTTTGTTAGCTTGTATTCAATACAATAGAATCCAAGTGGCAAAAACTGAATTTGAAACAATGGTATGATATCCTAATCGGACTGTAGAAGTACCTTAAGTTATATGCATACAATATATGGATTTTTTTTTTTGTCAATTTGAAGCTTTAATTAGCCATATTTAATTTTGATGATGACGCTTTGTTGTGTATCATTCATTATAGTTGCTAGATTTTCCTGAACTACACTTTACCTTTTAGTGGTCATGAATTTAAATAGATTGTATAAATTCATTGTTGTTACCATTGTTTTGTGTACTGTCCCATCCCCGACATAGAATTTGATTGATTATTAATACACTAGGTGGTGGGTTGCTAATAATTGGGATTAAGCATTTTGGGCCAGTAGTTTAGGATTATTGGGTCATCCCTCAGCCATGGGTGTTACATTTTGTGTTTGTTTTATGTAGTGTTGGTAGTTAATAGTCTGGAGTGTTTTTGACTTTGTATTTTCAGGGGAAGAAGATGTCTGCTGATTATTCACCTGATTTGGAGCTCTCAAGCTTAATGGCACTGTGCCCACTTGATGGTCGTTATTGGGCTAAGGTCAAGGAGCTGGCTCCATTTATGAGTGAATATGGTTTAATTCGCTTTCGAGTTTTAGTTGAGGTATGGTTCTAATTTTACAACACTTGTTTGGTAATGGTGCTTGTCAGACTTGTAGTTAGGTAATTGGTGCTGCTGCTGCAAACCATCTGAAATTTACTCTTGATTGAGTTTCAAACCTGTCGACATTCTGGTTGGAATTAACTATTTTAATCATTACCCACTTCAAATAAAGAGAAGTAAGAGCAAAAAAAGACAAATAGGATGGAAAAGGAAATCATACTTGGCATGTACTTCAGTCTTCATTTTAGGAACTTTACGTTCTGGTTGGCATGTACTTCGTTCTTTGTTTTAGGAACTTTACATTCTGGGTCATCCTTATAAAAATTTAGACTCTGGAAATCCCTACAGAAAGTTCTTCTTACATTTTTTTTTTTCGCTTGAAGTTTATTTCAGTTTGTCAGATTTCTGTACGATTGATAGGGAAGGGATTTATTCAAAGTAGATGCATATGTTGTTGGTCATGCTGAAGTTGCTATCCTCTTAGACATGCTCAAGCTTTACTTCTGCTATTTTAAGTAATAGTGAAGATGGAGCACAAAGTGCTTTTATGAGGCAAGAAATTGCACACTAAAGTTTCTTTAGTTGCCTTTCGCCATGTGGAACCCTGTTTTCCTATTGAACATGCTGAATATATCATTTTGAAAATTTAAACAGTTATTGATGGTGCAGCAGAAGTACTTCAATGACAAAAAAGGAAGATTTTATTTGTCGTACCATACTCTGCATAAACAAACAAACAAACCAAACCTCATTTCCAATAAGTAGGGTCGGCCTTACCATACTCTGTATGCAGATGGAAATTGTGACATTTGTGGAATGATGCCAGATGGGGTTGGCTGTTGATATAAATCATGTTTTGATTATGTTGTTAGGCTTCAAAGTACTGACAGAGAGCAAGTTGTGTTCAAATTATAACTTGCTGGCTAACAATCCAGAGAATAATCAGGGAGCTTTTCTCCCTCTATGTACAAATGCAGCATGCCATGAAATTCTTCCATCCTAACTTGGATTTCTGTTTGAGGGCTGTTGGCAATATGTGTTGGTTTATCAATATGGTATGCTCCAACTTAGTCATAAACAGTCATAAATAGAGTTTTCTTAGAAGGAATCCTTGCTGCAAAGTCAAATATATTTAGTTTAAAGATGGTGCAAGTGAGTTGTATACACAATTTTTAAGTTACTATGTCAATCTAATAAACATAGAAAGTAACTCTTTTTCTAGACCATACTCATTCAATGAACTGCATGAGCTGCTTTAACTCTTTCGCATCTTAGATATAATCATGTGCGTTTCATTTGCTTTATTTCTTTCTTTGCCTTACTTTCACCTCTGGCTTGATAAATTTCAAGCAAAATTATGACCAATAAGCTCTTTTCTCAGGTTAAATGGTTGTTAAAACTTTCTCAAATTCCGGAAATCCATGAGGTCCCAAGCTTCTCTAAGGACGCTGAGACTTATCTCCTAGGCCTGATTGATGGGTTTAGCTGGAATGATGCCATGGAAATAAAAAAAATTGAGAAAGTTACTAACCATGATGTAAAGGCTGTGGAATACTTTTTGAAGCAAAGGTGCCAGGTGTCACACCCAGAGATCACAAAGGTATTTATTTGTCCCTTTGGTTTTAGAGTTAATTGAAATGTCTTGCATTTACTCAATAGACATGACATTATGGCCTTCCTAGGACTCAGAAATCTTTTGATTTCTTCTGTATGTTGATTTAAAATGGATTCACAAAGCCCATAGTAATATCTGTATTTTTTTGTGTCCTTTTTTGTAATTTTGTTGTTGTCTAGGTGCTCGAGTTTTTTCATTTTGCCTGTACGTCTGAAGACATTAATAATCTTGCTCATGCATTGATGCTGAAAGAAGCTTTGACTACTGTCATATTACCAGCTATGGATGAAGTGATTTCAGCAATAAGTGACATGGCTATGGAAAATGCTTACATTCCTATGCTTTCTCGCACTCATGGACAAGTAACAGTCATTTTTCCTTCCCATCTTTTTTTTTTTTAGGACACGATTCTTCTACCCATTTAATGTATGATTAACCTTCATTGGGTTTCTAACTTTTACTAGTGGATTTAAANTTTCCCTGATTCTTTAGTGTTCAAATGACTAAAAACCTGAATGAATTGTGCATACCTTCCATTATATTGTAGCCAGCTTCACCTACAACCTTGGGAAAGGAAATGGCGATTTTTGCCTACAGGTTAAGTGGTGAAAAGCAGGATATGTCAAAAGCGAAGATACTTGGGAAGTTTGCTGGTGCAGTGGGGAACTATAATGCACATATTGTGGCGTATCCTGAAATAAATTGGCCACAAATTGCAGAAGAATTTGTGACATCTCTTGGAATTAGTTTCAATCCCTATGTGCCTCAAGTATGTTCCTAACCTAGTTTTGCTCTGTCTCGTTTTTTCTCATTTCCTATCCACTTTACTTATTAATAGGTTTTGTCTAATTTATTAACATGGATTAAGCATGGCATGTAGGAAAGTAAATAACCAATAACGCAGCGGAATTTAAAATTTTTACTTTCCTATTACGGATCACCTTGATTAATTTATGTATAGTACAAGAAAAGTACAGCTATATTGTACTTTAAAATTGCAGTAAAATCTCGAATATGTTTGCGACGTCGATCTACAAGCCGCACAAGTGTCTGGCCTCTAATGGTATCCACATAGATAATTAAATCAAGAATCTTCATAAGATTGATTGATCCAAACTATGGAGTCTTAGCTCTTAAATTATTTTTCTTTTTCAAAACGTGACTTTCACGTTTCTCAAAAAAAATTTGACGGATTTTTCTTTGTAATTCTTTTGCCGTCAAGTACTAGTACTGCATAAGAGTACTTAATACCTTAGGTATTAAGGGACTGTCTCTACTAAACCATATATATATATATATATATATATATATTATAATATATTATATATTATATATATAATAATAATTTAGAATCCCAATCAAATTGGGTTCAGGGAATTATAATAATTCTAATCAGTTTGGACCAAGGGCATATAAATAAGTATAAAATCATTAGGACTTTTAATATATATTACACATTAGTTCCTAAAATTTATAACTTATTACAGTTGAGTCCATAAAATTAATTTATCTCATAAATTAACCCATAAATATCACATACTTATCAAATTATTTTAATCCTAAACTAATTATCCTTAAGTGTGTGACCCTTTAGGATCCCAATCACGTTGGCAATAATTATAAATTATAATATTAAATTAATTAAGATTAGATAAATTAAATACTTTTAATTTATCATTAATTCTCCAATTAATTAATTAATTTACACTTATAAATCAAGATTGACTTTTAGCAAAGTATCATGACCACCTAAGTGTAGAGATATGTCAAGTGGTTCGACATAACCCATCCATGATTAGTTCCTGGGTAATTTTTATCCTTTTACAAACCTATATCCCGATTAATTCAAAAGTACAGATATAATGCCAACTCTTATCGAATTAATCGATTTTACTTCTTTCCAAAATACAACTCACTTGAAATAGAATTTAAGACACATAATTCTATTTCCACTTTGCGCAAAGATTTTCAAATCGTAGTTTTCAAGAAGTGGCCATACTAGGATATACTCTCCTATTATAACGAGTGGTGAATCCTCTATTGGTCATATCTTATCTTATCATGATTTATATTATACCCGAACTCTACAGTATGTGAGACTCATTAAGAGTGACGACTAATAGAGTTAAAGTATAATAATCTACAATCAAGACAAAACTCATGATCTCAAGTCAAAGGATCATTATACTACTATCACAAAGAGATTTTTTGACTAGATTTAAATAATACTCCGTGTAGAATCCTCTTAATATTAATAGGTCAATTCGATGCACTAATTCTCAATAAGCATCCACATACACCTATGTGCTAATGTACTAGTGTCATAAACTACGATTAGGGATATTTAGGAATAAAATATAATTACATTATAACTATTTATGATTTCACATATATATATTTTATTCAAAAAATGCCATATTAAAAAATATACATAAATATAAAAGTGTAATTTGTTCTTAAAAAGAAATTGACTTTAGGGCATACTACTAACAAATTCTCATTTGCACTAAAGTCAATCATTCATGTGCTTAAGATGGAATGGGTTAACATGATTCATGTTTCTTCTAGGATAAGGCTTGAACGGATCAGCAATGTTATCGTCCGTGGGGATCTTTTCTATATTTACTTCATTTCTATCAATGATTTCTCTAATCAAATGATAGCTCCGTAATACATATTTAGATCACTGATGAGACCTAGATTCCTTTACTTGTGCAATAGCTCCATTGTTATTACAATACAAGAGTAGAGGATCACTAATGGAAGGATCCACTCCAAGTTCAGCCACAGACTTTTTTGATCCAAACTTGTCTCTTTTACTGCTTCTAGAACTTGCAATGTATTCAGCTTCTATTGCAGAATCAGCCGTGGTGTCCTGTTTAGAACTTTTCCAACTTACCGCACCATCATTAAGAGTAAATGGATATCCAAATTGCGATTTGCTATCACCCTTGTCAGATTGAAAGTTAGTATTTGTATATCCGCGAACTGTCTAATAATTATTGTCCACCATAGATCAAGAATAAATCTTTAGTCCTTAAGTACATAAAAAATATTCTTGACTGCTATCCAATGACCACTCTTTAGGTTAGATTGAAAGCTGCTTGTAACACAGAGCATAGGAGATATCAGGTCTAGTACATAGCATAGCATATATTATAGAATCTATAGCTGAAACATATGTGATCCTTTTCATGTTATCTCTTTCGACATCTGTCTTAGGACACGTCTTTAGAAGGGTATACACCATGAGACATTAGTAAGTAACATTTTTTTGATGGATCCATGCTAAATCTCTTTAGAACCTTGTCTATGTACGTTGATTGACTAAGACCAAGCAACTTTTTTGATCTATTTCTATAGATTTTTATTCCCAGAATATAGGATGTCTCTCCCAAATCTTTCATAAAAAAATTCTTGGACAACTATACCTTTACGTTTTGAAGCATAGGTATGTCATTTCCTATCAACAATGTGTTATTCACATAAAGTATCAAGAAAATATTAGAAATGGCGCTCCCACTAACCTTCTTGTATACACAAGGTTCACATTATTTTTGATAAAATCAAACTTTTTGATTTTCTCATCAAAATGGATGTTCCAACTTCTAGAAGTTTGCTTTAGTCCATAAATAGAACTTTGTAGCTTGCATACTTTGTTAGGATCTGTGGATGTAAACTTTTTAGGTTGTATCATATACACCTCTTCCTGTAAATTCTTATTAAGGAAAACAGTTTTTACATCCATTTGACAAATCTTGTAATCATAATATGCACCTATCGCAAGTAAAATTTGAATAGATTTCAGCATTGCAATTGGTGAGAAAGTTTTATCAAATTCAACTCCTTATATTTGTGTATAACTTTTTGCCACCAATCGCACCTTATAGGTAATCACATTACCATCCATGTCGGTCTTTCTCTTAAAGATCTACTTGCACCCTATAAGTTTAATCTTTTCAGGTGGATTGACTAAGGTCCATACCTTATTGTCATACATGGAACCTATTTCAGATTTCATGACTTCTAACCACTTATGAGAGTCCTTATCAGATAATACTTTTTCGTAAGATGTAGGTTCATCATTCGTAATGACTAATACATCATTGTGCCCACTTACAAGAAACTCATATTTCTTTGGAGTACGACGTATCCTAATAGTCCTACGAAAAGTTTGTGTATCATTAGCTTCATCCTCTATCACATCATGTGATTGAAGCTCTTACTCCATTTGTTGATCAATACCATATTGTATTTCTTGAACTTTTTCAAATCTATTTTGCTCCCACTTGCCCTTTCAAGAATAAACTATTTTTCTAGAAAGAAGGCATGTTTTGAGACAAACATCTTTTGGTCATTGGGATTATAGAAATAGTATCCAAACGTCTCTTTTGGATACCCCACAAATCGGCATTTATCCGACTTAGGTTCAATTCTGTCAGATTCTACCCTCTCTTCATAAGTAGGGCAACCCCAAACATTCAAGTATGAAAGTTTAGATTTCTTTCCATACCACTATATCTCATACGTAAGTGGAATTAACCTTTGATGGAACATGATTTAGTAAATGGGAGGTGTATTAAGAGCATAGACCCAAAACGATGTTGGGAGGTCTGCAAGATTCATTATTGATCAAACCCTATCCAATAAAGTTCGATTACGTCTCTCAGATACACCATTTAGTTGTGTATAAGGAGGAGTCCATTGAGGTAGAATCCCATTCTCCGTAAGATAATCTTGAAACTCATAGTTTAAGTATTCCCTACCTATTATCAGATTGAAATATTTTAATCCTTTTACTAAGTTATGTTTCAACTTCATTCCTTAATTTTGTGAACTTTTCAAATGTTTCAGACTTATACTTTAAGTATACATAATCATATTTAGAATGATCATCCGTAAAAGTAATGAAGTATGAAAAATTTCATCTAGCATAAATTGATATATGATCACAAATATCAGTATGTATTAGCTCCAACAATTGACTAGATCTATTACCTTTTTCAATAAAAGATGATTTGGTCAAACATCTTACTAAGTAAACAAGATTCACGTATATCATATGATTCATAATCAAATGATTCTAAATAATCATTATTGTGTAATTTGGTAATGCGTTTCTCATTTATATGACCAAGTCTACAATGTCAAAGGATTATTGTTTCAAATTATCAATTTTAGACTTTTTTAGATTTGATTGAAAATTAGATTTTTAGTCTAAGATATAAAGACCATTATTCAAAGAAGCAATTCCATGTACAATGTCATTACGTGAAAAAGAACAATATTTATTCTTTTATATAATGACAAGATCATCAGTGTCTCAACACGGAATAGAAATAATATTTCTAATAAGAGATGAAATATAATAACAGTTTTTAAGTTCTAAAACAAGACCACTAGGCAAAGAAAGATAATAAGTCCATACAGCTAATGCAGCAACATTTGCTCCATTTTCCACACATAGATCTACTTCTCCCTTAGCCAACATTCTATTTTTATTTAGTCTCTACATATTTTTACAAGCTATATATGAGATGCTGATCCTGTACATAATACCCAGGAATCTGATTTAAAAATAGAAATATTGATCTCAATCATAAACATACTTGAAGTAGAAGTTTCATTAAGCCTTTTCTGCTTCAAGGTATCTATATAGGCCTTGCAGTTCTTTTTTCAGTGCCCTTGGTTTTCACAAGGGTAACAAGTACCCTTGGCCTTATCCTTCTTGATCACAGGTGTTGGTTTCAATTCAGATTTGGCTTTCATAAAACTAACTTTGGATTTCTTTTTTTTCTTATTAGAAGAATCAATAACCATCACTTGTATCTTTTCTTTTTTAATAGTCGTCTCAGCAGTTTTTAGCATATTCAACAGTTGAGTGAGAGTTGTGGATAATTTGTTCATATTATAGTTCATCACGAACTGTGAAAAATTATCAGGTAGAGATTGCAAAATTAAGTCAACATTTAACTCATGATTTTGCTTAAATTCCAATCGTTCTAGTTTTCAATTAGTCCCATCATCTTCAGTACATGAAGTACCGCTACTGAAGTACCTCTGCCATTTTACAATAGAATAGCTCTTTAGATGTCTCATACCCCTCATTCTTAGATTTTTCATCAAGCAACTCTTTGAGATGAATAATCATAGACTGAGCATCCATATTATCATGCTGATTTTGCAATTCAGAACTCATAGCGACCAACAAGATACAAGAGGCAGTGTCATTGTCCTCTGTGCTTACAATAAGCATTCTAAAGTACTTCATTAGCATCATCTGCTGGCACATCAGGAATAGGTTGATCAAGAACATAGTCAATTTTTTCGTGTTTGAAAACAATTCTCAAATTACGATGCCAGTCCGAAAAATTTGGTCCAGTGAGTTTGTGATCATATAAAATGAGACGTAAATTGACGTTGCTACTCATATTCTACAACATATAAATAAAGACAGTATAAGAATTGGTTATTTATGCATAAACAAAATCAAAATATAATATGGATTTCCTTTTAATTTGGTTTTGCTCCCACTATTTAATTCAAATCAATACAATTTCAACCCTCACATATTTATTCGGAAATTATCACATAACTCTTAGTTGGTTAGGATCCATCTAATTATTTTGATTTTGGGTGTACCCAACAAACCAAAATAGTTTCGAAAGGTAGGTAACTCTTACCAATTACAACTCTTTGTAATTCCTAGATAGTTAGGTATCAAGTCTTTGATAGTATATCTTATGTGACTCCTAACGTTTGCCTCAAAAACATATAACTTTGAGTGTGTCCAACAAATTATATGCCTCCGATAAGTCATACCTATTTTTCAAAAATCTCATCTCATAGCTCAAATATGTCCAACGTAGAGTAATTTGGATTAGCCCAACAAGTTAAATTTAAGAAGAATTCTTGTTTGTTGCTATAATAATGCAATGCAACTTATTTATTGACTTAATATGAATTTGAGGGATTTTCTTTTATTTATTTTATTAGGTCTTATCAAAATTACATGCAATATTATCATATCAGCATATAAAAAATAAAACATGCATAAAATCACCTACATGGATGATTATAAACTTTTATTAAACTAGTTTCTTTGAGTCACAAAGGAAACTAGGTGGTCAAATTCTAAGGGTAATCTTCAACTCTTGAAAATTTCCTTCGTGGTTGTACCTTTTCGCCGTTTCCATCATTTTGTATTTTACAAATTCTATCTAAACATTTTAGATATTCAATCCTATCCCTAACTTACATCTATGTACATTACATGATTGGTTAAGAAATTTAGAGTTAAATTCGAGGAGATTGAGATGAAAACAGAATTACATTTAAAATAATAGAGAAAGGCTGGACACGCAGACTCTATTTAAAAATTTACAATCATTGAATTTGAACCAAACAAATCAAACACAATCACATTGGTTTTAAATCCATAATCATCCATGATGATATTAAATAATTCAATAATTAAATAAAAGTATAAATTCGTATTTAATATCTAATCATGAATTACTATACATCATAATCCAAACCCTTTGAAATTATCAATTTTTGAATTATTTATGTAAAATATTTTATGGAAAAAAATTATTATTTTCCAATCTCATTTGAAATAATCCTTTAAATAATAGAATTTCAAAAATTATATTAGAAATAATTTCTAAAATTTTTTGAACATTTATTAAATTTCAATCTCATTGAAAAATAATAAATTTCGAAAATTTAATCAAATTATCTAATTCTAATCTCATTAGAATTAAATAAATATTTTCAAAGATTTTTGACTTTCTAAATTTTAATCAAATTAAAATAAAGAAAGTTTCTAAATTTTATCAATTAATTTTAAACAATAATTGTCAAAAATTAATTAGTGATTTCTAAAATCAAAATTTAGAAACACCTTTAACTTGAAAATATAAAATAACTAATGCTAAAAGTAATTTAACTCATTATACCTGTCTTTTAGCGACGAAAGGCTTAAGTGTCACTAAAAGTGACAATATTCAATCAAGATGATGTCATCAACATGACATCATCAAGAATTGTTTGCTTGACCTGTGAATCAAACTCGATCAGGGTCTTCCCTTTTTTTTTTTTAATTTTTCCAATATTTTATAAATAAAATTCAAAAATTCATATAGTTTGAACAATTCAATATTCATGGCAATTAAATACAATTACATCATAAATTAATCAAAGGTGGCTCGATACCACTATAAGAAAGTAAATAACCAATAACGCAGCGAAATTTAAAATTTTTACTTTCTTATCACGGATTACTTTGATTAATTTATGCATAGTACAAGAAAAGTACAGATATTATACCTTAAAATTGCAGTAAAATCTCGAATATGTTTGCGACGTCGATCCACAAGCTGCACAAGTGGCTGGCCTCTAATGGTATCCACACAGATAATTAAATCAAGAATTTTCATAAAATTGATTGACCCAAACCATGGAATGTTAGCTCTTAAATTATTTTTCTTTTTCAAAACGTAATTTTCACCTTTCTCAAAAAAAATTTGACGGCTTTTTCTTTGTAATTCTTTTGCCGTCAAGTACCAGCACTACTGATTAGTACTTATACTTAACCATATATATATATATAATAATAATTTAGAATCCTAATCAAATTGGATTCAAGGAATTACAATAATCCTAATCAGTTGGGTCAAAGGCATATAAATAAGTATAAATCTATTAGAACTTTTAATATATATTACACATTAGCTCTTAAGATTTATATCTTATTACAGTTAAGCTCACTAAGTTAATTTATTTCATAAATTAACCCATAAGTATCTCATACTTATCAAATCATTTTAATCCTGAATTAATTATCCTTAAGTGTGTAACCCTTTATGTTCCCAATCATGTTGGCAATAAGTATAAATTATAATCTTAAATTAATTAGGATTAGATAAATTAAACACCTTTAATTTATCATTAATTCTCCAATTAATTAATTTACACTTATAGATCAAGATTGACTTTTAGCAAAGCATCATGACCACCCAAGTGTTGAGATATGTCTAGTGGTTCGACATCACCTATCCATGATTAGTTCCTGTGTAATTTTTATCCTGATATTCTTCTTCACCAACCTATATCCCGATTAATTCGAGAGTACAGATATAATGTCAACTCTTATCGAATTAATCGATTTTACTTCTTTCTTGATACAACTCACTTGAAATAAAATTTAAGACAGTTTTAATTCTATTTCCACATTGCGCAAAGATTTCCAAATCGTATTTCAAGAAGTGGCCATATTGAGATATACTCTCCTATGATAAGGAGTGGTGAATTCTCTATTGGTCATATCTTATCTTATCATGATTTATATTATACCCGAATTCTACAGATGTTCGATTATTAAGAGTAACGTCTAATGTAGACAAAGTATAATAATCCAAGATTAAGACAAAACTCATGACTTCAAGTCAAAGGATCATTACACTACTATCATTTAAGAGATTTATCCACTGGCATTTAAATAATAATCCGTGTGGAATACTCTTAGCGGGTCAATTCGATGCACTTATTCTCAATAAGCATCCACATACACTTATGTGGTAATATACTAGTGTCATACATGTCTAAGATTAGGGATATTTTGGATTAAAATATAATTACATTATAACTATTTATGATTTCATATATATATATTTTATTCGAAAAATGTCATATTACAAAATATACATAAATATAAAAGTGTAATTTATTCCTAAAAAGAAATTGGCTTTAGGGCATACACTAATATGGCATCCATTGGTGTGTTTGATCCTAAAATTTTTAGAGTTTGGCAAATTGATTAGCTTAATCTCCAGGTGGTATTTGACTACCCAGGTTTGAGCTACCACTTGAGCACTAAAATCCCAATCAGGATTTTTTAGATAGATTATTCCGATGCTGTCCTTGGAGTAGTATTCGCTTGGTCTCGTCCCATGTAATAGTTCAAATAGTGGTTCATAAGGAATGATATTCTAATTTGATAACATTTTAAGCAAAATAGATATCATGGCTTGCATCTTTGACATTATAGCTTTTTGATTTAAGTATTTTATAATGCAGATTGAACCTCATGACTACATGGCCAAACTTATTTTTCCATTCTATAATCCAGTTTAACAATGTTTTAGTTGATTTTGATAGAGACATATGGGGATATATCTCTTTAGGTTACTTCAAGCAGGTCAGTGTTTTTCTTTCCTTGTTTATGTATACACACTTATTGTGTTTCAAAGCAAGATATTCATGCATGGTCATTTTTGAGCAGATAACCAAAGCTGGTGAGATTGGATCTTCGACAATGCCTCACAAAGTTAACCCAATTGATTTTGAAAATAGTGAAGGCAATCTTGGAGTGGCTAATGGAGGATTGTCTCATTTAAGCAATAAGTTACCTATTTCACGATGGCAGGTAAATGGCAATAGTATTTCATGATGTCTCAAGTTCAATAGAGTCATCTTTTACTTTAGGTAAATCCTCAACTTTGTCATTTATAGAGCATCAGAAGTTTTACCCTGGCTAGTGATGTTGCATCTCGATTTGAACATGGCTAATTAGACACTGTTTTAGTTTTAGACACATCCCAATTGTTGTTGCTTGATATCCATGTGGTTGTTAGTAATATTATTTCATCTACTGGGGCTGGTGTTTTCCTTTTGTAATTGCGCTTTTATCTATTTAACTTATATGTTTCTGTGCTTGTCATTTGCAGAGGGATTTGACTGATTCTACTGTTCTGAGAAACATAGGTGTAGGTTTAGGACATTCTCTTCTTGCCTACAAGAATATATTACAGGGCATTGCAAAGCTTCAGGTATGCCACAACAGTCCTCATGCTAATGGTCAAGAAATATGAGAACTACATAGGTGGAGACTGGAAAATGTGGAGTATTGGTGATTAAAGAATATTCTTGAATGGCATGGCTGATTAGAAAATAAAACAGAATGGAAAGGGGGTGGGGTGTTAGAAATGATAATGTCTTGGTATTTTATTGACAAGGAGTAGCTATTAGTAATATTCGTATTCTGTGAAGTTGCTCAAATGTATAAATATCTTTTTTGAAATTAATTGTTTACATCGTGATTACTCATTCCCCTGTAGGTCAACGAAGCATCCTTGGGTGAAGACTTGAACCACACGTGGGAGGTGCTTGCAGAACCAATACAAACTGTACGTGACTAAATGTTCACTTTTTCTTTTCTTAAATTACTGAAATTGATTTTGTGTTGTTAATTACACCGTGTCTGCTTTTCTGTATTGCATGTTTGAGAAGTTGGCACGAAAACCATTGCATATTGATAATCATACAGGCATTATTTGATAGCCTAGCATTTCCAGACTCTTATGATAAACTTTATTTTGGTCCCCAGGTGATGAGAAGATACGGTGTCCCAGAGCCTTATGAGAAACTAAAGGAGCTAACCAGAGGAAGAGCAGTGACCCAAGAAAGCATGAGAGAATTTATTAAGGGTCTAGATATACCAGGAGATGCAAAGATGACTTTGTTGAACTTAACACCCCATACTTATGTTGGAGCTGCTGCTGAATTGGCCAAAAATATAAAGACAACCATAAATCTAGTGAATGGAGCTAGAGGTTGGTTGTATGAGTTTCTTTTCAACCCACCCAATCAAATTAACCTTTGACATGATTTCATCATGGCAAAACTGTGGACTGTATAATTTGCAGAGTGAGCATCCTATTTGAAAAAGATTTCTTTCAGAGTCTCATAATATGGTAAGCATTTTGCATTCCTGAAGAGGTCACAGTGGACTCTTTTCCAAAACAAAAAAGTTGTAGTCAGATTGGAGAGTGAACCACGATTCTTTTCCTTGTGTAGCTTGGAATCGGGTTCCATGTTCTTTTTGACAACCTCTGCGGTAACAATGGAGAATGGCACCGATAGTGAAATAAAACAGTTACCGTAGTTAGCTTTTGATGTTGATATATGTGATATAAATAGTGTATTTATACAAAATGATAAAATTATTGTTATTAAATTTGTTAAAAAAGGAATGAAATTTGTCTAATTATGTAAAATCAATGGTTGGTGATTGAATATAATTTTGTCAATTGAACTGGTTTTGGCGGCAGGTAGTTATAAAACACATTTGTGGGTTTACAAATCATTTTTAAAAGGTGGTTGAAAATTGTATCAAGTAATGATTGGAAAATATTATTTGAAAAATTTATATTATTATACATTTGTGAGTCATTTTTTTAAAATTTTGTTCTCGGGTGTATAAGAGATATCTGTTGCCATTGAAATATAATTTTCAATCCCGATAAAAGAACATATTTAATTGTTTTTCTATCTTTTTTGTAATGCTTAAAATATCCTCTTTTAATAAAGTATAATTTTCAATATCTAATAAGAAAATATAATTAAACAGTTCATCATCCAGTTCACTTATTTCGACATAAATGTATAATAAGATGGAAGATTTTTATTTATATAAAATATATATTATAATTAAGTACTTAAAAAATAAAAAAATGAATCATATAATTTTCACTTTCTAATAAAAAAATATAATTAAATTACTCATAATTTACTCTATCTATTTCTTATTATATGATACACTCACCTATTTCGACACCAATGATACCGCCACAGCAAATCACTCCTTAATGTCACAACTCTTTTTCTTTGAATAACAAAAATACTCACACCAGGTCAACAACTTCACCCACACCCAAAAAACACACCAGAAAGACAGGTAGTGGCTGGAAAGTTTAGCCACCATAACCCATTCATTTAATAATAACTCCTTTTTCCCTACCATTACTAGCCGTACATCCATAGTAGCATAAAGGCTGCTTTTTACCCAATAAAATTCTTGCTTGACCAATATTGAGTTGGATTCATGGCAACCACTTGGAACCATGTAACAATGGAATATTGAGGCTTAAATGGCGAAATCCCAAAAACATGCACGGAAAAAAGAAGTTACGGATAGCAACAAGAACCAAGAGGTTGCTTTAATTGACGAAATTAACCCAACAGTCGAGGGCTAGATTTTCCTCCGAAAATTTCTCCGGTGAAGGTTGGGTACAATGACGATGAGGAGGAGCAGGGATTCTTGGTCTTGGTGGGTTTGGGTTTCAATCAACAGGTTGGAGGGATAATATAATTTTCACATTGTTTGGAAAATAACGAGCCATTTTTTGCCAAGAAAAAAAAAAAAGTGTGAAAGAAAATTGATTTCAGCAAAATATATTGTAACTTTGAGATTTGTATTTGGATGGATTTTCTTGTTTATGGACATGTAAATGTAATAGATTATTAAAGCAATGGTTGAATAGTAAGAAATGGGGGAGGTATGAGGACATTTTTGTCATTCAATAAAAAACTGTGGCATTAAGAAAATTGATGTGGCAATATCATTAACCTAATGGAACACCCCAAAATCAAAAGGGGATAGCTATTATAGAGTTTCACAGTAGAATAACTAAACCAGAAACATAAACAATTGAGATTTGAAGTGGTCATCTTATTGAAACTGAACTTGGCCTTTTAAAGCCTTACAAAATAACAAACCAAAGAAAAACAGACCACAAATAACGCTAAGTGGTTAAGATAAAATTAACAACTAAGAACTCTAAAAAACCCAAGAGAATAGGTCTTTGTTTAACAGTCCTTGACTGAATCAAATTCTTCTAACAATCCCTCCATTGAACTTATTCTTCTTTGTCATGAATTAGTTCAAGTCAGAAATAGTATGCACACCAAGTTCTTCACGCAGTTTCTGAAATGCTTCCAATTTGAGAGGCTTTGTCAACGATCGCAAGTTGATCTCGAGTACCACAAAACAGTAAATTAATAGCTCCTTCTTTAGTAAGATCCCTAAGAAAATGAAATCTTACAAGATATGTGCTTGGAACGACCATGTACAACTGGATTTTTGGACAACATAATAGTTGAAGTATTATCACACATTAGCTTTGTTCCTTCTGTTTGTGCATGTCCTACATCTCTTTGAGTATCCTCCTCATCCAAATAGCTTGGCACGCACATGCGAAGAGCAACAAACTCAAACGTAGTTGATAAGGTGACTATAGGTCATTTTCGAGAAGACCAAGCTACTGCTCCTCCACTCATCATGAATACATAGCCGAAGCACTCTTGCTATCTTCCATGTCACCGCTCTGAAAGAAATCTTTTTCAAGTAGGATGCATGCCATTCTAACACTCTGAATAATCTGTCTCTTATACACATCTAGATCAGGACGAGTAGCTGTGAGATACATTAGACTTCCCACTATCTGCTTGTACAAGGTTGCATCCACCTTTGTACCATTTTCATCTTTGCCAATCGTTTGTCCAGGAACAATAGGATTACAAACAGAATTGTAATTCTCTATCCCAAATCGGTTTAAAACCTCAGCTACATACTTCCTTTGACAAATAAAAATACCATCTGATCTTTGTATTACCTCAATTCCAAGGAAAAACCTCATCTGACCTAAGTCAGTCATATCAAACTCTTTCTTCATAGAACATTTAAATTCTCCCAATAATTCTTCATCGTCCCAAGAAATAAAAGATCATCAACATAAATGCTCACAATAAGAATTTTACCTCCCTTCTTCTTGATAGAGAGTGTCTGCTCGCTAAGAACAGATACTTTTGAATCCCTCTTTGATGAAGTCTATTCGACTAAACCAAGCCCTAGGTGCCTGTTCTAATCCGTAGAGAGCCTTTATAAGTCTTGTACACCATCTGCTCACTTCCCTTGTGAAAATAGCCTTTCAGATGTTCTACGAAAACATCTTCCTGTTTGTCTCCATGTACACATCTTTGGTTTGTTATTTTGTAAGGCTTTAGTTTCCACCTTTTGAGCCGCGAAAGCAATGATCATTCTCACAGTATCCATTCTGGCTACAGGTGCAAACACTTCTGTATAATCAATTCCATGCTCCTGTGTGTAGCCTTTTACCTCTTATCTCACATCTTATTTGCAAAGGGTCTGTGGAGTTTGGTGGAGATTGGTTTTACAGAACCAATAGAAGGAAGTTTCTTTGTACCAAAGTAGAACCACCAAGCTCCATGTTTGATTTTTTCAATGGATTTGATTTCTTCATCCGCTGTGTTTTATTTGGATTAGTAACTAACTCCAAATATAGGACAGCTTCCACTGGTTATCTTACATATGTTAAGATGTGTATAGCGTTTGGAATATAACATGTCCCACACATCCAAAAACTCTGAAATAATCAACGACGGTTTCTCTGCTCCAAGCCTGTCTCTGGTATACATATCTAGATGTTACTGCAAGAGTAGGTTATCGCTCCAAGCGTGACTCGTCCACCTGACTGCTTCAGGCCTTATACACATCGGACTCCGTTGTATAAGAAACATAGCTGTTACCAAGTAAAAAAGGGTCTTGCGATTTTTGCGTCGGCCACTCCATTTTGTTGTGGAGTATAAGTCGTGGTCTCTTATACACATCTAGATGTGTATAAGAGACAGGCGGAGGAACTGAGTGATGTGGGGAAGGAGTCAGTTACGTTGAGGAGGAACGGGGTTCCCCCTTTGAAAAATAATTAAATACAGTATTTTGAAACATTTAAAGTGATAAAATGTTTCGATTTTTCTAAGAGAAAATAAGTCCATGCCTTCCTAGAAAAATCATCTATAAAACACATAAATACCTTTTCTGCTTGAAGTGGTGTACTGTCTCTTATACACATCTAGATGTGTATAAGAGACAGTTTTAAATGTGTGGGATGAGATGTGTATAAGAGACAGATGTTCATAGAATGGGTTAAAAAGGTAAGGTTTTTGGGTTCATGTGGCAAAATGTCCACCATGTTTTTATGTGTATAAGAGACGTAAGCCTTTGTAGCTGAGATGACCATAACGATAGTGCCAAAGTGTTGCTTGCTGAACCGTATGACAAACAAATGAAGGAAGATGCCTCCAAGTTGTCAAATACGGTTCAGTCAACACTTTGGCACTATCGTTATGGTCTGTCTCTTATACACATCTAGATGTGTATAAGAGACAGATATATACTACACACACACATATATATGTATGTATAGCCGCTACTCCTCTATAATGTAATTGTCCAATACACATCTAGATGTGTATAAGAGACAGTACCCAATACACATGTGTATAAATGGGGAGGAGATGAAGAGGGGACTTGGAAGGGCTCCTTTCCAAGAACTTTCATTCTTGTATTATTTCCAAGCTTGATTTTAAGCATGCTTAGGTTCTATCTAAGCTTAGAAAACATACCTTCATTTCCGCACATGTGGTTTGAGCAACCAGAATCTAAGAACCACGCATCACTCCTTTTTGCTTCATGTATTTCTGCATAGGCCATTAACAACATTTCATCCTTTTCTTCGAGTTCTGCATAGTTCGCTTCCTTATTCATCTTTGGACATTCATATTGAAAATGACCCAAGTCATGGCACTTATAACATTCAACAGTTGCTTTGTGGAACATTGATCAGCAGCTTCCGCGTCCTCTTCCTCTATAAGTTCCTCTCCCTCTGTTGCTTATTCCTGATCGGTCTTCAACTTTCAGAACTTGATCCTCATCATCATTGCTAAGTCGTCGAAATTTTTGTTCATGCACCACTAACGAACTCTGTAATTCATCGATGGACATGTTATCAGTGTCTTTTGATTCTTCAATGGATACTACAATATATGTAAATTTTTCAGTCTTATATACATCTAGATGTTTACAATTTTCCTGTCTGGCATATCTTCTCCATTGCTCCATCATATTATTGGAGACCACATTGCTCTTGAAAAATAAGCATAACGCATTATGGTTTCGTCCTTCTACAGAATCTAGGGAGTGATGTGAAAGAGACACCTTAATCGTTAAGAAGAGATTTCAGACTTTTATAAGACCAAATTTCCGTTTCATTGAGTCCCAAACAATCTTGGCTGTGCGACGATCCAAGATTTGTTCAAAGACAGTTCGATCAATTGCTTGAAAGAGGTAATGCTTGACTTGGTGATCTTTGAGTCTAGCATCGTCGAGTGCGCTGTTGTGCCTCGCTTAGCATCGTTCCTTCTATTGGTTCTAAAACCAATCTCCACCAAGGGTCTGTAGAGTTTCTTGCTCTTATACACATCTAGATGTCAGTTCATCTCCAGGGACATGGCAGTCAAGTGAGGAATCTTTGTTAAAGTTTTATCTTCACTCATACTCTCTGTGTTTGATCACTTGAAGATTGCTATCCTTTTTGATCTGATACCAATTATACATTATCATACAGAGAAAAATACTTACATAAACCTAGTCTTTGATTCCACCTGTAGATCTTGCAGTCAAAATTAAATTTTATAAAAGCCTTTTATAAATGGCCACAGACCCTGGAGTGAACACCCTTAAATTTGCAAGTTTGTTAGGGATGGTTTTAACAACTAATTAACTCTAAAAAACCCAAGAGAATCTAGATTTGTTTAATAGTCCTTGACTGAATCAAATTCTTCTAACAGCTATGTTACCAAAACGAGACCTAAAAAGTTGCTAACTTTAAGGGTCAATATGGGGTAAAGGCTATTGTATACACAATAAATACTTATGTAGATTTGGTATTTGATTTTATTTATAAATTTTATGGTTTATATTAAATGTTATAGAATTTATAAAAAAAAATTTATAAAATTTAATTTTGACTGCAAGATCTACAGGTGGAATCAAAGACTAGGTTTATGTAAGTATTTTTCTTGTATGATAATGCATAATCTAGATTAATGGACTCTAATCAATTCGTGAGAATTAAACTTATAAAAAAATTATAAGTAACATCCTATGACAGGATTGTTACTGAGAAGTTGTATGTTATAAATCATTTCGCTATTGGCATGTTGTTTTAAATTTTGTATAATATAAATTTTTAAAGTAAAAAATATTATATTATACAAATTTTAAATTACAAATAGGATAGTTCAGAATTTTCTCTTATTATTAATCTATATATATATGTGGTGGAATTAGCAGTTATAATGGAGGTGATATATATGAAATAGAAAATCAATTCGTATTAGCAAAACCGACAACATCACACAACAATATTCCATTGGCCACAATAGGCGACTGGCTCGTTATTCATTATTATAAATAGTATGTATTTTATATGTGTAATATTTGTAGTTTATCAAAAAAATTTATTTTTTAAAAAATAAATAAATAATCAGTGAATGATAATCAAATATGAAAATTTTACTTATTAAATTTTTTATACAAAAATTATATATTTTAAATATATTTTAAATATCTTTGCTCTTCTCATTGTGAAATTATTATCTCCAATCCTTTTGTGGATGAATCTCTTATTGGTTAGAGACATTAGAGGCTGTATAATATACAAATCATACATTTGTGCTATAAAAAGTTAAATAAATTTTCTTTTTTATGAGAACAGCGTATGATAGTTGTATTTTTTTATATATTTCACTTCTAGGTTCCTAGGTTATAATTTCATATAGTCTCACCACTAATTAATTAAACAATTAAAGGTTAAAATATTTTTCATAGAATTGAACTTTTTAAATATATCTGCATCTTCTTTGTCAATAGAAAAAAGATAAAATATTATCAAGTATCAAACATTATTTTATATATGAAATATTAGTAGCAAAAATATTTACAGGTAATCAAATGATATATGGATAATAATTAAAAAATGATTAATAAAAATTTTAAAAAATAAGAAAGAAAATGAATGTAATTAAAATAGAAATGAACATAAACATAAAACAAAAATTATGTCTTATTTATAGGATAACTAAATAGATCAAACTAATATATTCTCCCATATTATAGATAAGTATTATATAGTACATTGAATCATTGTAAGAAATTAAAATAATAAATTATTCTTTTGTCTTGCTCTAAAATATAACGAACATTAAATAAAATAATCTTTCATCTTACTCTACAACACACGAAATGCTAATAAAATTGTAATTCTAAAGATTCTCAAAAATACACGTTATTACTTTAAGTGAGATTTTATATATATATTTGTATCACAATTAATTTTTCACTGACATGTCGTGTAAAATATGTATATATGTGTGTGTATATATATATATGTATATATGTGTATATATGTATATACATATATATGTATATATATGTGTGTGTATATATATACATACATATATATGTGTGTGTGTGTGTGTATATATATACACATGCATATATATATGTGTGGGTATATATAGGGAGTATATTGTTAATTATTTTTCATATCTTTTAAAGTAACGATAACATTCAGTTTAATACTCAATTAACGCTCTAAACTCTTTATGAATACATCTTTAATGGCATAAAATGTAGTTAACTTCGATTTAAAATATTTTTTATTTTTCTTTTAGGTTCCTAAATTATAATTTCTGATAACGACACCATCAATAACTTGATCAATTATAAACAATGACATTTTCCATAATATTAAACTTTTTTTAGATATATCTATATATTGTTTATCATTAGTAAAGGATAAAATTACTATCAAGTATCAAACATCATTTAATTGACGAAGAATGTCAAAATTCTTTTATTAATGAAAATATTTAAAGGAAATTAAATAATACGTAGTAATAATTATAAAAATGATTAATTAAAATTTCAAAAAAATAAGGAAAAATAAATCTAAATGTAAAGAACAAAGATATCAAACAAAAATTGTGTTTCCTACATAAGAAAATTAACAAATTAAACTAATATGTTCTATATAATATGGATAGGTATCACACAGACGATCATAATCAAAAGGTGAAAATAAAAATATATTCTTTTATCTTACTTTGAAATGATATAAAAAATTAATCAAAAAAAATCCTATATATTACTCTAAAATTCAAAATTCACACAACTTGAATGAAAAATATTTAGTTCTAAAGACATCTAAAATAACATGTAATTCTCTTATACATTTATATTCTAATTATTTTTTAACATATTCTGTATTGTCAATTATGTAATGAATATACAGAGATAGGTCTGTATTTTTATATTTCTTATTTGTATTTAAGACATTCTACCTGTCTCTTATACACATCTAATGTGTTAAGAGACAAACATCTTGAATTTTGATATAATATTTTAGTATGAATAATATGTATTTATTAAATATATAAACAAAATGAAGACACAAAAGTGTACAATTTAGATTTTTATTTTCATACTTTTCGATTAATTCATTTTATTATTTATCAAGATATTTAATTTACGTTTTATTTTTTTTTAAATAATGAAGAATTGCATTGTAATTTCCAAAATTTACATGTAAAACAAATATATATCTTCAAATAATATTAGATATTTAATAGTATGATTATAATTAAATAATTGATATTGTATTTTACAGTATTTACTTGCTTATTTTTTTCTATATTGTCATTCTTATAATTTGTACACAATATTCTTGTAGGTCTTACAATAATTATTCTAGACTATTTTGGACATGAATCATACAATTGATTGAACTTTTTTTTTACCTTACCAATAGTTACTCTAAACTAATATTTATTTGTTGTTTTATCATATATTGTTATAATTGGTATTATAGATTCCAAATTTTACATTTAAACATAAAATATACTTGCAACTATTTAGAATATTATTATAATTATTAGTTAGAATATTTTCAACATATGCTTTATATCGTGGGTTGAACTTATTTCTAATCCATCAATAATTTATCTAAACTAATATTCTATGAAATGATGTTATTATAGATAAAGATTAGTAACCAAAATACTATTAAAGATATATAAAATTAATAAATACCTTTATCTCAATTAAAGATTTTGGAGTTTTTTTATTTTATTCTTGAGCTTTATTGTCATTGTTTGGTTAATTTTCTTTTCTTTATGTAGGACAGGGAAAAACAAATTTAAATTAAAATTAATATAGACTTAAAAAAATAAGAAAATAGTGTTATATATTCCATTATTTTTTCACTTTTATATAAATTTTAATATTTTTATTTGTATAATTATTAATTTTGTGATTTTTAAGTTGGAACGTACTCAAAACTTCTATACTTATAGGTATACCTCTCTTAATAACCAAAATTTCAAATTAAAGAAGTTATTCGAATCAAGAGTTATGAAACTATTATAGTTGACCATTAGTTAAGAAAAATTGTACTTAAAAAATAATGTCGGCCAGATTTGTCATCTTCAATTAATCCCGACCAAAAGGCCAGCAAACATGCCAAAATCAATTTTAGTGCATCTTTTCATAAAATTTTACATGAATCAAATATTCTCTTTATGAAAAGTTTATCCATCAGACAAAACAAAATAGTATTAAAATATAATAGAGGTAAAATGGTCAACATGTTTAGTATACATAACAGAAGGACTTTACTGGTTAAAAGATAATGTTAGATATTAAACTATCAATGATAATTAAGAAGGGGTAAAGTGTAAATAATATAAAGTATGTAAGGAGAAGAATTTAATTAAGATCTAATTAAGTTTCCCACCTGGGCATACTTGAATAAATAATTAGAAAAAAGAAAATAATTATAGCTATTTTTGAATATTTATAATAGTTATAAAAGATTGTTTTTATTGTGAATAAAAAATAAGAGCAATTTGAACATATAATAGTTATAAAATATAATATTCTTATTTTATTCTTTGCTTAAATATAAATAAATTTTCTACTATTAAAATTATATACATTCTTATATGTATTTATGTCAAAATTTCGTAATAAGTTAAGGAAAAATAATTTATTTCATTAGCATTTCATGCATTTTAGAGCAAGATAAAGAATATTTTCATGAATATTCGATATATTTTAAAACAAGACATAAATAATAAATTATTATTTTGATTTTTATATTACATTTAATATGCTATGTGATACTAATCCGGGATATGGAGAATTTATTTGTTTAATCTATTTAATTTCTTATACATAAGACTTAATTTTTGTTTGATTAATTTAATATTTATATTTTAATTAGATTCATTTTTTATTTTTTTTAAAATTTAATTATAATAAATATTTTTATACAAATAAAAATATTCCATCTTATTATGTATGGCAAACTATTTTATAAAAATATTCCATCTTATTATGTATGGCAAACGATTTTTCCACAGTAATTTTCTTAATGACAACCCTTTCTTGTTGAATGACAAAAATGCCCTTACTAAGTCAGTCCTGGTAATTCATTATAGGGTTGGCCAACCATCCTCCCCATACCGCCTCTATCCCTACCGCCCTATTTCTTACCATTCAATTTTTGCTTTAACATTTATCCAAAAAATCTATTTCATATCCACAAACAAGGCAAATCCATCCAAATAACAAAATCTCAGGTTATAATATATTTTATTGAAATCAATTTTCTTCTACACCTTTTTTCCTTGACAAAAAAATGGCTCGTTATTTTCACAAATAATGTGAAAATTAGTTATCCCTCCAACCCGTCAATCTAAACCCAAACCCACGAAGCCCAATAACCCATTATTCTCCTCATTGTCAATGGACTCAACCTTCATTGGGAAAATTTTTGAAGAAAAATCTAGCCATTGATTATTGGCTTAATTTTGCCAATAAAAGCAACCTATTTGTTCTTGTTGCTATTGGTAACTTCTTCTTCCTTGCATGTTTTTGGGACTTTCGGCTTAGGCCTCAATATTCCTTTTTTACAAGGTCCCAAGGGGTTGCCATGAATCCAACTCAATATTGGGCAAGAGAGTATTTTAGCGGGTAAAAAGCAGCACTTATGCTGCTATGGATGTGTGGCTAGCAATGGTAAGAAAAAAAAGGTTTATTATTAAATTAATAGGTTAAGGTTGCTAAACTTTCTGGAGTGAGTGGACACCGCCTGTCTCTAGTGCATTTTTTGAGTGTGGGTGAAGTTGTTGATCTAGGAAGGATATTTTTGTTATTTAAGCTATGACATTAAGAAATTTGTTGTGGCAATAAGAAATTTGTTGTGGCAATATCGTTTGCCGAAAGCCATTTCGGCCAACGATATTTCCACAGTAATTTTCTTAATGACACAGTCCTTTTTTGGTTGAATGATAAAAATGCCCACACTAAGAGTGTGTTCATTTGGATTGAAAATATTTTTCAGAAAAATATTTTTGAGAAAATTTTTTGGTGCTAAATACTGAAAAATATTTTTTGGTGAAAAATATTTTCTAATTTTTCTTCTTCTGGCTGAAAATAATTTACGAAATTTTTGAACATAAGTTATTTTTCGGATAATTCAAGAGTGACATTAAAACTCAAATAGTTATTTTTAAAATTTCGTTTGCTAAACTTATTTTCGTTTTTAATTCTTTTTCATTCGTTTTTCTCTTAATTATGGGTTAAAAATACAAATGTTAATAATTATACATATTTTACTACTAAATTTTATATATCATTTAATTTTGAACAAAATCAATTTTTTATTAATTACAATTACTTGTAAGGTATTTATTATCATTGTTATAAATTTTTTTAACTTATATTCATAAAATTAAAAATAAAACAGTTAAAATTTTTAATTTTAAAATATTTTTATTTTGTCAACTAAATATCAAAAAATTATATAAATTTTTTTTTTTCATGTAAAATATTTTCAATTCAAACAACACAACCTAAGTCAGTCCCACTAATTCATTGTACAACATCAACTAATCCTCAGCCTCATACCACCTCTATCCCTACCATCCATTTCTCACCATTCAATCATTGCTTTTAACATTTATCTAAAAATCTATTACACGTCCACAAACAAGACAAATCTATCCAAATAAAAATCTCAAGTTATAATATTTTGTTGAAATCAATTTTCTTCTACATTTTATTTTTCTTGGCAAAAAAATGGCTTGTTATTTTCCCAGAAATAATATGAAAATTAATTATCCCTCCAACCCATCGATCTATACCCAAACCCAACAAGCCCAAGAACCTATGCTTTTTCTCATCATCGTTGTACTCGACCTTCACCGGAGAAATTTTTGGAGAAAAATCTAGCCCTTGATTGTTGGCTTAATTTTGCCAATCAAAGCAACCTCTTTGTTCTCATTGCTATTAGTAACTTCTTCTTCCTTGCATGTTTTTTGGATTTTGCCTGCTTAAGCCTCAATATTCATTTTTTTACAATGTTCCAAGTGGCAACCATGAATCCAACTCAATATTTGGCAAACAAGGATTTTAGTGGGTTAAAAGCAGCACTTGTACTGCAATGGATGTACAACTAGTAATGGTAAGGAAAAAGGGGTTATTATTAAATGAATGGGTTATGGTTGCCAAACTTTCCGGTCATCAACTGTCTCTCTAGTGTGTTTTCTTTTGGGTTGTGGGTGAAGTTGTTGAGCTGGTGAGGGTATTTTTGTGATTCAAAGTAGAAAAAGATCGGGCAAAATAGTGGCTTGAACCACATGAGTCAGGACCTTCACAATTTGGAACGAGGTTGCACAAGAATTTCTAGTCAAATATTTTTTCCCATGTAGGACCACAAGACCAAGGTATGAGATAACATCTTTCAACAAGATGTGGGAGAAGGTTTGTCTCTTAAGGTTGGGAGCGGTTTAAAGAACTTCTTAGAAGGTGTTCCCACCTTGTCATTCCTTTGTGAATTTAAATACAAACATTTTGCAATGGACTAGACTAAGAGACAAAGTCCATTATAGATGATTTGGAGGGGGGATTCTTATCATTCAAGACATAAGAGGATGCCCAAAGACTTCTCAACATTATGGCCTCGAATTATTACCAACATGACCCAGTAGCTCAATCCAATGCCCAACACAATGTACAACAAGCTCAAGCTCAAGGAGGAGTGCTACACTTGAATCAAAACAATGCACTTTTGGCTCAAAATGGGATGATGATGAAAATGATAACAAACCAATTTGGACTAGAGCCTTGGAGAACCTTGGTAGGGAAACACTGAAAATGCCATATCTTTATCTCCTCAAGCGTTAGTATGTGACTTTTGCTATGAGAATCATTTAAATGATCAATGTGAAGCACTATGGGTGGTAATGAGCAAGTGAACTATGTGTCCAACCAAGCCTTATCTTCAAGTAATCATCCCAATGTGTATGGAAATACTTACAACCCCTATTGGAAAAACTATCTGAACTTCTTAACATTTTAACTAATCCTCTCAACATCAAGCCCCTCAACAAAACTTCCACAACCAAGCTTCATTTCAAGAGCATACCAACCTCCACAACAAAGAAATTCTCCATCAATTTTTTGCCACTCTCAACCCAATAACCAATACTCTCAACCAAATTTCTCACATCAAAACCATCAACCAAGGCCCTCATATTCTCAACATCCTCAACCCACCATCACCAACCATGAATAATGCTCAAAATTTCAATAGTGATGAGGATGACTTACAAACTAGTGAATCAGTTTGATAATTTGAGAAGAGAGCATGAGGCTCTAAGGCGAGAACATGAGGTTTTGATGAGGAATAAAGGGACATTTTCAATGAACTTGGAAACCCACTTAGGCCAAGTAGTGAGGCAAACAAATAAAAGGCCAATGGGTGCTCTTCCAAGTGATACAATTTCCAACCCAATGGATCAACATCCAATAGACCACAATGGAAGAGAACAAGTTCAAGCCATCACACTTAAGTGTGGTAAAACATTAGATGATAAGGTTGGAGAGAGTTCAACTTCAAAGGGTAAAGATAGTAGAAAGCTTTTGGATAATGATGTAGAAGAAGAGGAGTCTTCAAAGGGCAAAGGTAAAATGATTGAAGAGCCTAATAAGCCCCTTAATCAACAAAATGAAGGCAAGGATCCACCATTAGAATTGACCATACAAGTGAGGGTTCCAATTGCTCAAAGATTGAAAGAAGATGAAAAAGCCAATAAGTTCAAGAGCTTTCAAGAAATTAGAGATAAGACAACATCCCATTCATGAAGACTCTAGAAAATATGCCTAGCTATTCTAAATTTTTGAATCAAGTCCTATCTTCAAAGAGAAAGCTTATTAGAGATGAAATTCTTTGTCTTACAGAAGGTTGTAGTGCATTGATCACAAGAAAATTACCTTTGAAACTCAAAGATCTAGCTTCATTCTCAATGCTATGTGAAATAAGAGGCATCCAATTTGAAAGGGTTTTATGCAACTTAGGAGTTTCAACTAACCTCATGCCTTTCTGAGTCTACAAAAAAACTCAATGGTAGGAATTTGAAACCCACAAGTGTTACTTTGCAACTTGCAAACTAGAGTATCAAGTTTCCTAGAGGATAGTCGAGGATGTCATCACCAAGGTAGATAAGGCCTATCTTCTAGTAGACTTTATAGTTTTGGACATAGAGGAAGACAAAGACATTTTGATCATACTAGAAAGACCTTTCCTAACCATTGGACGTGCTATTATATATGCCCAAAATTCTAGAATTCATCTATTGGAGAAAGCCATGATGAGCCTAACCCAAATGAGCCAAGACGATAAAGAGACAATAGAGTGCTTAAATCTCCTAGATGAAGATGGTCAAGTACAAGAGGAGGGAAGTGGTGATGATGAGATAGGTAATAGGGGTCTCTGACCAATAAACCCTCCAAGGTTGAACTTCAACATCTTCTTTTTCATTTACAATATGTTTACCTTCTGATAATGATACTTTTCCCGTAATAGTGAATGCTTTCTTAACTTGGAAGCAACTTGATAGATTAATTGTTGTGCTTAAGTTGCATAAAAATGCCATTGCATGGAACATTAATGACATCAAAGGAATTAGTTCTTTTATTTGCATGCACAAAAATTCTCATGAATGAGGAGCATAAACCGGTTAGACAACCTCAAAGGAGGTTGAACCCTACCTTGAAGGACGTCATTGGGAAAGAAGTTATGAAACTACTTGATACCGATATTATTTACCCAATTAGTGGTAGCGAATGGGTTAGATCACTCCAATCCAAGTCGTCCATAAGAAAGGTCATTTTATTGTGGTGCTTAGTGATACTAATGAGCTTCTTCCTTCTAAATTTGTCACAGGATAGAGAGTTTGCATTGGTTTTAGAAAGTTGAATGAAGCCAGCTGAAAAGACCATTTTCCATTGTACTTCATTGACAAAATATTTGAGAGATTAGCAGGGTTTGCATATTATTGTTTTCTCGATGGCTACTTTGGGTATTTTCAAGTAGCCATATACTTGGAGGATCAAGAGAAAATTACATTCACATGCCCTTACGGCATATTTGCACATAAGAGGTTACCTTTCGGGATTTGAAATGCTCATAATACTTTTCAAAAGTACATGTTTGCCATCTTTCATGACATGGTTGAGAAATACGTTGAAGTCTTCATGGACAATTTTAGTGTTTTTGATACTTTCTTTGAAGATTGCTAGTTCAATTTGTCAAATGTTTTGCAAATACGTGAGGAGACTAACTTGGCCCTTAATTGGGGGACAGAAATGCCATTTTATGGTGCAAGAGGGCATTGTGTTAAAGCATAGAGTTTTTCAAAAGGAATAGAGATGGATAGAACAAAGGTTAAGATGATGGAGAAATTATCTTTGCCACTAAGGTTAGGGAAGTTAGAAGTTTCCTTGAGCATGCATGGTTCTACTGTAGATCCATTGGAAATTTCTCCCACATTGCTAGACCACTATGTGCTTTGCTTAAAAAAGATTGCTTGTTTAATTTTGATGTTGCTTGCTTGAATGCCTTTAGTGAATTGAAGTATGCCCTTGTCATTGCACCCATTATTGTTGCATCTAATTGGTCACTACCATTTGAATTGATGTGTGACGCTAGCAACTATGCTAGTGGTCTTGTGCCAAAAAGTGGATAAAATTTTGCATGTCATTCACTAGGTGAGTAGAACTTTAAATGATGCTCAAATGAATTATGCAACAATGGAAAAGTAACTACTTCTATAGCATTTGCTTTTGACAAATTTCATTCATATCTACGGCTTTTCTCTAAAGTCATTGTGCACATCGATCACTTTGCGTTAAAGTATTTGTTTTCTAAACAAGATGCAAAACCTTGGTTACTAAGATGGATACTTCTTTTGTAGAAGTTCGATTGGGAAGTTCTAGACAAGAAAGAATGCGAGAATATGGTGGCAGATCATTTGTCAAGAATTGAGGAGTCAAGACTTGTGGGTTAAGAGGAAATTCCCATCCTAGAAGAAGCACCTGTAGAGAAATTGCTAGAAGTAAAGGATGCACACACTTGGTATGCGAACACACTTGGTATGCAAATGGAATGAATTACCAAGTTCCTAGGGTAGTGTCAGGGTGGCTGAATGTCAATAAAAGTAGAAAATTCTTCTAAAAAATCAAGCACTACTATTGGGATGAGCCATATCTTTTTCGGTGGTATAGAGACCAAGAAGTGCTGAGAAGGTGCATTTTGAAGGAAGAAGTAGAAGATGTTTTAAGACATTGCCATTCTTTACCTGTTGAAGGCCATCCAAAAATGGGGTTCAAAGAACCGCCTCGAAAGTCTTGCAAAGTGGACTATATTGGTAAAATATCTTCAAGGATTCGAGGAATTTTATGCTTAAGTGTGGTGAGTGCCAAAGGGTTGGCAATATTTCAAGAAAGCAAGAAATGCTCTAAATGATATTGTTGAGTTCGAAGTATTTGATGCTTGGGGAATATATTTTTTAGGTCATTTGTCAACTTCTGAGCCAACAAGTACATTTTAGTTGCCGTCGACTATGTCTCCAAATGGGTGGAAGTAGATGATACACAGACGAATAGTGCCAAGATGGTAACGAAATTTCATAGGAAAAAATGTTTTATCACTTTGGAGTGCCACACACTATCATAAGTAATGGAGGGCCTCACTTCAAGAATTTTCAATTTGAGACCTTGATGTCCAAGTACGGGATAAAATACAAGGTTGCATTAGCATATCATCCCCAAACTTGTGCCAACTAAAGGTGTCTAATAGGAAGTTGAATGAATCTTGGAGAAGCAGAATCATCAACAACTCAAGCAAAGATTGGTAGAGGAAGCTAGATGATGCACTTTGAGCATAATGCACCACATGCAGGACCTCAACTGGAATGTCACCAAATCAGATATTGTATGGTAAATCTTGTCATCTTCTGGTAGAGCTAGAGCATCATGCATATTAGGCCATCAAAAGCATGAACTTTAATTGGGAGGAGGCTTGTGAAAAGACACTCTTGAGCTTGAACGCATTGGATGAGTTTAGAAGGAATGCCTTCGAGAATTCAATGATATACAAGGAAAAAAACCAAGTCTGGCATGACAAACAGATTTTGAGGAAAGATTTCACTCCCAGTGATCATGTCTTGGTCTATAATTCAAGGTTCAAATTGTTTCTTGGAAAAATCAAGTCTTGATGAGAGGGTCCATTTAAAGTGGTCAAAGTATTTCTTCATGGGGCCGTGGAGTTGAAGGGGATGCAATTGAATTTCAAAGTCAATGGACATACTCTATCATGGTGATCTGAAAATAAGAAGAAAGGGCACACAACTGTACTTTATATTGATACCTAAATTTCACGTGCCATAGTCAAGCTAATAACTGTAAACAAGCATTTCTTAGGAGGCAACCTAAGTTTTTCATTAATCTCTTTATGCTTTGTTTGATTTCTAGATTATCTAGTTTGATTTGGTTTTGAGTAGATTTAATTTGTTTAAAATTAGGTGTAAATTGATTAATGGCTTATTTTTAGTTGAATTGCAATTGGAAATGATCTCTAAAATGATGTTTTTGTAATTGTAGGTGATTGGGAAGTCAAGGAAGAAAGTTGTAGAAATGCTGAAAATGAAATTTTTTTCTAAGTACCAGTGACTGCGGTCACCAATTTTGGACACTGTTGTCACCAAGAAACTTGACTCTCTGAAAATTTGAACTTGATCTAGTGACCGCAGTCACCAGATTCCATTGTCAAAATTTTTTTCTAAGTCCTACTCACTAACACCAATTTAAAGTAGAACTTTCAGTAACCGCAATCACATAGCAGACTAAAAATTTGAAAAAGTTTTTGAGTGTTGGTAACCGCGATCCCCAACTCAACAGCTGTAGTCACCAACAAAACTTTGCTCATTGGAACTTTGACTACACTCTAGTGACCACGATCACTAGGTTTTCAATAATTTTTTTTTTAAGTGTCAGTGACCGTAAACACCATTTTAATGACGGAAATCTAGTAACCATAGTCAATAGTGAGATTTTTCAGAAACCCTGAATGCCTCTAGCAACCGTGGTCATTATTTTACAAAAGGAAAAATAGTAACTGTAGTGCCGACTCAATTGTGAATAAAAAACTTTTTCAGAAATTCCCACTTCTTCCATTTCTCCAACATCAAAAACCTTCTTCTCTTTTCCCTTTTCACATGAAAAATCAAATTCTTTACACCAAAATCACTCTAAAATCATCCCACAAATCAACCATCTATACTTCTTTAAAGTTCAAGTGCTTAAGGATTCCACCGAGGTCTTCTTGTATCGCAACATTAACAACTAATTTTGTTCTAATTTGCGCAATAGGGGTTGTAACTGCTCTTACCTCTACAAATCCATCCTTGTTGGAATTTTGAGATAATTTTTAGCCATCTCTTGTTGAAATTGTTGGTTGTTTAAACTTTGTTGGACTAATTTTAATATGAGTTTGGGTGATTTGTGCCTATTTTTACTCATTTTTTGTGTTATAAATTTGTTGTGTTGTTGTAATGGCAAAGGATAAGGGTAAGGAAAAAGTGACTACCACTCCTTCATCCTAGAAGAGAAGAAAAATTGAATAGGTAGTCAATCTAGGAGTGGTAGTAGTGCTGCCTATACCCATATTTTTGTGAGTGAAAGGGCCTCCAAAGTTTATGATAAAAATGTTAAGCACAATGTAATTCAGGAAAGGGGATTTGGTTTGTCAAAAAGTTCGGGAAGAGGGGAATTTGAGAGGCTTAGGATAGAGATTGAGCGCTAACATCATGAATGTAATTGGAGGGTGTTTAATGCCAAGGAAGATTCTTGGGATATGTCAACTTTGTTAACGAGTTCCATTGTAATCTCAGTGGTATGAAGGATCACAAAGTCTATGTTAAGGGTAAATGGGTAGATATGAGTCAACAAAAGATGAATGCATTCTATTGTACTCCTAATCTTAGGGGTAGTGAGTATGGGGACTTGATGAATCTAAACTTTGGAGGATCTAACTACAACAAGATTTGGGTGCGTTTATATGTGGCTGAGCCACAATGGGTTTCTAATTATGTCAACAATAAATTTTTGGGGTTTCGCAGAGAACAACTTCAATTGTTACGAAAATTTGGTTGTACTTTGTTTGTTGCCTGATCTTGAGGACCTCTACCCTTAGTTTTGTGAAAAGAGAGAAGACATGTTTGGTTTTTGGGATTTTAGAGACTTTGAGCATCAATTTGGGGAAGGTCATTATTTGGATTTCTTGGAGAACTCAAAATTGGGGAAGTCTAAATTTTCTTTACCTGGCCTTGTCACTCAACTATGTATTGATAGCAGGTTGTGCGATCAATCTTAGTATAAGGAAGTGCATGAAAGAGGGCGAATCGATGGAGTATACATGAGGAATATGATTAAGAGTTCAAAAAGCACCATTTGACAAAAGAAATGCCAAGTGTACTACCTTCTCAAATGTCTCTACAAATGCTTCCTCAAGCTCCTTTCATCAACATGCCGAGTGGATTTGTCTACAACCCTTTGCAAAAAAGAATTATGAATGAAATATGATGCATGTGGGATTATGAGCGAAACATGATTCACACCTACTAGACTTACATTCAAATGATCCTCCACAACAACTTAACAGTCATTGGGCAAGCATTCCAAACTACAACTCTTGACACATGGATCCATCCAAGGCGTTCTTCAATATGGAATTTTGGGCCTCTGACCAATCATTCTTCCAACCACAAGGTGGGCACCACAACAAGGTGATGGTGAAGAAAAAGGAACCAATGTAGAGGTTGACTCTGAGAAAGATCCAGATGATGATAAAAAGAGAGTCCATGAAGACTCAAATAATGGCATGTATGGGACCTTTGTAGATAGGGAGGAGGATGACAATGATGAGGAGGAGGATGATTGATTGCTTACCCCAATGACCACCCAATGAGAAAGACCCTTTCGTCCCCCTAAATTTGCATGCTTTCTACCCCTATTTCCCTTTTATATTATTGCTAGCTTGAGAGATTGTGATACATTTCCATTTCTTTTCTTTTATCTTTAGTCTTTGAATTATTGAATAATTAGTTATTGGTTTGGATTGTTAGTTGGTAGTTTTTAATGATTTGAATAATACTTTTAGTGGTCCAATTTTTGGTGACTAGTGACTTGCTTATGACCACTTAGTATTAGTAGCACTTTGGATAGAAAGGATAATCATTGGGCTAGTTTCGCATGGTCACTCCTTAGGTTATGTTGGATGCTTAATCATGTTGTTTGGTTGAATCTTCGGGCCATTTTGGCAAGATTTTATTTTGATTGTTATGTACATGCCTTGGTTAGAATAGTCTTTATTTTGCTTTCATATGCTAAATGGTGAGTGGATGAATGAGTGTTACCCATCAAGTGAATAATGTGAATAGTGTAGTGTAGTTATATGTTATAATTGTGCTTTTGTTGTTTCTTTTTTTTTTGGGCATAAGTTGAATTGGTTGTTGAACTTGGAAAACACTTCATGTGCAAATGAAATTTAATCCTTGAAACTCAATAATATTTTCGACCATTTGCTTGTCAAATGTTTTCTCAACCAGTTTTGACCTCAAACCTTATTTTTTCCATAAGTATTGGTTTAATGCCAAGTTCAATTGATTGTTTATTGGGTTTAAACATATTGAAGTCTATGAAAATTGGCTTTTAAATATTGAAAGAAATGAATAAGCATATTTGGTCATGTTGCATGAATTGCATTTTTGGATATTTTGTGATTTTGTGAGGTTTGTCTTCGAACATTAGTTTGGGTAATGTGAATCCCCTATCAGCCAAATAGCTAGATTTGGGAAATGATATAGGCAATCTCGGATTGTTTGGGTTAAATAGTCTACCTTGAATTAGTTATACCCCTAGTGTTTCGTTTGAGCCGTAAAGCCTAATTTCTTTGTCAACCATGTGATTTAACCATTCCACTAATCCTCTCTTCATCCCATCACCTTAGTCATTGTAGAAGTTGCATTGGTTTGTCAATGGAATAGTTAAAGTCCATATGATGGATTGGAGATAATTTTGTGCACGTGCTTGGGAATCAAAGTCAAATGTTTTATCTTGTATTGATTTCCTTTATTGTAATTAGCTAATGTATAAAGTTTTACTTTATCTTATAATTTTCGCTCTTAAAAAAAATTTACACTTGTGTCAATTACTGCCAACTTTGTAAATATGAATCATTTAAAGGAGATTCAAAATACCTTCATGAAATAGTTAAATTGGAATTTATACTTCAAGTATGGATTGGTTAGTTTATAGTGATTGTAGGGACTTTTTTTATGAGATAGTGATACAAGGGTTTGAAAAATTCTTTTGGAATGACTAAGGTGAATTGAGTCACTTATATACATATTTATTCTACCGTCATCCCTTAGCATACATTACAAGTTTTAAAAGTCCTAAATGATGATTAATCTAGGCTATGAGATCTTAGAGATTTGGGGGTGAAACATTGCTTCAATTTGCTCTTTGTTAAATCTGACGGTATCCATAAATATCCCTGCATGTTGATTTTTTTTGTTAGCTAACCATTGGAACTCTAGTAGGGGCGCTATTCCCTAGTTTTATTAATATAAATGATGAAAGTACAAGAGGAGGATTTAATTCCAAAAGCTCCTGCTAAAGGAATTTCAAAGACAAACCCTTGTTTGACAAATAGTCAGCTACTGTATTACATTCTCTGAAAACATGCCTGTACAACATGCAAGTGTTGAGCTGATATCTTGATTTGCTGGATGATACTGTCTACATGCCATGGGGGCGCAATCAGTCCATTCATAATCTGTAAAAGAAATAAAGACTCCAACTCCACTTCAAGAAAATGTCAAAGCCTTCCGTTCATATCCATGCACGTTCATTTGCATCTTTTGTACTTAAAATGAGTCTTAAGGATCTTTCTATACTTGAAGCAAAGTTTTTGAGGAAATTAGTTTGTTTACTCTAGATCAACTTGAAATTGAATTGGCATTTCATGAATACTTCCTTTATCAAATTGATGTTTACAACTAAAATTAGTGTATAATTTTTGAAATATGCAAGTAGATGAAAATACTGAGTTTATTGAGTTAAAACCGTATCTTCACTTGTAGAAGTATTCTAGAGTTCAATATATTCAATTTAACTTCTTTTCCCTTGGTGGTGTTCTTAGTTCTTTTTCTTTCTTGTTTTGCTTCGGACTAGCAAAATACTAGGTTTGGGGGTGCGATAACTCTAGTAAATGAAGTTTCTTTACCTCTAAATACCATATAATTTTGACCATGTTAGTCCCATTTTAATTGCTTTCTTATGCGTCTTCTAGTAGTAATTTTAGTAGTCTTGTAGCAATGGAGAATTAGGACTTTTGGTAGTGTTCATGCACTAAAATAAGCTTAATTGACATTTATTGATTACGCTGCATATTAATTTAGTGAATTGTGAAGTATTTTGTAGGGATTATTTGCGATTGGGTAGCAATTTGAAGAGTTGAAGAATTCAAGGACTAAAGATACAATTAGAAGAAAAGTGAAGATTAAAAGTCCAAGGCTGACCCAGCCCAGTAACACCAGTTACCAAGATGAAAGTAGAAATCCAGTGACGGTGTTTAGCCATTCCAGCTTCAGAGTCCAGTAACCACGGTTACTAGATTATAGAAGAAAATCCCATAACTATGGTTACCAACTTGATGAAGACTTTGGTCAATGGAGCTGGTAACATCGGTCACCATTTTAAATATGGAATTTTGCTAACCGCAGTCCAAGAAGAATTCAATGGTTTGATTGGCAAATTATTATTTTTCAAATAACCCTACAATATGGGGAATTCCATAGTCCCTTTTAGGGAACTATTTCCTTGGCTTTAAAATATGGCTTAAACAATACAAGCTTTTAAAGCACATGGTATTGTATTGTACAAGAATTTAAAGTATAATGGAATGGTTCCCTAAAAGGGACTGTAGAATTTTCCCTACAATATACCCCCCTCCCAAAAAAATACATAGTATAGGTGTGATAGTAGATAAGATAGGATAGTGTAGCCTCCACTAATTTAGCCTTGTCTTAACTTTACCTTCTTTTTCTACAAAATCCTTAATTTAAGTTCTTAAATTAGTTGAAGATTTAATCTTTCTACTTTTAAATTTTTGGGATTTTTGTTATCTACAATTTGATATCAAGTTTTCATACTTTACAATTACATTTCTTGCATTTACTCTACTTGAATCTCAAACTTTCTTTTTAAGGTTTTTCTTAGTGTCCTAGTTAATTATGTGTTTGGCTAGTGTAACCTTGAATTTATTAGTGGTAATCATTTAGAAATTAGTGGGCTTTTACTAAATCATCTTTTTAATATCAAAACTATTTGTTTAAGTTAAAATATTTCTCCCATTGACTAATTTTAGTTCTTTCCTAGTCTAATATTTTATTTGCTTTCCTAGTTTAATGTTACATGCTTTATTAGAGTAAATTGTAATTGCTTTATTATTTTAGTCCTTAATTGCTTTCTTAGACTAATTTCTTGCTTATCGTCTAGATTAATTTTAATTACTTTCTATATTCTACAAGGCCTCCTAGAGTAAGAATTACTGTTATCTTTACGTACTTTCTTATAGTAGTTACTTTAATCGCTTTATTTAAGGCATTCTTAGTAGAATATCTTGGTAGTTAGTGACAACTTCTTGATTATCTTATCTAAATAGTGTAACGACCTTCTAAACCTAGTACTTGTCATAGCAATTCCTCATGAGAACATTACTCAATCGCTATTAATCTACAAACCTACTTCGTATACTTGTGAGAGTGAAAGTATTGGTTAATTGTTGAAGGATTTACTTATTACTTGTTTGACATCTTAAACCTTACCAAACTTTGAGCGAAGTATTAATTATGTCCAGATCAAGAGTTCTAGATCAGTTAGGCCTTGGAGGAGTATGATCCGGATAGATTTATTTCTTGAGATGAATATGCCCATTATCTAACATTGTTGGATGGCATCGTTACTATTGAGCATACTTTTCATTTTGTTTATAGATGGTTCTAGTTTGTGCCTAATTGGGAGTATTTCCAAGTTGAGCTTGCTAGACAGAAATGGACTCACTTTGGTACTTGTACTTAGCCTGGGATTTGATCTTTGGTAGATGCATTCTATGCTAATGCTACCATGGGAGATGAAGAGTTGTTTCAGTGAGGGGCATCTCAGTTTTGTATTCTAGAGAGGCTAGTAGTGCAGTTTTAGGGAGCCCTATAGTGTAGCAAGATGAGTATGGAAGTACTTGCAGCCACACCTATTGACCATTCTACTATTACTTGATTTTTGTATGGTGAGGATATTCTATAGGAGATGACTTGTAGGGGGAGCTGCATATAAGAATTTTGATAGCAATGAGAGAGTCTTAGTCATTAGAGTCAAGGTGTGGCTCTACATTGTTGTTGCTTATTTCTTTCTGGTTCAGCACACCAGTCACGTGATTATTACTAGAGTTTATTTATTATATTGTTTGATGAGGGGATTGTTTGTTGGTACAACGAGGATGATCAATTTAACGATTCATTATCAATGTCATCAGGACACTCCCAGTCTATTTTCCCTTGTTTGACCACTGAACTTTGCAGGAGAGCATGTATACAGATTGATAATAATGTAGAGGCAGTAGTTGCTCCACAAGCTCCCTTCAATGGGAAGTAGTTGACGACTTTGCCAAGAGAGCATGAGAAGCATAACATGCCAGGCAAACCAGCTTTGAAAAGGCATAAGGGGGTGTTGTCTTCTCATTAGCTGCAGTAGCTGGAACAACCTGTGTCTTCTGCTCATATGATTGAGATAATGCATTATCTGTCTAGGAGGATGTCTCAGATGGATTTTATGCAAAGAGCCATGATAGTGAAAAATTTGGCATTGATACTACACCATTTCCTCCCATTCTGTCACCTGTTGGATTGGGTTCTGATGATGGAGGATTGACGAGTCCGAGTAATACAGTTGGGCAGCCAAAGACTGACAATGAGGCTAAAATGTACACATTTGATGCCCATGATTTTAGATTTTGCTTTTCTTTATGTTTATGATTATTTTTATGATTTTTCATTTTTCTGTTTTATTTCGTGTTGTTCAAAGCATAAGTTATTGTGGTATATTAAATAGATTTATGTTTTTAAGTATCGTGTTAAGTTTGGAAGTGTGTTATATGTTGATTGTTCTAATTGTTAAGTGAATATAATATGTGATACTTGTTTAAGTATTAATTTTTATGTGTTATTTACTCAAAAGGATCTGACTTATAAAAGACTCTCCAACTACTGAATAGAAACCTTCAAAATTTCTATATCCATTTTTCCTAAAATATTGTAGAAGATTATTTAATTTTATTGTTGGATGAGTATTTTCATGTTTCCTTGTTCTATGTGTAATAATGATAAATAAAAGAATTTATTGTTTTGATAATTCTCCTAATTCATTTTAAGCGTATAGCCTTTGTTGCTAAAGGTTGGGAGAGTTGAAGTAATTCATTTCATATATTGTTTATGATCTCTTGTATTGTTTTCAATGGTTTAATATGTTTTTGTTATTACCTAGTATTGAATTGAGAATTGTTCGGGTGTATATGATGCTTTGATTTACGATCCTTTTGAAGTGTGATTTTGTTATTTTTCTTTGTTGAGTGTGTGAGTTTTGTGAGTGTTTTGGTGAGTATGTTTATTCTTTGTGAGTGTCGAGTTTTTTATTTGGTATTTACTTGAGATTTTTCTAAACTGGCGACATAAGTCTAAAAGATGTGGAATTTTTGTTTTTGCAACATATATACAAAATTTGGCTCATGGAAATGATCTGTGCTTTCTTTGGACTGTTTGAACATAAATTTTGTCCTGATTTATTTATCATTAGTGTGCTCGTTCCAGAGTTTATTTGGCCTATTTTCTTTGTTTAACAGACTAATTTATCTTATTTCTTTTTTATATTTATCCTCTTTTTCATCTATCACTATTAGACATTTTTGATCTGTTGCAGTTTTGCAGTGTTGGTGGAGAATTATTTGTTTTGGAGGGGATATCATGCAAAAATGATGATTTGTGTTTGGTGGAAGATGGAAATTAAATGTGTGATAACTGTTGAAAACTAGAATTACATGTATCCTAAATTTATCAGTTTTGATACTAGTTTCGAACATTTTTAGTGTTTAAGTGTTTTTTTTTTTGTGTGTCTATTTCTACTTTTATGTTTGAGTATATGTTAATATGTATTTATATTCAGTGTTTTAGTGTTTCTTTATGTGTCAATCATCTTATTTTACTATGTTCTTATATTTATAGTTTGTGTCTTGCTTTTAACCTAATTTTGCCACAAATTAGGATTTTTGTCACCTTTGTTTGTCTTCAGTTTTTATCTTTTTTTTTTTTTTTTTTAAATCTTTTGTGAGTGTCTTGTACAAAGTGTTTATGTGTTATATATATATATATGTGTGTGTGTGTGTGTGTGTGTGTGTGTGTGTTTATGTATTATTATAAGGTGTATGGGAAGCTCACTACCGGCGAGCTTCCAAGGCATAAGAGCTCGCTGGTGGTGAACTTTCACAGTAGGGACCTCATCGACAACAAGCTCCAAGCTTGGCGGCGAGAAGCTTTCAGGGGTGTGATTTTGGCCCATTTTTGGACCTTTTTCGAGAGAATTTGTGTCCTCAACCTCTTAAACCTTAACCTACTGTTAAAACACATTTTAGGGGTTGATCTGGAGAGCCTCCACCTTAGTTTTCTTCTTCTTTTCTCCTTCCCACTTGGGGAGGAACTTTCACCTTGTTGTATAACTTTGTTCTTCAAGTTTATAAGACTGCATTTAAGTTTATTGCACTTGTTTTGCGTTCAATTTTATGTTTTCTTAGTTTAAATGCACTCATTTAATGATCTACCTGGCTTTCCATTTAATGGCTCCTGCTTTATTTACTTGTTTTGCTATTTTCTTGGTTTGTTCACTTTAATTAGTTTCTAATGCCTTTAATTGCTTTCTTGTCTTTAAATATGTTCTAATTAGCATGGGTTAGTGTTGTATGAAGCCAATTTCTAATAGATAGAGGTTAATGGGTTGATTAAGTGATAATGTGGAATAATTAGACGATATTAATGGGATTAAGGATTGATTAGGAAAATTAGCTAATTTCTTAGTTAATTAGGTTTAATTGAGGAGATATAGGAATTGAACCTCCATTAGAGATCTAGATTAGTGCTGATTGGGGTTAGAATTAGATAGTGGTAGACTAGTTTACCGAGTTGGTTGCTAGAATTTCGTGGGTAAATAACCTAATTTGGTTAGCTTAAGAAGTGAGAGGGATCCACACTTAGGTTTATTAAATTAATAGACTTAATTACCGAGGGATCGGGATTAGGTTAGAAATGAGAATCAACATCTAACTTGGCACATAGAATCACTTGATTGAACCTAATTAACCAAAACTCGGGAAATTGGTTAGCATAAATTCTAAACCCCCATTTTATCGACTTTAATTGTAAAACCTAGGTTAAACTCACATTTAATAAGTAGCATTCTAAACAAATAATCAATAATTGTACACCATTTCTCATGGGAACGATCCCTACTTTCACTAGCTACTATTTGACATTATATACTTGCGGTTTGTCATCTAGTTAAGATTAGTTGATTTAGGTGTTTTATTTTATAACCCGATGTTTGTATCATTTTAGACACAACAATGTGCTTAAAATAAAGTAGTGCAAAGCAAAGAAAAATCATATAATGAGCAGAAGAAATGAAAAGAAAAAAAATATACGTGTTCAAAAGATAAACAAAAGAATGTGTATCAAGAGATGTCTTTTTAGCCCAATGGCTATGAAGTACATTCACAATGCCTACTTTTCAAGTTCTTAGTTTAGTTTAATTTAGTTTTGGATTTAGTTCACTATACTTAGAGTGGTTTATATTCACTGCTTTCATAGTTTAGTTGCATTGCTTTTTTAGTAGTTAGAAGAATTCTTTGATGTGTCAAGTTTTGTTGAGAGTTTGATCTATATCTGAGAGGAGTTCCAATATCTATCCTCTTACAACATTCAATCTTCAAAGAGTTTGACTTTTTATTGCTTTATTTAATTTAATGAAGATGTTCTATTTCAATTTCTTGTCTTTTGATTCTTTATTTATGGGGTAGATTTACTAGTTAGGGATTGATGTGGCCTTCCTTACCAGTTATGGAGTAAATTTCCTTGTCCATGATTTGATTTAAGATTAGAGGTTCAACCTTTTATTCTTTAAGAGTATTGTGGATCTTAATGCTTTCTATACTTAACTAAGGATTTGTTCTAAGATTCACTAGTTTTTTGAGTCGCGCTTTACGCGAGAGTGCTAAGATTTTTTCTAGGTATTCACTATAGATTGTAGTGTTATTATGAACATAAAGGGAAAAAAGTAGCGTTGGTACTTTAGTTATACTAAGAGGACTAATGGATATTGTAAGTATAGCAAAGACTATATACAAAGATATATACATAATAGCAAACATGGATACATATTTCTTATTCAATCCTAACAAAACCAAAATTTTATGTTTTATAAGTACAAAGATAGGAGTAATGTGCTGCCACAAATATACATGTCTAGTATATGTAATCTAGTCCTACTAAGTAGTTCAATAATCCTGCTATATACAAAACATTATCTTTGTTGAGTATAGAGGATAAACAATAGTCACAAAATTAGAAAACCTAATAGTACTAACTTAATTTCATGGTACAATTGAACTTAACAAACAAAGCATTTACATTAGTTTCATTAGCAAAATACTCATAAATTCTATCCTCACAACCTTTGGATATCTTCAAGTGCTCATAAGCCAACTTGCTCAACTGAGGGCATTCACTTCCATCCTTGAACTAGATTAGCCTAGCCGTGAGAAAACTCAAAAAACCAAAGAAATCACTTCGAAATAATCCTATGAATAAAGGATTTTATTAGCAATATGTTTTATATAAACTTATCAACATAATCAGAGAAACTTTCAGCCTTTCCAACATGGATAGACTTAGTTTTGTCAAGAAATAGAATAAGATGCTTGTGATGATGATCATCATCTTTGGAGGATAGAGATTTTGACTTCTTTCTTTGCCTAAAATGGATAATCGCAGCTGAGATGAGTCCAATGGAGGTTGCAACTAAGATGTGGGCAAAAATAACTTTGCCATATTCATATGAAGAAAATAAGAATTCCAACATTATCAAAGTGAAAAACTCAGTAACTATTCGAATTTCCTTTCGCAAAATAATGGATGCCAAGCCAAATCAACTATAAACAACAAAAATATTATGAAAAATCACCATCTTGTATATAAGCAAAGAACCCACCAAAACATCAGGAACAAAGCATATTCATAATCTATTTAAAGGTGAGAATCACCACCACCATCACAAGTACAGTCCCTTGCCATATGTCCCTGCTCTCCAAACTAATAAGTTTGTAAGCACACCTTTGAATTGACAAATCCTTCCCAATAGTAAAATGACACAAAATACAAAATGCAATCATTGAATAGTATTGAAAATTAAAAGGATTAACATCATAAACTTAGTTAGAGCTTGAGTTTCTGGCATAGCTATTGTTTCTGGCATATAATTGTTTATTTTTATTTTTATTTTTTATATAAGTAGAAGTAGCACAACTGAAGATCACACTAAAAAATAAAGAAGCACTCAACAATAATCAAGTAATACTAAAACTCAATTAGCATAGACTAAGCACAGTATCTAATGTTATGTGGCTTTTGTCCCACATTGATTATTTTAAAGAGAGTTATGTAGCCTTGGTCTTATAAATAGAGACCTTAGGCTTTGGGCTTTATGTACCAAGCACTAAACATAAGAAAGCTTAGTGGGCTATTGGGCCTTATTGGTCATTAAGCCTTTTGTCTTTATTTTGGCTTTTCTTGTGTTTTTGTACTAGTGCTTTTGTGGGCTTAGGAGTCACTCTCCTAAAGCTTTTGTATTCTTCTCATATAGTAAAATTTTTGCTCGCCTTCGCCCGTGAACGTAGGTCTTTCGACCGAACCACGTAAATCTGATGTCTCTTTTATTTTCTCTATCTATTATTTTGTTATCGTTTGTTTTAGATTGGTTTCGAACATTTGTCAATTTCTTGGGACACTTCCTAACAAACTGGTATCAGAGCTTTTAGGAAAGTTTTGAGACATTATGACGATAACAAAAACCCATGTAGAGAAATTTGACCGGAGTGTCAACTTCGGAATGTGGCAGCTCAAGATAGAGGCTATCCTGATCCAAGATGGTGTGGACATAGCGCTTCATGGAGTGGAGAAAAAGCCAGAGTAGATGTCGGTGGAGGATTTTGAGGACCTTGATAAAAAGGCCGATCGTATTATCCTAAATCTCTCGATGAGGTTTTGAGGGAGGTCGCTACAGGAGTCGACAGCCAAAGGTATGTGGGATAAACTGAAAACTTTGTATATGAAGAAGACAAATTGATAATCGACTCTATTTAAAGCAAACCCTTTACATGCTTCGGATGACTGAAGGTACATCTATACTCTCACATCTTGATAAATTTGATTCCATTGTTATGGATTTGGGGAATATAGATGTGAAAATTGATGATGAGGATCAAGCCCTTTTGTTGTTATGTTCCCTTCCCCTATCATTTAAACATTTTCGTGATACTATGATTTATGGTAAAGAAACAATCTCGTATCGTGAAATTAACTCTGCTTTAAAATCTAAAGAGCAAATTGATAGGGATATAACTGGGGTAATTGGTGGAAATCAAGCTGACTGGCTTGGTTGCCAGGGGTAGATCTGAAAGGACAGACTTTGACAGTAGTAAATCAAAATCCAGATCTAAATCCAGACATAGAAATATGGTATGCAATTATTGTCGTAAAAAGGGGCACATTAAATCCGAATGCTTCAGGTTGAAAAATAAAGATAAGCATACAGAGAAATCTAATCAGAAAAACATTGACACTGCCGAGGCTAGCGACTGTTGCAGCTGATGAGAGTGATGGAAATATTTTCTTTGTCACTGATGACAGAACAAGGTCTAAAAATGAGTGGATTTTAGATTCGAGGTGCTCTTATCACATGTGTCCCAATAGGGATTTATTTTTCACTTATGAATCTTGTAATGGTGGAATTGTACTGATGGGCAATAATGTGTTTGTGATGTTGTTGGTAAGGGTACATCCGAATTAAAATGCATGATGGTATTGTGAGGACACTCACTAATGTTAGACGTGTTCCTGATTTGAAAAAGAATCTCATCTCTTTAGGCACCTTAGAATCTCTTGGGTGCAAATATGCAGCTGAAGGTGGAGTTATGAAAGTCTGTAAGGGTGCTCTTGTTATTATGAAAGCTTGCAGGTCTGGTACTTTGTATATTTTGCAGGGTTAGACAGGATATAATCTAAAGTACCTTTTGTCCTGGGGATTGCTGGTGACTAAATTAAGAGACAGGTAGTAACACCGTGATGCAGACTCAACTCGCCNAGTGTTATAGTAGAAACGTATGAACAGAACTCTTTTGGAGAGAGCCCGTTGTATGATCTCTAATGCAGGGTTGACAAAGGACATTTTTTTGGGCAGAGGCGATCTCTACAGCTTGTCATATTGTCAACCGAGCTCCTTCTGCAGCTATTGATTTCAAGACTCCTGAAGAAGTTTGGTCAGGTACTCCTGCTAATTACTCTGATTTGAAAGTTTTTGGATGTCCAGCATATATGCACGTAAATGATGGAAAATTAGAGCCTAGAGCTAAAAAGTGCATTTTTCTTGGTTATGCTTCTGGGGTGAAAGGCTACAGATTATGGTGTCTTGATCCCAAGTCCCCAAAATTTGTAATTAGTAGAGATGTAACATTTGATGAACTTTCTATGATATCTTCGAAAAAGGAGCCTTCTAGTTCTTGTGATTCAGATACAGAAGATTATAAGCAGTCAGCTAATTTTCACATCTATATTCCCCAAATCCATAACAATGGAATCAAATTTATCAAGATGTGAGAGTATAGATGTACCTTCAGTCATCCGAAGCACTGTCTCTTATTTTTCTAGATATCATAGAGAGTTCATCAAATGTTACATCTCTGATATGCAAATTTAGTTGCATATGCTTTGTTAGTCGCTGAAGAAACGGATGGAGTTGGTGAGCCTTCCACTTACTTTGAAGCAGTTTCTTGTGATAATTCAGCTAAGTGGTTGGTCGCAATGAATGAAGAAATTGAGTCTCTCTATAAAAATAAAACTTGGGTTCTTGTGAAGCCGCCTTTAGGTAAGAAAATTGTTGATTGCAAATGGGTCTTTAAGAAGAAGAAAGGTCATCCAGGGGTTGAAGATACAAGGTATAAAGCACGATTGGTTGCAAAGGGCTATAGTCAGGTACATGGTATTGATTTCAATGATGTGTTTTCACCTGTTGTTAAACATAGTTCTATTCGTGTTTTGCTTGCCTTAGTTGCCATGTATGATTTGAAATTAGAACAACTTGACGTCAAGAAAGCTTTCCTACATGGTGAACTTGAAGAACAAATTTATATGAGACAACCTCAGGGATTTGAAATTGAAAGAAAAGAAGACCATGTTTGCTTGCTAAAGAAATCCTAAAACGGATTGAAGCATCTCCAAGACAGTGGTATAAGAGGTTTGATTCCTTTATGTTGGGTCATGGTTATTCAAGGAGCATGTATGACAATTGTGTATATTTTGGAAAATGAAATCAACATAAAGTAACAAATAAATGACTTTATGTTGATTTCATTCATTCCGAAGTTGACAGAAATTCACACTTTGAAAGCACAGTTGAGTTGTGAATTTGAGATGAAAGATTTGGGAGCAAATTAAGAAGATTCTTGGCATGGAAATCAAGAGAGATCGAGGAGCAATGAAATTGTTCCGACCCAAAAGCATTACCTTGAGAAAGTTTTGGAGAAATTTAGTATGAAAATGCTAAACTCGTGAGTACTCCTCTTGCAAGTCATTTTCGACTTTCAATGCTCACACCACAATCAAAGTGAGGAAGAAGGTTTTATGGCACGAGTTCCATATTCTAGTGCAATGGCAAGATCATGTATGCGATGGTTTGTACACGTCCGGACATTTCACAAGCGAGTGTGGTTAGCGGTATATGTCTTGTCTGGAAAAGAACTTTGGCAGGCTGTGAACCATGGATTCTCACTTACTTGAAAGGTGTATCAAACACATGTTTGGAGTTTGGGAAAAATAGTGAATATTTGAGATTCTAAGATTCCGATTATGCTGGGGATCTTGACAAAAGAAGATCACTCTAACTGGTTATGTATTTTGCGTTGGCGGTTGTGCAGTTAATTCGGAAAGCTACTTTACAACCTGTTGTGGCATTGTCTACTACGGAAGCGCCATATATGGACTGTCTCTTATACACATCACAGATGTGTATAAGAGACAGGTATTGTTTGGCAGAGGAGGGTGCATCAGTTGGTGTTACTACGGTTTATTGCGATAGTCAAAGTGCAATTCACTTGACTAAAGATCGATGTATCATGAGAGGACTAAGCACATTGATGTGAAATTTCACTTCGTTCGGGATACTATTCCGAGGGAAAGTTCTTGTTCAAAAGATCGAAGAGACAGTAGGTTGAGAAACCTCTTCCAGTTTACAAGTTCAAGCAATGCTTGGATTTGGTTGGCATTCGTTGTTGTTGATTAAGCCCATTGAGGCTTTTGTGGAGAAGGTGGAGCAAGTTTGCTATTTTACTATTTTGTGGATGTGGGCACACGCCAAGGTGGAGATTTGTTATGTGGCTTTTGTCCCACATTGATTATTTTAAAGAGAGTTATGTAGCCTTGGTCTTATAAATAGAGACCTTAGGCTTTGGGCTTTATATACCAAGCACTAAACATAAGAAAGCTTAGTGGGCTATTGGGCCTTATTGGTCATTAAGCCTTTTGTCTTTATTTTGGCTTTTCTTGTGTTTTTGTACTAGTGCTTTTGTACACATAGGAGATGTCTATAAGAGACAGATGATGCCTACCATCACAATTTTCTTTTTCTATCAGGAACATGTCTAACATTACCGAACCACCTAAATCTGGTGTCTCTTTTATTTTCTCTATTCTATTATTTTGTTATCGTTTGTTTCGGATTGGTCTCGAACATTTGTCAATTTCTTGGGACACTTCCTAACATCTAAAGTTAAAAAAAAAGAAAGAAAAAAAAAAGCTAACATATATTATATGCACCGCATAAATAAAGAGTTAATGTCATTTGAAGTTAATGTTATTTCAGTGGAGGATCAAGTGGTCCACTTATCTTTGGACTGCAATCATTTGAATGCCCCTATCTTTACATCCATTGTTTATGCTAGTACCACAGTTCAAGGTAGGATAAGCCTATGGAAATCTCTTCACAATTGTCTTCTAACTGCAACACTTCTTGGTATGCTGGGGGTGACTTTAATGCCATCATGAAAACCTCTAATTATTTGGGTGGTTGTCAACTGGTCAGAAGACTTTCAAAGATGACTGATGCACTGAACAATTGTGTCTTTATAACATTCCTTCACTGGTAATAAATTACATGGTCTAGCAAAAGGAAAGAGAGGTTTGTTTGGGAAAGACTCAGGATAGAATTGTTTGTAACCATAAGCTTATTGACATCTTCCAAGGGTTTTTTATTATTCATCTGATAGAACTTGTTCAAACCATGTTCCTCTTTTATATACCTTGGAGAATAATCAGTACAATGGTCCTAGGTTATTCAGATTACTTAATGTTTGGGTGAAGCATTCAACTTTCCATCAAATGGTTGATTGAAGCTAGAATCATTACTGTCCTGAAACCCCTTTGCAGAAGCTGAGCGCAAGATTGAAGGGATTGAAATTTGAGAGTTGGAATAAGAATACCTTTGGTAATTTTTTTTCCAAAGACTAAAGGATAATGAGGGATTGGTCAAAAATTAGTACCTTTTTTTTTTTCAAAATAATCCTAGTGTTGAGAACCAAATTAATCTCTCTAGAGTGTAGGCTAATATCTTTAAATGCTTAGTTGAGGAGAAAAGCTATAGGAAACGAAAATTTGGTATAAATTTGCTTTAAAAGGGTGATCATAACTCTTCTTTTTTCCATTCTACACCAGATGAAAATCAAGCAAAATAACCTTTGCATTAAAAGACCAAAATATTCCAATGGTCAGTGGATTGATGATCAAGAGATTTTGAAGCAAAAGGTAGTTTCTTTTTTCCAAAATCTCCTTACTGCTTAGACTACTCAAATTCAAGAACACATTTTGGATTCAGTTCCTTCTTGTATTACTGTTGATGATAATAATAATCTTCTGATGCAACCATGTATGGATGAATTAAAAGAGGTGGCTTTTCTTTACATGTTAATAATACTGTTGGTATGGATAGGTTCAATAGAACTTTTTATAAATCCTGTTGTAACATTATTGCTCAAGACCTTTATCACGTTGCAACTGAATTTTTCAGGGGAATGCAACTTCCTAAGTCATTACTAGTACTATTATTTGCCTCATTTCCCAAGATTTCTAATCCTTTATTTCAGATCCATTAGTCTTTATATTTTTGCGAATATGATCTTCATAAAGATGCTTGCCAATAGGATGGATCAATCTATTCTTCCTAAGCTTATATCTGAGGAACAAAATGCCTTTATTAAAGGCAAGAACATTTCTGACAACATTCTTTTGGTTCAAGAAATGGTGGAATTTATAGACAAGAAGGTTAGAGGTGGTAACATGATCTTTAAATTAGACTTGGCAAAGGCCTTTGATAGGTTATCTTGGGATTTATTGACTGGTGTGCTTCACAAATTTAGCTTTCCCCAACACTTTATTTAAATTATCCACAACTATATAGGAAATAATTGGTTTTCTATCATGCTCAAAAGAAGCTTGGTGAATTTTTTCAAGTCCATTAGGTGTTAGATAAGGGGACCCTATTTTTCCTTTGCTTTTCTTTATAGCTACCGAGGTTTTTTCTAGATGACTATAGAGCAATTTGAGGAAAGCAAGATGGAGTATTTTCACACTAATCATCTCACTTATGTTATTGACATTATTATTTGATTCTAATGGTGATAAGAAGACTATTAATCATCTCATGACTTTCAGTAAATAGCTGTGAACTTGCTTTTGGTAAAAAAGTTAACACTTCCAAGAGTAGCTTCTACCTACCTAAAAGGATGTTATCAAGAGCTAGGATGATCACTAGAATTATTGGATTTTCTAAGAAAGAATGCCCTTTTGTTTATTTGGGTTGCCCTTTGAAAAAAGGAAGGAAAGCTGGAGCCATATTTTAGCCTATGCTTGACAAAATTACAAACACTGTTGCTAGATAGAAGAATAAGACTCTTTCTGTTGGGGGTAGACTTATCCTTATTATGCATGTACTCAATTCTATCTATTTGTACCTTATTTCTATAATCTTACCTCTAAAAGTAGCAGTGAAAGATATCAATATGCTATGGCTAACTTCTTTTGGGGCTCTACTATGAGAGGAAACAAGATCCACCGGAAAACATGGAAGTGCATTACTCAACCTACTGATTTATTCGACTTGGTATTTCCAACTTAGACCTTCTAATTAAAGGAATGTCTATTAAACTCTGGTACAGAATTTCAGAGTTTTTGATTTGGAGCAAATTCTTGACTTAGCAATATGGTCACAATGCTACCCATCCTTCTATGGTTCATCTTCTTGCTAAGCATTCTCTAACTTGGAAAAGAAATGGTTAATGTTAAAGATCTGGTGGAAGAACACATTTGTATGTTGCCCCATGGAGAAGACACTTCTTGTGGTGCTATATTTTGCATGATATTTCCATTAGTCAAGCTTGGAATGGGAAATCTTGGAATATGCAAAATATTCATGCCAACAACCTAGGTTTTCAAATTGCTTGGCTTAACAATAAATCTCTTTACCTTTCCTCAGGAGCTGATATGCTTGTTTGGCAAAAATCCACTACTAGTAAATTTTCAGTCACTTCTACTGTCAAATTAATCACTGCTAGAAATACTACTCTTTTCTCTAGAATAATGATTTGGGACATTAAAATCCCTACCAAGACTTCCATCTTTATATGGAGACTTTTAAATAACTCCTTACCTCTTGTGGACATCTCTCTTAAGCAAAAAAGATTTATTCTGGCATCGAGATATCACTTTGGATGCTGTTCTGAGGAGACACTGGATCATGTGTTTGTGAATTGCAAGATAGCTACTGCTATTGGGGATCATTTCAAAAATTTACTACCTCAAGGTCATACTGCTAGTAATACGCATCAAATGCTTAATAGTTGGTATATTAACTTTGGTACCAAGTGTGTGACTGGTTTGATGTATAAACTGCTTCCTAATATCATCCGCTAGGAAATTTAGAAGGCCAGAAACAAAGCTTTCTTTAAGAATGTCTCAATCTCAATCCAACAAGTAATTCATTCTATTGAATCCATGATTCATTTAATACTAACTACTTTTCCTTTTGCTTCTTGTTTACAAATAGATAAAGCTTTATTGGAGCAACCATGGATCCAAGTTAGCACACATATCATATCACATTCAGTCATGGTAGTAGTTTGGAATCCCCCATCTCATGCTCTCTATAAGCTTGACTGCCTAATGATGGTGTTTGTAGAGGAAATCCAAGGAAATTAGCAGGAGGAGGAGTACTACATGATAAACAAGGAAACATATAATTTGCTTTTGCAACACTCTATCCCTATATAGGTACAAATATACAGGCAGAAGCATTGGCCCTCCTACAAGGTTTACAATTATGCTATCAAAAAGGTTTTACAAATATAGAGGTTGAACTGGACTCTCAAGTACTTGTTAACGCCCTCAACCACTCCATCAAAATTCCGTGGAGGATTTATTCCTATAGTCAACAAAGATTGCAATTCAGTATCAAGATCAATGCCACATTTCAGCATGCCTATAGAGAAGCAAATGAATTAGTTGATTACTTAGCAACTAGGGATGTGATCATCATTGTAATATGATTTTTAATCATACAAATCTGCCCAGTTATGCCAAATCACTTGCTGCATTAGATAGGGATGGATGTAAGTATCTTAGGGTTAAAAGATAGGCTTGGGTTAAGTTTTTTGCTTTAAAAAAAATCTCTTATGTTCTCTAGGAGGTTTTGATCCCCCTTCTTGTAATAATTTTATTTACTAATAAAAACTGGGAGTAGCACCCATCCACCATGGTTCTGGTAGTTAGCAAAAAAAAAAAAAAAAGAGTTACAAATAAAAAGTAGCATAGTTCAAGACTCCAAGATTACACTTGGCTCTGCTTATTTAACCAAACCCCCAACAGAGGAAATAATTTTATTATTGACTATTGTGGCACTCAAGATTTACAATGCCTTATGTAAGGACATCCCAGAGCATCCAAAGTCAGCAAACCTTTTATGTATGAAGATATTGTGCTTTGATTATATTTGAGGTAGGATGAATTGCAAATGCCCGTATTAGCAAAAAATCAACTATTTGATTTGCCTTCCTAAATACATGAGAAAGGAAAAGTTCCTTCTCACTAGAAAACTTTGAATGAATTGCACTTACGGATCAATACTCCAAGGGGGTATGGCTCAGCCATTCAAGATGTTGACAAGGATTAGTGAATATAGTTCAGAGCACCTCTACTGAAGTTAGTTGCAATTTCTCACACAAATGAAGACCATAAACTAATGCCAATGCCTCAGCTTGCAGATTGGTTTGTTGATCATAAAAATTGATAAAAGCTCAAATGGCTTTGCTATTCCTATCTCTGAGGATTTCTCCACCAACAACCCTTCCAGGGTTCCCTTTTGAAACCCCATTCATGTTCAATTTGACAAAACCCAAAAAAGGAGTATCCATTTTATTGCCATAGAACGTCTAGGCTTGATTCCAATCAATAACTGGCAAAGACCATGTGAAAAAAAAAAAAAGGATCATCAGTTGCAACAAACCTTGTGAGAGGATCCTAGAAGAGATCTATCTTTCAAATAAGAACAGACTTCTAAAATGATTTAATGATTAATTTATTTTCACTTCATCAAAGATCACCTTATTCATTGGCTTCCAATAAACCAACAGATAATACTTGGAAGAATTTGTGTAGAACACCTATTGTGGCCGAAGAGGAACGCCAACACTATATTATTTAGTTTATGGTGCATATGTGTTGAAGGGGAAGGTGACAGCTCAAATCAAGACTCAAAGAATGATAAGACTGTACTTGCTATAGTATAACCCACAAAGAGATGGTCAATGGTTTCTTGATTCTCACAAAAACAGCACTTAGAGGCCAACAAGAAACTAAGTTTGGAAAGAGCATCATCAAGTGGCAAGTGCTTATTCAACAAACATCGTATAAAGATGGGCATTTTAAGTTGTAGCCTATCATCCCATATCATATTCCTGGTGAATTTTGTTGGTAAGTTGCTTGACGTAAAGGTGGAGGAGATCGAGAAATTCCCCTTGGCAGTAGGGGTCCGTACTAACACGTCAGTATCAGCCTTCATGTGTATTACTTTATTTGCAAGTAATCTACCAATTTTATCCCGCTCAGCTATTGAATAAGCATTACCCAAGGTTGAGACATCCCATTCATTTGTACTTCAAACTTGTGACACAATAAGGTCTTTGTCGAACACTTGCTAGGGTCTACTTCGTGGAATAATGTCCACTAGGCAGCCAAGGACCAAACCAAAAAGAGCATTGTGTATCCCTAATCAAGAATAAAATGTGTTTTTCAACCTCACATCTCACCCTTAGCATCATTTTCCATGAAGCTGAGTCCCCCAAAGATTCATTTACCGTACAAGGGTGGATATTCCTCTTTAGATATCTGCCATTAAGAAATGAGGACCAAAGAGAGTTACCTTTGCAAAACTTCAACCATAATTTGATGTCAAACCAGTTCACCACTTCTAATAGAAAGGAGATACCCAGAGCATTGTTAGCTGTGGATTGGCAAATTGTCTCCCATGCAATCCAATGGTGCTTATGTCCAACTTCTGAAGTTCTCCAAAAAAATGGCAAACTGACGTTTCAATTCGTTAATAACAGATTTTGGGAAATGAAGTACAGCCGTAAAATGATTGGAATACTACTGGGGACATGTTCACTGAGAATAAGCCTGCCCCTAGGGGAGAGAAAATTGGTTTCATGGATGGCCATCCATGATCCTTACGGCTACCTTCTCGATCATTGGCTAGATTAGAGCCTTTTTCTTCTTATCTTTCGAGATGGGACATTCTAAATAAATCATTGGGAAGTTTTCTTCACGAACTCCGTTTTATTTTTTATCATTTTCGGGATGTTGAAGTCTTTGTGGAAAGGTAAACTGTACACTTCGAGGTGTCAATGAGTTGACTCAAGGCTACTTCAAATTCAGAAAGAAATTTCATGAGATTTTTTATGGAATTGGTTTCTTCTCTCGTGAATATTACAATATCATCAACAAAAGTTAGACGAGAAATGGATGAACAATTTCTAGGGAGAGTAAATTTCGAGACTCTCCCCAAAAAGAATTGATTCTTCAGCCCTCTATTAAAAGTCTCCAGCATGATGATAAAAAGCATTGGTGAAAGAGGATCATCTTGACGAACTCCTCTTGTTGACTTGAGAAAACCTCTTGGATCTCCATTAATAAGAATAGAGAACCAGCAATACTCATACACCACATTTTGTATTAGAGAAATCATTCCTCAAAAAAAACCCCGCTTTCTCATTGTAGCATAGAGGAATTGCCAAGAAAGTTTGTCAAACGCCTTTGTTAAGTTTAGTTTGATGATTGCATTGCCTCCTCTCGATTTCCTATCACTAAAATCTACCATTTCTTAAACAAGCAAAATATTATCTGCAATTTCTCTTCCCTAAATAAAAGCCACCTGTTCATGGAAAATAATTTTTAGCGAAACAATAGACAATCCATTAGCCAAAATTTTTGTACAAGTTTTATTGAAGAAAGTACAAAGGCCAATCGATCTGAAATTATTAAAGGAATAGGGATTGAATGATTTTGGAATCAATGTAAGAAGAGTGCTAGAGAAGACACTTGGTAGTCTTACTCCCTTCAAAACATCCTATACTGCATTAAAAATATCTAATTGGATAATTTCCCAACCAGTTGTGAAAAAACTCCATTGTAGCCATCAATGCCTGCTGCTCCTTCCGGATCATCATGTTAAGGAGAATACGGCTTCCTTTAGTTCACTTAATGAAAAATCAACTAGAAAATTGGTTGTCCTCCCTTGTGACCATTTCTATGAGGATATCCAACAGTTCTTGATCAAATTCTGAGGATGAATTATCGGCCAAGAGCCCTTGGAAAAAGTCCATTCCTTCAATCTCAATCAGGTTCATATCATCTGACTAGGAGCCATTTTCCTTGATCTTTGAAATATTCAACCTTTGCCTCTTAGCCACAAGAGATGAATGAAAGAAGTTTGAAATTTGATCCCCTTTCTTTAACCATTTTAGACCATATTTGTCTCCAAAAGGATTCTTCCTCTACAAGGCATTTGTTATAGAAAGCTTGAGCTTGAGCCAATAATATTTCATTACATTGGCTTGGATGATGCAAAAAGACTTCTTCCTGGCTCTTCACTTTGAGTTCAGCCTCCTTTACTTCAATGAAAAATTCCCAAAGACTGTAAAGCTCCAATTTTAGAGTTCAGCTTTCAACCCTTTTTCACTTGGAGGATAGAATAAATAAGGAAGAACCTGAACAAAACTAATTCCAATTGTTTGCCACCACCTGCAAAAAATTTGGACGTTTAATCCACATATTCAAGAATCTAAATTGCTTTGGCTGGAAGAAACAACATTGGAAATATTGAGGAGGCTTCTTCCAAATTCAAATAAGTTTTCAATAAATGCTTCACGTCAATTTTGTGAATAAAGGAAAGGAAAGAATTATTGCAAACAATTCTGTCCAATCTTTTCTAGACTGCTCTTCCAAGCCTGTTTCCCATCCACTTATATTTATATCCCTAGAAAGGCAAGTCAATCAAACCACAATCTTGCAGGCAATCATTGAAGTCTTTGATGGCACGTAAATCAAGTGGAGCGGAGCCTTTAAATTCATCTAAGCTGGCAATGACATTGAAGTCTCCCCTTACGAACCATGGGGATTGGGTTGAATACACCTTACAAAAGTCTTCCCATAAGGTTATTCTTTCATTTTTTGGTGCATTTGGCATAGACAAAAGATGCCAACAAATCTGTATGAAGGAGGCTAGAGGAAATAGAAACATGGATAAGCTTGTCAGAAAGCAAAATATCGGTAAGAACACACTCTTTATTCCAGAAAAGCCATATTTGACCATTAGGGTTTGATTTGCAACTTTCAAACCCTAATTTCTGGGCATATGAAGCAATCATTTCCTTGTCCACCATAGGCTCTATTAAGGCTAGGATTTTTATTTAATGTTGTTTTACAAGCAACTTGAGTCGAAAAAGTGAGGGTTTATTTTTTGTTTTACAAGCAACTGCGCTCAACAAAGTGAGGGTTTATTTCCTAGATCTTTTATATTCCACACTAGGACGTGATCGTTTAAGTATTAGGCTTAAGGTGCAGTGTGGTTGGCTTCTTTGAAAGCTTGGTTCTCATTACCCTTGGTATATTATAAATTTTTTTATGCCTGCAAATTATGGTTCAAATTTGGACAGCTCCTGGATTGGTGGAGTATGTTTCCGTTGCATGAGGATTGTCACTATTCAAAAAATAGCGTGATAGTTCCTCAAGAAATCTGTTATGAGATAGAAAGGAATCATCCTTGCTGGAATTTTTTGAAATTTGAATTCGAGAAAGATGAGGCTGCTCCATGGTTGTTGCATCATATTTTGAACTAGTCAACTCCATCCAAACCAGACTCTTAGCTCTATCTGAGGTAGTTAAGCCAATCCCTGAAATTTGAACCTTCTTAGAATGAGGAGTACCTTGGTGACTTCTATTGTCGTTAAGACAAGCGGCTCCTCCACCTACAGCACCACCGGAGTCTCTTCTTGAGCCTTCTCATGAACTGTTGATTCTAAATAGGCTTCAGGAACTCGTGATTGCCCTAGAACTTGAGTATCCTCTAGGACCTTTTCCTTTGATACGTCTGAGGGACCAGTATCGTGTTTCATAATTTGCACCCATTGGACATTACTAAAGAAACCACCATGCATTACCTTGCAAAAGATACAGATTGAAACTTTACAAACATGGATGTGGGTCCTAATTATATAACTATCCTTTCAAGATACTTATACTAGAGAACATCTAAATTTTCCCCATGCACATAGTAAAAAGCCTAATAAAGCTAAAACCTTAGCAGACAAAATTCACCAACAATTAACAAAATCAATATGTTTGCATGCAAATTAGAAAAAGTAAAATCAATATAAAACGTGCAACCTAATCTCAACATACCATGATCTATCAATGGCTAATAAACTTAAGAACAAAAGTAGAAAAAAAAATTAACATGAAAAAGATTTTATGATTGTTCCTGCTTAACATGCTAAAAATTAACATTGTATTAATGAAACATGCAAGCATAGACTATTTCTGACCCTGGATCATGAACATACCATGGTCAATCAATTATTAATAAACTAATGAACAAAACTGAAGTACACAATCTTTGTAAATTAATATCCTAGTAAAGAAACCTTCATGCATGGACTATTTCTCATCCAGGATCATAAACATATTACCATCATCAATCAATGATCAATAAGATAATAAGCAAAATTGAACTACATATGACCAGTCCTATAAGCAATAAAATCCAAGAAATAATAGCTTGCATGTGCTTCATATTTTAACTACACATCTATCAAGCAACCAAACAAAAGCAGTACTTAGAGTTGACTAACAACGGATCTCAACCAAATCCAAAAAAACTCAAAATTATCCTCTGAGGTCGAACGCAAAGCAGTCCGTAGCAAAAAAAAATATTGCATGTCCTCAGATGATCTGTAAGCAACACAAAAAAACCAAAAATAAAACATTAAGAAACGGAAAAAAAAAAACTTATATATATATATATATATATATATATATACACACACACACACACACACATACATACATACATACATACATAAATAAATACATAATATATATACACACATTCAAATTACCTAAAATTGGAGAGCATCTATTATGGAAAAAAGTAGTTGTAATAGTTGGACAAATGATCTATGTAACCAACAAAAAAAAGGTAAAAAGAAAAAAAAATTAGATCATGATTTATGATTGATTAAACCCATCATTTTTTTCATTGAAGAAAACTTAGATTTTTGCCTCTGAATTTTACTAAATAACAAAAAAGAATTATACCAAAAAAAATCACATGCATGACATATTCTCAAGATCTAAATTATATATTTGGTTTTTTCGGCCTCCAAATCATAACGAAAGTTCAAAAAAAAATATGAGAGAAATTCTACCAAAAAAAAGGAAATGTAAAAATGTTTAAGCCAAATTTAAGCATACCTTCATCAGCCTCCACTTCTTGGATCCTCTATTTAAGTCCAATCTTCACTCCCTAAGTAATTCAAGAAAAATCATATCTTTAGGCTCTTGAAAAAAAAAATGCGAACGAATTCTGCCAAAAAATATTTTAGAGATTTTTCTTGGAAAAATTAGACCTATGTTGTAGATTTTCTAGAAAGTTTTGATTGTGTGTGTTTGTCCAATGTGTGTATATGTGTTGCTGCATCTGTTAGAGTAACAAAAAAAAAAAAATTGAAGCCAAAAACACGAAAGGGAGAGAAGAAGGGGAAGGATAAAATAGCAGAAATTAAAAGTCAAGATGGGAAGAAGATGGGCAGAGAACCCAAAATAATAAGTGGATAAGGGAGGAGAAAAGAATGAGGGAAGGGGAACGGGTCTGAGAAGATAGAGAAATGGAAGAGAAAGCGAGTGTATTCTAGAACGCCACCACTAACTCACCCATTTTACCAATGTAACCTCAACTATCTAAAAATTGGCCAAAAAATATATAGGACAAGTTACACTATGTATAAATGCCCTTTTTATATATTTAAGATATTAAAAGTATTTTTATATCATTGATTCTTATGTATATTGATTTGATCCATGAATTAGATTGTGATAATATATGCATGATTATGATTGGATGACTCAGAAAAATATTAATGACTAGTTGTGTAGTACAGTTGATCAGTTCAAAAGAAGGATTAAACTGATTGTCTTAAGTGAAGTGATTGAATTCTATCGGATATAATTAGGTTCTTTCATGGTAGAGTTAGATGGGTAAAATCAATTTATTTAGCGTTGCTTTTATTTGAATTTATATCATTGTTTAAGAGTTTTTATTTACTTCCCATGCAGTTAATTAGTTTAGTTGATAATACATTCTTTTATTCGTATTCCTTATATAACAATTCATTTCAATTGAATTTATTTGTGACTTACAATTGTATTTGTGCTTGTGTATTAAGTTCTTTATTTAAAATTCGGAACGATATTCTTAATCATATATCATTTTATTACTTAACCAATTAGTATACTTGCTGGTAGGATTAGTATGCATAAGTCAGTATCTTGTACTTTTTGATCAAATACAGTGATATATTTCTTTAAATCATCACAATCTTTTAAATAAGATTCAACTTTAAAAAAGTATCTGCTTGATAATCATATTTGTAGATGATGAAAAAGAAAAATATGGTCAACCAAGAGTGGACGAATTTGGCTCTGATGTCAAAGTGATATATGACCAACATTAGGTAATCTTTTTTATGAAGGCTAGTGAAAGAATCTAAGGATTTGGGGACTGTTCAGGCTGTCAACAGTAATTATGAATAGTAACAAGGGGAAAAAAGTAAAGAGGAAAGGAAATTTGGGAAATCTAAGAAAGAAAAATCTAGACATGATAAAAGCTAAACAACTAAATTCTTTATTAATCAAGATATCCCTAGGAAATAAACAAATAACAAGAGTATTTATAAGTTATAAATAACCCAAAAAAATATAATTTTATTATGATTAATATTTCTTACACTTAACATTATGGCATACTTATGAAACATTTGTTATTTCATTGACTTATTTTAAAGAACCTGTTAGAATGGAGAATTCTTTCTTCGGTGGCTGCCAAATGCTAAATACTCAACCTTGAGCAGTTTACAAAGAAAAAGTCTTTGTTACCCACCCAATAATATGATAGAATAAGTATTTTAAATCGTTGAATAATTAAAAAATAATTAAACTTTTATTGTTCAATCATTTCAGCGGTTGCAATATTCATATTGCGTAATGAATAACAATTTATTTGTTATTAAGAATTCAACGGCAAAACTTTGTCTAGATGTGTTGCTTTTACATGCTAAAAAATAAAAAATCCTATCTTTTTCTTATTATCTTATGACTTGAATCATGATCAATAAATAATAAAAAAAATATCTTACTACATAAATTGCATTTTGCGGTTAAGCATGTTCCTTCTTAAATTTTTTAATGGCAATAATACACACAGAAGACATTATTAATTAGCTCTTGATCCCTCCATTTCATTTACTTCTTTGCTATTAACTACACCATCTATTATTTGTCATAACCGCGTTAGCTATTCTCGAAGTCTTGCAATTCTAATGAAGGTTGCCATACTGATACTCTCTTCGTTTCCTTTTTTTTAAGTGTTATTTTGAGGAAAAAAAAAAATTTGTTCCATTTTAAATATTACTTTAAAAATTCAATGAAACATTAATTTTTTTCCGCAATTTTGTCTTTACTCTTTTTAATTTCATTAATTACTTAACTTGTAATTATGGAGAGAGAAAAAAATTTATTGAAGATGAAAAGTTGGAACTCTTTTAATTTATTACTAGTCATAATGATAATTTAGTCATATAAAATTTATGCTATTTAATAATAATTTTAATCAGATGTCAAAATGTTAAACTACAGTTACTTGAACTGGTAAAATCCATAATTACTTTTGCCTCGGAAGTCTTGCAGTCATTAGTTTTGCCTTGTGAATTTGGTTAATCAACCAACTCAAAAAACAGCTGAACCAAAACATGAGCCAAAAAAATCATTACACACATAGCTGTAAGAAGCCGCATTTCATTCTGAAGTCTGAACCCATCAAAGGCTTGATCCAAGCTGAATCAAGCAGTAAAAGGCACCCCAATGCCCGAATTCGTGATTTTATCAAGACAAGATTTTCTTTAATTTTAAACTGGCTACAGAATCTAGAGAATAACATAAAATAGTCATAGACCCTGATTTTGTGTGTGTGTGCATATGTGTGTGTGTGTGTTTTTCTTTTTCTGGTGCATGGACAAATCATATACTTCAACTTCAAGAATTACAAAGGTGCAAAAGATCCGAGGATAATGACAATTAGAAAGACCGGGTTTACTAGTAGATAGTATTTGGGTTCAAACGATAGCGACAAACCGGGCAAGTGTCGTGAGATTCCAACCAAGGCGAAATGCAATCCGAATGGTACATGTGCTTGCATGGCATTTGCATTACTAGCTGATTCACCTCAATGTTGTCCATACAAACCGCGCATTGCGTCAACTCCCGACCCAACATCATTTCTTCTGTTATCTTTGTATGCAATAACATCCTTCCTCCTCCTCCATCGTTGTACTTATTGCAGACATGCTAGTGGACCGCCGCACCGGCTCCACAAAATAATAATCCCATGTGTTCAAGGATGGCGGAGGCGGAGGTACTGTCCTGTCAGGGACAATAGTGGGCGGCGGCGGCGGTGGTGGTGGAAGGATCGAGAAATGATTACTAATCTATGTCCGGTAGTTGTTCGGAAAAATCAATTTCAAGTCTATCTCTGGCGGTGCGACTGGAAATATTAGGAGCAGAGGCGGAGGAGGTGGTGGTGGAGGGAGAGGGTCGGAGAAATTCAGATCGCTGTCGGAGTAAGAGAAATCAGTATTGGTGGTAAAGAATGGAGGCGGTGGTGGGAGAGGGCAGGAGAGTTCTAAATCGGAGTCGGATTCGGATTCGAAGCCGGCGGTACGGAAGAGAGACAAGATGCAATCATACGAATTGCGGGACCCTCGTGGTGGTGAAGACGGCGGCGTCGGAGGAATTACCAATTCTTCTAAAACAACGCCGTGGCAAATGGGACAAACGAGTTGGCCTGCCTCTATGAGTGTCACCATCCGATCGCAATTATAGCAATGGTAGTAACTCTGCCTAGCAGTAGCGGAGCCGGAGGCAACTCCTCCTCCTCCATCTAGACTGCGGCGTCGACCGGATGCTCCCACGGACGACATTCTATTACGGGAGGGATTTGCGTGTAAAATGGTACTACAACAATTGTGAAATTACTTTAACTACGAATACCCTACTCTATGATGCTCACAACTCTTAGTGACGGAGGAAACATTCTCAATAGCTCGACTTATAAAAAGTTGCCCTCAAGTCTTAGACTTAGTCGACAAGGAAAGATTCTCATTTACTCAGACTTGAAAAGATAGTCTTGTTGACAGTCAATTGGACTTCCACTCACTTAAACTTGTTGACACTCAATTGGACTTCCACTCACTTAAAAAGATAATCTTGTTGACACTCAAATCCCCGTTTAGGAAGGAAAATATTTAGGTAAATGTTATATTTATAAATTTTGTAGTTAAAATTAAATCTCATATAATACTACTTATATCAACAATTAATATTATAAATTTTATAAAATTTAATTCATATCATAAAATTTATAAATAAAATCAAAAACTGATTCTATCTAAATATTTTCCTTTCGTTAAAGGTACCTCTCTATTATTGAAGAGTGTATGATAACATCTATTTACCTTCGTCTTATACAATGCTCAATCATAACAATAAAGTTTGGTTGTTTTAGAATGAAGATTTTTTCGTGAATGTTTTGTTGAATACTGATCAACTTCTTCACGTTCAAATAAAAAATTCTTCCTGGGATGCCTTGGTTTTGGCCTCTTTTGTGTATGCAAAGTCTACTTGAGCAGAAATGAGGGTGTTGTGGGATGATCTTTGCACTGTATCTTCCTCAGTTGGATTACCTTGGCTTATTGGGTGGGATTTTAATTTTATCTCATCTTTGGTGGAGTATTCAAGGAGAAACTTTAATACACGACGTTCGTACCACTAAGCAAGAATGAGTGGTGTCCCCAACCAAACAAATCATGACAAGTGGGAGTGGAGTTGGCTCATCAAGTCATGCACGTGGAGTACATCCCAGTAAACAAACGCCGTCTTCTTCAATATTTGGATTGAAGGACCACTTGGCTTCCAATCCAAAATTTGAAGTTTTAACGCCACTACAATGCCCATTTTAATTAATATATAAAATATATCAAAATTAACCAATAAATCCAGCTTCTTATAATGCATCCTAGCTTTATTTAATTTTCTCTTAGCTGAAAATATTTCTACAAGTAAATTGAGTTTATGAAGAAAACCATTTAGCTAATAAAGAAAATTTGATATTATTTTGACACTATTTTTCTGATCTTGTTCAGAATTGAATCTCAATATTATTTTTAAAATTTTAAAATGTTTATGTAGAAATTTCATATTTTATAAAAATTTCTTATTTTAAAATTATAAAAAATATTTAATTCATAATTCTAAAAAATGAAAATTACATTTGCATTTACAAAAAATATACTTATGCACTACATAGAATAGTGTAATCGGGGCGAGTCCTAATTCAATCGAAACAACATGATTCGTAACAGAATAGCATGTGTATAGTTATACAGATCTAGATGTAGATAAGAGTCAGTTTATATATGGATCCTGACCTGGATAAACAAAGTTGGATCTGAATATAGAATGCGACTCATGAACAACCTATTTGTAAGATAAAAAACTATTACATCCTCGTTCAATAAAACACTACTCCTTAAAATAGTAAGGACATTCATGCTCAATTACATACTTCTAACAATTCATCATATAGATTTCTATAATTTCATTAGAATCCATGGACAATGCACTTTGTTTTGCTTACTGATAAATAAAATCAACAAATCAGTAAGCAAACTTAGTATCACTTTTTCTTCTCCAAAAATAAGATTTGAACATTTGAGAGATAATTACACATAAACTTAGCCACAAATCTATCCAACAGTATACAAAAAGACAACTCCAATGAGTTTATACAAAAAAAAAACACATGCCATTCCATGCATACAAACTCAGCTTAATATTTGTTGGTCAAAATACATCCTCCAGCTTGTTTGTTAAATGGCAACATATATTGACACAGGGAAAGATTAGACGTTATACCTGCAAAACATAAATGGATCAGGTATTTGAAGTTGTAGAATCTTTCCCTGTGTTGTGAATTACCTTGGTAGCTAATTATTTCAGCCCTTGCAAGATCCAAATGTCTATTTACAATATTTTCTGTAACATCATCAGCAGCTCCCATACTCATCACAACAAAAGATTTTTTTGTGAGTCTATTAAGGCGAGTTGTGGTGGAAGACGACAATGTATAATTTTTTGTTGAAAATAATCATCAAATCCAAGCCCATACTTTGCTGTCTTCGTCCATCTACTTAAAAATGTTTATCGTTCTTGCTATGAAATCTTAAATCAGATTGAATACTCTTAGGATATGACAACATAACCAACCTAATGTCTCAAATTTGTGACAACTGATGTACAGTTTGATGAATGGATTTGAATATATCTGCACTATATGTGTCCTCTTATCCTCACTTCTTTGAAGGGTATAAACTCGGCTAGCTCCTTCAATGCTGAAACCACTTCTTCAGATATGGAATTCAACATTTCTTCTTGAAACCTAAAAAATATAGTATTTGTATAGATGGTAGCAACATGGTTCAAAATCCCACAATCACTTATTAAAATTTTGGGTTTGCCAGATTCTTATAGTCATCCTCAGTTTCACCATTGCGCATTTCAACTAATTTGCTTTGTCTAACGGTTGATAATAGGTTAAACTCATCATTTTGCAACCCATTTCATTAAAAATCCTATTTGTACTTTCACTTCTTTGAGTAGATTTAATATCAACAGAGAAAGTACAACGACTAAAAGCTGGACACCATTTTTCTCTCAGTAATAAGTTATACAACCTCTGAAGCCATGTATTTTCCCCACATTCCCACTCATCAACCATATTTTTCCACGTTAGCTCAAATTCTATTTCAGACTCACAATCCCACAATAATTTGTTGAAATACTTTTCCTTAAAGCCAACTTGCTTAAACAAATTAGGGATATTTTCTTTGGCATTTTTCTCAATATGCCACCCACATAAACGATGAACAGTGGAAGGGAATACCATTTCAATCGCAAGACCTATGGCATAAGCTTGATCGGTGAATATGGTTTTTGGAGCCTTACCCCCCATTGAGTCCAAGAATGATTTAAACACCCAAACATTCTTGACTCAATGTATACTCATCAGATGGAA